>BTPG01000004.1:33171547-33289047 GCA_036245525.1 Semisulcospira habei
CTTACCTTGATAAGTTTGACTGGGCGAGATAGCATATGGCCGAAATGACCGTCACCTCTCCAGGGGAGGTAAGTCTATTTTGCGTGCTATGCTGCGTTGGAGATGCATAGTATCTTGTTTGTGCAACAACCATCTTTCATTGCGTTACAACAGTAAACAGGAGTCAAATGGAAGGTAATAATGATTAATGTGTAATTTTCACAGACCGGAAAGGTATTTTTTTCCCCACAGACTTGTCTGCTGCGCAGAATTAAGGGAACTGTCGATAGTAAAATAACAAGTGCAAGGAAGCGAAAAGCAGTTCACGATAGCCAGATATAGACGCAAAATAATGAAATTCATTTGACTACTGAAATATCGAAGTCGTATATCACCCACTTGTCTGCAGCCATTTATTTACAACGTAGGTCTACTTTTCACTTCTTGTGCTTGCCTTTCACAGTACTTCAGCTTGTGATCGTCCCTGGGTTGGCAGCATTCGTAACGATGATGTGACCCAGTGCATGATCAAATTATTTACTATTGAGGAAACAAAACAAAAAAAGTTTATGTCTGCACCCTTTTTTACTGGGTGATAGTGTGCACATTCTTTGCAATTTATATCATGTTTTCCTGCAAATTTCTAGGGAAACAATGCAAATTATTAATCTAAATTACATTCTCCTAAAAATTAAACAGCCATCTCCAAAAGTCTGAAACAGCAGTAGTTCTCCCATTTGAGGAGAAGCTATACACTAAGGTTCACTGTGGATTCCATGCAGAGAGTCACATAGCTGCATTTAGACTTTATCAGAGAGTCACATAGCTGCATTTAGAATTTATCAGAGAGTCACATAGCTGCATTTAGACTTTATTGGAAATGAAATGTGAGTGTGCTCCTCCTTCCACTAAATTGGCCACATGACTTGGCCAAGCGACAAGCCAACGCTGTGTAGAATTAACCCAGATGGCATATCCCTCAATCTGAATATATTGACACCTGGACCAGTTTCTGCCATGGCAATAATAGATTCTCACTAGTTCCTGCAGCATGTAGCTCTCATGAGAATATATATATATATATATATATATATATATATATATATATATATATATATATATATATATATATATATATATATATATATCTATCTTGGCTTGACTTCGCGAACGAAGATTCTATAGGGCTTGCCCACGTCGTCTGCAGGCATTTTCGTGGCTGCGGAGGCCAATCCGGGACAGGCAGGTTCGACCGCAGTGGCTGCAGCCATATATATATGTATATATATATATATATATATATATATATATATATATATATATATATATATACATTTTGGCAATAGGTCATATATATAATATATATATATATATATATATATATATATATATATATATATATATATATATATATATATATGTGATGGGGTGAGGTAGGAGGAGTCGGAAGTAGGATTACATGGTGGTGGTTGGACTTAGTGAGACTGAGACTCGTTCATGTTGAGCTAAACTTTTATTTCTAACAAAAGTAGAAACCAGAAAGCAGAAAGCAGTACCTGTAGAATAAACAAACAGGTAATCAGTAATGGTGCCAAGAATACAATAAACAAGGCACATAACTAAATTAAGGCATATATCCACATGCAGTGAACGTACAACACTTTGATTTTAAAGACTGACAAAATCAAAGTGATGGTCGTGTAACATATAGAATGTGTAGTAATAGACATGATAGCAAATAAAATGAAAAATATAAGTCACAATACTAACTACAAAGTCATGCAAAGCACAAGTCAAAGAATAAAGCAGAGCACCAATACGTAAGTGCGCTATGCAGTCAGACCTGGTAAGGCGAGCACGCAAATGACTAACAAATGGGTAGTCACTCTGACCGGGGCCTCCCTAACAGGTCAGCCCACATCAAGTTAAATGCAAAGTACTAAAAATAACATAGCAAAAGTAAAATACCAAATTAAATCAGATGCTATGCCAGCGGTACAATAGCTATGTGACTAGGCACTAAGGAATAGTATATAGAAATAACTAGTATCAAGGGGAAAGTAATGTGAAAGTAACATGACACAAAAAGGAACTCACAATACAACCGACTTACCATCAAATGAATAAGGACGTACACACAACCTTATCATTCACTCGGTCTTTATTACATTTGCACCGCAGACACAAGCGCAAACATTGAACATCAACGAAGAACGCAAACATCTACACACCCTGCAGTCATTCATGACGAAGAGGAAAGACAGGCAGAAAATGTGTACTTGAAGGGAAATTATGTGCATGTAACATAAGATAGCCTAGAATAAAGTATATCTACCAAAATGCAATCTAATGAATGTCACCATGCACTAAATAGAGGCATGGTGCACTTAATATGGCTACAAAGCACCTTTAAGTTTCATACACATAGTAGTGAACAATGACCCTTGAGGTCGCATAACAGAAATGTCCTGTATTTCTTACAGTCACTCAAAGGCTTCACTTACTTATTACACATTGTAGTGAACAATGACCCTTGAGGTCGCATAACAAAGATGACCTATATCGCTTCCTGTCACACAGGCTAATAATGCCTCTCGGTGATGTGAACCAAACCTATGCACTATGTCAAGTGAAATACTTAGTCATAAAATAGGAAGCAAATAATGGCTAAAGTCAAAATAAATAATAAAAGACCTATAAACAAATGACTAATGAATGGAATGAGTGACTGAATGAACCAATCAATCAATCCATCAGCCAGTCACTCGACCTATGGCTAGGCATGGCATACGGTCCGGCATAGCAACGTATAAACAACTTAAGCGGAAGTTTCAGAATCAAAACAAACATGGCGCCTAAGAGACTGAGTCAGCTGTGAGTGACGTCACCAACGCGGGAACATCACGCAAAGCTGCCGCCCTCCCTAGCTTCGGTGATAGAGAAGGGAAGACTCCAGAAAACATAGAACTAAATAAAATAAAGATCATCCCTAACTATGAAATACCTTAAATCTCTACCACAGCAACAACAACTAAACAATCAACCACTAAGAAATAGCATTAAATGAACAACAGAAAATGCGCGCATTATGGTGCATCCACCATGCAAGCAATGTAGTCAATTGTCATGATTGCCAGCAAGACCAAACTTAGCGAATCATTTTAATTAGAGGCATAAGTGCACTCCCATTTACTCCCACGGTTATGCGCCGAGGGAAAACTATCACCTAGTCACAACTGACTACGTGCGGTCGGTCATGCGCGCTAAGCGCCGCATCATTCTGACACGTTACGTTTTCTAAGGCAAAATTCATACATGATATCTTCCACATCAACATTGTTACAAAAGTTTGTGTACAAATTTCCTCACTGCAGCATTACATGGAAATGTAGTACTAGCATGTAAATAATCGTCTAGCAGAAAACAAATGGAATCAAACTAGCCTCACAGAATGGCTAGTGCCGACCGGTCTGGCAATCATGTCAATTTCATGCTCAAGAAAATCATCAAAACATCCAGCATCACAATGTCATCAAATAGTACAAAATAGTAATGCACCAAATACAATATAAAAAAAAACCTGAGTACTTACAGGGTCTCCAAAACCCGCGCATTTTAGGTTAAAAAAAAAAACTGTTTTCCTCTAAGGCACCGGTGCCAGAAGTTAATTGCTGGTACTGTGAGTCTTGCACGTTTGGTAAAAAAAGAAAGTCTGCCACGCGAGCAGCTGTACTTATAGAGGCACGCTGCTGTCTCCGCGTTGGTACAAAGTCCACGCGTCGGTGCAAAGTTCAGCGTCGGTACGGGGGTCTGGCACTGATATAAATGGCAAATCCGTATTATAGTACTGCCAGCCCTAGGAGCTAGAATATCTTCTGAACTACATAGTGTAAAAATATAATCGTTAAATATAAATTTAAGAACTTTTACCAGCTGTACTCTGGATTTAATTTGAGATTATGGGCTATTAGTGGAAAGTTTATATTTATTCTTAAAGCGGTCTCAGAAGTGCCACAGAAAATCAAAAAGGCTACTAAATCGCCATTATCACTCTGATCGGTTATAATTAACCTAAAAACATATGCATTACAAAAAACTATTACCTGGGCCAAATCTAACCATGCTAAATACTAAGCAATGGTGTTGTAGTTTGGTTACAATACACGGTCAAAACTGATATACAATACAACACGTACACTGAGCTATCGCGTACACAACACTTAACGCTGCGTTTGGCAGGGCACCGCGAGCGGCGCACGTCATAGCTAGCAGTCGACACGAGTGAAATCCGAGAAGCAATGGTCATAAGTGCTATCGGCCTAGGTACACAGAGGAACATCGGGTTCACTCTGTTACATTTTCCCATCGGCCTTAACAATACAGCGACCTCGCTGTATAAATACCAAAACCATAAATCCAAAAACACAAGAACACATTGGGCCCAATGACGACATAACATCAAAACACATTATCAAACAGTACCATCCACATGGTACACCACAAATATAGCAAAATAGCACTAGTGACCAAGGCTCTCTTGTCTACACTATTATACTGTAGACTTGGACTCACACAGTCATTTTCAAACTAAGTTATGCATAGCAGAAAACTGACATAGGATATTATCATTTGGAAAAATACCTACGCAGCGGACTAAGTTTGAAAATGAAATCAACTGCACAGCTGTTGTGTACTAGAAAGACACAGATGTACCGATGCCTTGATTTCCAATATTCATTTAAGACATCAAAATTCAAAGCATTGTACTACTCGAAAACACAGTACCGGTGCCTTGGATTCCAATCCATGACAAATCAAAATCCGATGCACTGTACTAACTAAAAATCCAATAATTTTAAATTAACCTATCACCTTAAGCAATCCTTCACCTAAGACAGTCTCTTTTAAGTAAAAACAATAAGCCCAAAACAATTTACTCATATTTACTCAATATTAATTTGTCCTATTTTCCTAACACTATTAAAGCATCCGATGCACTTGGAGGAATATTGAAGCTTTAATGTCTTGTGGGCATTTAAAGTTGTAGAGGCATACCTTTAAAGGCCCACTGGTCACATTCAAGCTGTCAACGTTACTAAAAGTTTTAATGGTTTCTGCCGCAAGCGTGCAGACCGACGCAGAGGTGTAGGCGTAGCAGCTTGCACCTTGTTCGGTCTGACACTCTTGGGCTTAGCAATGACACGGCTTGGCACTTTGGTGAGCGGGCACAGTTGATCTTTCACTGGGGGAGTGTCTGGAGTCACCAGAATAGGTGGCTCCTGAAACGTAAACGTGGGTGGCACATCATTTCCGCACTCCAAATGGACAGGAGGCTCAGTATCGTCCAGTCTCTCTGGCTGTCCATATGGAATGGGCACTCGCTTCAGCTGGTCCACATTTCTAGTGGAAAGTTCGCCGCCTGCCAAAGGCTGAATGACATAAACGTCGAGTTCCGGCCGGAGGCGCTTTATGACCACGTACACATCATCCTTGAACTCGTGCTGCATTTTGTTGCGACCAGGACCGTGGTGTTTGATGAGTACGTGGTCACCCGGCCGCAACTCGAACGCTTTTGCCCCACGGTCAGCATACTTGGCCCGGTGTTTTGCCGCCTTGATGGTGTTGCGGAGGGCCTCCTGGTGGTTCCCTTTCAGCACCTCACCATGCTGACGAACCCAGTGCTTGACAGTCGGCGCAAAGGTTGTTGGTGTCTCCAACATCATGTCGATGGGCAGGCGATTCTCTCGACCGAAGAGTAGCCGGTAGGGGGTAAACCCAGTGGTGGCATGGGGCGTAGAATTGTAGACCATCACCAGGTCTCGAAGATGGTTCGGCCACCGGCGCTGTTCTTCTTTCGAAAGGCTGCACAGGAGTTGGTGCATCGTTCGGTTGAAGCGTTCGCACTGACTGTTACCTTGAGGGTGGTACGGTGTAGTACGACTCTTCTTGACACCATAACGGTCAAGCAGCTCTTCTATGACCTCAGCCTCGAAACTCCGCCCTCTGTCGCTGTGAATACGCTCTGGCACGCCATACTTGGTAAACCATTCCTTGATGAGTAGGGCCGCCACCGTAGGCGCCTTCTGGTTTCTTGCGGGGACAGCCTGGGAGAATTTGGTGAAAACGTCAGTGATGACAAGGACATTTTCAATGCCATCAGACGACATCTCAAGTTTGGTGAAGTCCACCGCCACGATTTCAAGAGGACGATTGGCAATGAGGTGACCGGTAGGGGTGTGATGGTATTGGGGGCGGGAAATAAGACATTGGGAACAGTTGGACAGATAGTTTTGAACTTCGGCATACATGCCTGGCCAGTACGCTCGAGCCTGTAGCAGTTTCATTGTCCTATCATACCCTTGGTGACCCATGTGGTCATGAAGTGCTTGGACTGTCTCATGTCGCAGACATGCGGGTAGTACGAGCTGGTCTGTATGGCCTTGGTCAGGCCGTTTACAACGCCTTCGCAGAATGCCTTTCTGGTCTCGATATAACCGTGGATATTGTCTGACGAGTTGTTTCACAGCAGGATGGTGTCGCACGTCCGGTCTACGAGGAAATGCAGACAACACGGGTCCAATGACATCGTCATCCATCTGAAGCTGAAGTAGATTGGTGGGCTCGGCCAAGTCTGTGGCAACCGCAGCGGATTTGTCTCGCTCGGTCACTGCAACAGTGTGGGGCGTTTCCTGGTGGGTGATTTCTGGGGTGTCACAGGCGTCAAGACGGTCACAGGGGATTTCAGCTTTGCGGATTTCAACTGGGATGACTGATGGCTGACAGAAAGGAAGCTGAATTCTGCTGACAACTTGGGGAAGTTCTGCAGTAATCTGGCTGCACTCTACCTCAGCATCCAAGTTGCAAACTGGAGCT
Organism: Semisulcospira habei; assembly: GCA_036245525.1. Classification (NCBI taxonomy): domain Eukaryota; kingdom Metazoa; phylum Mollusca; class Gastropoda; family Semisulcospiridae; genus Semisulcospira; species Semisulcospira habei. The sequence continues at coordinate 33,178,400 of BTPG01000004.1, forward strand.
CTGGAGAGTGGGTCGGCTGGGTTAGCCTTTCCCGGACAATACTGGACGTCAAAGTTAAAAGCCGACAGCTGGGCTGCCCAGCGTTGTTCCATGGCCCCTAGCTTTGCCGTCTTGAAGTGGGTGAGAGCGTTGTTGTCAGTCAGGACAATGAAATGATTACTGATTAGGTAATGACGAAACTTTTCTGCGATAGCCCATTTCATTGCCAAGAACTCCAGCTTGTAACTACTGTGGTGACTCTGGTAGTAATTGTGCTCAGAAGGGCGCAGACGACGACTGGCAAAAGCAATTGGCTTAGTGCGTCCATCCTCCTGCTTCTGTGACAAGATAGCTCCCAGGCCTTCCTGGCTGGCGTCTGTTTGCACCATGAACGGCTTGCTGAAGTCGGCGTAGCCCAGGGTTGGGGAAGTGGTCAGGGCATCCTTGAGAGACTGAAACGCTGCTTGCTGTTCAGGTCCCCAGTTGGCTGTGATGCTGACCCTCCTCGTCTTGGCCCCTTGGCTTGACTTGGCGACGACGTCGTGCAATGGCCCAGCGAGCTTAGCAAACCCCTTCACGAACCGACGGTAGTAGGATGCAAATCCTAGGAATGAGCGCAGCTCCGTCGTTGTCGTGGGCGTTGGCCAGGCGCGAACCTTCTGGACCTTGTCTTCTTCACAGGTGATGCCCTCGGCTGAGATGGTATGGCCTAAATAGTTCACCTGCTTTGGAAGAAATTGACATTTGTCACGGCGTAGTTTGAGACCTGTGTCCCTGATTTTCTGCAGGAGTTGATGGAGGTGTTCCAGGTGTTCCTCAAACGTGTTCGAGTACACCAGCAGATCGTCAAGGTACACCAGGACGTACTCAAACAGGTAGTCCGCCATAACTCGCTGCATGAGGCGCTGAAAGGTGGCTGGGGCAGTGGTGAGCCCAAATGGCATCCGAGTGTACTCATATAAGCCAAACGGTGTGGTGAAAGCTGTTTTGTGCTGATCCGCTGGATCCATGGCAATCTGGTGGTAGCCGGAAGCTAGGTCAAGGGTGGAGAAGAACCGGGCGCCTGCCAATGCGTCGAAGGATTCTTGAATCCTTGGCAATGGAAACGCATCGCCCACAGTTTTGGCGTTGAGCCGACGATAGTCCACGCAGAGGCGTAAGCTGCCATCCTTCTTTCGTACCAGGACTACTGGTGAGGCATATGGGCTGTGGCTCTCCACAATCACTCCAGCTTCCCTTAAGCCTTGCAAATGTTTCCGGACTTCCTGTAGCATAGTGGGTGGGATAGAACGATATGGCTGGGTGACGGGGATGTTGTCGACTGTGGGTATCTGATGCTGCATGATGCTAGTGTAGCCAAGGTCCTGTTCATTCTCCGCAAAGACATATTGGTAGGCTGTCAGCAGATCCTGCAGCTGTAGCTTCTGCGCAGCATTTCCAGCAAAGTCTGGGAATGGGTCAGGAACCGGGGCTCGGGTGGCGGTAGAGGGTCTTGAAGTCAAGTCCGTTTTAGAGTAGAGCTGATAAAAATTTCACCACAGTTGACGGTTACTTCGCGTTCCTCTGTTACCACTCCATCGATCGCTTCGATGTAGGCCACAGCTGTCCGAGGCTTCAAGATCACGTCTTGGTTCGAAATGTTGGCTATTCTGACATAATATTCTTTTCGACGTCCCTCCAGGAGAGTGGGCACCAGGATGAGTCCTCCTGGCAAAGAGCTGGAAAGACGGGATGCCAGAAGTGTGTGGCCTGGTTGGTGTACGCCCGTAACTGCAATATTAACTAGGGAGTTGGATGGAATATGATGGCTGGCAGATACTCTGGCGATGAAGGCCTTTGCCATTTTGTTTTTCTTGGCCTTATTCAGTAGAGGTTGAAGCACCGATGGTGACGACGACAATCTTCCTAAAATGTTCATCCCCATCAGACCTGCCAATTCTCTCTCTTGACCCTGGTCATGTAAAACGAGTATTGGCACACTCTCAATCTTGTCACCGAACAGCTCCACATCTACAATAATAATCCCCTTGTACGGTACTGGGAGACCATTTGCTGCTCTGACGGTGATATAGTTGGTCTCTAGCACCTCCACGGCCAAGTGGTCTCGCACCCAGGTCTCAGTTAACGTAGAGATCTCGCTGCCGGTGTCAAGCAAAACTTCCAGGTCCTGTCCTCCTATTTTTGCAGTGCTGGTAGGACGCGTTCCCACCAGTCCCTTGATGGCTCCCTTCCCCGTTGCCTGACTAGCGACAACGGGGGCTAGCAGTTTTCCGGCTGGGCCTGTCCTTGGTATTGGGGATAAGAACTGGGCATTGGGTAGAAGGGAGGGGGAATCGGCTGATTGGGGAACTGCTGGTAATGGTAGCCCTGTGGCTGCTCTGGTCCTTCCCGGCTTGAGTGGCCTCCTCGTGGTTGTTTGTCTCCAGGAAATCCACCCCATTTTCCTCCACGGCCGCCCTGGTTAGGGTTTCCACGACCTCTACCCCGGAATCCCCCACGTTCGCTGTTTAGGCGCTCCTGGTACTTTTTCTTTGCCGGGCACTGGGCCTCTCGGTGTCCAACCTGGTCACACCAAAAACAGCGGAACGGGTGGGTTGGGGGTATGGTCTGCGGCTGTTGCATAGTGTCAGGCTTTCGGGGTTCATGATCCAACCGCGCCGTCAATGCAGCAACAGTGAGGCGCAGCTGCTCTAATTCCGCATTTGTTGAAGCTGTCATTCGCTCCAGCGCTGCATCCGAGTCGGGATTTTCCACGTCCCAGCGCCTGGCTTCATCGCGGAGTTGGAGGAAGGTGTTTTGCCCCAGCCGCTGGAATTCCCTCAGGTGACTACGCAGCGACGAAGACCGCAGGCCATCAATGAACTTATCCTGCAATGCCCATCCAGGTATCGCATCCTGTTGCAGGCTATTGGCCTGGTTGGCCAGCGCCGTGAGGCTATGCGCATAGTCCAGGATATTTTCAGTGGTGGCCTGACGACGTGCGTGGAACCGTTTGAGTCGGTCCAGGGCGCTGTACTGCTGTCGGAAGGTTGTGGTTAGGATCTCTAACACCTGATTAGCGTTGATCCGGTCCGCAGCAGGGCGTCCCAGCACCTCCTCGCGTGCAGCTCCTTGTAGGGCTCCAATGACCCATTCTGCAGCCATTTCTTCTGGCATCCTAAATGACCGGATGGCACGGCGAGCGGTGTCCACAAAAGTCCCCACGCTGGTGTTGCCTCCATCCCCGCTAAAAGTGGGCAGCGGTGCCGGATGCAGGTTCTGATGGATGACCACCTGGGCTACTGGTCCTGGCTGTTCCGGTCCCGCGACATGGACAGCTCCGGGCACATGGTTTAGTACGCCTTCTTGATTTTCTCCAGCATGGTCCACACCACCAGCTTCAGCATTGGGCTGGGCGACCTCTGCCATTTCGCCCTGCAATTGTCCGACTACGTTGGCCCTTGTTGCGCTATGTTGCGTCTGCCTACCACTTCTAAGTTTCATACTCGTGGCTGCATCATGGCCCTGCACTGCTTTCTGTCACATCTGAGTCTCTTTTTGTCCAACCATCCTGCTCGCAGCGCCATTTGTGATGGGGTGAGGTAGGAGGAGTCGGAAGTAGGATTAGATGGTGGTGGTTGGACTTAGTGAGACTGAGACTCGTTCATGTTGAGCTAAACTTTTATTTCTAACAAAACTAGAAAGTAGAAACCAGAAAGCAGAAAGCAGTACCTGTAGAATAAACAAACAGGTAATCAGTAATGGTGCCAAGAATACAATAAACAAGGCACATAACTAAATTAAGGCATATATCCACATGCAGTGAACGTACAACACTTTGATTTTAAAGACTGACAAAATCAAAGTGATGGTCGTGTAACATATAGAATGTGTAGTAATAGACATGATAGCAAATAAAATGAAAAATATAAGTCACAATACTAACTACAAAGTCATGCAAAGCACAAGTCAAAGAATAAAGCAGAGCACCAATACGTAAGTGCGCTATGCAGTCAGACCTGGTAAGGCGAGCACGCAAATGACTAACAAATGGGTAGTCACTCTGACCGGGGCCTCCCTAACAGGTCAGCCCACATCAAGTTAAATGCAAAGTACTAAAAATAACATAGCAAAAGTAAAATACCAAATTAAATCAGATGCTATGCCAGCGGTACAATAGCTATGTGACTAGGCACTAAGGAATAGTATATAGAAATAACTAGTATCAAGGGGAAAGTAATGTGAAAGTAACATGACACAAAAAGGAACTCACAATACAACCGACTTACCATCAAATGAATAAGGACGTACACACAACCTTATCATTCACTCGGTCTTTATTACATTTGCACCGCAGACACAAGCGCAAACATTGAACATCAACGAAGAACGCAAACATCTACACACCCTGCAGTCATTCATGACGAAGAGGAAAGACAGGCAGAAAATGTGTACTTGAAGGGAAATTATGTGCATGTAACATAAGATAGCCTAGAATAAAGTATATCTACCAAAATGCAATCTAATGAATGTCACCATGCACTAAATAGAGGCATGGTGCACTTAATATGGCTACAAAGCACCTTTAAGTTTCATACACATAGTAGTGAACAATGACCCTTGAGGTCGCATAACAGAAATGTCCTGTATTTCTTACAGTCGCTCAAAGGCTTCACTTACTTATTACACATTGTAGTGAACAATGACCCTTGAGGTCGCATAACAAAGATGACCTATATCGCTTCCTGTCACACAGGCTAATAATGCCTCTCGGTGATGTGAACCAAACCTATGCACTATGTCAAGTGAAATACTTAGTCATAAAATAGGAAGCAAATAATGGCTAAAGTCAAAATAAATAATAAAAGACCTATAAACAAATGACTAATGAATGGAATGAGTGACTGAATGAACCAATCAATCAATCCATCAGCCAGTCACTCGACCTATGGCTAGGCATGGCATACGGTCCGGCATAGCAACGTATAAACAACTTAAGCGGAAGTTTCAGAATCAAAACAAACATGGCGCCTAAGAGACTGAGTCAGCTGTGAGTGACGTCACCAACGCGGGAACATCACGCAAAGCTGCCGCCCTCCCTAGCTTCGGTGATAGAGAAGGGAAGACTCCAGAAAACATAGAACTAAATAAAATAAAGATCATCCCTAACTATGAAATACCTTAAATCTCTACCACAGCAACAACAACTAAACAATCAACCACTAAGAAAATGCGTGCATTATGGTGCATCCACCATGCAAGCAATGTAGTCAATTGTCATGATTGCCAGCAAGACCAAACTTAGCGAATCATTTTAATTAGAGGCATAAGTGCACTCCCATTTACTCCCACGGTTATGCGCCGAGGGAAAACTATCACCTAGTCACAACTGACTACGTGCGGTCGGTCATGCACGCTAAGCGCCGCATCATTCTGACACGTTACGTTTTCTAAGGCAAAATTCATACATGATATCTTCCACATCAACATTGTTAAAAAAGTTTGTGTAAAAATTTCCTCACTGCAGCATTACATGGAAATGTAGTACTAGCATGTAAATAATCGTCTAGCAGAAAACAAATGGAATCAAACTAGCCTCACAGAATGGCTAGTGCCGACCGGTCTGGCAATCATGTCAATTTCATGCTCAAGAAAATCATCAAAACATCCAGCATCACAATGTCATCAAATAGTACAAAATAGTAATGCACCAAATACAATATAAAAAAAAAAAACTGAGTACTTACAGGGTCTCCAAAACCCGCGCATTTTAGGTTAAAAAAAAAACTGTTTTCCTCTAAGGCACCGGTGCCAGAAGTTAATTGCTGGTACTGTGAGTCTTGCACGTTTGGTAAAAAAAGAAAGTCTGCCACGCGAGCAGCTGTACTTACAGAGGCACGCTGCTGTCTCCGCGTTGGTACAAAGTCCACGCGTCGGTGCAAAGTTCAGCGTCGGTACGGGGGGGGGGTCTGGCACTGATATAAATGGCAAATCCGTATTATAGTACTGCCAGCCCTAGGAGCTAGAATATCTTCTGAACTACATAGTGTAAAAAATATAATCGTTAAATATAAATTTAAGAACTTTTACCAGCTGTACTCTGGATTTAATTTGAGATTATGGGCTATTAGTGGAAAGTTTATATTTATTCTTAAAGCGGTCTCAGAAGTGCCACAGAAAATCAAAAAGGCTACTAAATCGCCATTATCACTCTGATCGGTTATAATTAACCTAAAAACATATGCATTACAAAAAAACTATTACCTGGGCCAAATCTAACCATGCTAAATACTAAGCAATGGTGTTGTAGTTTGGTTACAATACACGGTCAAAACTGATATACAATACAACACGTACACTGAGCTATCGCGTACACAACACTTAACGCTGCGTTTGGCAGGGCACCGCGAGCGGCGCACGTCATAGCTAGCAGTCGACACGAGTGAAATCCGAGAAGCAATGGTCATAAGTGCTATCGGCCTAGGTACACAGAGGAACATCGGGTTCACTCTGTTACATATATATATATATATATATATATATATATATATATATATATATATATATATATATATATATATATATATATATGACCTATTGCCAAAAGGTGTTACTGAAATTACTGAAAAGGCAACAAGGGTGCTTGAAAGTGAAAAGTGATAGAATTACATGAAAAATCCACGTTGGACAGTTTATGGCATGTGCAAATAGTATGTGAAATTGGAATATAGTCTGTTCTTTAGTTTCACAGAAATCTCATTCAGAACGTTTTATATGACATTATGTCGAAGGTCAGGTATTACAACACAACCGTGTAAGTTTTGGTTTTGTTATTGATCCAAGTTGGAAAATGTTTACTTGAACAGTTAAATGGATTAGTAAATGTGAATTTCTGTTGCAAAACTAAATCATTAAGGTTTTCTGGGTGTCACTGAAAAGGATGAATTGTTGTAATACCTGACATCCGACACAGGTGCTTCTTTCTATTTGTTGTAAATGTGAAATGCAGCCACATTTTCTTTCAAACCAGTCTCAGGGGTGTAAAAAGAATTAAGAGAGACAACAGCAACATTGCCTATGATCATTTTATTTCAAGTACAGGAAGAATAAATGCAAATTCAGGAAAACAGATATGTCGAACGTCATAATTACAACAAACCGAACGGAGGTTTAACATTTATCCATCTAAAACCACAAGTTCGCCCACAAGTCACTTTTCTTCCGCAACAAACACTGCATATACACATTTCCTCATTTACCTGAACTGCTGATCAATCCGCAATACTGCTAAATCACATATCGGTTCTGCACTATTCATCATGTATTTGAACTGCTCATCAAAACCTAAAACTGCAGATCACATCTCGCTTTACACTTATTTCTTCTCAAAAGTGTCTCAACACAATGAAGGTTAAAACGGTGTAAAAAAATTCATACATTTATATGAATATATGTTATTTTGTTGTTTTTTTTTACACTGGGGCCAAAACCCTTTCGTAGGTGTCTCGGGGCTCCGCTGAGAGAACTATTAATATAGTGACAGATGGTCAGTATGGGTCTTCAAGCAACTAGAAAGTGCAGGAGAAACAGACAAATACAGTGATGACACGTTTGTTTTGCTACACGTCAGTAAATATACTGAAATGTGTAGGAAAACACAAACGCCTTGACATCACTGATTTATATTTATACCCGTTTCTTCTGCAATTTCTATGCAGCATATGTCCTAAATAACTGTGAAAAACTGACGCCTCTGACTGGATGTGCTTTTATCGAGGTTGAGAGAGACCCTCCTCAAAATAAAATCAAATGGTTCCCACAAGTAGTCAAAGCGGATAGGCCAAAAGTACAAGTGCCGGAACTTTGACATGAAACTCACACAGGCAACCTGCAGAAGTTCGTCAACATCTTTAACTTGCCCAACATATTCAGTTTCATTCCACTGAACAAGATGGAAGATGCCAACCACTGGAGCTTGAGTGTGTGTGCGGGGAACGATAGGCACAAAGTGGTTTGGCACCCAGTGATCAGCAACCATGTCACTGCGGATTGAGAACCACATGATGAACAATTTCTGACCATCCTCACAACCCAGAGCGCGAAAATTGCGGCTGCAGTGAAGCCTGTACATCTCCCAACCAAGATCTGGAAAAACCGACTGGTTTGGACGCTTCAGCACAAAACTGGCAGCGCAAAACTCCCACAACCCTGACAAGCTGCAGTTTTGAACCACTGACATCACTTCAGCTTCAAACGACAGACGCTCTGAAGCATCAGGTGAAACTGAGGTCAGCACAGCCATTTGAATAACTTCAGCTGGTGACACTGTCATGAGGACCGCACCAATTAGAACCATTCAGAAAACTGTCTGGATGCAGTGCCATACAAATAACAATGCGACACCTGAGCTCTTCATGGCACATTTCTGTGCCAAATATAAGAAGGCTCAGCGCTCTGAAAAAAAAAAACAGTTGCCATCTCCATTTACACTTTCATCTATCATGTACACTTTCAACACTTCATCTGCATGTTCTTTTATCAAACATGACACTCTCCCTCTCAAGGCCTTTCATATGATTCCATGGGTGACTCTACGAGATGGAAAGTGTCAACAATGGCGATCTGAGTGCGAAAGGCGTTGTAACAACACCACCATTAAACAGGTGCTTGCACATCAGGTTTACAACATCGGCCGTGTTGGAAATATGACGGTCGACGCAACACGCCTTGAAAAGGGAGCTTGTCAGCAACTACAAACACGTGTGACCGCATTTTGTCTGAATCGATTTTACATTCTACAAATTTAGCTGTTTTCTCCAAACACGATGTTCCAGAGAGTGTTCTAGACAAAGATGCTGCACCAGATATCACCGCTTTGATCGAACGTCATGTTTACCACACACGCATTGTGGCAATGTAATGACGTACAACTCGCTAAATCATTTTCAACGCACATGGCTGGCGACAACAAACTGCGCAATTCGTTTCAATCTGCACAGCTTGTATATCCTATCGGTACAAATGCCATATCAATCCTTTGTCTAGGTAACTGTTATGCAAAAACTATACCGAAAGTATGTTGAACGTAGATTTTATGTCGAACGTCAGATAAAGGCGAATATTACAACATACCATTCTCGAGTTCCGTCGGTTTGAAGCTTGCCGTAATGATTGATCCAGCATAGCGCGTATGCATCACGTGATACGAAGAAACGATGGGTAAATTTTCAAAATTGAAATCGGCAGCAGTTGAGCCTGAAAAGACAACTATGTCGAACGTCGATTATTACAACAAAAACCAGTAGAAGTAAACTCGCCTTTCAAAAAAGGCTGTTTGTGTTTTTATCTTGAAACATGCGAAGTGGGTGCTTTATGCATGTACAGGAGAGGAAGTGATGGTCATAATTCGTCTGCTATGAGGTTCACATTGTGCGAAGTTCAGGGAAGAGATATTCTGTCGCAAAATTACAACACGCCTGACGTTCAACATGCCGTTTTTTATTAGGCAATAGCGCAATATTTCGCACATAAAAATATCTGTTCTTCACTGGTAAATATTTATACATGTCTTGCCTCACAGAATTGATGATATGAAACAAGTAGGTCGGCCTTTTATTTGCACACCATCACATCGCTCACACGAGGTCGATCGGTGTTGCTTTCTGGCAAGGGAAATTTTCAGCCTTGGCCAACATTTTAATCATACAGTCACTACACCTCTCAAAATGTGTCTCCCATGTTATTTCTAGTGTATATTCAGGCATTTTACCAGGACCTTAACTACTAAAAACAGATGAATCAGGACTGGAAGTGCTTTTATTATGCATACAGTTTGGGCAACCATTTTAGTAACACCTTTTGGCAATGGGTCATATATATATGCATCATCTTACACTTTTTACAGATGGAAGGAGATGGAGGAGCCTGTAACAGTGTTAGAGCTGCCCATTCATTGGTCAACTGCTGTCTAGAGTCTGAATTCCATACTAGCAGCAATTTTTGCCATCACAAAGCTTGTCATGTTTAGTTCGACATGACTGTGCAAACTCAGCCCCTCATCTAGAGCACTCCATCCGTAAAGAACATAGAATCTCATGAGTTTCTGCAGCTGCAAGCTCTATGGTCATGATGTATACTGCACTGACCAGTCTCGTCACTAGCAATTTACATCCTCTCAGATTGACTGAGGCAGTCATATGAGTTCAAGTCAATGACTGAACAAGCACATGGCACCACGTCTTAATAGGGCTCAGGAAGTTCCCCGCATTGCCTAGGAGTGTCGGCGCATCAGCTGCCATGTTAAGAGGATACGAAAATCTTCAGATAGTAGCGAAGTAGTGTTTCAACATGTTTTTCTTCATGTTTCTTCCTCTTTGGAAACGAACAAAAACAGATTCTGGTTAGCGGTTTCCTACGGTGATGGCAAGACTTGCTGTTATTGCCTATAGCACGTCAGGACTTTCCTGACAGCGATTTCCCTATGAGCGCCTTAGTCGTGTATCCTCTCAAGATGGCCGCCATGACTAGCGTGATGACGTCAGCTTTCCGAGCCCTATAGGCTGGACCATCGGATTGAACATCTGAGAACCCGGCTCCAAGTCTCAAAATGTAGGTAATAATATTACGGCTGACAATATGAAACCCGCAGGCTACTGATCTGAGTCATAAAGATCTATGCCTTGAGCTCAGACATACAAGTATCTGTTCATTGTAAAAGAGCAAATCTGTTCCTTCTGTTTCAAGTTCGGTACTTCACGTGATACAGAAATGACAGCTGACTTTTGCTTATTTCTATTATTGTACTCAAGTACTTCCATATATAAATAGGTTCTAACACTAACAGTACAACATTGATGGTGATGTCAGTTTCTGATGACTGATTTAGAACAAGGACAAGTAGTGAAGCATGTGTAAGCAATTAAGAGATACATTTTGTTCACAGCAACCTAGCATCATGACCATTCAATGGATGCTTTGGCTGTAGATGGACAAACAGTCATTCCTTATACCATTAAAATTATGTAGCAGGGGAGATAATTTAGCTCAGTGTTCTAGTACAGTTGTACCAATTTCCCCCAGCACGCCCGCAGGCCCAGTGGTCAGCAGTCCTGCTAGTGTCAGAGCGAGTCAAGTACCAAGCCAATCGGCAAGAGGCATGCCGAACACACCCTTAGGGTTGTGGGTATAAATAGCGGTGCCTAGCGAGGGCGAGCAGGCAAGGGAATCAATTGAACATAGCCAGCTCGATAGCCGAAGAGAGAGGACGGTTTTTTCCGCTCTCTCCACACAGCTACACCACACAAGTCAGCGAACAGCCAACCACAGGAGAGACCACGGTTCACCGCGTCTCCCCCACCAAGCGAGCCAGTGGCAACCACCCAAAGCAGCATGCATTCAGCGAAGAAAGGACGGCGGAAGACTAACCGCCAACAGGCGGAAGAGCTTTCCGCCACCCTCCACCAAGCAGCAAGAACACCACCACCGGCCAGGAGGGAGACGAGGAGCTATAGGCCCCCTCTCTCCCCTCCGATACGGCCTCAAGAACGAATGCAACGGGCACCCTCGCCCCCCCAGCAACCAAGCTACTCGCCACTCCAGAGTGCCGGGGGGGGGGGGGAGGGGAACAAAGAATCTGTCAACTAGACATAGATACCGAGGACTACTTCCATCGGTACAGAACCTCGACTGGACCGATACCACCCTTCTTCCAGTACCAACCGGGGCTGGAAGCGTTCATCGAGGCGAGCCCAGCCCGCCCCCAGTCACCACCACCACCAGAAGAAGAGCCCTGGGACCAGCCGGGGCCCGAGGAATCGCTGGAATCGACCTCGGAGTCGGATTTTCCGCTCTCCTCCCCGCCGCCGCTCGTCCTCCCGGACCACATTACCCAGGAACGAGCTGCATCGTCGGTGGAGGAGGGGACCCGGCTCCGGAGCCTGGACTTCAGTGACCTGGTGCTCCTGCTCCAGGACGCGATACCTGCCATACTATCGGCAGGAGGTGACAACTACCACCGGGCACTCATCGCCACCCGGTGGTTGATTCACACCGGGGCCATAACAGACCTCGCCATCCCGACACTCTGCGATAAAACAGCTCAAACCACCAACACCATCGGCGTGGACGCAGAGTGTCAGGCGGCACCAACCAACAAGGAAGCTGAGTGCCAGGTGGCACCCAAGACACAAGCCACGGGGTCGACGGCAGCTCCACAAACGGCGACGAAGAAGACGGGGACCATCACCACCGCCACCAAATCCAGGGGTTGCGGGAACACCACATTGCCGACTCGAGAAGTAGGCACAGAAGCAACCCCTGTCCCCTCGAAAGAAGAAAAAGGCACCACCACCGAGCCTTTTTCGGAACCACACCGGCGACGGCGCAACAGGCCCCCAAAGTGGGTCCGGCACCGACAGCGACGCCCGGCACTGCTGCCTACACCGCCACCACACCTCCGCCTGCAACCTCAACACCGCCAGCCACTTCATCCACACCAGCGCCCGGCCCCTCGAGCAAGAATTGACTGGCCGCCGCCACCACCACCCTACCACCCCAGACCCATCGACAACCGGCCACGGTTCCCCCGGCCACCCCCACCACCACCGCCACCACTCCTACAACATCTACTGGAGTGGATGGCACACCACCACCCACCAGCCTGGCGATAGGCGACGGCCCCCGACCTACCACCTGCCTCCTGCACCATCAACCACCCGGCCCCGGCAGCACCACCAGCCAGCAGCGCGACGGAGCGGCAGACAGACAGTGAGACAACCTCCCCCCCCCCCTCAACCTCCCCCGGCCCACCCCCCCCTGGACGAAATCAGCGAAAGCTGGAAGTCCCAATCCCTGCTCAAGAAAGCAAGCAAGCAGGGCGAGCAGGCTTTCCCGCAAGGGAAGACTCTGTTCTGCGAAGAACATTAAATAGTAGTAAGGCTCCCCGCAAAGGGAAACTCTGTTCTGTAAAAGAACATTAAATAGTAGTAAGACTTCCCGCAAGAGAAGACTGTTCTGTAGAGAACATTAGTAAGTTAGAACCCCTTTTAGGAACACTGTCCTGCAACGGACATACTGTAATTATTTAAGTAGATAACTTAAGTGCCTATAGTTGAGTGAGTTAGGGTCCTATAGAACTTGGTATTATAACTTAGGTTTTACTTGGGTCAGTTATTACGTCTAGTGTGTAGGCTAGCATGGTTTTGGGTGCTTAGAGTAGGTAAGCATAGCTATGATTTTAGGTGTCTTATGAGCGTCTGTATTATTGTGTTTTGTTTTGTGGTACAATGAATGGCTTCCGATATGACTGATATGTTGATTGATAATGAAATGAATGTACTGTAAATAAACCTAAAGCACTTATAGAAATCTCATCACTGAGAGTCAGAGATTGATGATGAATGCGAGAACGGATGCGAGTCAGTACTGATGTTTGTACACGTTTCAGTGTGTGATGATGGCAGCGCAAGAGTGTGTGTGTACCTGTGTGTGTGTGTGAGACTGAGAACATGCTGAGAGTTTGTTAACGTTCTTAGCTTATCAAGTGTGGCACACATGGCAATGCACGCACAGTCACTACTCGATCATATCAACTAGGGTTTCGCTGGATACTGTGGTAGGTCCATTGCGCGATTTGGTATTTTGAACACAACGCGAGGCAGACACACATATTTTGTGAGTGCGCATGCGAGACCAGTGTAAAAGAGTTGAAGATTACACTCCGCAGCAATCTCCAGACCCTTCCCTAAACCTAAAAAGGGAACGGACTTAAAAGGTAGCTAAAACTGAACTAGACTGGCACTACTGGACTTGTACGTTGGATGGGCAGTCCATTGAGGTCTGACCATCTAATACACAAGCCAGCCAGGCTGGTTGAAGCTAGCTAACCACAGAGTCCGGTTACAATTACAATGACTGAATCTCTCATGACCAATTCTGAGTAACACTTAATATAAAATTGTAATCCTGACTATTGCGAAAGCGTACAGATTATGATAACTCATGACGATCCTGCAGATGGAGGGGGTTTGCTTTTGGAATGTGTTCACGCTCACCCAGAGGCCACTGTCAGCTGTTATTTGATATTGTACAATAATTCCTCTGTCCAGCCACTCATCAAAGAAGCACAGATTTTTCCGTGTGCCATTACAGCTGCAGGGACCTCTTAAAATTTCCCCTCATGTTACCAAGATCTGACCCTATTTACAAACTCATGCAATTTTGTGTTGTAATCTTGAACTTTGTGCAGAATTTCTGTGCTTTCACAGACACTGGCTTTTTCACAGTCTTGATGGACAGGCAGCTTTTTCGGCTTGGTTCTTGTCAGCATCTTGCATATTTTCGACTCAGCTGAATGATTTTTGTTGTGGCTAATGTTTCTAGTTTTCATTAGAATACAATGCAACAACAACTGCACAAAGTTCCAGACCTGATCGAGTGCTACAATACAGTTGCAAAGTTAATCATGTAGCCACCAACAACGCTCAGCCAGACTTAGGTTAGATTCTCAAGAGGCTCGCTGAAGATGGGTCTGCAAGATAGAGCAAAACAAATAATAAAATACAAGACGGAAATAGAAAGCATCCCAATGACAGATAGAATGGCTTTTCTAGTCAAGCCATTTTATTTGTCAGTGTTCACTTGTGAGTTGTATTTCTTATGGTAGTGGCATTTGAAAATTAGCATAATTAGAAAAACTTGAGTGAGTGGGCTGTGAAGTGGTCTTGAGCAGTACCTGTATGTAGTGCAGGGGTTGGGGGGGGGGGGGGATGTTGCTGTGGTGTAGAATGACAAGAGGTGGTGAGATGAGTGATTCCAGTCAACAGCCTCGGTCGTGTTTGTATTGGGACTTCAATTAACCCATAATGCCCTTAAAAACTATGACAGGATGTGGATCAACACCAAGCTATTCTGATACCAACCTTGAAATTGGTCGATCTGTCTCCAGAACTGTGACAGGATATACTAAAATTTGATAATTTTGTCCTCAGGACGTAAGGAGTTAAACAAAACAAGCCCCAACAAATCTTCATGGAATGCTGTCTTTGGGCACTTCAAAGCACCCCTCCTCTTATTGATTCAAGGGTGGCTTACTTAGAAATTAAACAAATCTCTGGAAAGACAGCTGTTTAACCCCCTTGTGCATGCTGGCCCCCAGTACTTTTTACAGCACTGGTGGTTGTGTGCGCAACGGGGTACTGGTGTCTGTCCACACAAGGGGCTTATATGATTAATTTATTCGAGACATGCTGCTCCCGATACGCGGCTTTAAGCTGTGTATCCGGAGGCGGCATGTCTTGAATGAGTTAACATTTGACAGGTATAAAACACTGAAAGATTCTTTTGTTCCTCATCCAGAGGGTGTATTGAAAGAAGTAATGGATGCTGCGCTGCCAGTGAAGATGACTGTATGCAGGGACATGATAGCAGATCTGTATGCCATGGTTGTGAGTGGTGGGGAGCATTGCTTTCCCTTTCTGGAGCAGCACTCGCATCTACTTGACTGTGATATCTCCATTGGTATGTGACTGCAGTGCAATCCCGTTCCTTCTGGAAGAGGCTTAGATCCCAATCAGCCACTGTACACCCCACCCCTACACTACCTCCACAACCACCCCACCAACTATAATGAATTATCCTTTTTTCTTAAGGATGTGGAGTATAAGTATGGTCACATCCACATGTCCATGGGAAAAAGTGAAAACATTGATTTTAAAAACTTACTCCCCAATAGTACAACAAGTTGTTGCGTTAATTTGGTACCTAATTCTCATCCCATTTTCATCCAGTTCACACTGTCAACTGCAGCTGTGGCCGATTCTTTGAGCAACACCCAACCTCCATAGATGAACTGGAAGGAGAACGCATGACGCGCATTTTGCACCAGATTCAGAGAGGGGAATGCCAGTGTCTGTCTGCAGCCACAGAAGACACACCAGTCCAGATTTCACCAAAAGAAGCACGCAAAACTTTACTGCATGCTGCCGCTGCATCCGGGCAGACCGAGGTTGTCCGCTTTCTGCTGTCCAAGGGGTGTGATATTAACAAGGTACAGTTGTATGCTTCACACATTGAGCCTTCACCCCTTTTCTGCTGAGAAAAAGTGAACACAATCCCAACTGCAAGAGGCATAGATCCTCATGAGCCCCTGCGACTGCATCTGTGGTGATGTGATCAGTACAGGAGACAGGTCACTTCAAGCACTCCATGCTCCACTCCATGCTTTCTGTTTTGTCATCATTCAATTTGAGTTTGTTAGAATCATTCGGTCTTTAACTTCACTAATGCCATTTTCCATGCTAGAGACAACAGTTTGCAAGTTCTCAGGGTGATCAGCCTTAAAATGCTGAGTGCCATCAGCATATTTGTGGAACTCAGAATTATGTTTTTTAATGATATGATACACAGGTTCCGTATATAGTGAGAAAAGCAGAGGACTGTGAACTGATCCCTGTGGTACATCGTACTTCAGCTGAACAGGCTGAGAGAGAGCACCATTGCAACACTTGAAATGCCAAAGGAAATATACAAACGATCAAGAAGAATTGTGTGATCTAAGGTGTTGAAAGCTGCAGATAGGTCTAAAAGTGGCAGCACAGACACAATCATGTCCAAAGTCAGCATGAGTAAGCAGGTTGTTTGTGATGTGAAGCAGAGCAGTTTCTGTATGTGTTTCTTGTGGTAAGCAGACTGATATAACAGGCCAGATGATCATGTGCTCTGTACCCTGTCTTTGTTGAGGGCTGGCCATTTGCTCGCAAGAGGACGTTAAGACAGTTTTGGTCTTTCAATTTTTTTTTAGTATAAGGCATATTGGTAAACGATATAATCATCATAATAAGTTAATAAATGATTGTTTACATGGTTGTCGGGTGTTGAGTGGTTCCCTTTGGATACTTATTTTGTATAAGGTAAATCTGACTGGGATCTGTAGTCTGTTAGTGATTCTGTGGTTCAGATCAAACTTTTTATTGTCCGTAGTCCTTTTTGGTAAGGTGATTCCTGTAGAATCACCTGGACATAAAGTGCTACGGACAGCCAAAGAGTGAAATACGCCCTGTTTATTTTGCTTCAGGTCACAAACATCTTCTCCTACACATCGCTGTTCCTCGCCATTTGCCAGAACAAGCATGAAGTTGTGTCTGTCCTGCTTGGAGATAAAAACATCAACGTGAACATTCGTTCTAGGGCAGAGCTGAACACACCTTTGCTAGAAGCCATGTTGACGAGGAAGCTTCACTTCGTAAATCAGTTGCTGGCCATGCCTGACATCGATTTAGATATTCGGAACTTTCGACAAGAAACACCAGTCCTTATTGCAGCTAGGTATGTTAACCCTTTTCATCTTGATACACTATTGCTTTGAAATAAATTTGACTATGATAGTTCAAGGGTCGTGCCAGGATAGCTTGGCGCAAATTTAAAAAATTCAGCCTTTGGGATGTATTGGGTTAGTCTCACTCAACATCATGCCTCCCCGCCCCTCTCCATAGTGGAAAATCACGAGGAGGAGCACAAACTTTCCCTGTAAAGTTGTACGAACTTTTGTTGCTGCTATGCCAACCCATTAAGCCCACGGGTACCCTGTGCTAGAAGCTGTCGACCATGGTAGTACAGCAGTGATGCCATAAAAGCTTGGCATTGTTGGGCACCAAGCTATTCTAGCACCACCCTTGAATTGTCATTGTCTTTCTCAGTTTCGGTGTCGTGAAGTGTGCAGTTGTCTCCCACAGGTTGGAACGTCAGCCCTAGAGCTTAACACATTCTACTCCAGGACCGAAATCCCCAAATTTTTAAGATGACCTCTGAAGGACTGTATTACAATTCCAGAAACAGATTGAGCATGATAGTTCAAGGGTGGTGCCAGAATAGGTTGACGCCTATGGGCGCCAAGCTATTCTGGCACCACCCTTGAACTATCATGCTTGATCCATGTCTTGCTATGGTCTGTCAGAGCTAAATGAGTTAATGCGTGAACCTGTTATTATCATGTTTGTTCTCTAGAAAATACAGTGGAGTCCAAATGAGAAGAAGTCCAGGGGATGCCAAAATCACTTATGAACAGGGGAGCTGGGTGGCTTGCTGGTAGAGCATTCGACTGTCGACCAAAAGGTCCCCGGTTCGAATCCCGCTTGGATCAAAATTTGTTCAGACCCTATTTCAGTGCCCCATCTTTGAAATCACCTTCATGGTGGACAAAAGACATTAAGCCCTAAACGTTTAACGTTTTCAACTTCTTATGAACATGAGTTTTCATTTACCCATTTAGCCCCAAAGCACTACAACGGAAGATGGACCGACCGTGACAATTCAAGGGTAGTGCCAGATTAGCTTGTCGCCTTCAGGCGCCAAGCTAATCTGGCACTACCCTTGAATTATCATGGTCGATCCTTTTCCTGAAACTGGTGACACAAGGTGACACCTCCAAAATTTAACAAATGGCGTCCTTTGGTTTGAATGGGTTAAGCAAAGAACTCCAAGGGATGCATACCAAAGATCACATCTTATTAACAAGAATTTGAATTGAGAAAACTTTTAAGTGAAGGAAAATGATTCCAGAGAAACCAAGCACTGTTTGTGTTGTCGGTGGTCATCTTAACTGGATTCGACTGTAAGAAGCAAACGCAAGGAGGTAATGACCAACAAGGAAAGAACTAACAGTTTGGAAAAACAATGACAAAGCAATTTGTGTTGTTTTTCTGAAGCACGTTTCTTTCCTTGTTGATAATTTTCTTGCATTTTGCTTGTTGGAAGTCACCATTTTGGTTTGGATTAAGCATCTTTAATATACTGATGAGCAAAAGAAATGTGACATTTTTGGAATCATCGGAAACACTTTACGATTCCATTTCTTTTGCCCGTCATATATATGGCCAGATGTTTGTATTGTTCACTTGTTTGATTGGCTGCTTTTATTTCTCATATTTATTTTTTGGTGCAATTTCCTAGGATGGGACAGGAACAGTTGCTGGAACAGTTGCTGAAGTGTGGCGCCAGTGTGGATGCCAGGGACCACAGGGGATTCACTGCTCTCATGTTTGCTGTTAATTATGGAGAGAAGAAAGTGACCAAACTGCTGCTGTCTTACGGGGCAGACATTAACCTCCGCAGCGGCGGTGGAGAGACCCCTTTGCTGATGGCCATCAACAATGGTAAGTGATGACTTCACTGGTGAGTTTTTTAGGGCAGCCCCCGGTATAATGCAATACATGAGAGCCGTAAAGTCAGGCTGCTTTGATTATGTGCTTACATTAACCCTTGTAGCCCCAAGGTCCCATTTCTCAAATTTTGGAGGTGTTGCCTAACAACTTTGTACCAGTTGCAGGGGATGGATTGACCATGATAATTCAAGGGTAGTGCCAGATTAGCTTGGCGCCTGCAGGCGCCAAGCTAATCTGGCACTACCTTTGAATTGTCATGGTCAGTCCATCTCCTGCTGTAGGGACTCGGGGCTGAATGGGTTAACATGGCGCTGTATCTATGTCGTCGTAATTTATGAAAAAAAATTACAGTAACCAAAATGCCCTTTGGCCAGCATCAGCTTTAGTTTGCCTGCTCACGCCCAAAATGCCCTTTGGCCAGCATCAGCTTTAGTTTGCCTGCTCACGCCCAAAATGCCCTTTGGCCAGCATCAGCTTTAGTTTGCATGCTCGCACCCAAAATGCCCTTTGGCCAGCATCAGCTTTAGTTTGCCTGCTCACGCCCAAAATGCCCGTTGGCCAGCATCAGCTTTAGTTTGCCTGCTCACGCCCAAAATGCCCTTTGGCCAGCATCAGCTTTAGTTTGCCTGCTCGTGCCTGTGTGTAGGCCAGCTAAGACTAATTTCAGTCCGCTGACTTTTGCTCACCAGGGTATTCACTTGTGAGACAGGAGGGTCGCGTTTTATCCAATTTTGCAATATTCTGGTGCAGATAATACGGACCTGTACAAGTACTACAGACCATAGATGATACAAAGCATTGAAAGGTTCACTGTAGATAGTGTGTGATTCCATTGGTATGTTCACGATGGGGTTTATGTTTTGAAGAGATTTTGACATTTGCTTTGAGAGATTGGATATTGCAGATTTGCAGAAGGCTTGTCACATGACACTGAACTCTTGTTTTTTTATATGCTTAACCCATTCAGCCCTGATGCCCTACAGCAGGTTATGGGTCGACCATGATAATTAAAGGGTAGTGCCAGATTAGCTTGGCACCTGTCAGCGCCAAGCTAATCTGGCACTGCCCTTGAATTATCATGGTCGATCCATCTTTTTCAACTGGTGTATAGTCGTTAGATGACGCCTCCAAAATTTGGGAAATAGTGCCGTCGGGCTAAATGAGTTAAATGACTGGCTGGTCTATGTAAACACGCACACAGTCCCGATGAGTCATTTGAATCTTAGCTATCAGCGCTAAAGCATAGCACCACCAGCTCTGTGGCTAAACCGTAGGTACACCTTTGTAGGTACACCATGGGGCTTGACCCTTCAACCCCAGCTGTTATTTCCAGCCATGCTCTAGTTTATGTATTCTGTAAGATTAAACAGATTTTTTTTCACAGGCAACCATGCTGTTGTGAAGATTCTACTTGATGCTGGAGCTAATGTGAACGACGTTTCCGACGACGGGTTCCCAGCATTGATGCTGGCATCCTACTCCAACTACACAGCAATCGTGCATCTTCTCCTGGAGCATGGTGCCAACATTGCAGTAGGCAATCCCCAGGGATACACCGCCATCCACGTGTCTGCTTGGAACGGCTATATAAACATTCTCAATATTCTCCTTAATGCTGGTGCCTTGCCTGATGCCAGAACGAACGATCGTAACACTCCGCTATCTCTGGCTGCACACGGTAACCACGAGCGTGTGGTGAACATGTTGTTGGAGAGGGGTTGTAATGTCAACAACGCGGACAAAGACTTGGACACTCCCTTACACTACGCTGCCTTCAACGGGAACCTGCAGTGTGTGGTGGACCTGCTGGACCACGAAGCCGACCCTGATGCACTCAATCGCCTCAACACCACCCCGTTGTGGAACGCTGTGTACCGCTCTCACCCAGAGGTCGTCAAAGTCTTGCTGAAGAAGAATGTGGCGCTCAATGTGGCCACTGTGGGCATAGAGCAACATGCTCAGTCAGACGATGTCATCACAGTTTTTGATGTTCCTAGCTCACCTCTTTGGGTGGCCGCCCATCAAGGCAGTGCAGAAATTGCACTGATGCTGATCACCGCAGGCTGTAATGTGGCTGGGGAGACATGGATTGGCAGAGGAGCTTTTCCAGGCAAGTCACAGCATGATGAGAACCTGAAAAACCTGCTGCTCTTCTACCACAGAAACCCACGCCCACTGCTGACGCTCTGTCGGAACTATCTACGGCAGATCGCAGGCCGAAGTGTTCGCAGATTTGTTAGGCAGTTAGAAATCCCAGATGTTTTAAAAAATTACATCACGCTCAGGGATGCCTTTGACTGAGTCATTGAGTGATAAAATATGAGACAAATGGTCCTATGAGTGAAATATTCTGACAATGTGATGTGTTTCCTCCACTGACTCCTGTTTTCATGTTAATTTAGTACTTTTGAGCTCTATGGTGGAAATTTCTGATATTGGTTATTTGTCTTCTGAAGACTTTACAGTTTATGAGAAAAGAGAACCATGATAGTTCCATTATGTTGCTAGAATAGCCTGGCACCTAGATGTATCAAGCTCAGGCTTTTCGTTAACAGAAAATTGTCCGGACAAACTTTGCCACAGATGGAAAAAATAGAAGGCAGTCCATCAACGTGATGCAAAAATCTTCAGGGAAAAAAAAGAAGCATCCAGTCATGTTGGGAACATGGAAGTCAGTTTTATGCCAAAATCATCAGACACACATGTAAATGTTTACACTGCTGCGATTTTTGTAAGGTTACACGATACATACCTCACCCTGCAACACCCTCATGTACTCTTGTAGTGTGCATGTGCTGCTTTGCGATCGGTACTGATACACTTATCCTGACCATGTTTAAAGTACATAATGGACAGAAGAGCATCTGGGACAGATTTTTTTAATACTGTCCATCCCAAGGATGGACAATTTTAAATCCTAGTGGGAAGCGTGCAAGCTATTTGTGCACCAGCCTCGAAGTATGACAGTGGTTTTATCTTCCCACTCCGTCGGTTCAGTAGTGCTACAGTAAAATGAAGGAGAGACAATGTAGGAAACATCATCAATGTTTGCTGTAACATTTTTAGTCTTGGCAGAGTTACTTGCATTCAGGTGATGTCCTCAAACAAATCTGACCTGCCTGCCTGTTTGCTGGAACTGTCATTGCTGGTCCAGCCCGCATTAGCTTTGTCGTTTGTGGTGTTTTCCAAAGTGGTTTTCCGTGTGCTCATACATTTGATGATATTTGCTGGGCTGTGATGTTGCAATTGTGGCTGTCAGTAGCGCTTTATGGCTCAAATGTGAGTCTATATACTTGGCCATAAGTCGTCTGTCATCCGGTGCCCATGGTCAACTTTTACGTTGGCATTTTCTCAGAGACTATTCAAGCTAAAGTCTTCAAACTTGTCCCAGTGATACTTTGTGACAAGAGACCTTTCTAAACATAACACTGTCCGTGACCTCCCTCAAAGGCCAAGGTCAAAGGGATCCAGAAGTAATAATAATAGTACATGTATGTAGTTTTTATATAGTGCTCCAAAAAATAGGTAAAATATAGCCATAATTATTGAAAAAAAATAGTTCATTTTTTTCCTCGGATACAACTATATTTCAGCTTCAAACCCAAACTTGTACAGAGATACTATGCATACTAATTTGGGTGACAAGGGTCACGTGAGGTCAGCAAATATGTGAAAAATACCAATATTTGACAGAATTTTAATTTTTTAGCAAAGTTTTTGCATTTTCAGTCAATCAGATGCATAGATAGCTGATGATAAGACCTTTCTGTGCATACCAATTTAGTTGACCTCGCTCAATGATCAAGGGCCATACAGCTGGGGGCTGACAAATGTATAAAAAAAATGCATACATTTTGAGAAAACATGGATTTCACTGGTGCAAAGCCATGCCTGTACTTATGTTAAGACACTGGAACACTTGCTCCTTTCAGTGATAGGTCAGACTTATTATATGGATGGGTCATACACAAGTCTTTTTGGCATTGCCATTCTTGTTGTTGACTTGATCCCTACAGGAACCGCATCAACAAAAAGCTCTGCGGGTGGCCAAAAGGTTGATTAATCCATTTAACCCTATGTCCGCATTTCCCAAACTTTGGAGCTGTCATCTAATGACCATGTGGGACTGACCATGATAATTCAAGGGTAGTGCCAGATTAGCTTGGCGCCTTCAGGCGCCAAGCTAATCTGGCACTACCCTTGAATTATCATGGTCGGCCCATCTCCTGCTGTGGGGCGTTGAGGCTGAATGGGTTAAGGTGAAGACATCATGAAGACAGATTATACCTTGTGCTTTTACCGCTAGTCCGACTTAACACTTCACAACCCTGATTTTCCTCGTAACAAATGGTTCAGTGAATAACTGTTCAATCAGATATTTGTGCCCGATTGTCATGCCTACATTCTTAGTAAATCTGACATGAATCATATATGTTTGCGAGATCGTCTGAATCCATACATGTTTGACAGGGCTCTGTTATTAATGGTTCTTTTTTAACACATTTGTCCTCTGCAGACTTCATTTCAGATCAACCCTGATAGTTCAAGTGTTTCTAGAACAGCTTGGCACTTTCAGGCGCCAAGCTATTGTTGCACCACCTTTGAACTGATGTAGTTGATCTCTATCTTGCTGTAGTGTCAAGACTGAGTGGGTTAACATGTCAAAGGCTGGAAATACATGTATGTACATTTAACTATTTGGCTTTCAGTAGTGCTTTTTGTCAAAGCATATAATCACCTCTACAAAAAGTGCTACCGACGGCCATGTGTTAACCCATTACATCCTGAGGCTGATATTTTATAATTTCCTTATTGTCCTATGAAGGCAATGTTAACCCTTATCAGTCCGAATACACCAGTGTGTGAAATAAGTTTTGACTAAAATAGTTCAAGGGAAGTGCCAGAATAGCTTGGCGCCTCAAGCTATTCTGGCACCACCCTTGAACTAAAGCCATTGGTCTATATCTTTATCTGTCGGTACTATAATGTAGCTTGCATATGGCAGTGTACAAATTTGAAGCTTTTAGCCTCAGTATGATATGGGTTAAGAGATTAGGAGATAGATCAACCATTTTAGTTCAAGGGTGGTGCCAGAATGCCACATTTTTCTGCTCATTGTATATATTCCTAGTCCTACGTGTGCAACAGAATTAATAATGAGTATGCTTCTTTATGTAGCTTGCACTTGTGTGTTGCTTTAGCTGTTTTTTAAATCAATAAGCTATTAAATTACAAGTAGGTAAAACTGCATGTCTTTCGACACAAATAGTGGATCAAATTTTGGACAAATGTGCAATATCCACTGTTTACATGAAAACACATGCAATTTTGACCTACTTCTTATTTCCAAACTTCTAATTTCATTTCAGTGTCAGGGCAGCTTTAGTTTGAACACGCACAGCTTTGATGACTTGCTACATTCGTTGACCGCACATATTTTCAGAGTTTCAATAAGTACTTTGAATTGAAATTCATTTACAGCGACAACAGCATAAACATAGCAGAAAGTTTACATGTACATGTCAGACTGTTTTTCAGCACAGAAGCCTTTTTAAAATACACAAAGTGCGTATGTGTAATCGGGCCTTTTGCATAAATACAAAGTTGACACCAAACGTGATTTGCTGAAAATGTTCAACTCATTCAGCCCCCGACTCGCCACAGCATGACATGGATCGAGTATGATAGTTCAAGGGTGCGGCGCCAAGCTATTCTGGCACCACCCTTGAACTATCAAGCTCGACCTGTCTCTAGAATTGTAATAGCCTTTCAGAGGGCAACTTCAAAATTTGAGGATTTTGCTCCTGGGGCAGAACCATGAGGATAAATTATGTCTGGAAGTTTTGAGCATGCCACTTGTAGGCATGTCATTTTTAGAAAGTGACATCAGAATGGTGTCAAGAATTTGTCTAGCAAGTCACAGTGTGTGAACACCATCATCAGATTACTGGCTGAACTACATCAGGTTCAGTGCAGAATGTAGGTAGCAGGACATGCGACTGTTCATGATTTACATAGAAAATGCACTGAAGTACGCGTGTGCAGTACAGTGGGCAAAATGTGGCCTCGCAGTATTTGATGGAGTTTGCTGCCCCCTTGTGCACGCAGCCACGGGTACTGTAAACATACCGTACTGCATGCAAAAGGGGGTTATACTTCCAGATCATTGACTGAACAAGTCTTTCAGGTTAACCCATTCAGCCCTGACGCACTACAGCAGGAGATGGGTCGACCATGATAATTCAAGGGCAGTGCCAGATTAGCTTGGCGCTATCGGCGCCAAGCTAATCTGGCACTGCCCTTGAATTATCATGGTCGACCCATCCCCTGCAACAGGTGCATAGTCTTTAGATGACACCTCCAAAATTTGGAAAACGTGCGCCGGGCTGAATGAGTTAACCCTTTGGCTGTGAGTAGAGGTTTTTGTTGCCATGATTCCTGCAGGAATCATGGCAACAAAAATCGCCACTGACAGCCAAAGGGTTAACATAGAGCTACTTTTTCACAGTGGTATGCGTCCAGGATTTGAATAGGGCCATTAGACAGGCGATTTGGGGTTTAGCCCTTTGCTGTGATTTTACAAAAAGTATTACCATGATCTGTGTATCTTTTTGGCTTGTGTGCGACAGCAAAAGCGAGTCTGTGTATTGGGCCTCTGTTGTCTGTTTGTTGTCTATTGTCCATGGTTAACTTTAACGTCGGCGTTTTCTCAGAGGCTATTCAAGACACAGACTTCAAACATGGCCGAAGGATATTTTGTAGCAAAAACTTTGTGAACATACCAATTTGAGTGACCTCGCTGAGTGGGTCAAGAAATAATTGCCTACTTTTGACAAAAATTGTCTTTTATCAAATACTATTTTCAATTTCAAAGCCAAGCTTATGATAAGACCTTCCTGCACATACTAAATTGGCGACCCTACTGAAAGGTCAAGTGTCACAAGAGGTCATGAAATGATTAAACAAAATAATTTTGATAAAATGAAAGTTTTTATTGACATTTTTGCAAACATTTCAATCAAATTTGGCAGAAGGCTAGTAGATTAGGGTTCAAAATAACCGGGTGCCTGGGGCAAAAAGCCCCTTACTTTGGCATCAGGTCCTCTACTTTCATGTCCAAGGGGACCAACGTGCCCCCTTGTTTTCAGACCTACTTTGTCTCAAAGCAGCAGTAGGCGGTACTCAGCGCGGTCCCCGAAACAAGTCTTCAACTTTTCACCAAACGCACGTGGCGGGCTATTTTTTGCACGGTACGCATTGCATCAACCTGTCTTTGCTGCATAACGGGCTAGTGTGATACGTTCACTCTGCTGTTTGCAGCTCGCTATTCTTCTTTAAGCTAAAGCCGCTTCCTCCTGTGAAGGAGAGTGCCTGTGTTTCGCGGTCTTGTCCGTAAATCATGCGACGGTTCATGAGCCCCTTACTTTCCTGTGGGGCCCCCTACTTTTACTAACAGGGGGCCCGAATGGCCCTGCACTTTTGAAAAGTATTTTGAACCCTGTAGATGATAAGACTTGCCCTATGCACGCTAATTTGACTGACCCCCAGATCAAGAAAGGTGGACAAATGTGTGAAAAATGCATTTTGACAAGACATAGGACTTTGAAGGTACTGTTGCCATTTGACATTTATCTGCTCATATGAGTGACCTGTCAGAAAGGTCAAGGTAAAAGGAGATTAGATAAATGATGCAGATCAGTCATGCACGCGAGCCAGGAGGGCTTTGTTCTTGTTTGTGTGTGTGTGGTCAGTGACCTGTACGATTTAGGTGAAGCATTGGTAAGCCGTCGGTATCATGACATCATTCATTTTCAAAGTGTTTTCTGATTGCCTTGCATGTTAAACATAGTATTTTGTTGTTTTGTTCCCGGAAATGCATACATTTTAACCCGTTTAGCCGCACGTCCTAAATCCTGGACGTGTTACCTAACCTAACAATGGCGTACCAGTTGCAGAAGATGGACCGACCATGATAATTCAAGGGTAGTGCCAAATGAGCTTGGCACCTTTAGGCGCCAAGCTCATCTGGCACTACCCTTGAATTATCATGGTCAATCCATCTCCTGCTGTAGGGTTTTGGGGCTAAATGGGTTTAGCTTCTGATGTCGCTTAAAAAAAAAAAAAAAGCTTTGGACTGTTCAGATGAAAATAGAGAGATCATACAGATAAAGCTATGAAAACAACGTTGTTACAATGTTCAATGAATATTTTGTGATTACGCATTAGGATCTTATCCATCCACTTCAAGACACCACTAACCATGATGGTGTCAGGATAGGTTGTTGTCTATATTAGTACCAAGCTATTACGGAACCGTCGTGGTCTGTCGGTCTCCTGCTGGGGTGGTCTGCACATAATTTTATGCAGGATAATTTAACCCATTGGGTAGTGGTTTTAGTCTTGATTCCTGCAGGAACCATCACGACTAAAACCGCTACTGACACCCAAAGGGTTAACCACCTTGTGCATGCAGCCACTGGTACCATTTAGAGCAATGACATTGGCTGCATGCACAAGTGGGTTAATATGTACTAAAAGATCCACAGAGTCCTGTCAATCAAATGTTTATTACAGAAGTTTCATTCAAGACAGTCTCACACTCAGTCTTCGCAACTTGCTCACACAGGTGCTGCAGTAAACACAATGTTTCCATCCACACAGTCATGAACAAAATCTGCAACTGGCAAATACATGAATGCATACAGCATCTTTAACCCCCCTTCTGGATACAGCCATCGGTACTGTACACAGTATAAGTGGATGCATGCACAAGGGGGTTAACCCATATAGCCCTGAAGCGCTACAGCAGGAGGGGGTTGGGTCATAATAATTCAAGGGTAGTGCCAGAATAGCTTGGCGCCAGATGGCGCCAAGCTAATCTGGTACTACCCTTGAATTGTCATGGTCGATCCACCTCCTGCAACTGGTACACTTGTCAGGTGACACCTCTAAAATCTGCAGGGTTAAATGGGTTAACGTAAGTGATACAATCATTCTGTGACCGGCACATGTACCAAGAAACATAAGTTCCGAGGTGCACGCATTGTGCAGTTTTCTGGTAAAGGTGGTCAAATTTCTCTCACACACAGCAAATGCGCGCATATGACAAAGACTAATGCATAACAGTGCATTTTCATGCCATTAGCTGCACACTATGAACCATTTTAGTGACATCAATATACACATACTCTATGTGAAAAAACAAACAAACTTCAATGCCTTAACTACCAGTAGGTATTTTCACTTGAACTATTTTTTTATGTATAAGAAATAAACATATTGTTAACAAAACAAGAAATCCTGCAGCTCACAAAAGCCCCCTCCCAATACTCGCACAATCAAGAGTTCAAACAAACAAAAGAGTTCAAACAAATAAGCCTGCTTTGAGCGTGCAGCAACGTTATTCAGCTTAAATGATACTCTGTCTTGAGATGACACATCATCACCTAAAATTTGGATCAAATGTGCACTGCTTGAAAGTAAAAATATCATCACCTAAAATGTAGAAAGTCCAGAGAGACACAGTAATCTTGGTGTAAACGGGGTACCAGTATCACTTGCAATGAACAGAACAGCGATGCCCTGTGAAAGCAAAAGGCAGTCGATCCAAAATTTCACTTTTGTTCTGGAGCATCAATCACACAAGGCAAATGTGCCTTTCCTCACAACATTTTGTTACTGTAGCAATTGTGTTTTTTTGAGGAATGGATGCAGTAAGTAAATGGTGCCATTATTCCTTGTAAAAAAAAAAAAAAAAACCCAAGCAAAGTGAGTGATGTGATATGGTTACATGTTAATATTACCATCCACCTGAAAAAGCAGTAGTTCTGTAATCTGCAGACTTATGAAGGTGTGTCCCTCACGAATCAGACAAGTCTACGCTTGAAGTATGAAAAAACAGTAAATCCTGTATGAAGCAGGCAACATTAACCCATTTAGCCCTGGGAACCTGCAACAGGAGATGGATTGATCATGATATTTCAAGAGTGCCAGATGAGCTTGGCGCCTTCAGGCGCCAAGCTCATCTGGCACTACCCTTGAAATATGATTAATCCATCTCCTGCAACTGGTACATAGTTGTCTATGACAACCCCTAAATTTGGGAAATGGGACCTTGGGGTCAAGAGGGTTAAGTCTGTCCTGCACCAAGCAGGCAAAAAATAGCTGGAGAGAGTTTCACACGAAGCTGGCGAAGAACAGCATGTTGCTATTCACTTCCTTTTCCAATTCCTTGCTTTTTTTTTTTAAATACCATATCATGCTAAGGCTAAAAGCTTCAAATTTGTGCACTGCCATATGCAAGCTACATTTTATAGTACTTACAGAAAAGGATATAGACCAATGGCTTTAGTTCAAGGGTGGTGCCAGAATAGCTTGGCGCCTAGAGGCGCCAAGCTGTTCTGGCACCACCCTTGAACTATTTTAGTCAAACTTATTTCACACACTGGTGTATTCCGAATGATAAGGGGTAACCGTTAGATTGATAATAAAGGCAAACAGAAAATGGCAACATTTCTTTTGTCTTTTAAAATTTACAACCAAAAAAGGGTGAAAATAAGATGGGCAGTGTGTTTTTGTGGACACTTCTAAAACATGGCCATATATCAAAGAAGCGTTTGCTTAAAACTGCGTTTTATGGACCTGGTGCGTCTTGCCTTCACGCAGAGGAGCAGCAGATTACAGTATTGCATTTAATCAGGAATCGCCTTAACAAAAAAGCACTAGCAACAGCTAAAGGATTAAATCAGCAATATGGTATTGGTGAAAACAATTCCAAGCAAGCAAAAGCTCGTTGATGGCCCATGTACTCTGGCTCACTAATGCCAACATTGGCCCGATGATCTTTCACTTACTATAACAATGAACACGTAAAGACATTGTAACTCTGCTGTGTATGCAGCCATCAGTACTGTGGAAAGTATCTGTGTCTACATACATCACGGGGTTAACTTTCAGACCTAGGTACATGAGTATTATTAGTATCAAAAACAGATTGTAAACCAAAACGGATTATTTATGCAGGCATGCTACACAGGCTATGAAGGTTTTTCCCTGAAACCAATGTCAGGGAGGGGGGGGGGGGGGGGGGTCCAGAGGGCCACATAAACAGCATGCCTGACAGGCATGCTACAGCGGCTATGATGGTTTTCCAGTTTCACAGAAATCATGGAAAAGTAGCATGCATGTTTATATAGTTTGTATGTTTTTATCACTCAGAATCAGACTGATGAATCAGTGATGCTTAAAACATAACCATCTTGGTCTAGCACTGTGTCCAAACCAAAAGACAGGCTACTTTTTTAAAACTGTAGATTTAACAAACAACAACAACAACAACAACAAAACCAGCAGTTACACCTCATCACATTGACAGTGTATATTAGTCTATCACTCTGCATGATCTCAACAAAAGATGAATTCAATAATTCAACAACAAAAGACCAGCTATGTCCTCAGAATGATGTCATAAATCAACATATGTTCTCTTTCTTTTTTCTGCCATCGCTCACAGTTCATCCACTCCCCTGCCAGCAAAAAGGTCCTCAGGCTGAGGTCAGCCACAGGTGGCCCATGCATGGGCTAACTGCTGCCAACATCAGGCCCAGGATCTTTTGCCCACTGGGACTGTACACCAAAAGAGTAAGTTGCCAAAGGTTGACCTTTACCCAGTAAGCAAAGGTCATTGGGCCCACGATGGCTGCAGTGGGCCTGCGCACTGCTGTGCATGGGCCCACTGCGGCTATCGTGGGCCTGAAGAAGACGTGCTACCAGGGCAGGTACAGAAGCAGAGCAGGCAGCACTGGGATTCCATGCTGGCAGCTAGAATACAAATGGCGAGCCAAGATTGCGTACGCCTTACGCACACTGGCCAACACTTTCAATGTACATACAACACTGAACACAGACACAAAGTACACAGAGCAAAAGCAGGACTGTGTGAGTGTTTCACGTGTCATAATCATCATCCTCTTGGTTGTGACTGATGGCTCGCATCATTGCAGGCGCTGCGTGTGATGTCCCAGGGAGCTGTGGGCCGGAGGGGGGCCAGGACGCCACTGGGTTGAGCACCCCACCAGGTAGACCTGGGTACATGGGCACCCCTGGAGGGTACCTGCAGAAACCAAAGGCAGAGATTCAATCACTGAATTTACAAGTATATGGTGGAGGTTACAGATGTAACCTTAGTTTAAACTCAAGCGACTATGCAGGTGGGTGGTGAGGGGGCGTGAGTGAGGGAGAATGTGTGGGGGAGGGATAAGTGGGCGTACGTGCCGGCATACGTGGGAATGAAAGTGAAAAAATGCGGTCAGCCGGATATGTGTGCGGGCATACGTGGGTGTGAGCGTGGAAGAATGCGTGGGAGTGAATGGTAGGCCGGGAGTCAGTACCAGAAACTGGGCCATTGCATCGCTAGCAGCAGCATCGTTTTTTACGCCTCAAATACAACTACAACGATGCAGTTCGATTTTGACAAGTTTGCGTCCGAATGGACTTTAAGTAAAGAAGCGAGCACCTTCCTTAAGGATGAAGGCTTTACCTCCAAGCCGGCCTTGTTGAACTTGGCTGAAGAGGACCTGGCGGATCTGCGAAAAGGGGACAGAGCTGCAATAAGGCTGGCAGCACAGAGGCTGCAAGAGGACTACGGGAGGGGCCCCCTTGTTCCCAACGCAGTACAACACAAAGACACTACTGCAGGTCTCCTGGACGACTTGTTGGCGAACAGGACACGCTCCTCTGGCGCCAGCGCGACAGACCCTGTGACTGCGGCTCTCGCAAGAGTGGACCTGGATCCCCACGTCTACCTCCGAAAAAAACCTGAATGTAAGCCCCTACATATAACAGATTACATTCAGAAGTCTGTGAGAGATGAGGAGGAGATTGTGCTGGGTAGCGGGGCCACACTGAAATTGAACACTGGGGCCAAACCCAAACTCCACAGCGTGACCACTCCCCAGTGGATAGCAGCTAATGCCAGGATAATGGCGGACCTGTACGACTCGGGCAAACTGGACACGTCATCGATAAAAGACTACATGGCGTACACGGCGAAGATTGGGGAGCTGGCGTGTCGTTTCTCGTGGCAGTCGGTCCTGGACTACGACTATGAGTACCGGGAGCGACAGGCAGTCTGTGAGTTCCGCTGGGGGTCCAACAGTCAGCACCTGTCTACCGTGATCTTAAAAGAAAAGGTGGCTATTAGTGGCGGACACCGGCAGCGCTTCACCAGCAGCGTATCCAGCGATGCGACCACACCCAGAAAGCGAGGACCAGGTGGCAGTGAAATCTGCCTACAGTTTAACAAGGGCCGATGCCAGTTTGGACCCCGCTGCAATTTCGAGCACGTATGCCTTGTGTGTGCGAAGCCCCATCCTCAGTCAGAGCACCAAGCCACTCACCCTGGATCTGCAAAGGCCACGTTCGACACGCCTAAGGCACAATAGGACAGACTGCAGCCAGCAATGCAGGTAGGAGGTACTACTTTTGTCCAACTCACTTCCCCCTTCAGCGTTCAAAACCCCTTTGAGCCGAAGTTTCTGGGGCAATTTCAATCCATCTCATCAAAGCTAACTGCCTGGGAAAACGAGCTAACAAATGATCCGGATAGGTTTTTCCTCCTTGAAGGTGTTAAACATGGCTTTCGGATAACGGATAAAGGTCGGCCCCTGGAGGCCGCTTCAAGTCCAAACCATAAATCGGCGGTGCAGCCGAACCTAAAACCATTAGTAGAGAAAGAACTGCTGCAACAGATAGAGTGCGGTAATTACGCCATCTCAGGCCACAAACCCTGTATAGTCAGTCCGCTAGCGGCGATACCAAAAGACGACGGCACTGCAGTACGTCTGATACACGATGGTAGTCGCCCGGAGGGTTGTGCCATGAATGACTATACCGGTCACCACTCTGTTAGATATCAGACCATTCAAGACGCATGTGAAATGGCGAAACCAGGTTTTTTTCTGTGCGAAACTTGATTTGAAATCAGCATACCGCTCAGTGCCCATTCATCCAGATGACTATAAAGCCACAGGCATCTATTGGAAATTCGATGGGCTCGACACAGGCACGTATCTTTTTGACACTAGATTACCCTTTGGCTCGAAGTGTGGACCAAGTCATTTCAATCGTTTGTCCCAGGCAGTTAAGCGCATGATGATAAAAAGAGGTTTTCCGGGCATCGTGGCCTATATTGACGATTTCCTGTTAGTTTTTGAATCGTACGAGGAATGCAAAGAAGCACTGTATACTCTGCTTGGCCTCGTTCGGCGGCTAGGTTTTAATGTGAGTTGGGAAAAAGTAGTAGGTCCTTCCCAGCGTATTACTTTCCTTGGTGTTGACATCGACACCTCAGACTGCACGCTATCCTTGGGCAAGGATAAACTGGCTGATCTAGATCAGAAGCTGCATGCATTCAACCGCAAGACTAGGGCAACAACTGCAGAGTCTCGCAGGCTCGCTTAACTGGGCGTGTCAGGTCGTCAGAGGAGGGCGCTTTTTTCTTCGACGGATCCTGGACACTATCAAAGCGCTAAATCATGCAAGGCATAAAGCAAAGCTCGGAGAGGGCTTCAAAAAAGACCTGCATTGGTGGATGTGTTATTTGAGTGTGTTTAATGGCAAGCGATACTACACAGACTGTAGTGACGAGCATGTACATGTCGATGCCTGTCGCACGGCAGCCGGTATGTTTTGGGCCGGCAACTGGCATTACACAGTGGTCGGGACAGATTGGCCACTGGTCTCAGATTTGCATATCAATTACAAAGAAGTGTGTGCGGTGGCCGCAGCGGTAAACAAGTGGGCCCCGATGTGGGAGGGGAGGACAGTTGTGGTGCATACTGATAGCTCTGTGGCAAAGGCAGTAATAAACAAAGGCAGAAGCCGAAACACGTTTGTAAATGACGTGCTTAGAGCAATGTGCTGGAAATCAATACGTTACAACTTTGAGATCCGTGCTATTCACGTGCCGGGATGCATTAACATAATTCCAGACACAATTTCAAGGTTACACGAGGCAGGGAATGTGTTTCAATTGCTACAGCTGTTGAGCTATTGGCACCACAGCTGTCCCCCACCGACCCACATCGGCGCGCATATGTCGACACGGGCCTATCGTTTTCTGTCTGAACAGGTATCAAGGAAACGCTGGAGAAGGAATTAAAGCAAGAAGTAGATGAATACTGGGGTGCCACTTTTGCGGACAACACAAAACGGACATATACGTCACACAGAAACGCCTACTACAAGTTTTGCGGCGATATGCGCATACCCCCGGTCCCAGCAAACGAGCAGACGTTGGCACTGTACGCCGCTTATCTTGCTAGACGTCTAAAACCCGCCTCAGTAAAGCAATATCTAAACATTGTACGTATCATGCACCTTGAATCAGGCCTTGAGAACCCCATAAAAGACAGCTGGTCCCTGAAGAGCACCCTCAAAGGCATCGAGCGTGTGAAAGGGACACCTGTCCAAAGAAAAACACCCATAACACCTGACACGTTATTGTACATCCGACACCAGTTGGATTGTGACAATGTAGAGGATGCAATTTTTTGGTCTGCGTGTGTCATCATGTTTTTCGGACTGTTCCGTAAAGCCAACTTGCTGGCGGTGCGGGACAGTTTTGACCCAGATAAACAGCTGACAAGAGACTGCTTCACCTTGAACTCTAACCGCTCTATGGCAGTTACCGTACGTTTGTCCAAGACCATTCAGTGCCGTGAAAGAGTAGTGCATGTAACTTTACCCGTGCTACACCCCCACCCCTTGTGCCCTGTTTCTGCTATGTGTGCCGCATTCCACAAGACAGGCCCGGCCTCGGCCAAGGCCGCGGCTTTTCCCATTACTGATGCTAAATTTAACCGGAGATTGCAATCTCTATTGAAGGGGAGGAAATAAGGGGAACATTTTTCAGGTTACAGTTTCAGGAGGGGAGGGGCAGTATGGGCGCTCTCCTGCGGAGTGCCAGGGGAAGTAGTAAAACTCATGGGTGATTGGAAGAGTTCGGCCTACTTAGCTTATCTAGACCAGCTTCCATCACAGGTGTTAGACTATTATAGAGTGCACTTTGCCCAGTCTCTGCCTACCTCCTAAACAATGATATTCTTTCTTCTTCCTCGGATTGGGAGAAAAACAATTGGGAGGGATAAAAGTCAATATATGTCATCAGGTACATGTTTGTTGTCGATGTTTCTGGTAGAAATAAAAGGTTGACTCCTTGGTTTCTGACGCCCAATCCGAGTGTAGAATGTTATCTTCTGGGCAGTGTGCTTGTGTGTGTGTGTGTGTGTGTGTGTGAGTGTGTGTGTGTGTGTGTGAATGGGTGTGATTTTGTGTTTGTGAGTGTGTGTGTGTGTGTGTGTGTGTGTGTGTGTGTGTGTGTGTGTGTGTGTGTGTGTGTGTGTGCGGGCATGCCTGTGTTATTGGGAATGTAGAGTTTAAGAGGAGGTTACAGATGTAACCTTAGTTTAAACTCAAGCGACTATGCAGGTGGGTGGTGAGGGGGCGTGAGTGAGGGAGAATGTGTGGGGGAGGGATAAGTGGGCGTACGTGCCGGCATACGTGGGAATGAAAGTGAAAAAATGCGGTCAGCCGGATATGTGTGCGGGCATACGTGGGTGTGAGCGTGGAAGAATGCGTGGGAGTGAATGGTAGGCCGGGAGTCAGTACCAGAAACTGGGCCATTGCATCGCTAGCAGCAGCAGCATCGTTTTTTACGCCTCTCAAATACAACCCCACTCCCATCCCCGTGCACCAACCTAATTTTCTTGATTCACATTAGGTTTTAATGGCATTTTTTCTCTTTCTTCCTCATTGAGTTTTAGTTGCCGGCTGCAACAATGATCCTGTTGTTTTTTAATTAACTAAAATCGAATATTATGTAACTTGATGTGCTTTAAAGGCACACCCAAAACAGGTGTGTCCATTTGGTTTCCCGCCAGGGAGTCGTGTGTTTAGATTTGGTTAGTTTTGTTAAATATAAATTTTGTTGTTGGTATTGTTCTGTTGGTTTATGTTAGAATGTATTGTAATGATGTGTTGGGAGGGATAGAAGTCAATATATGTCATCAGGTACATGTTTGTTGTCGATGTTTCTGGTAGAAATAAAAGGTTGACTCCTTGGTTTCTGACGCCCAATCCGAGTGTAGAATGTTATCTTCTGGGCAGTGTGCTTGTGTGTGTGTGTGTGTGTGAGTGTGTGTGTGTGTGTGTGTGTGTGTGTGTGTGTGTGTGTGAATGGGTGTGATTTTGTGTTTGTGAGTGTGTGTGTGTGTGTGTGTGTGTGTGTGTGTGTGTGTGTGTGCGGGCATGCGTGTGTTATTGGGAATGTAGAGTTTAATTGGTTTTTTTGCTGTCATCTGCTTCTTGAAAAATCCTGTTTCAAGTTACACACCAGGGGTAACATTAATGAATTCGCTGCATAAACTTAAATTCTCAAATTTGGGAGATGACCTCTGAAGACTACATGCACGTACCAGTTCAGCAGGACAATTGGACAGTTCAAGGGTGATTCCACAATAGCTTGGCAAGTTTCCCTTTAACCCCTTCACCACTGAGAAAACCTGGACTCCACTCCATTGCAAGAGGCATAGATCCTCACAAGAGTCCTCACACAGTTGCGGAGACTCGAGTGGATCTACGCCTCTTGCTCATCACAGACCGACTGCAGAAACAATCCGCATCCAGTGGCAGGGAAGGGGGTTAACCCTTATCATTCGGAATACATTAGTGTGTGCAATATGTTGCACTAAAAATAGTTCCAAGGGTAGTTCCAACCCTTGAAATAAAGCCATTGGTGTATATCTTTATCTGTAAGTACTGTGATGTAGCTTGCCTATGGCAGTGTACACATTTGAAGCTTTTAGCCTCAGTATGATATGGGTCAAGACTCCACATCAGGTTAGCAGACAGAGATTGACCCTGATAATTCCAAGCACCAAGCTACTCTGGCACCCACCTTGATCAATCGTGGTCCATCCATATCTGCCATGTGAAGGGAAAAGATGCCAAGTCCATTTTTTTTGTGAAAAGCATGGGTGACAGTGCAAAAAACTAAAATGACAGAGCAGTCCACAGACTAAATATGCCCAGGACCTGCAAGAGATAATAAATTCTTCAAGACCCTCAGGATGCAGGGGCTCATGAGAATTTTCATCTCTTGCATGTGGAACTCGCTGGCTGCTGGACTCGTTTTTTATTTTCTGAACCACAAGCTGAAATTGAGCTCTTAGGGATTTTGGAGAAGCTGAATCAGCCTCTGGGACTGAAGACCGTCACCCATGGAAAAGCTAGATTTTCACTATGTTAACCCTTTTTAGCCCCAAGTCCCTACAGCAGGATTGATTGATTGTACATTGCTTAACGTCCCGACAGCAGCAAGGCTTTCTCAGGACGTGCCTGCACTGCTTGCGAAAAGAAAAATAAACAGAATATTGAATGTATGTCACCAGCCGGTCCAATACGTTAAATAAACCTACGACACGGGACCTAAATAAAGCTAAGACCATTTAGCAGCACACATCCAATATCAAGAGCTACAAGCAGCGCAGACAGTAGGGAGGGTTTAAAAAAAAGGAAAATACAGGTGAATGGACCAAGGGTAGACAGAAACACATGCCCAGAATAGAGAAGAAAACCCACCCTGTGGGGCCGACCAGGGTGACCCTGGGAACTAAAAAGTAGTTCACCCCACCCAAGTCCCCCAGGGCAGACCCGGTTGGGGGCCCTACAGCAGGAGATTGACTGACCTTCTTCTTCAGTGTTCCCGAGTTTCTGCCTCAGATGTCAAGATTAATATCCACCTGAGGCATAATCCATGAGGGTTGCGTGTGTGCTCGTTTCCCTGACGGGTTTCCACACTATACCAGATGGCATAGTCAGCGACACTCCGACTTCGTTGGTCACTGGTTGGTTTTCTGTCGGGGTTTGCTCCCCTACCATTTGCCTCTCCCGAGGCACCCACAAGGCAGTGGGGCTATTTACCCATAGTTGGGAGTCAGGTTCATGGGCATCAGGGCCTATCCACACACCAGTGGGCCTGCATGCCGCATGTCTGGGGGCCAGACCTCCTCCGAGTCCCCTGTAGTTCAGCCTGAGTACGTGAGGTGCCCAGTTACCGTGTGTCGCCGCTAGGAGGCACTACATGAGGCTTGTTGTTGGAGAGAGGTTATGTACAGGCAGAGAGAGACTGACGCATTCTGCCCTCCGTTTCACAATACTGCTAGCCAGCGGTGGAAGCTGAGAGCGAGAAGTGACAAGCACTACCACTGTGCTACCACACTAGACTCATCACAACAACTATTTTGACACATGATTGATTGACCATGATAATTCAAAGGTAGGGCCAAATTAGCTTGGTGCCTTCAACTGGTGCATAGTCGTTAGGCAACACCTCCAAAATTTGAGAAATTGGACCTTGGGACTAAAAGGGTTAACTCATTCAAGACATGCTAAATATGGATATGTGGCTGCAAGCCGCGTATCCATATGCGGCACATCTTGAATGAGTTAAGGCAGATATCTTGTAGTGTGTAAGAGCTGAAAGGGTGTCAGCTGAAAGGGTGAACTTACATAGAGGGATGTGGAAGGCCAGGGAATGCAGTGGAGGCCGGTGGGCCTGGATGCCACATGCCCCGTCCAGCAGCAGAGTGGGGCATGGTGGGGATGGAGGTGGCTGCAGTGGCCATGTTGTTGTTGTTGTTGCTGCCGTTAGGTTCTCCTTCTGAATCACCATCCTCCTCTGCATCATCTGTACCTTCAGAGTCCTCCTGAAGAAACATGAACTGCACTTTCACAATCGGCGTCTTCAGCAAGCAATTATCATTAATGTTATCGTCACCTCTATGCCATTAAAATGGTTGAAAAGGGGCAGATGAAAATCCATAAATTCAAAATCATGCCTATGAAACCATTCCTTGCACAAATAGCAACATTATAAATTTCACATTCTGATCGCAAGAGAAGCCATACAATTTCACAAACAACAAAGGCAAAGCCATTATAGCTCGCATGTATGTCCAATCTACATGTGTGACCTTTGTGACAAGAAGGGGTGGCTTTTGCACCAGCAAAATCTATGTTTTCTGAAAATGTAAACAGTTTTCACACACCTGTCAAACACCTGTGACCCTTGACCTTTGCGATGAGTCAACTAAATTTGTATACTTAGGAAGGTCTTCTCATCATCAGCTACCTTTGTGCCAAATTTGATTGAAAAGTTTGCAAAAGTGTTGATAATAACTACAACGCAATCAAAATATGCCATTTTACACACATTAATTTTGCTGACCTCTAGTGACCCTTGACCTTTCCAAGGGTCACCCAAATTAGTATGCATAGATAGGTCTTAACATCAGGTATTTCTGTAGCAAGTTTGGGTTTGAAGTTGTGAATTGTATTTGAGAAAATAACATCTTTTGTCAAAATAGGGCTATTTTTTAGCTATTTCCTGAGCTCCTGTGACCTTCGACCTTTCTGAGGTGTCATTCACATCCACATCAGTATGCATAGATAGGTCTTACCATTAGGTATCTCTGCACTAAGTTTGGGTTTGAAGTTGTCAATAGTATTTGAGAAAAAAAACATCTTTTGTCAAAAAACAAAGTCGTTTGGTGAGAGGTCATTCAGATACCAGAGCCCAGTTGTTTGGAATGATCTCCCACGCGAACTGAGATACGTGGATTCAAGAGAGGCATTCAAGCGTGCCCTAAAGACCCATATGTTTTCTGTCAGCTACAAATGACTTTGTCACACACCTGTCATGTTAAAGTCATCTCTATCTATTTATAGAAGTAGTGTGTGTGTGTGAATGCCAGTATGAGTCCATGAGTGTAGCACTTTTGAATGGTGACTTTATAGCTTGTTTACAGAGTGCGTTGTATTTTGTTTTTGTACTTTTTGTTAATTCCATTTTTGTAATTAGTTATTTTTTGTACATTAGTTTTTGTTAAGCGCCTAGAGCTCTAATCTGAGGTTAGGCGCTATACAAGTACTCATTATTATTATTATTATTAAAATATGGCTATTTTTTACGTATTTCCTGAGCTCTTGTGACCCTTGACCTTTCCGAGGGATCAACCAAATTAGTATGCATAGATAGGTCTTCCCATCAGGTATCTTTGTACAAGTTTGGGTTTGAAGTTGTGAATAGTATTTGAGAAAAAATACATTATGTCAAAATATAGCTATATTACTTATTAGATCTATATATTTCCTGATCCCCCATGACCTTGACCTTTGTGATAGGTCACTCAAATTGGTATGTTTAGAAAGGTCTTGCTACAAAGTATCCTTAGGCCAAGTTTGAAGACTATGGCTTGAATAGCCTCCGAGAAAATGCAAACGTTAAAGTTTTACACGGACGATGGCAGACAGACGACAGATGGATGACCACTGGCCAGGAACATACTCACTTTTGCTTTGCACGTGAGCCAACAATGCCCATTTCTCTGTATTTTCACAACTGTTAACGTCAACCAAATAATTTTCCAATTCACACATTTCAAGTCATCACTATGTGATTTATAAGAAAACAGTAAATTTACCATTGCTAAGAGTAAGTTTCAGCACGCTGCTGTTAGTGCTACACACAATAGTGCCATTTACAAAAGACCAAAAATTGGTAAAGCCTTCTGGCTCATGTGTTACCTTGACCTTTCTGACAGGTCACTGAAAGTGTTCAAGCATCTTAAAGGTTGGTTTTTGTACTAGCGCAATCTATGTTTTCTCAAAATTTACATATTTTTCATATATTTTTCAACCTCCCTTGACCTTTGCAAGGGTTGATTGATTGATTGTACATTGCTTAACGTCCCGACAGCAACAAGGCTTTCTCAGGACGTGCCTGCACTGCTTGTGAAAAAAACAACAGAACATTGAATGCATGTCGCCAGCCGGTCAAATACGTTAAATAAACCTAACACATGGGGCCTAAATAAAGCTAAGACCATTTAGCAACACACATCCAATATCAAGAGCTACAGGCAGTGCAGACAGTAGGGAGAGTTTTAAAAAGGCAAATACAGGTGAATGGACAAAGGGTAGACAGAAACACATGCCCCAGAAGAGAGAGAAAACCCCACCCTGTGGGGCTGACCAGGGTGACCCTGGGCAAGGGGTCAACTAAATTAGCATGAATAGAAAGGTCTAATTATCATCTATCGTTTTGCAAAAACTGATTGAAAAACTTTGATAAAAAGTAAAATTCTATAAAAACAAGAAAGGCAAAGCCCTTATGGCTCATGTGTATGATCAATCCACTTAATAAGTGTGACATAGTCTTTCCAACAGGTCACTGAAATGAGCAAGTGTTCAAGTGACCAAACATTGTTGGCTTTTGCACCAGTGAAAGCCCAGTTTTCTCAAAATGTATGCATTTTTCACAAATTTGTCAACCTTCAGTGATCCATGATCTTTGTGAGGGGGTGACTAAATTAGCTTGCATAGAAAGGTGTTATAATCAGCTACCTTTATGCCTAGTTTGACTGAACATTTTGCAAAAACTTTTATAACAAGAAAGGCAAAGCCCTTATGGCTCACATGTATGACCAAACTACATGTGTGACCTTTGCGACATTAAGTAAAGAGATGGCTTCTACGCCAGCAAAATCCATGTTTTCTCAAAATTTAATCATATTTCACACATCTGTCAAACCTCTGAGACCCTTGACCTTTCCCATGAGTCGACTAAATTAGCATACATTGGACGGTCTTATCATCATCAGCTACCTTTGTGCTAAATTTGATTGAAAAGTTTGCAAAACTGTTGATAAATACAATTTTATCAAAAATTGGCATTTTACACGTGCTGACCTCTTGTGATCTTTGACCTTTCAGATGG
Source organism: Semisulcospira habei (assembly GCA_036245525.1). NCBI lineage: Eukaryota > Metazoa > Mollusca > Gastropoda > Semisulcospiridae > Semisulcospira > Semisulcospira habei. The sequence goes on from BTPG01000004.1 coordinate 33,220,352, forward strand.
GTCATCCAAATTAATATGCATAGATAGGTCTTACCATCAGGTATCACTGTAGCAAGTTTGAGTTTGAAGTTGTGATTAGTATTTGAGAAAAACATCTTTTGTCAAAATAGGGCTATTTGTAAACCTACTTCCTGAGCTCTCGTCACCCTTGACCTTTCCGAGGGATCAATCGAATTAGTATGCATAGAAAGATCTTCTCATCAGGTATATCTGTACCAAGTTTGGGTTTGAAGTTGAAAATAGTATTTGAGGAGAAACAATTTGTGTCAAAGTATGACTACTTTTTACCCTTTTTTGGATCCCTGTGACCTTGACCTTTAAGATTGATTGTACATTGCTTAACGTCCCGACAGCAACAAGGCTTTCTCAGGACGTGCCTGCACTGCTTGTGAAAAAAAAAACAACTAAACAGAACATTGAATGTATGTCGCCAACCGGTCAAATACATTAAATAAACCTAACACATGGGGCCTAAATAAAGCTAAGACCACTTAGCAACACACATCCAATATCAAGAGCTACAGGCAGTGCAGACAGTAGGGAGAGTTTTAAAAAGGCAAATACAGGTGAATGGACAAAGGGTAGACAGAAACACATGCCCCAGAATAGAGAGAAAAACCCACCCTGTGGGGCTGACCAGGGTGACCCTGGGAACTAAAAAGTACCTAACCCCACCCAAGTCCCCCAGGGCAGACCCGGGTGGGGGTTGACCTTTAAGAGAGGTCACTGAAACTAGTATGCCTAGAAAGGCTTTACCGCAAAGTACCCGTGGGCCAAGTTTGAAGTCTAAGGCTTGAATAGTCTCGGAGAAAATGCCAATGTTAAAGTTTATCACGAACGACAGACACAGGATAGACCATTACTTAAGACACTTTTGCTATCGCAAGTGAGCCCAAACATTGGCATTTTTCACATGTTTCCTGACCTCTTGAAACCCTTGACCTATACTTGATCAAGTTTAGTATACAAAGTGTTACCATCAGGTATCTCTGGACAAAGTTTGGGTCTGAAGTAGAAAATAGTATTTGAAAAAAGACAATTTTTGTCAAAATCTGACAATTTTTTTATCTAGTTTAGACCCCCTGGGATCTTGATCTTTAAGAGAGGTAAATGATATTGATATGTTTACAAAGGTCTTGTTATAAAGTAACCTTGGGCCAAGCTTGAAGACTGGTTTAAATAGTCTCTGAAAAACATTAAAGTTTACCAGACAAAAGACATACAGTGGAGTCCGCTTAACACGAATTTCTGGGGGCACAGAAAATCACTTCGTGTTAAACGTATTTTCGTGTTAACCAATATGGCTTCAAAATTGATCATGACCCTCAAGGAGAAAGTGTGTAAGAGATGTGTGCGTGATTGAGTACGAGGTTAAAAGTGCACATTATCGTACTTTATATATTATACCTTCAGCTCGCTAGGAAAACACAAGGAAATGTGTACAGCTCGTGTATTTAATGTAAAACCCATCAGGTAAAATCCATAGTAAAGTACAATCCATCAGGAAAAAAGCAACACAGGCTGAAGTACAATCCCGCATCGGTAAAAGGATTGTGTTGGTACACGAATGATGCAACATGAATACAGTTCAGAAACGCTAGCCAATGAGACGACGGATTACAACAGCCAAAGGCTATTCAGCCAATCACAGACTAGAGTTCGCTCTGATCTGTGTTATGTGTACTACAGCGCGAGAGCGACACGTGAATTGGTTTTCGGTGTTTGAGAAAGGAATTTGTGTTCGTGTTAAAACAGGTGAATAATAGTGAAATTGCCCTGGTTGGGAACTGAAACCAGCTTCGTGTAAAGTGAAATTTTGTGTTAAGTATTTCATGTTATCAGTTAAATTTTAATACAGAATAAGAAGGCCGTCAGCCAGGAATGCAAAAACGGTTCGGGTTAACCGGAAATTCGTGTAAAGTGTGTTCGTGTTAACTGGACTCACTGTACATAAAAATCTAAAGCTTAATGTCTTTTGCCACCACGAGGGTGATTTCAAAGATGGAGCACCGAATAGGGTCCATACAAAGTTTGACCCCACAAGGGTTTGAGCCCATGACATTATGATCGATTGTCGGATACTCTACACCTGAGCCAACCTGTCCCCCAAAAGACGGCTGATGGATGACGGACAGACAATGGATGGCTCAGCACGTAGATACAATTTTGCCATCACACATGAGCCAAAAACAAGCAAAACTTACCGAGGCAGAGCTTTCTGAAGATTCCTTCTTTGCTCTTTTTCTTCTCTCTTTTTTCTGAACAGCACCAGAGGCATCCCTGGGCTTCCTAGGCCTGTAAACAAGAATGAAAAAAGCTGTTGCTGTGAAAAAAATCAACCATGTAGCTCCTTTTTATCAGTCAATACATTACAACTACTTTAGGTCCACCTAAGATTGCAGGCAACCAACATCAATTTCTTGAAAACATGAAAGGCACAGCCTTCATGGCTCATGTGCTCAACCCTCTATGACCTTAGCAAAAGGACACTCAAATCAGCAAGTTTGTGTCTTAGCATAATTACAGAGTTGGCCATAGTACCTGAGAAACCCTATGTTTTGCTGTGAAGTAGGCACGTTTCACTTTTTTTTCCCTTACCTCCCTTGATCCTTGACCTTTCAGAGTGGTCAACCAAATCAGCATGCCTAGGAAGGTTTTATTATCAACTATCTTTGTGCCACGTTTGATTCAAAAGCATGCAAAAGGGCCAATTAAAACTAACATTCTATATAAAATAAAATTCCACACATTTGCTGACCTCAAAAAATCCTTGAACTTTGAAAGGGGTCACCCAAATTAGTGTGCTTAGTCACAGGTAGGGAGGTCTTATCAGGTATACATGTACCAACTTTGATTTGAGAGTTAAGAACAGTATTTGAGAAAGCATAATTTTGGTACATATACTGCAATTTGTTGACCCTGTGGGACCTTTGACTTTGAGTGAGGTCTATCAAATTAGTATGTTTATAAAGGTCATCCCACAAATTATCCTTGGGCCAAATTTGAAGTCTGTGGCTTGAATAGACTCCAAGTAATTGCCAACGTTAAAGTTTACCACGGATGACAGACAATGAATGGCCTAGCACATAGACTCATTTTAGCTATCGCACTCGAACAAACAAGAAAGGCTCACTTGTATGTCCACACATCTGACAATAAGTAAAGGGATGGCGGCTTTCGCACTAACAAAATCCATGTTTCTCAAAATTTGATCAGTGTTCATGCATCTGTGAAACCCCTGTGAACCTTGACCTTTGTGATGAGTCGACTAAATTAGGATACATAGGATTAGGAAGGTCTTATCATCAGCTACCTTTGTGCCAAATTTGATTGAAAAGTTTGCAAAAATGTTAATAATAACTACAATTATTGGCATTTTATACACATTTGTCAACCTCTTGTGACCCATGACCTTTCTGAAGGGTCGTCCAAATTAGTATGGATAGATAGGTCTTAACATCAGGTATCTATGTAGCAAGTTTGGGCTTGAAGTTGTGAATAGTAATTGAGAAAAAATATTTCTTGTCAAAATATGGCTAGTTTTTTACCTATTCCCTGAGCTCTTGTGACCCTTGACCTTTCCGAAGGGTCATCCAAATTAGTATGCATAGATAAGTCTTAACATCAGGTATCTCTGTAGCAAGTTTGAGTTTGAATTTGTGAATAGTAACTGAGAAAAAACATTTCTTGTCCAAATATGGCTATTTTTTTAACCTTTTTCCCTGCGCTCTTGTGACCCTTGACCTTTCTGAGGGTCATCCAAATTAGTATGCATAGAAAGGTCTTACCATCAGGTATCTTTGTACCAAGTTTGGGTTTGAATCTGTGAAGAGTAATTAGTATTTGAGAAAAAAAACATCTTTTGAAAAAATATGGCTATTTTAGACCTATTTCCTGAGCTCTTGTGACCCTTGACCTTTCAGAGGGATCAACCAAATTAGTGTGCATATAAAGGTCTGATCATCAAGTATCTTTGTGCCAAGTTTGGATTTGAAGCTGTGAATAGTATTTGAGAAAAAATAAACTATGTCCAAAAATAGACATTTTTGATATATTTCCTGATCCCCTGTGACCTTGAGAGGTCACTGAAATTGCTATGTTTAGAAAGGTCTTGCCACAAAGTATCCTTGGGCCAAGTTTGAAGACTGTAGCTTGAATAGTCTCCGAGAAAATGACCAACATAAAAGTTTACCATGGACGAACGACCACTGGCCCAGAACATGTATACTCACTTTTGCTTCGCACGTGAGCCAAAAACAAGATGGGATGAACCATAACCCACAAAGTCCCTGCTATATGAGAGCTGTCCTCACTGTCAATGGTTTCTACCTTTTGTCTTTGACATGATTCTGATGTTGAATATCTCCTATAAAAAAAGCCTTGCGGATCCATCAAATGCGTCAATGAGTTCTAAAAGGGGCGCAGGACATGCGCGTCATTGATTTGTCAAACGTCATTTGTCATGACATAAGTTTTAGTTTTCACATAATTTTATATTTTATGTGATATGAGTTTCACTTTCGCTTCATAGGCTTGAGAAAATGGTGACAAAACTAGAACTTCAAGGTACAATTTCAGTCTTGCTGTAATTTGTGTGAAAGCAGGTTGACTTTATCTAGCTACATGATATACTAAGTACACAGGTCACCTGCATGGTCTTCTGAAAGCACGTTGATGTGTGTGTGCATGTTAGTGTGTGCATGTGCGCACACTCCATACATCTCCAAGAGGCATAGATCCTCATGCGTCTGGAGGGCGCATGAGGATCTATTCCTCCTGGAGATGCGTGCATGTTTGTGTGGCAGAGAGAGCCACACGCATGAGAGAGAATGACGACATATTTAGAGTATTATGTCAGTGTCTGCATGGTGACGGAGTTGCCTCTTTTACGTCACCGCCACTGTCTCACTTTCTCTAGAAGTAAAGGTTTTTTTAGTGTTTTAATTCTTTTCTGAACAGAATTAATTTTTACTAAAGAAGTTGAAACAATACAAAGCTGGCTAACGAACTCATCCAATGTCTTTCTCCAAACTAGCTATATGCAAACGTTCAAGTAAATATGACAAAAATTATGGACTCTAATCTGGGTCAACCGACTTCCTACCAACGGTTGGTTGTTTATATCCTCAATGAGACATTCAATTACAATATGCTAAGAGGGCTATCTTAACCACACTTAAGAAAGTATTTCACCAAGTTTCAAGCTTGTGTGTACAGAAATATCGGAGATTCTCTCGTTTACATACAATACGTACACACATACATACGCACATAGTATACATACAAACGGCGCTTCGCACCAAATGTACATTCAGCAGCGAGGTTAGCGTAACTAGACATGACGTAATTTTATCTTATCACTTCAATTGTTACAGGTTTAGCCTGTCCGCCTTTGACATCATGGACATGCTATTAAATTCGCCCCACTGCGACCCATCCCAAAAAGTCCCTTTAATAAACAGAAGGGACTTAATTCAAATTCAAAAATCTTTATTGTCCATTAAATATATATGTATAAAATGGAAATTTGTCTTCGGCTCACAAACATGAACAAGCAATTAAACACATAATTTCAGCGTCCCTAATAGGACGGCTCATGAGGGTCCTAGGTCCTGGTCTCTCACTCTCTCACACGCACGCACGTGCGCACACACACTATAATGGGATGGATTAAAATAATTAATAAAAGAAAAAGTAATATATAAAACCGCATTCTTATTTGTCAGTGCATAGATAACATCAGGCCTCATCTCTTAACGCTATCAGAGCTTATCACAGTGACAGCCGATGGCACGAAGGATCGTTTGTACACATTCCTTCGCGCCAGCGGCACTTTGTACCGGCGTCCCGAGGGCAGCAGTTGGAACTGGCCATGAAGAGGATGTGTTTGATCTGTGGTGATCTCTACAGCCTTCCTCCGGACAGCCCGGTGATACAGGTCCGACAGATGTGGCAGCTTTACACCAACAATTTTGCTGGCTTGGTTGACAACTTTAGACAGCCGTGCCCTATCCTTAAACAGTCATGTGGCCATACCACGAGACAATGTTAAAGGCAAGGATACTCTCTACTAGAGACCTGTACAGTCACCAGGATGTCCAGAGAAACGCTGAAACTCCTCAGTTTACGTAGAAGGTACAGTCTTTGCTGGGCTTTCTTGTACACGTGATCAGCATTTGCTGTGAATGTTATGTTGCTGTCAATGACGGTGCCCAGGTACTTAAAGGCGGGAACCATCTCCACCTGCTGGTCTTTGATTTTCAGAGGCTTCCTTAACACGTTCTTACCCTCCCTCACCCATCCCCATCTCTTCAGTTTTCCCTATATTCAGCTGTAAAAAGCTGTCATCAAACCACTGGGCAAAGTCATCGACGGCTGCAAAATACTGTGACAAGGTGGCCTCATCTTTCAAGTTGGCCACGAGAGCCATATCATCTGCGTATTTGATCAGCTTTAGTAGGGCTGTGTTGATCTGGAGCTGGTTGGTGTATATGGAAAAAAGTACAGGCGACAACACACAACCTTGTGGTGCACCCGTGTTCAGCACCAGCTCCCCCCGACATGATAAATCTTGTTCAGTTCACAAATGTTTTTATGTTTTCTCTGTCAAAATTTCTTCCTAAATCACTTTGCACACATTCAGAGATAGACACAAACACCAACTATAATCACTATCAACATTAACCCTTTTCATCCTGATACACTATTGCTTGAAATAAGCTTGACTATGATAGTTCAAGGGTTGTGCCAGATTATCTTGGCACCTTCAGCACCAAGCTATTCTGGCACCACCCTTATGGTTGATCTATCTCTAATCTGTAATGTAGCCCTCATAGGACAAAAAGCAAAAATATAAAAAATTCAGCCTGAGGATGCCACTATACCTTCCTCGCGGCCGCTTGACAGAATTTCCCTGAGCACTGAAATCAGCAGTTCCACTGGAGCCAGCAGTGACACACCCTGAGTTGCTACCATCTTCCTCAGTCTGATGGTCTGGAACCGCTGCCACAAGCTCACGCAGAAAGCTGTATTTTTCTTCCGACTCTATGGCTTGCTTACTGAAACAAGTAATTGTAGGATGACATTTTGATTTTGGATCTGAATCTTACCACCATTGTGCAAAACATCATTTGTACTATAAACAGTGTCAGTGACTGTATGCACGTGTGTTATTATTGTTATCACTGATAAGGTGATAATTTCATAAAAATAAAAATACAATATTTACAATTATATACCACCTCATCAGTAGGATTAGTTTAGAACAAAGTTAAAAACAAGAAAGGCAAAGCCATTATGGCTCATGTGTATGACCTATTTACATATGCATGACCTTTGTGACAATAAGTAAAGAGCTGGCTTTTGCACTGACAAAATCCACGTTTTCTCAAAATGTAGGCATTTTTCACACATCTGTCAACCCCCGTGACCCTTGACCTTTGCGATGAGTCGACTAAATTAGTATGCATAGGAAGGTCTTATCATCAGCTTCCTTTGTGCCAAATTTGATTGAAAAATTTGCAAAAACATTGATAATACCTACCATTTTAATAAAATTGGCATTTTACATACATTGTCAACCTCTTGTGACCTTGACCTTTATGAGGGGTCATCCAAATTAGTGTGCATAGATAGGTCTTACCATCATTAAATTTGGGTTTGAAGTTGTGAATAGTATTTGAGAAAAAACACTTTTTTTGTCAAAATATGACTATTTTTGAACAATTTCCTGATCCCCTGTGTAGTGTGACCTTGACCTTTGTAAGAGGTCACTCAAATTGGTATGTTTAGAAAGGTCTTGCCACGAAGTATCCTTGGACCAAGTTTGAAGACTGTGGCTTGAATAGTCTCCGAGAAAATGCCAACGGTAAAGTTTACAACAGACGACGTGGGCGGATGACGCCGGACAACCACTGGCCCAAAACATAGACTCACTTTGGTTCGCAAGTGAGCCAACAATATACTTACATATGTGAGGTAGACAATGTCTTTGCATTTCTGGATAAAGTTGTTTGGCTGGCTTGCATAATGAGAGATTCAATGAACAGTTCCAAGGCTCGAGCTGAAAATGCATAAGGAAGCATATTTTGGTGTACACAATCACAAGGCTCATGGTAGAGTTTTCACTTTCATGTGGGTGTACACACAGGATAGGTAAAAATGCAAACAGCATGAAAAATGCGTGACACTCAACTCAAAATAAATTTACACAAACACAGTATAACATAGGATAGTTAGGGTGAAAGTTACAAAACTCAATTATTTGAGAAAGATCAGCATTCCTATCAACGTCAGCTCTGGCTGTAAAATATTTTCATGCTTGGTAACCACAATCTCTCTGCTGACCCACCCACCAACCGCCATGAGGATTTTTGCCTCTTGAAAATCATATACATGCAGTTGTGTGCCAAAGACAGCCAGGGTTAAACCTGCAGTGAACCTGCAATTGCTACACTAAGGTCATTTCAAGCAGCTGGCACACTTGTGACAGGAAAGGGGTTAAATAGAACACTAAAAATATGCCATTACTCAGATGCACAAGGATACAAATGATGACAGGAACTGTTGCTGCCACCTTTCCAACTTCTTCATCCATTTGCATAATCTTCTTAATCCGTGCCTGTGGAGCAGATAAACAGAAATACAGCAATAGCAGTGCACATACACCTAAAAATTCTTTCAACACAAGTTAGGATCCATTGGATCAAGCATCCCAACACAGCTGGAAAACTGTTGGCAACAGACACTGCTGACATTGTGTGCATGGGTCATTGGCTTTCCATCTTAGAGATCTACAGAGCCAATACACTACCAAATGTCACCAATAATCGTGTGTAGTTGTGAGCACTGCATTGGCGTTTCGTTGCATGGAGAGCTGCTCCTATCAGTTAACAAATATTACTTGTACTATATCATAATACATTACTATAGCAGCCAGTCTGAGTTCCCATAATGACCTAAGTGACCGAGTGAGTATATAATTGATCTACTAATTCAGTTACATGTAGTAGGTGTTTCTGCATGTACTCAGTCAGCCAGTCAGAGCAGTGCTATAAAGTGATCCCATCCGCCTTGCTTCATCCAAAGTGATTATCCAATCAGGATATTGGGTGTGAGGATGCAGACAGGTGCCTAGAGTTAGAATATTGCCACAGAACTAAATTTGCCCTATCACAGGCCAGGTGTCTACGCTAGAGTCTACTTCGCTCGTAAGAAGGTGGTTATAACAAAAGTCATATTATAACAAAACTTCATCAGAGGTCCTGACAGCACTCTTTCTATGTAAATTACTTTGTTTATAACGAACTTTGGAATAACAACAAGGAATACTAGATCTTTTGGATATCTGTTATATATATCTGAAGTTTACTGTATTTACTTTTATAGTTTTGGGCAATGATATCGCTCTTTCTGACTAGAACTAAGCAGTAGAATTTTATGGATTGCCCATTTAAAGTGATCGATCTGCTCCATGACAGGCTCCGATTGCTAAAATTCATAAATGCAATGCTGTCTTGTCTCAACTAAGACTTTTCTACCTTTCTTTTCACAATCCATGTGACTTTGTGAGTATGCACACGTACAAGAGGTTTTCCACTGCCTTTTGAGCTCAACAGAAGGAATTCTCCTGTGCACAAAGGAGATGAAAAGCAGAAAAGTCTTTCATTTTACAACAATCAAACCTCATAATTTAAGTCAGTCCTTTTGCCCAGAATTATTGTAAAGCATATTAACCCATTTATGCCTGAATTTTTAGTTTTTGTCAAAGTATAAAAAATACATTGTTTCTGCCTAATTCTGGGCTATCATTAACAAAACTAAGTGTAATTTCAGAAGTTATTGTTTTTATTGATAAAAAGTGGGATTTAGGTGTGACCAATATACATAGGACGCTAGGACTGAGAGGGTAGGGGTTTTTCGTTCTCATTCCCATGTAATAATGGTATTGAAGTGCTGTTTGAAAACCTAATTCATTTGAGCAAAGCACACCGTTTCCTGATTACACCAGTTCAGCTCAGTGCAGTTTAGTCAAGATGGGACCTCTGCACTTGAAAAGGCTCATATGCGCTCCATCCTAACCATTATAAGTGTTCCCAGAGTTCCTTTCGATGTTGTTTCAATATATTGGTCCATTTTACTAGGGACCGTTCGTGTTCTTTCAAGTCTGCTCAATGCCCGCTGCCTTTCTGCACACCTTTGCTATGGAGGCAATCAATTCTGTGGAGCCCTTGACTCTGTTCCATCAGTTATGTGGTCCATGCAATCAGAGTGCATGGCAAGAGGTGGCTGTCCACGACCACTGTTTTGTGTGCAGTTCATTTGGTATGGAAAGCCACAAAACAGCGGTCGTGTACACCAACTTTACATTTCATGCACCACTGCTTGGTCTTCAAACCACACTCTGCACACCGAACCTGCTTGTGGTATGGCTCAGTCAGGTGGTCCACACAGTCAAAGCACAACAGAAGGGATACGACCACCAAGACATCTGGCCCGTTTTACTTTTTGGGAGAACGTGACAGGTAGTCAGTAACCTCAGACTTGCGAATGGCAATGAGGTCCAGTGGCTGATCCTTGCTGGCTGGAGTGGTCCTGTATAGATGTCAGCCCTGCTGCACACTGAGATTCAGGCAGCAAGCAAGTATGGGCCACTACCGCTTTTTTGAGCGGATGGCAGTGTGATATATGTCCACATATTGGTCCATCTGATCGATGCCTCCCGCTGGCTCATTGTAGTGCTGGATGACTGAGTGACTGTGGAATCCATTGACTTATAGAAGTTATAGCTCTTGACCAATGCATGACTGAATAGGATGGCGCCCGACACTGTTTGAGACATCACTGACAATGTTCCCACGAACAACAACCAGCCCGGTGTTGCTGTCTGTGGCATAATCACGCTTGGTATCCTCCATCTCTTTGACGGACTTCAGGGGACAGTCTGCAATGCAGTTTGAGCGGATGGTACCTGTGCAAGCAATACCCTTTTCTGTTGCCTCAAACGGTTGACCTGGATCTTGAGGCAGCTTTGATGTATCTCCATGAAATGGATCCATGGTTCATTTATATTGTCTTTCTGCCTTAAGATCAGGTCAGATTTGTTCACACCCTAGTGGAAAATGCTTTGGAATTAAAGTTTGTGCTATTCTGACATTCTGCTTTTTTTCTTCCCGTCGCTCATACTTGGGGTAGCTGGATCTGTCTGTATACTTTCGTTCCCCACACAATCAATGCCTTACATAACACAAATTAGGGCCTTGTGAGACAACTGCTAATTCTGACATGCCTGATTGACTGAATAAGAGACACACAACAAAGCAAATGGATAAATTCATTTCAAACTTCCCTCCCTTGCACATCCGCCCCTCCCCCCCCCCCCAACATTACTTCACCCAGCCCCCCCCCCCCCTCCCATACCTCCCCAGTTTCCAGATGAAATTACTATGTCAGCTGCCTGAAAAGTGTTGTCATCCTGTAACTTAAGTGTAACACGCCGATCATATCAAGCATGATTTGAATCCTATGCAAAATAACAGATTTGTATATTGGTTAAAACCCCAACCCTCTCAGTCCTAGCCTCCTATATATAGGTCGCAGCTTGCATAACATGATACTGAAACCACAGAAAGCATTTTGAAAACAAACTGCAAAATACATTTTGAGATAGCCTACAGTACAACTTTCCTTCAAAGATATTATCATAAAGTTAAATAGATAAAGTAGTATGGATATATGTTTGCTTCCTTTCCACAGTACTACCGTCCACGCCTAAACTTTTGGTTAAATGGTTGCCTGGCAACATGTTATGTACAAAGGAAGTCCGCCAACACAGAATAATATCCCTTGGCATACTGAAACAATAAGACTTCGATAGCCTCTCTCTTGGAGGGCAGTGCAGACCTGAACATGTAGCGACCTATGTATAGGACGCTAGGCATAAATGGGTTAAGAATAAGAACACTTGTTATTTAAATTAAAGGAGATATTCCGAACTATTAATCCTTGACTGCCTGGTGTAGGCCGCTTTACCTTAGAAACGTAACTCGCTGAGTGTATCTTCTATTCCATTACAAAGTAGTTTTCCTGATAGTGCAAAAGACAAGGTCGATGCTCTACGTCGACGTATTTCGTGAAAACATCATTTCTCATTTAAAGCCTGGGGACAAATCGATCTGATCAATCGACAATGGCGGAAAAGTGAAACTTGAGCATGAAACTTCTGTTTCATTGAAAATCATTAATCCTAACCCACACGCATAAAAATTCTCACAGTAATGACGTATGAATAAACATGAAAGAGTTCATGCTTACCGGCGGGAATCGGGCGTTATATTTCTTCTTCTTACTTGGCATTTTCTTCGTCCCATACGCAGCCAGCGTTCGTGTTTGAAACAGGAAGAGGAAGTAAAGGTAGAGCAGTCAAAACTAAGCGATACATATAGGGTTCTTGGTGGCTCAGTGGGATACCCTCTCTCCTCACTGTGGGCTGCTTGGGAACTAATTATGACAGGCGTTACAATGAATCGCATCAGTTGCCCTTTCAAAACACTAGAAACGATTTGAAATTAATATATTGTGACCAGATGTTATCTGTTTATCAGTGACATTCTGTCGGTAACGCCATAGTGGTCAGGCATGGCCCGGTCTCAGCACAGAGTCGTCACTGTGACTCAGCACTGACTCAGTCAGTCGTGATGGCCTGGGCCGCCGGGCCGCGGGCCGGCGGACTTGGGCCGGTTGGGTTCAACTGCTCCGGCCCGTTTTAATTCCGAGAGTCACCTTGGTCAGCCCCACATATGGGACATATGTTTATGTCAGCCTTGGTCCATCCGCTCGTTCACTTGGACATCATCGCCGGCCCCGGGCAGTCTAAGCCGGCGACAGCCCGACCGGGCTCGGGCAGTTCCGGAGTTGAAGTTCCGGCTACTAAGACTAAGTGGCGTTCCTTCAATGATCATAGGCTACTGAGCTTCGTTGATTGAGACTCAATGACAACGCGGAAGAACGGCTTCACTGAGTGACACAGCACTGAGATGCACTAGCTCTTGGCTTGACTTCGCGAACGAAGATTCTATAGGGCTTGCCCACGTCGTCTGCAGGCATTTTCGTGACTGCGGAGGCCAATCCGGGACAGGCAGGTTCGACCGCAGTGGCTGCAGGGGAAGGTCTGGTCAGGGTTCTGAGTTACGACAACTCTGTTTTTTCTCCTGAGCCGCTTGTCCTTGAGGTTAGCTCTGCGAGAGTCCTCAAAGGAGACGGCTGCCTTGTGAATGGTGGAGCGCCAGATGTCACGGTCCGCAGCAAGCGAAGACCACTGGCGGTGGTCGATTTGGCAGGCACTAAGTGACTTCTTGAGACCGTCTTTGTATCTCTTCTTTGGTGCCCCTCTGTCTCGGTGTCGAGTGGCGAGCTCGCCGAACAGAGTGATCTTGGGTAGGCGATGATCCTCCATCCTGGAGATGTGCCCCGCCCAGCGAAGCTGTGTCCGCAGCAGCAAAGCCTCGATGCTCAAAGTTTCCGCCTGTTCAAGGACCTCGACGTTGGTGACATAGTCACTCCAGTGAATGCTGAGGATGGTACGCAGGCAGCGCTGGTGAGCGGCCTCGACAACTAAAAGCACTACCGGCAGCAACAAACACTGACAAAATTGATAAGTCTTTGAACGACCATTTCTGTTAATTCTTATTGATTGATTTTCTTATTTACAATTTTATTGATCATGTTTATTCCTATTACTCTTTAATTGTACGGGTTTTACGGTGGTTAGTGCAACTAGAGATTAGTTTTTCGATCGGTGTGTTGTGTGTGTGTGTGTGTGTGTGTGTGTGTGTGTGTGTGTGTGTGTGCGTGCGTGCGTGCGTGCGTGTGTGCGTGCGTGCGTGCGTGCGTGCGTGCGTGCGTTAGATTTATTGGTATTACTCTTTATTCTTTAATTATACGGCGGGTTGGTCACGGTGTGCTCTGTGAGTGTGCGTGTGCGTGTGCGCAAGTGTGTTTGAGTGAGTGCGTCTGTGTTGTATGCGTTTGTGCCATGTTTCGTGCATGCGTGCGTGCGTGCGTGCGTGTGTGACAGCGAGAAAGAGAAAGCTGAATACATTTGTCTTATTTTTGTATTTCCTTTTGTCCCTTCGTTCTTTTAAATGCACACATACCAAGGGAAATTACTCAGCGCTGGACAGACAAACAGTTTGATCCCCTGCCCCCGCCTATGTGGGCTGGCGATTGGTTGCCTGATATGCGGGGGCAGGGGATCTAACCGACGCAAGACCTTGCTTTGCAGTGGCCCGAAAAGGCCCAACAACAGGGGGGAAAGGTGGTGCCGGAAAAGGGAGGGGGGGGGGGGGGAGGCCGGAAAACCGTAGGCGCCACTGCCGATACCTTTCCGAAGTTTCCGCGGAGCGGTCGAAAAAAACTCAACGGCAGCGGGGAGGGGGGGTTGATGCGGCGGACGGTGAGGCTGATGGTGGAGAAGGAGGCACGCAAATTAAGCGTCTTTCACTTTGTCATTACCCGGCTGCCGAAACTGATATCGAAAAGGATTGGAGGGGGGAGGGTGGACTTGGACTGCCTCTCTTTTGTTTGTTTGTCTCAGTGTGTGGCTGTGATACCTCAAGAGGATGGCCAAAATTCAGGGGCGCCGGGATCATATTTTTTCACTGACAAAATCAGTCAAACTGCTCAGTGCATGAGAACTTAGATGCTAAGCAGTGCGATCCACCCGTTTTTGCAGTTTATGATGGTCCATGTTTTACAAAGTTCAAATAAGCGACATTACTGCGGCTATAATTGCAGTCACAGTCTCCAACAAAAAGTTGCATGTTGGATCCTGTTCCGATTTGTTTCCAAAAGCAGTGCATCAGCGATTTTGCTCCGTTGCCGGATTGCTGCTATTGTAAACCGCAAGTCTCTGTCAGCCGGAACTGTTCCAAAATCTTTCAAACAGGTTGTTGTTACCCGGTTGCTAAAAAAAACCAGGCTTGGACAGAAACTGATACCCTGAAAAACTACAGCGGACCCCTGTAATGATCCAACCTACCATTCATTTCTAAGGTACTGGACTGAGAAAGTTGTCTTACAATAGCTCCTGGAACACTTAGAGATGAATGGTCTGTTGGAGGTGTATCAGTCCGCCTATAAGTTGAGAAAGGTCATAGCGTGGAGACAGCTGTGCTGAGTGTTCTAAATGACTTGCTTTGTAAAGCAGATGAGAGATTTGTCTCCCTTGTGGCCCTGTTCAATGGATCGCAGCGCTGCTTTCGATATGCTGGGACCATTCCATTCTCATGAAGAGGCTTGAAATCACTTTTGGCCTGCGTGAAACGGTTCTCTCTTGGTTTGAAGCTTACTACCAATCGGTACCAGTTCAGTGTAAAGCGGTGTTTCTACTGAGACCTTCCATTCTGGAGTCAGTTTGGAGTGCCTCCGGCTCTGTCTTTAGGCCCTGTACCGTGTTGGCGTTGTATGCAGTCACAACCGCTGTCACTGAGATGTTATTTCCAGCGTTCTTATCATAAGTATGCAGATGACACTGAAATCTCTCAGAGTAGTCCACCTGGGAAATTTCAGTCCGTTCAGTGAAACTCAGTGGCATCAAGTCTTGTGTTGACGATGTCACGACATGGACTGATGCCCGGGCGACGGCAGTAACAAAAGTGCACCGCCAGGCTTCTCGCGGCCACTGACAGATTTATCATCAAACCTTTGGGGGGGGGGGGGAGGAAGGCGGGGGAGGTTTGGTTCCAATCTAAAAGAAATGGGGAGGCTGTTTGTCTGTCCAGCGCTGAGTAATTCCCCTTGGCCGTATTTGTACAATTCTGCCAGCGCTAGCCTAACCTATCTGGTTTGTGAGTCTTTTAAATGCAGTCTTAAAATCCATCTTTTCCCCATCTTGACTATCAGTGTTCATGTATTTAGTCATTTTCTGTTCTTTTGTGTAATTTGTACATGTGGTTTTGGCTTTGTCACTTTTTGTGTAACATTTTTCTTGTTGATATGTAAGGCGCCTAGAGCATCTTACCAAGTATGGGCGCTTTATAAATCATCTTTATTATTCTTATTATTATTATTATGTAACCGAGTATATAGACAGGCCCCAGAAGCGGAAGTTATTATTTCGTTTGTTCTTTAAAAAAAAATTACTACTTTACTTTTTTTGGGTTTTTGTTTGTTTGTTTGCTGTCTTTCTTTCATTTTCAATTTACATCACACACTGACACAATTTGTATGCGACTTTTTTGGAATCATCGAAACACTTTTCGATGATTCCAAAAATGTCGCATTTCTTTTGCTCGTCAGTATATATATAGAAAGACAAATCACAACAACATCAACTGTGTATCAATTACAGGATTAACTCTTTGGCTGGCGGTAGCGGTTTTAGTCGCGAGGATTCCTACAAGAACATCCTGCCGACATCCAAAGGGCTAATACTACAAACTGAAGTGTATACAGACCAAGGGATTACTCAGCGCGGCTGGACAGACAGTTAGATCCCCTGCAGGCAACCAATCGCCAGCCCACAGAGAAATACACAAGTATAGAGCAAAACGATCATCTACATCATCAAAAAAGTATGCATCAGGTCTCGCCTATAACCCATGTCTTTCTCCGGAACTTAGGAAGTAGGCACTGAGGAGAAACATACATACACAAATGCGAAGGTGCACTACTAATTAATGTGGTCGGGTAAATACCCTGATTTCCCACAGTAGATGCACACGACAATACACAACAATGTAACGTTATAAATTTGCCTCGAGTTATAGATACAAACTAGATAGGTGAGGCTATCGCTGGCAGAATTGTATACAGTCCAAGGGGAATTTAGTAGTGCACCTCATTTGTGTATGTATGTTTCTCCTGCCTACTTCCTCAGTTCCGGAGAAAGACATGGGTTATAGGCGAGACCTGATGCATCCTTTTTTGAGTATGTAGATGATCGTCTTGCTTCTTGCTGTATACTTGTGTATTTCTCTGTGGGCTGGCGATTGGGTGCCTGATAGTGTGGGGGCAGGGGATCTAACTGTTTGTCTGTCCAGCGCTGAGTAATTCCCCTTGGTCTGTATACAATTCTGCCAGCGCTAGCCTCACCTATCTAGTTTGCGAGTACAAACTGAAGGCCGTGCCCATACATCGCACAAGTTTTAGCATCAAGTTTTAGACTTTGTAGTTCAAGACTGAACTTGTTTCAGACAGGCACAACGTTGGTCTAGATGAGAAAAATACAGTATTATACACGCATTGACTCTACTGATGAGGTTGATGAAATCAGGATGTTGACGAAACAATCAATCTGGTTCACATGCACTGTCGGTGGCCATAAATCATGTCACTGATGTAAATGATAGCATCAATTTGCAGACACACACACACACACACACACACACACACACACACACACACACACACACACACGCGCGCGCGCGCGCACGCACGGACGCACACAAGCACGCTCGCCAGACGCACGCACGTACTGTGGCGTTTACACCGACACATATGCAAGCACGCACAAAAACACACGCACGCGCACACGCACGCACTTACACACACACACACACACACACACACACACACACACACACACACACACACACTGACACACACACTGGCACACACACACACACACATACCAAACGCGGGCACTTATGTTTACACTGATACACCTGCAAGCACGCACAAAGACGGACACAGGCAAGCACGCACGTACACACACACACACACACACACACACACACACACACACACACACACACACACATCGAGAGAGAGAGAGAGAGAGAGAGAGAGAGAGAGAGAGAGAGAGAGAGAGAGAGAGAGAGAGAGAGAGAGAGAGATGTCATGGCATGAAGAACTAAGTGATTAAAAGCAGCACTTTAAAAAGCACGTTGGAATGGTTCTTTTAGCGGAGTATTCTTCGTTTTGAGTAGCTAATAGCGTCTCCTTGGTGATTACTGCACAGCAGCGCACAATAATCAGCAGCATTTTTTTAAAATCCAACTCTTTCTCTGCCTGGGTTCAGAAATTATGTCCCTGAGCGGACACGGTCGCCGCAGACTCACCCATGAGGTTGTCTGCCTGAAACACACGGATAACAATGAGGAAAGCAAGAGGCGTAGATCCTCATGAGCCCCCGCAATCGCGGGGGCTCATGAGGATCTATTCCTCTTGCAGTTGGATGGATTTCGTAGTGTTCCGGCGGGCAAGGTGTTAAACCTTTCCACAAACGAACACCATCATTTAATTGATCCTACTGGAAAGATTTCACGTCCATTTTTGGCTTCGGAAGTCACAATTTGCCTGTTTTGAGAAGACACAGGGCAACAGTGCCGTGACAGTTGTCCTCAGGGGCTAGTCGCATGTCGTAATCTGCACCCGCACCGCAAGGTCACAAACAGCCGATCGTCAGTTTTTGACGAATGATGAATCACGCAAGTAAAGATTTAACACTGAAGTCTCTGTGGCAATTTTCTTCTGCATTTTTCGCAAAGCTCTTCGGTGTCACATGATGACAGTGTCTGTTTATTGGTCTCAAGCCCAACCTCATCCGGATATGACTTTACGAGTCATATTACGCCATATCATGAAAACCACCAATACTTTCAGCAGTGAAAGAGGAAACCCATGCCCCCTTCGTTGTTTCTGGTTTTTTTGTTTGTTCGTGGGGTTTTTTCCTCGTTTCAGTTTTGTAGATGGGCAGTCCTCATGCACAGCCTAGTGTCTGTTATGCGCGGGTAGCAATCACAGCCTGGTGTCAGTCTTCATGCAGGTGGTTTAGGAAAACAGCGTTTACGCAAAATCTTCGCAAAGCCGAAATTACTTTTCTATAGGTTACCACTCTTAGAACAAGCATCATTCGGTGCCATTTTAAATAAAACGAATTATTATAAAGAAACTCGCCATAATTTGAGAACTTTGCGTACAATCGTGGTTTGAATTTTTTCATGGTTGGGTTTTACATCCCTAAATGTGCAATAGATATATTCAGCGCAGTACCACATAGATTCATTGTCACAAATAGTTATCAAATCTGAAACACCACAAGCAAGCATTAAGTCCTAACAGTGTATTAAAAAATGGCTTGTTCTTAAATGGCTTGTTCTTAAATGGCTTGTTCTTAAATGGTTTGTTCTTAAATGGCTTGTTCTTAAATGGCTTGTTCTTGTCTTTCGACCACATTCTTTTTACGACTGTACAGAAAAATCAGCCAACCACAGGAGTTAACTCATTCTACCCCAATACCGAAATCCCCAAATGTTGCCGTTGTCCTCTGATGACTGCATTGCAGTGCAGGACACAGATCGACCATAATAGTTCAAGGGTGATGCCAGAATAGCTTGGCGCCCGTAGGCGCCAAGCTATTCTGACATCACCCTTGAACTATCATGGTCGATCCTTATCTTGCTGTGGTGTGTCTGGGGTAGAATGAGTTAAGTAAAACTCACCTCGAGTGAATAATAATTTTTCTTAGAGTGGCCTAGAAATGTGTTTAATTGCGAAAATAATTGAAACACACACACGCACACACACACACACACACACACACACACACACACACACACACACACACACACACACACACACACATTGCGCTCCGATGTCAAACACCCAACACATGGTATCCCTCACAGCCTATTAAACATGAGTACCCGGCCCTCACAGCCTACTGTCTGTGATAGATCGTTTAGCTCTCACAGAGAGTGTCTTGAACTTACGGGTGGCCCTGACAACTTAGTGTCTTTCATAATCATAGCTCTTTAGCAGTCACAGCTTAGTGTCTTTCACACACGGGTAGCCTTTACAGCCTAGTACAGTGGCTTTCATACTTTTGTAGCCCTCACAGCCTCGTGTCTTTTATAGATCGTTAGCCCTCACCGCATAGTGTATTTACTACATGGGTAGCCCTTACTGTGACAGCCTAGTGTCTTTCATAGATCGTTAACCCTCACCGCATAGTGTCTTAACTACATGTGGGTAGCCCTCACAGCCTAGTGTCTTTCATTGATCCTTAGCCATCACAGAATAGTGTCTTTCATACACAGCCCTCACAGCCTAGTACAGTGGCTTTCACATATGGGTATCCCTCACAGACTAGTACAGTGGCTTTCATACACTGGTAGTCCTTACACCCTAGTGTCTTGTGTAGATGGGTGCACTCAAAGCAAAAATACCATCGGGCAGAGGTTAGCGTCACCTTAATTGCGTACTGGCTTCATGGTGAGGTCAACACGGATTCACTTCTTTGAAATCGAAATCACCTTCAGTTCGTGGTGGTGACTGAAAGTCGGTAAATAGTTCCATCACAATCTGGTGATAAAGATGGCTGCCGGCTGATCATCCTGACTCGGGTCCACATGACCATTGGCCTCCGGCGCCAAATGCTGCCTGCCTGGGTGCATGGAGCTGTTGAAGTGGTCGTGCGGCAGGGTTTCGCCACAGCGCAGCCAGTGGAGCACCTCCTCCCGGAACCGTGTTCCACTGACACAGTAGAGTAGGAAGTTCAAGGCGCTGTTAGCGTACCACATCAGGGCTGTCACCGTCCACTCCAGCTTCACCTGACGACACACCAACACAAAAATGAAACAGACTGACTAAATCTACACCAAAAGAAAATTCGTCTATAAAAAAAAAAAAAAAGAGGAAACCATACGAGTTAGGTCCCCTCCCAGCAGTTGTCAGGGGACCTAATCAGTTTAGGTTTCCTCATTCCGGCGACTAAATCCAGATCCATGACAGAGATATTAACCCCTTCCCTGCCACTGCACGTATCTTGTATTTCTGACATCTGTTGTCCATTCAACGACCAAAGTCATAAAGGTCCAAGGGACATAGATGCAAATTGGTCTTAGCAAGAGACAGATCGCCATGAGCACCGCGATTACGGGGGCTCATGACGATCTATGTCTCTTGCAGTTTACCGTATCCGTCAGGGGGTTAAATCAGCCGGACCATGGACCACACCAAAAGAGTGACTACAATCCAGAACAAGGAAAATGTCTACAATGATCCACACTAAAACTTAAGCCAGACCGAAGAAGATTGACTAAGTCCAGAAAAAAGAGACTAAAGCCAGAAACAATGACTAAATACACACCAAAAGAGTGATCAAAACAAATACCAAAACAAGATGGGATGAACCATAACCCGCAAAGTCTCTTCTATGTATGAGCCCTAACTCACAAAGTCCCTTTTATATGCGAGGTGTACTCGCTGTCAGGGGTCTCTACCTGTTGTCTTTGACTTGATTCTGATTTTGAAATATATTCAAAAAAGGCTCGCACATTTGTCAATGCATCAGTGAGCTCGTAAGTCTATTACTATAAGTGTGCAACACTTATCGAAAAAGTCGACGCCTTGTGCCGCGGCCGATGCGCGTTTGAACAGGTATTTTCCAAGTGTCTATTTAAAAGACAGGGTTTCGAGCGCACATTGGTAAAAAGTACCGCAGGAGCCAGATACATAGAAATCATTTACGTAATAAAATGTTCGTTTTTGACGTATTGGCATGTAAACGTCATGTAATGTTCTGAGCATGCAATGTTGAAAGAATACTTTTGTTGTACAGTACGGGATTTTGCGTGGTGTGTCATAGTGTGTATGTGTGTAGAGTAGAGGGCAGGGGGGGGGGGGGCGGGGTGGAGGGGGAGGGCATTTGGAGCAACTGGCGGCATAATATGACAAAAGAAAAGGGTACGAATATGTCTTTTTATTTTTTTCCTGCACCTGCACAGATGTAACAAAGCAAACAAAAAAGCCTGCTGAAGGCCGGTCTCATAATTATCAGACAGACGAACCGTTACCGTCCCTGTCCCTTTAACACGTCGACCCTCTTCGTCTTCGAACTTTTTTCGGATAAAATCAAGCAGCATAGAATGACCGCACTTGTCGCCATGTTGCATATTTTCCGATTACATTAGCTTGCCTAAGACAATGACGTAGTGTCGGGGATTTCTACGCAACCTTCCCATGATGCCGGCCTGACTTGTTTTTTGAAGTCTGCGTACTTGTTTTTTTTTACGCCACTACGGAATCTTCAAGCAAGGGCGATCGAACATTGCGCGTCGACTAAAGTTACATGTTAATACATGTGCGGCCGACGTGTTGCACACTTATAGTAATAGACTTCTGGTGAGCTCAATGAGGGTCACAGTGCGTACGCCTAATTGTTTAGAGAGAGACTGAGAACTGAACTGAAATGAACTTTATTTTGTAAGGATGAAGACAGTAGGCACTCAGTCCTTTTTACATATCTGTCCTTAATAGCATTTTTAATATAACATCAGAAAAGTTAACAATACAAATACAATTGAAATTTTAAAAGATTTCAATAATAATCATAATCATAATCATAATAATACAATTAAAGATATAGACACAAATTCAGTCAGATGTAAGGCAGCACAAGGGTAACGCATGATGTCTGTTACTCGAGTGATGCGTTATAATCACGCACGCACACACGCACGCACGCACGCGCGCTCATACATTAGATTTAGATCAACTTAAATGTGATCATACATTAAGAAAGAATATTAACTCTAAGATTTCAACTAAAAACTGGAAGAGTAAAGTTAACACTTTAAAAGTAAACTACTGAACACTAACTATAAACTGTAAACTATTGAGCATAACCTAACAACTGTAATAGAAAATATCACACACGCACGCACGCACGCAAACACACACACACACACACATACACACATACATACACACACACACAAACACACACACACACACACACACACACACACACACACACACGTGCTAGTTTTACACAAGAGTAACGTAAGACACCCGTAACTCGAGTGATGCTATACACACACACGCACGAACGCACGCATGAACGAACGCGAGCTCATCAAATACACGATGCAAACTGATTGAAATATATAATAGCAGATTAAAGTAGCATGATAGGAAATCAGAAGTAATAATCATCGATCAAAAAATAACGTGTTGATGAGAGAAAATATGATACTAGTAATAAAGTTGGTAGATACAGCTAATATGTGATTATTTCTGAGTAAATACTGTAGCAGCTGGGCTTTGAAGGAGCTCACAGACTGCTGATTTAATCTTTTTGGGGAGTGCGTTCCATAGTAACGAACCCGACTAAGAAAAAGACGTCTTAAAAATGTCTATTCTGGGCTTTGGAACTACCAGGTCATTTTTACGTGTGTTGTATGGTGTGGTACAAGTCTTGAAAAGATTAGATATCTAAGCTGGTGTTTTTCCTACTGTAGTCTTATCAGTATACTATTACTAACTTATTGAAAACAAAGTGTTGGAGAGGGGGCATACGAAGGAATGCAAGGTTTTCGTCGGTACTGCTTTGTTGTGAAATGTTTTTATCTAATATAAGTTTAGCTGCTCGCCTATGGAGTGAATTTAATCTTTTTAGATTTGCGTCACTACAGCCATCCCACGAAGATGAGACATAATCAATATGCGATTTAATATGTGCATTATAGAATAGCTGTCTTGTTTCTCTGTCAGTGAAATATTTTAGTTTAGCAAGAAGAAACAACTTTCCTGATATCAACTTGTGTTACGTGGTAGTCATAGTCGTAGACGCCAGACGCACGCACATAGGGTTCTTGTAAAGAAACTTCACTCAGCTGCAACTCGTCACACTTGACACAAGGTTGTAGACCACACTGGAGTAACAGTTTCAACAATACTATATTCTCACGATGCACTCTCAGCACACTGCGTCCACAAATGCATCCACACTGAAACACAGTCTCCTCTACAAAGCATCAACATTGTTGACACACTGCGTCTCTCATCACTTTACAATGTTGTAGCGAAAATACGCGTCACAACAAAAATCGATCGAAATTCTCCGTGCAAAAGAAAATGAATCCTACTAAAAAGGTACGTAATTCTTATCCAAAATAAATTAAATGAATATCAGATCTTTCCAAAGATTAACACACACACATGCTCTTAAAAGAATAACACAACCAAAAAGTCACAACTTGCATATCGTATCTGTTTGGCTTTGCCACCTGAGGCAGTTATCAATGTGTGTGCCAAGTACAGGATGTTCTTTAACTTGCTTAATTTGTTCAGATCCCAGAAACAAATTCAAAGGAAGGGGATTGAGCTGATGTTTTTGTCTGGTGGCGACGAGCATGCACTTTGTTTTACCAGTGCTTGGAATCATGAAATTATCAAACATTTGCATTAGAAATGTCTAATGTGCCGTCATCTGCAAAAAGGTTGCAGGTGATTCCAGTGGGAGAAATATGTAGAGGGAAATCATTTATAAAAAGAGAAAATAAAAAGGGGCCGAGTATGGATCCCTGCGGCACACCATGACGAATCATACCTTCCGCGGATTGTTTGCCATTTACAATCACAAATTGAGTTCTGTTCTCGATGTATGACTGGAAAAGAAAACAAGATGGGACGAACCATAACCCACAAAGTCTCTTCTATATGAGAGCTATCTTCGCTGTCAAGGATCTCTACCTTTTGTCTTTGACTTGATTCTGAAGTTGAAATATCTCCTTTTGAGAAAGCCTCGCAGATGTGCCAATGCGTCATAGTGAACTCTATAAGGGGCGCGTGCAGTGCATACGCGTCAATGATTTGTCAAACGTCATTTGTCATGACGTATTTTTTTGTTTACGTAATTTTATATTTAACGTGATATAAGATTCGCTTTCGCTTTAAGACTTAGGAAAATGGTGACAAAACTAGAATTTCACGGTACAGTTTCAGTCTTGCTATAATTTGTGTGAAATCAGGTTGACTTTACCTAGCTACTTGCTATACTAAGTACACCTGCATGCTTTTCTGAAAGCGCGTCGATGTGTGTGTATGCGTTTGCGTGCGTGTATGCGCGCGCTGCAAACATCCTCAAGAGGCATAGATGTTCATGTGCCCTCAAGGCACTTGAGGATTTATGCCTCTTGGAGATGCGCGCATATGTGTCACTGGTTTGTTAAAGGTCATTTGTCATGACGTATTTTTTTTTTGTTTTTACGAAATTTTATATTTAGCGTGATATGAGTTTTGCTTTCGCTTCAAAACTTGCGAAAATGGTGACAAAACTAGAATTTCACGGTAAATTTCAGTCTTGCTATAATTTGTGTGAAATCAGGTTGACTTTACTACGTACACCTGCATGCTCTTCTGAAAGCGCGTCGATGTGTGTGAATGCGTGTGCGTGTGCGTGAGTGCATGCGCGCGCTACAAACATCCTCAAGAGGCATAGATGTTCATGAGCCCTCCGGGCACATGAGGAACTATGCCTCTTGGAGATGCGCGCATATATTTGAGAAAGAGCGAGAGAGAGAGAGAGAGGAGAGAGAGAGAGAGAGAGAGAGAGAGAGAGAGAGAGAGAGAGAGAGAGAGAGAGAGAATTACGTCATATTTAGAGTATGTCTGAGTGGTGACGGAGTTGCTTCGTTTACGTCACCGCCACTGTCTGACTTTCTCTAGAAGTCAGGCTTTTTTTTTTTATTTACTGTTTTAATTCTTTTCTGAAAAGAATTAATTTTTACTAAAGAAGTTGAAAGGATACAAATATGACAATCTGGGTCAACCGACTTCGTATAACTTACTTACGCCTGTCACCCCTACCCGGGTATAGGCCGTCGACGAGAGACCTCCAGCAACTCCTGTCCTGTGCTTCTCCTTCGATTTTACTCCAGGTGGTTCCCAGTCTCTTGATGTCTGCTTGGAGGTCTCGACGCCAGGAGTTTCTCGGCCTACCTCTTTTCCTCTTTCCCTGGGGGGTTCCATGACAATGCCTACCTAGTGATACTGGAAGCTGGCTTTCTCAGACTGTGACCGATCCATCTCCATCTTCTTCGCCCAATTTCATTCTCTGCTGTTATCTGTTCTGTTCTCTCCCAGAGTCTGACGTTGCTGATCTTCTCTGGCCAGTGGATTTTCAAAATTCTTCTAAGGCAACTGTTCATGAAGGTCTGTACTCTGTTGACTGTGGTTTTTGTCAATCTCCAGTCTCTGCTCCATATAAGAGAACTGCTTTTACATTGGAGTTGAAAATCCGGACTTTGGTGTGTTGTGACAGCTCTCTGGAGTTCCACACTTTTTTCAACTGGAGAAAGGCTGCTCTGGCTTTACCGATTCGTGCTCTGACATCTGCATCAGTGCCGCCTTTTTTGTCTATGATGCTCCCGAGATAGGTGAAGGACTCCACCTCCTCCAACGGGGTGCCAGCAAGCAAGACTGGTTCTTCCCTGGTTGAATTCAGCCTCATTGTCTTTGTTTTCTGTTTGTGAATGAAGAGGCCCACTTGGGACGAGATGTCAGCAAGCCTCGTGGTCTTGTCCTGCATTTGTTGATGAGTGTGGGACAGTAATGCCAAGTCGTCTGCAAAATCGAGGTCGTCAAGCTGTGTCCACAGTGTCCACTGTATTCCACTTCGTCTGTGCTCTGTGGTCATCTTCATGACCCAGTCTATGGCCAGTAGGAAGAGGAACGGAGACAGCAGACACCCCTGCCTGACACCGGTTCTGACCTGGAGCTCCCTGGTGAACTGCCCTTCGTGGATCACGCGACATGTCATGCCATCGTAGCTGCTCTTGATCAGGCGGACGAGCTTTGTGGGTACACCGTAGTGTCGTAGGAGTTTCCACAGAGTCTCTCGGTCCACACTGTCAAATGCTTTCTCATAATCCACAAAGTTGACGTACAGCGGAGAGCTCCACTCCAGAGACTGTTCCACGATGATGCGGAGAGTGGCGATCTGGTCTGTACATGATCGGTTATTCCTGAATCCTGCTTGCTGGTCTCTCAGCTGGGGGTCATTCTCTCCAGGATGATCCTGTTGAAGACCTTTCCTGGTACTGACAGCAAGGTGATTCCTCTGTAGTTGGAACACTTGCTGAGGTCGCCTTTCTTGGGAAGCTTGATTAGGTACCCCTCCTTCCAGTCAGCCGGCATCACCTCCTCTTCCCAGATCTTTCCAAACAGTGGGTACAGCATCTCCACTGTTGTCTCTAGGTCTGCTTTCAGAGACTCCGCTGGGATGCCATCTGGGCCTGCTGCTTTGCCGTTCTTCAAGAATGCCACTGCTCTTCTGATCTCTTCCCGGCTGGGTCTGTCACAGCTGATGGGTAGGTCGGTCTCTGCCGGCTGGATGTCTGGGGGGTCGGGTGGGCTAGGTCTGTTCAGTAACTCTTCAAAATACTCGGCCCATCTGTCGAGTTGGTCTGCTCTGTCTGCAATAGGCTTGCCTTCTTTGTCTTTTACTGGTCTTTCTGTATGGCCATACTTGCCTGACAATCTTCTGGTAATGTCGTAGAGCGGTTTCATGTTGCCGCTGCCTGCTGCCTTTTCTGCCTCTGCTGCCAGGCTGTCTGTGTAGGCCCTCTTGTCTGCCCTGATACTACTCTTCACCTCGCGGTTGGCTTCCGAGTATTCCCCCTGTGCCCTTACTTTGCTGCTCTCGTGCGACTGTTGTTGACAGCTGCTTTCTTCTGCTTCCTCACTTCTATCTTCTTCAAGGTCTGTGCCGACAGCCAGTCCTTGTGATGGGGTTTCCTGAACCCTACAGTGTTTTTGCAGGTTGAGTTCAGCGCCTCTCTAACTGCCTTCCACTGCTGCTCTGTGGTGACCGCCTCCTCTTCATTTACTAGCTCCTGTATCGCTTGAAACCGGTTGGACAGCACCAGTTTGAACACTTCTCTAACTCCAGTTTCTCTCAGGAGGCCTACATTATAGCGCTGTCTTCTTGTTGTCTCTGTGCGGCTTTTCTTTAGCTTGAGCTTCATTCTTAAGGTAAGCAGATGGTGGTCGGAGGCGACATCTCTCCCCTCCTCACTCGAACATCTTGAAGGGATCTTCTAAATTTCTTGCTAATGCAGATATGGTCTATTTGGTTCTCTGTTGTATGGTCAGGTAAGACCCAAGTTGCTTTGTGTATTCTTCTGTGTGGGAAGATGCTGCCTCCAATGACAAGTCGGTTTAGAGCACAAAAGTCTACAAACCTCTCCCCGTTCTCACTCATCTCCGAGCCTAGTCCCTGTCTCCCCATCACCTCTTCGTATCCAGTGTTGTCCTCCCCTATTTTGGCATTAAAATCGCCCATGACGATGGTGATGTCTCGCTCCGCACATTTGTCCACGGCACTCTGGAGTCGGTCGTAGAACTCTTGTTTCTCTTCCTCGTCACTGTCATTAGTGGGCGCATAACACTGGATGACGTTCAGTTTGAGCTTTTTCTTGGTTCTAAAGGCTGCTGTGATAATTCTTGGCCCAAGAGGTTCCCAGCCCATCAGCGCTCTCTGTGCCACTGGTGACAGCATGAATGCTACACCTTCTGTATGGGGGGCATTCTCCTCTTCATGACCTGAATACAGAATCATCTCCCCACTTAACAGCCTTTTCTGGCCAGACTGCGTCCATCTGGCTTCACTGATACCTAGCAGGGAAAGGTTGTACTTTTGCATTTCCGCTGCTATCTGGGCGGCCTTGCCGCTCTGGTACATGGTCTTGACGTTCCATGTGCCCATGGTTGTATCCCTAGATAGAGAGAGGCGGCTCGGTCCTGTGGCTTCCGAAGACTTCCGGCTTTCACCACAGGACGTCATAAGTCTTCTGGTAAAAGAACCTTCCTCCTCCAGGAATGGAATTACTGTTAGTCTTTTCGTCGGCGTTTTTGTAGCCATTTCCTTTTTTGCAGGGTGGGGAAGCTACCCCCACGCCCAACCCCCTTACTAGGAGGACCAGGGGTTTTCTGTCGGGGTCACCTTCCCTTAGACCATGTTGGTTCAGTCACGGCACCTTATTTCATTCGGTGCACCCCTCTCACGAGGGACCCCCTATCCACCACCCAGGGGACGCGCCTCAACGCCATATGGTCCCAGCGCGAGGGACTTCGTATAAACGGTTGTTTATGTCTTCAATGAGACATTCATTTACAATATGTTCGGAGGCTCTCTTAGCCACCCTCTTAAGAAAGTATTTCGCCAAGTTTCAAGCTTATGTGTACAGAAAAATCGGAGATTTTCTTGTTTACATACGTACGCGCATACATACATACATACCTACATACCTACATAAATACATACATACATACATACATACATACATACATACATACATAATACATACATACATACATACATACATACGCACATACATACATGCGCACATACGGTGCTTCGCACCAAATGTACGTTCAGCGAGGTTAGCGTAACTAGACTTGACGTAATTTTTATCTTCAGTTACTTCAATTGTTAGAGGTTTAGCCTGCCCGCCTTGGACATCATGGACATGCTATTAAATTCGCCCCACCGCGTGACTTCAAAAAACGCCATAGCGTTGCTGCTAAGCATAGATGCTCCAAGTTTCTGTGTAAGTAGATTATGATTGACTGTCAAAAAAGCTTGCTAAAATCTAAGAATACTGTCTCTGTCGTTTGCAATCTGTTCATTGCATCGAGTCATCTATCAAAATGAATCAGCGCCGTGTGACAAGAATGGCGTTGTCGAAAGCCTGATTGCAAGGGTTGTAGAACTTGATGATTTTCCAGGATTTCTTGTAAATGACGGTGAATGTGTTTTCCTATTTTTTTCGACAAAGTCGAAAGTAAAGAAATAGGCCTAAAGTTATTTGGCTCAGAGAGATCTGTAGTTTTGGGCAAAGGAATGACTTTTGCTTTCTTTAGGCTGGACGGAAAAGTTCCATGTCAAATACAAAGATTGTAAATAATTATACGTCAGAGAATCAACAACGTATGGGAGAGCTAGTTTTAGTATTGCAGTACTAATGTCATCATGACCAGTTGATCTCTTATTTCTTAGCTGAGATATGGTTTTACCAACGTCATAAACCGTTATAACAGGGATATTGAAAATACTTGACGAGCTTTTCGGCACAGAATTTGTCAGTATGTCTGATATATGTGACGTTGTGTTTGGACAACTTTGTAATAGGACAGCAGCAGCAGATAAGAAATGCGTATTAAGTATATCTGCTGAGACACTGGTGCATGCCGGGTTTTGTTTAGATTTTGTATATGTGTTCAGGGCGCGCCACACTGTAACTGTGTCCCTTTTCTCATCAGTGATCCGTTTAACACTTTTGGGCTTCACGAACAAGATACTTTACCTTATTTCGCTGTTTACGATTGGCATCAAATTCCTTGTGCTTTTTAAGCTCAACTCATTACAAAGTCACATAGCGTCCTTGATATCTTTATTCAGCCACAAGGGAGGCTGTGCACTTTTTACACGTTTTTCTCGGTATGGAGCATCTTTGTTAAAGTGGTATAAGGCCTGTGTTTAATAGTGATGCGTTGGTGTTTTTTTTTTGTTTGTTTGTTTGGTTGGTTTTTTTTGGGGGGGCGGGGGGGGGGGGGGGGGGGCGTCGGTCACCTTTCAGAGCCCAGCTACAACAGACAGGGTAATGGTCCCTAATAGCAACCTCGGGCACCTGCGCTCCGAGTACTCTAGTCTTGTTGGTTGTGTAAATATGATCGATCAATGTTGAGGAAGTGGCAGTTACTCTTGTTGCTTTAGTGACAAACTGAGACCAAACAAAGTAAGAGTAGTTTCCCAAGCAGGATTGGAATACAACAAATTGATGTTAAAGTCGCTAAGATTAATAGGTTACACCGTCCATCACTTTCTGTAAATGCGTCATTCTATTCAAAAGTGGCTGAGGGATTTCCATAAACAAAGCAGATTAATAATGGGGGTACTTGCTTTTAGTTCAATCCAAACGCTTTCCACTAGTCTGATTCTAGATCTGTCCTTCTTCTAGCGCAGTCCCTAATAGAATTGTTTCAATACACGGCTAGTAGCACTCACTTGCATAACAACAGTTTGCGTGTCTCAGTCTGTCACACAACTGTTTTAAGAATATCTGGGTAGTATGCACACTGGCGTAACAATGGTTTACATTAGTCGAGAGAGAGAGCAGAGAGAGAGAGAGAGAGAGAGAGAGAGAGAGAGAGAGAGAGAGAGAGAGAGAGAGAGAGAAATGAAATGAAATGAAATAAAAATGAAATGAAACTTTATTTCTCAAGGATAAATGATTAGGTACACAGACCTTTTTTCAATCATGTCCTTGCACACGCACTCACACAACAATCTCACGCGCGTGACTAAAACTAATAAAATTGGAAAGGCAAAACGTGAGCATAAAAAAACATAAAAAACAGACAAAAAAACAAACAAACAAACCAACAAACAAAAAAAAACTAGTTAGCAGTCACTCACTCACACACACACACACACACACACACACACACACACACACACACACACACACACACACACACACACACACACTAAGAACCTGATTAAACATGAACGTTAGAAACTTAGTTTGAACAGCAACAGCAAACTCGACAATACAACTCAATGCGCTCGAGTAACGCCGACACAACTACACAACTATGGGCTTAAGTTTCTTTCAGCTGCCGAAATAAGCGGGCCCTGAATGTAGACAAAGAAGGCGCCCCAGTAATGTCGATAGGCAACAAATGCCATAGTTTGGCTCCTGAGTAAGACAAACTAGTTTTGAATATATCGAGGCGCGGCCTTGGTATGGATAGATTGTTCCTCGTCGTTTTATAAGGCGTATGAGCAGGGCTAAATAGATCTGTTAGATAACTAGGCGTTTTAGAGTGGTAGATTTTAAACATAAGTACGCCTTTATTGTACATGAGTAACTTACGCAGAGGCAGCATGTCGAGGGCTTTGAGTCGGTCGTCGGTGCTTTCTTTACTATCCGGGTGGATTAATTTGACTGCCCTACGATGAAGAGCATTAAGCCTTTTTATGCACGCATCGCTACATCCATCCCAAACTGTAGAAGCATAATCTATATGGGATTGAATATGTGCGTTATAAAATATATTCCTTGTCGGTGTATCTGTAAAATAACGCAGTTTTGAAAGAAGATATAAATTCCTGGACACTGTTCGACATACGCTGCTGACATGCGCGTGCCATGTGAGTTGCTCTCTAACTTGTCTAATCGGCTCAGAGTTGAGAGAAAGGCTAAGCGGGGTGGATGTAGCTGCTGCTTTTGTCGCCCGTGTAGCTATTAGCATGCATTCTGTTTTAGACGGATTTGGTACCATATAGTTAGTGTGACACCATTTTGAAACGTCATAAGCCCTGTTGAAGTGAGGAATTGATTGTGGAGATATTCGCTGAGAGAGAGAGAGAGAGAGAGAGAGAGAGAGAGAGAGAGAGAGAGAGAGAGAGAGAGAGAGAGAGAGAGAGAGATGATGATGATGATGATGATGATGATGATGATGAAACGTTTTATTCAGGATAAAAAGTTTTAGGCATAGCAATGCCTATCTTCCAAACTGTCCTGCTACTCTACACATATAAAAATACATCAGATGATACAGCAAAAAATAAAACACATATAAGTAAAAAGACCCATCCCCCCCACCCCCCGCCCACCCTCAGGAGAAAAAAAAAAATAAAGAAAGAAAAAGATTGATTGATTGATTGTACATTGCTTATCGTCCCGACAGCAACAAGGCTTTCTCAGGACGTGCCTGCACTGCTTGTGAAAAAAAATAAACAGAACATTGAATGTATGTCGCCAGCCGGTCAAATACATTAAATAAACCTAACACATGGGGCCTAAATAAAGCTAAGACCATTTAGCAACACACATCCAATATGAAGAGCTACAGGCAGTGCAGACAGTAGGGAGAGTTTGGAGAGTTTTAAAAAGGCAAATACAGGTGAATGGACAAAGGGTAGACAGAAACACATGCCCCAGAATAGAGAGAAAAACCCACCCTGGGGGCTGACCAGGGTGACCTTGGGAACTAAAAAATATCCAACCCCACCCAAGTCCCCCAGGGCAGACCCGGGTGGGGAGAAAGAAAAAGAAAAAAATTAAACCAATATATATATATATATATATATATATATATATATATATATATATATATATATATATATATATATATATATATATATATATATATATATATATATATATATATATATATATATATATATATATATATATATATATATATACACTAGTATGAACCTGACATATTAATGCAGACAGTCGAACTATTACATAACCTGCAGCAATCTGCTGTGCTGGAGCAACATACTAAGCAGAAGGATAGAACATTCACAACGACAGCAAATATTTATGGACGCGAGCTCTGAAGATAGATAACTTTGAAATAGACTTTAAATGAGAGGGCAAATTATTCCATGACTTTGCACCGGAAAATGATATACTAGATTTGAAGATGTCGATTCTCGGTTTTGGGAGATGGAGTAAGCTGTTCCTCGTGTTCTCTCTATTCGTGTGGGAAAACAGCTCGCGGAGATAGGGAGGGGTGGCATCATTTAGAATTTTTTGCACAAGTAAGCATCTATTAAGTTCCAATTGTTTACTAAGTGGTAGGATATTAAGGGCCTTCAGTCTTTCATCAGTAGGGGACGAACCAGGAAGAATAAGCTTAATACCTCGCCGGTAAAGGGAATTAATTTTTTTCAAATGAATGTCTCCACAGCCGTCCCAGATATTGGAAGCATAATTACAATGTGTCTTGATGTGTGCGTTAAAGAATAGTTTTCGAGCATCAATGTCAACTATACGACTTAATTTGGATAATAAAAAGAGATTCTTCGAAATAGTTTTACATGCAGTTTATATGTGAGGCTCCCAGCTGAGCTGTTCGTCGACTGTCACTCCTAACAAACGATGTTTGGACACTTTCTCTATTGGCTGAGAGTGAAGGGACAGTTCAAGGGGTTGCAAGCCACGTTGATGCTTTTGGCGTGTCGTCACCAACATACTTTTCGTTTTAGGAATACTAATAATCATATAATTTTCTTCACACCAAGTTGACACTTCATCTAAACTATGTTGTAGGACAGCGCTCACGGTTGAAACATTTTTATCAGATACATGTAATGATGTATCATCAGCAAATAGTTCACAGTTTGTGTCGGGGTGTGATATTGACAGTGGAAGGTCATTTATAAAGATGTTGAATAATAACGGTCCTAGGGTGGATCCCTGAGAAACACCATGGGTCACCAGTCCTTCCGCTGAGTATTTACCATTCAAGAACACTTTCTGCGTTCTGTCTAAGAGATAGGACGAGAGAAAAGCGACTGCATTTGAGTCAATGTGATATAAAGGTAACTTCTTTAGTAAGATTGAGTGGTTAATGAGATCGAAGGTGGATGGAAGATCTAGAAATACTACACCTGAAAGTTTGGACTCATTTATGGCAGTAAGCCATTTGTGGGTTATGAGCGTTAAGGCTGTCTGACACGAATGTTTAGGCCGAAAAGCTGATTGTGCTGTACTAATAAGGCGGTTTTCCTCCAGGAATTGAAGTAAATGATTATGTATATGACTCTATGACAAAAGGTGGGACTCTGATTTAGGACAAGTGGCTTGGACACTGCTGATAAGATTGAAATAGGTCTGTACTCACTTGGGTCGCTCAGATCTTTGCTTTTTTGGTAGAGGAGTAACTTTTGCTATTTTCAATTCATCGGGAAACATGCTCTTTTGAATCGAAAGGTTATATATAAAGGTTAACGATTCAACAATATAAGGGAGCGCAATTTTCAGGATTTTACTGCTAATACCGTCTACACTACAAGATGTTTTACTTTTCATGTTGGTTATAGATTTTCCTACATCAAGGACGGTCATTAGGGGAACTGAGAAAGTATTGCCAGCGTTTATCTGACTGTGCTGTTTCAATTGTTCTGAACATACGTATTCACCTGGCTCACTGGTGTTCGTCTGTGACAGGGTTTTAGCAATGTTAAGAAAGTGTTCATTAAATACATCAGCTGTAAGGTGCTGGGGGACACTCGCTGATTTGTTAGATTGTCCTTTAGTAAATGTGTTAATCACCTGCCACACGCTGCTTATGTCTTTGCCGCCCACAATAATCTTTTCAGCATACTGCCTCTGTGCTTTACGTACTAATGATTTAACAATGTTTCGCTGTTTTTTGTACTCGTTAAATTTCTTTTGTCGTTTCAATAGATCTCTTAATTCCATCGCACTTTTAATCTCATCCGTCAGCCACTCAGGCACAGTGGGGTGTTTAACACGCTTAGTGCGCCTCGGGGCATCAGTGTCTGTCAAGAACACTGAGGAACAACTTATACCAGTGGGACAGCGCTACATTGGGATCGTTATAGTTATACACATCGGAAAATGGTGTTTGGGAAAAGTCATGCAAAAAAATCATCTTGGTTAAATTTTTTGAATGATCTGTAGAGGATGGTTGTATGCTCCTTATGAAGTTTCTTTGGCAACTTCGCAGATAATGAAAAACAAATAGGAAAATGATCACTGACAGAGATGCTGGGTACATAGACATTGCTAAGGGCACTGTCGTTGGTTGTATAAACATGGTCAATTAATGTGGATGAAGTAGCAGTGACCCTGGTGGGTGACTGAACTACTTGTGTAAGGCCTAAGAACGTTATCATGGATTTCCATGACGTGTTGCCAGGTTTCAATAAATCAACATTAAAATCACCGAGTATATGTATATCACCCTTGGAGTTTTGTACTTTGTCAACCATTACAACAAAATCATCTTGCCAGGATACTGTAGCTGCGGAGTTTCTGTAAATAAAACATACGAAGGTAGGGGTTGACTTGGCGGTTGCTTTTATCTCAAGCCACAGGCTTTCCACATGGGTGGATTCCAGGTCACATCGTCGTGTCACGTTGTTAGCAATAGTCTTGTGAACATAAGCACAAATGCCAGTATGACCAGGTGCTGAAGCATCTCGCCTATGAACGGAGAAATTTTGTATGGTGATAGCTTGGTCACTTATATTCTCTGTCAACCTACTTTCTGTAAAGCCAAATATATGATATGGGGAGGGTTGGTTGAGTAGTACTGTAACGTCTGCTACTTTACTGCAAAGGTGATATACATTGAGGTGGCCTATTCTAAGCAAATGATCGCTGACACTAGTAAACATGTTAGGTAACTTCGCAACCAAATACTAATTTCAAATATTCTAACAAACTAAATGACAGTTTAAACAACAGTAAAAGTGTCACTATGTGGCATGCAGATCAGTGGTCAAAACACAGCACTGAAACATGCGCGAAAGATTAAAAAAAAGGAAGAAAAATAAAAATAATAGCGGATCGTAGATTTAAGTGAACAAAAGTCTGCAGATATAGGTCTCTGCGTGCGCAACGTACCG
Organism: Semisulcospira habei; assembly: GCA_036245525.1. Classification (NCBI taxonomy): domain Eukaryota; kingdom Metazoa; phylum Mollusca; class Gastropoda; family Semisulcospiridae; genus Semisulcospira; species Semisulcospira habei. The sequence continues at coordinate 33,256,536 of BTPG01000004.1, forward strand.
TTGCTAAAAACAAAAACGCGATGAAGCGTACCAGAGTAATCTTATTCTATTTGCTACCGACACAGTCAGTGATAAGAATCACTTTAATAGCGACTAAGTTGTGCACTCCTGTTCAATACACAGGCTAACACAGTTTGTAAATCACAGAGCGCTGCAATTGTCATAATTATACGCGCATTTCGATGAGAATTGCACGCGGGTGTGTCTATCCACACTGACCACTAAGCCAGTCATCACACACTGATCAGTCATCAGGGGTCAAGTGCTAATCCTGAACCTCTTAGTAACAGGATTATGTTGTGTGATTGTATCGCGACTAATCGTCGCACAAAGAGACTCACGCAATGGGTGACACTGATCCGTTACGGTCTAGCACACCACAAATACGAACTAAACGTGGTTGAGACTCCGTCGTGACGTCACACATTAGACACGTTAGCTATATCAGAAAAACGTACATGAATTTATTTCGTGCAGTAAGTCACGATTTCTCAGGTACTAAAAATCACTTTGAGTATAGCGTCAATATTGAAGGTTCTACTTCGCAATCAAAACTACACACATTTCACAGTTACGACAGCAATAGAGTTCTGTATTACTAACCAATTGATAATCATGAATTTGAGCATTTGGATGACATCAGTCCTGTATGAATAATCTCATTCTGGCTCAGATATATATGACAGGAACAACAGTCCGACTCGGAGCCAGGACAGCCCGTACCGGTGCAACCCGAGCGTCTCCCACAACCCTCCCCGGTCAGTGCCAAAGAAGGTTGTGGAAAACAATCAAAATACGCACACCAGCAAGAACCATCCAGGCAACGGGTCGGAGTGTGGCGCCCATCAGACATCAATCTTCTTTCATATAATGAGAATTACTTATTATTTTACACGCGGTGTACACTGTATAGCAGTGAGAAGAAGTTGCGCAATTTGCGTCACTAATTCAACGGGAATCTGGTTCTGGTTGTCACGACTAGCAGCGGGGGCCCAGGCATTAGCAGCTGAGGTCTGGGCCGTTCCGGCCGATGAATTCACAAGAGGCGGAAAGTCAGTTGTCTGGAACATCGGTGACTGCTGTTCCGCCTGGCCTCGTGGGTTCGGGGAAGAAGAGTCGACAGGCTGCTGGCCGAGTTTCGGCGGCACTGGCTGAAGAGGCCGAGTCAACTCTGAGTTGTTAACCTGAGCGGGTCGCACCCCGTGGCCCTGACGTGCCAGGCGGGCCGGGCGCCCTCCAGTCATGTCAGAGCCATGGGGTTTGCGTGCCAGATAACCGGGCGCAGAGTTGAAGTTGGCATGATCTCGTGGGGCCGGTATTCACCGTAGCGAATATTGAGGGCCAGACGTTTTGTGCCTTCAGCGCTGGGGTGCATTCTGTCACCGTCCCGGTAGAGGGCCTGGCGGGGAGCGTGGTTCTTGGTCAGAAAGGTGGCGGTGTGGTCCACGATGGCAATATCAGCCTTCCTGCAGGCCGCGTGGAGATTGTCATTGGATTTAGCGGCGGCTGCAAACAGGGGGTGGCGTTGACCAAAGGGCGGCGTGATGGTGGACGCCTGTACAGTGGCCTGCGGGAACTTGGTAGCCAGCAGATCGATGAGCTGCAGCCACGTGTTGCATGCGACCGGAACATTCAAGTTGCGGCAGCTGTTAATTCCGACATGAAAGGTGACGTGGTGTACATGTCGGACAGGCTGGCGGGTGTCAAGCCACTTGATGAGGTCTCCGACGGACAGACCTGACACCGCCATGTTCTGAACTGTAAAATCCGGAGCTGACATTTTCCGGTCATCAATGAACCTGATGACTGAGTCGCCGAGGAGTAGAGCATGCGACTGCGGGTTCACCTTTGATTTGCACAGCTTTTCATAAGGTGTCGACAGCTTGGTGTTCACGGCCGGGGTGTTGGTCGAACCGGGAGTAGAGCTGTCAGATTTGTGGTCAGGGTCACACGCGGCCTTGCTGTCAGCTGTGTGTCAAGGGGAACGAAGCGATTGTGGGTTTCGATGCTGAACGCTGAGTGGCGAGGCACATAATTATCATGCTGTTTAGTGTGCAGGGGGCTCACAGACTGGCGAGAATCAGGGTCTTGGGTGTTCACTGAGTGATTGGAAGCCGGGGACGGGGTGCCCGGGGGAGGGGGGAGGGGCGACGTGGAAGCTAGCGGGTTTCACTGTTTCTTGGGAAGGTGTTGCCTGGCCAAGTGCTCCTACTTGTTTTTTTCAGGGTACCGATCACGGCGCTCTGTGTGTCTCTGGCAGCAGCAAGTTTTGAAACCTGTTTGGTGATGGCTTCCTGCTCCACTGTAAGTTTCTGCAAATCAGCGCACGTTGACTGTTCAACCCTCGTCAGGTCTTTTTCCACCACAGAGAGGCCGTGTTTCCTCTTAACCTCGTTGTCTTGAACTTGGGCTTCAAGAGCGCTTTGTTGTTGTTGCAAGGTGACACAGTGAGCCTTGACACTTGCCAGTTCGGTCTTCACTGAAGAAAGTTCCGACTGGATGTTAGCCGCCGAAGCCTCCAACTTCTGCTGAAACTGACACAGGAGAGCTGGCAGGGTGGCTAACTGGGCGAGGGGGAGGGGTTGTTGGGGAGGTAGCGAGGTAACGGCAATCGGTGGGAAGGCAGACGGGTCACTTGCAAAGATTTTCTCGTCGTCTGATTGGGTCGAAAAACAGGTGGTGGGAGCGTGGTGGTCGAGTCTGAAGGACGAAGAGTGACAGGTGGGCGTGGCCTGATCCTGCCCAGCAGAGTTGTCACTGTTAGCAGCGGTGGCTCCACCAACCTCTGCGCAGCTGAGCGTGACGTGACGGGCGGGATCAGCCGGTCGGCTGGGTGGAGATGTGGTCACGTCCAAGGGTGGTGTGACGCTGGTTACATCACTGTTGAGTAGAGTTGAGGGATTAGTGTCCTGAAGAGACTCGTCAGTAGTGCCGGGGGAGGGAGATGGCAGCGCCAGCTGACCGACAGGGGGTGGTAGAGATGAAGATTGCTGGGAAGTCAACATCTTTTCAACACAGTCTTTGAGCGGTTGAAATTCTTTGTCTATCCAATCATGGCAATGAGTAGCTCCCTAGGCCCTGATAAGACAGGTGGTATAGAAAACAGTGATGGCAACGGCGAGTTTCTTGCCTGAACTCCTATAGACTCGTACTAGTGTACTGTGTAGAGCATCATGGTACGGGGGAAGGAGGGGGGAGTCTACTGCTTCTTTGTTACGAGGCTGTCCTGGTCGATCCATTCGGCTCTGTAGCCAAGGGGCAGTGGGTGTTTGAAGTACCTTTCATGCAGGGCTAATCTCCACAAGAAGACACGGGTACAGTCTGTCTCAAAGTTCTTTTGTATCGGGTCCTCAGTTGCGTTTATCTTTTGAAGTGTAGAATTGCATGGGGTCTTGGCGGCGGCGCGTGTGATGCGGGGGTTGGACATGGTGGAGGGACGTTCATGGGAGGGGTGGAGGGGTGATGTCATCACTAAGCTCGTCAAACAAGGAGATGCCAAGATGTTTGCTGACACCTAGTGCCGACTAGCCCCAGGGGCGCCAAGGCGAGCCGAGAAGAGGACAAGCCATCCTCGATCACAGTGCGAGGGTGCTAAGGCAAAGAGGATTAGGCCTAGTGGCCAGCGGGGCGGCACTCACGCGTAAGGGGAGGATGATCTCTCGGCCCACCCAAAAAGAGGGCCGGGGGGGTGGGTGGGGGGGGGGGTGAAACCGAAGGGAATTAAGTCACAGGTGCCAGGTGTGCAGACTGGCTGGCGCCAGCTACTCAGTCAACACGAAAACACTGCTTCATTGCTTGAAAAGTGCTGGTACCTAATATGTAATAATAATAATAATAATAAGCGCATTAAATAGGCGCTTTATCCCAATTGAAAATCGGCTCAAAGCGCCGCCGCGAACTGAACCCAACAAGCACGCTCACGTGAATCACGCGCATTCACTCACACACAGTACATAGTAAACACAGAACATTCACGTGTTGCTAAGGGCAAGCTCAAGCGAGCTACTGTAGTTTTTGGAAATTCAAAATCGTTTGTATTTGAAATTTGATTAAGTGGGCTGAAACTGATACCAAAGTCGTGGGGGAGGAAGAGCCGGAGTACCCGGAGAAAGAACCCCCGACGGTCCGCCCGAATTAACGGTGACACTTACTAGAGGAGAAAAATCCGACGCCGGAACCCGTAATCGAACCTCGCACCTTTAGCATTGGTGGCAGGCGCCTTAACCACTGCGCCACGGACCGCCCCGTGTAGTTGGGTTCAGTTAAGATTTTAAATCATACGAAAATTGTGAAATAATAAACTCTTTCACAAAAGTACCTGGAAAAGTATCAGGGCATCATTAAAATGCTCTTTCGCGGTCCGTGTAAGGTAACCAACACACACAAATAAGTCCAGGCAAAATCACAGTAGATGGTACATCCTGCCACTGGATCGCCCGCAGTTACTTGAAAATGAACCAACCAGATATATACTGAGCTTGGAAAGGAGAATGTCATGATCTACCAGGTCGAAAGCTTTCCGAAGGTCTATGAAAACAGCACCTGTAAATTCGCCTTGGTTCATTGAACTTAGCCACGCGTCTGTAAGTCGCGTTAAGGCTGTGATGACAACTATGCTTCGGGCGAAAACCTGACTGAAGGGGGTGGATTAATTTGAGTTTTCCCAGGTATTTTAACAGATGCTTATGAATGTGTCGTTCAAAGGGTTTACTTAAGACGGACAAAAGCGAAATGGGGCGATAATTGTTAACATCGGACAGATCTTTTGTTTTAGGTAGGGGAATAACTTTAGCTTTTTTTAGTTCTTTTGGGAAAACATTTTTCTGTATGCACAAATTGTAGACATAAGTTATTGTTTCTACAACATAGGGAAGTGATAGTTTCAGTATTTTGGGGCTTATTTCATCTACCCCGGAAGATTTTTTATTCTTCATGGAACTAATTGTTTTACCAACCTCGTGAACTGCCAGAGGTGGAATAGCAAAAGGAACAAATTTCGCAGTTCGCGTTCTACAGAAATCAGTCAGGGTTTCAGGACAGGTATAGGGCCGAGAGTTTGTTTTAGAAGGGACCAGCAATTGAAAGGAAATGATCGTTAAATTTATCGGCAGTCAGGTTAGACGGGATTACAGTGGATTTACTACTTTTGCCTCCAGTCACTACGGCCATAGCGCGCCAGAGGGTGGACATATCTTTGTCTTGTTTAATCAAACGATCAATGAAAGATTTTTTAGCCTGCTGACACGACTGATTGCGCTCACGTTTAAATTCAGCAAAGCGCTTCTGTTTTCTCAGATCATCTCTCACCCTCATGGCCTGAATGATGTCTTGAGTCAGCCACGGCGGGAGTGATGCGTGTTTGTGACTCGCCTCCGCCGCACAGGCGCATGTTTATTTAAAATAGTAATAAAAATGCTATACCAGACAGACAGAGCGCTGTCTGGGTCAGTTTCACTAAGCACGTCATCAAAAGGTGCATTATTAAGGTCAGATAAAAAGTCGCTCTCACTAAATTTTTTTTAAAAGAACGATAGGTGATATACGTACGACATCCTTTCTTTGGGAACTTAGTGGTCCACGTACAGCTGATGGGAAAGTGATCACCGATACCAAGGTTACCTACAGACACATTATGAACAGACTCCGGCTGAGTGGTATAGATAGTGTAGATGTTGTTGGTGTTATTCGTGTTGGCGAAGTGACTAACTGTTTAATACCCAGCAACGTCATCGTAGAGTCCCATGCATGATGCGACTTTAACATGTTAAAATCTCCCATAAGTATGACATTAGAATTAGGTTTACAGGCTTTATCAAACATATTAATAAGAAAATTATCGTACCACTCAAAGTTTGCAGCAGGGTTGCGGTACAGAAAACCGATAAGAAATGATGGTGATTGGGGGGATTCAGCTCAAGCCACATACACTCAACTTGCTCAGTTTCTAAGTCATGTCGTCTACGTGTAAGAGCTTGAACAGACGTGTGAATATAAGCAGCTAATCCTGTCTGTCCGTGGGCCGTTGGATCACGTCTCAGGACAGAAAAGCCAGGAACCTGAATTGATTCATCAGATACATTAGAACCAAGACGTGTCTCAGATAATCCAAAAATATGAAATGGGTTTGAGTCATTCAGGTAAACGGAAATATCAGCAAGTTTGGCATATAGATGGTACACATTTAAATGCCCAATGCGGAGATCTTTTACTTTCACGTCTGCTTGATTCATCGTGACAGATGAGAAAGAAACGAAGGAGGCAAAAATGAAAATAACAATAAGTACACTTAACGTAATAAAGCTATTGAAGTATAATAATCAGTACACAAACACAAATAATAATAAAACCAAACAATGAGTAGGGACAATGATATTGAATCAAATCAAACAAAGATTAGGCTTAGAAGTAATGAAGAAGAACTGTAATTTTTAAGAAGAACAAAAATTATGATGTTGCATCATCATCATCATCATCATCATCATCAGTCCCTTGCCCGAACTGGGCGTTGGGGGGACTGAAAGGCAGCAGCAACAGACAGTGCTCTCCACTGAGTTCTATTTTGGGCGGTGGCAAGCAAGTCTGGCATCTCGAGTTCGGTCCATTCTTTTATGTTTGCGACCCAACTCTTTCTCTGACGACCTCGCCGACGACTTCCTTCGAGAGTGCCTTGGAGGATAGTCTTGGACAAGGTGTTGTGTCGGGTCACGTGGCCAAACCAAGCAAGCTTGCGCCGTTTCACGGTTGCCAGAAGGGGTTCATGTGGGCCCACCAGGGAAGTGACGATGCTCCGTACATATTCGTTGGTCTTGTGCTCGCGGTACGAGATGCGGAGCAACTTCCTCAGGCACTTGTTCTCAAAGGCCTGGATTTTCTTTTCTGAGTCTGCAAGCAGTGTCCAAGTCTCACAGCCGTAGAGTAGAATAGACACTACGGGGGACTTGTAAAGCCTGTACTTGATGGTGAAGCTGATGGAGTTACTTCGCCATATCCTGTCCAGCCTGGCCATTGCGGATGTTGCTGTACCTATCCTGATACGGATCTCTGCTATGCAACTACCGTCTTTGGACAGGGTGGCTCCCAAGTACTTGAAGCTATTGACCTCTTCTAGCTTCTGGCCGTTCATGTGAATGTTGCTGCTGCTGTCGCTTGTGGTGTTGATCATCACTTTGCTTTTATCCGTACTGATCTCCATGCCATAAGACCCTGCGCTACTTGAAAGTTTGTCTGTCAGGTTTTGGAGCTCACTATTGCTGCCTGCCATGAGGTCAATGTCGTCTGCGAATCGAAGATTGCACAGGGATCTGCCACCAATAGAGATTGAAGTATGGTGGTCGTGGAGGGTTTCCTGCATGATCTTCTCCAGGAATATGTTGAAAAGGACAGGAGAGAGCAGGCATCCTTGACGGACACCGATCGTCGTCCTGAAGAACTCGCCTGACTGATTGTTAAGTAGAACCGCGCTGCAGGCGTTCTTGTAAAGCGCTTCTATCATTTGGATCAGTCCCTCCTCTATGTTGAACGATCTCATGACTTGCCAGAGTCCGTCGTGCCAGACGCGATCAAATGCTTTCCTGAAATCAATGAAGTTGTGGTAGAGTTCGCGCTGATGCTGCAGATGTTTCTCGATCAGGACGCGGCAGTTGAAAATCTGCTCTACAGTGCTTCTTCCAACTCTGAAGCCAGCCTGTTCTTCTGCCAGCAGTTCCTCGGCGAAAGTTTTGAGGCGGTTGAGAATGATTCTATGATGTTGCAGTAGAAGAAAAAAGTAGAACCAGTATTCAGTCGGCGAAAACGTTTTCAAAATGAGAGTATACACCTTTTATGAACATATAAAGGGAAAGAGAATATTGTATGTGGTTGCTGAGGCTGTCCGTATAGTACTCATAAAATAGCTTAGTACAAGTCCCTCCCACAGTCCACACGATCGCGGTCCACACAGCGTGCGGCTTAATTATGAAGCATCAATATGAAAGTACAACTGTCCAGGTTTCATTAAAGTGCTGGTCAGAGAAAACATTGCGCAACACACTCAGGCACAGTTATCCGGCGTTGGATTGTCACTGAGATGATGCAGAAATCCACAAAACTATTTAGACAAAAACTTCATAATAAGCCCGGTGGTAACCAACCCGAGAAGAGTAAAGTTCGTTGTCTGCAAACAAAATAACGTAATGCACAAGCTTAAACTGGCTACATGAGAGAGACTGAGAGAGAGAAAGAGAGAGAGAGAGAGAGAGAGAGAGAGAGAGAGAGAGAGAGAGTGAGAGAGAGAGAGAGAGAGAGAGGGAGGGCAGCGGGAGGGAGGGAGGGAGAGAGAGAGAGAGAGAGAGAGAGAAATGAAATGAAATGAAATGAAACTTTATTTTCCAAGGATAAAAGAATAGGTGCGCAGACCTGTTTTCATTCTTAGAGAGAGAGAGAGAGAGAGAGAGAGAGAGAAGTCACATCTAGAGTATTGCGTCGATGTCTGTGTGATGAAGAAATTTCTGCTTTTACGTCACCGTCTGACTTTCTCCAGAAGTCGAGGCATTTTACTTTTTTACTTAAAAAAAAAGTTTATTGAAAAAGTTCAAAAGATACAAAGTTGGCTAACAAACTCATCCAATGTCTTTCTCCAGTCCGGCTATATCCAAAAGCGCAAGTGAATATAAGGAAAATGATAAGGGACTCTAATATGGGTCAACCGACTTCCTATAAAGGGACTCTAATGTGGGTGAACCGACTTCCTATAAAGGGACTCTAATGTGGGTGAACCGACTTCCTATAAAGGGACTCTAATATGGGTGAACCGACTTCCTATAAAGGGACTCTAATATGGGTCAACCGACTTCCTATAAAGGGACTCTAATGTGGGTCAACCGACTTCCTATAAAGGGACTCTAATATGGGTGAACCGACTTCCTATAAAGGGACTCTAATATGGGTGAACCGACTTCCTATAAAGGGACTCTAATGTGGGTCAACCGACTTCCTATAAAGGGACTCTAATGTGGGTCAACCGACTTCCTATAAAGGGACTCTAATATGGGTGAACCGACTTCCTATAAAGGGACTCTAATATGGGTGAACCGACTTCCTATAAAGGGACTCTAATGTGGGGCAACCGACTTCCTATAAAGGGACTCTAATATGGGTCAACCGACTTCCTATAAAGGGACTCTAATATGGGTCAACCGACTTCCTATAAGCGATCATTTAACTCTTCAATGAGACAGAGTCCGAAATAGCTCAGGCGGTTAAACGTCGGAGCAGGAGAGCGAAGGGAATCGCCGGGTCGTGGGTTCGAATCCCGTCCCGGCCCCGGTAGCTGGACTCACAATCCAGGGGAAAAAAACGGATTTGTTCAATAGCATGTCCGTTGAAAGGTCCTGGTAAATCAAAGTGGCACAGTTGGAGTGCGCCTGAGTTGATCAGTGTTCAGGTCGTACACATAGGTAATAGATTTCCCTGTCCCCCATAACCCGCCCGTCAGGGCTGTCCATGATCACCTCGGTGCTGTGGACGTTAAACCCGAACTAACCAACCATCAATGAGACATCCAATTTGAAAATGCTCGGAGGGGCTCCTAGGCACCCCCTAAATGAAGCACCTCCCCTCAGTAATTTCAAGCTTGTACGTACGCAAACTTCGGAGATTTTCTTGTTTATATACACAGTTCACTGATATACCTTAGTGGGTTTAAAACAAAAAAAAAACAAAAAATTTTTGTTCTTAGAGTTTTTATTTTAATTTTTCATAAATCATTATTATAAACCCCTTCCCGGCCACAGTACGTACATTTTTGTTTCTAAAATCTTGGTTCATTCAACGACCAAAAGCCGTCCAAGAAACATGGATACAAATTGGTCTCAGCAAGAGGCATAGATCCTCATGAGCCCCCGCTGTCGCGGGGCTCATGAGGATCTATGCCTCTTGCAGTTGGTCTCTGCTCACTTTTTCTCTCGGTAGTGAAGGGGCTAATATTACCTTTTTTTTTGTTTGTGTTTGTCAAGCTGTACACCGATACATGTCATAACAAACGCGTTTCTCGACTCCAGCCTGTGATCTTACCTTGGCCTTCAGGGCGGGCGAGCTGGCACTGGTGATGGGGTGGCTCCAGATGATGAAGGCGTACATGGGCAGGGTAAGGCCGAGGAAGGCGAAGCTTAGCACCAGCACCGTCACGGAGGTCAGGGACGTGGCTCTCCTCCTGGCGTCCATGGTGCGCGCGCTACCGGCTGTCATGGCCACGGCGGCCATGGTGCGGCGACGGAGGGCGGAGATGAGGATGAGGTTGCAGACGAGCAGAATTAGGGAGGGCAGCAGTGAGGACACGCACAGGTCCACCCACGACCACAGCGTCTCCCAGAAGTGATGGTAGTCCTCCACGGCCGTACAGTAGCCCGGAGCGTTGGACAAGCGCAGGCCGTAAAAGACGTGCGAGTGGAGGCTGGCGCTGATGAAACCCACCATCGCGATGATGATGCCGCACCGGCGGCGCGAGAAGATCGACCTCATACGGCAGGGGCAGGTGACGCACAGCGCGCGCTGGACCGTGACGGTGACCAGAAGCCAGGCGGATATGGTGTTGGAGGCGAGGGGCAGAAACACGAAGAGCATGCACGGCGCGGTGTGTAGGGTCCGCAGGTCCACGTTGAACAGGTAGAAGCACATCTCTAGAAAGAGCCCCGAGTACAGCAGGACCAGGTCGGAGGAGGCCACGGCTATGAGAAAGAGGGGCTGCGTGGTGTCGCTCTTCATCCTCCATAGCACGGTGATGGTGGCGATGTTGCCAAACCCGCCCAGAAGCAGCAACACCGGCGACACGACCTGCCACAGCAGCACGGCTAGGCGGTAGTCCGCGAACATTGTCAAGCCCAGTGTGCTGTTGTCGCTGGTGCTGCTGATACGACCTACGTATGACATGCTGGTTGTATCAAACCACCACCAGTACTGTCGGTTTGCGCCGTCCCACCATAACGGATCTTTCGACGAATTCCATGTGCGTTAAACGTTCTGACTTCCTTTTGACTGTGAGAAGTCTGCACCATACACAGTCTCAGACACGTTCAGTCATGATATTCCAAGTCTGTGTAATGTCAAAGCGTTTGGACCCATCATTTAGTAGTTAGATAAAATCATTATTTCCAATATCGGTGCACATGCTGTACTTTACATCTGCTCGGACAAGCGTCTAGTCCTTAAATTGCAGGCTTTCTAGTACTGCTCGTAGACCGGAGGAAACAAAAGTCCCATTTTTTTCCCCCGTGTTGAGTCACTCACCGCTGGAACACAGCAAATACCATTCAGTCGTTTTCAAGAGACATAGAGCGTCATGCGCCGCCGCATCTGCGGGGGCGCATGACGATCTATGCCTCTTGCTAGCCTCATTTATCCCAATGGTCATCGAGCAAATGAGCAGATGCAGGGGCTCATGAAGATCTACGCCTCTAGTTGTCCTTCTTTATCTCCATGGTCCTCAGGCGAACCAGTTCAGTATCGGGCGGCAGATCTGCGTTGGTTCAAGAGCTATACGTCTATGTTACGTACGCTGGTGAGGAGGCCAGTTTTAACGAAAGTAATAGACTGCAAGACCACCTCTGTGACGTGCCACGCCACCCACACACCATCAACAGATTTGTCGCACCGTGTGTTCTGCGGGCATCACTTGAGTCACGAGAATGATATATACTGCCAGTCCCACATATGATATATACTGCCAGTCCCACATATGATATATACTGCCAGTCCCACATATGATATATACTGCCAGTCCCACATATGATATATACTGCCAGTCCCACATATGCTGACTTTCAGTACTTTGTAGCGTCTTTTACGCCTGATAAATAAGTATTAACCCTTTGGCTGTCGGTAGAGGGTTTTGTGGAGATGATTCCTGCAGGAATCACCTCTACAAAAACCGCTACCGACAGCCAAAAGGGTTAAAAATGGAAAACGTTTTGACCTAAACTGGAGGTTCATGCTTTTTTTTTCTTCGGTGGCTTATCAGGGAGATAAATATTTTTGGTCATAATTATTTACTCCTTCTTTTGTCGTCTTCCATTCCATTTCAGCCATGTCTGATGCCAATAAGACTGTGTGCATGGCGGTTTATCGTTACGTCTTGCATGGCGGTTTATTACGTCGTTCGTTCGTTCCCAAACGACATATATAGAGGATACAAAAACACTCAGGCATTTCTTAGCAGTTGTTTCCTCAGTGTCACAACACTGAAGACAGTGTCCTAGCTCTATTTTCAGACAAAGGCCCAGACGCACGCTTAACCCATTCAGCCCTGACGCACTACAGCAGGACATGGGTCGACCATGGTAATTCAAGGGTAGTGCCAGATTAGCTTGGCGCCTGTTGGCGCCAAGCTAATCTGGCACTACCCTTGAATTATCATGGTCGATCCATCTCCTGCAACTGGTGCCTAGTCATTAGATGACGCCTCCAAAATTTGGGAAATACGGCCGTCGGGCTGAATGAGTTAACTTAACCCGTTCAGTGCAAGTGGGTTTCTGCAATCTTTGTTAATCCAAGAACAAAACAAACAAGCAAAAACTTAGCCGTCCAACGAACATGGCTTCAAAGTGGTTTCAGCAAGAGGCATAGACCCTTATCAGCCCCCGCAGCTGCGAGGGCTTATGAGGATCTATACCTCTTGCAGTTGGCTGGTGTTCAAGTTTTCTCGACACTGCCGACCGGTTAAAAAAAAAAAAAAGAAAAGAAAAAAAAGACCTTTCAAAGCAATGGGCTTCATTCATGGCAGACTTTGACTGACTGCTAAAATTCGCCCGATACAACCGGTTATCAATGTTGTCTTGCCTTAACTAAGACTTTTTGTAACCTTCTTTTCACAATCCATGTGAGTGTCAGAGATTTCCCGCTGCTTTTTTTTTTTTTTTTTTTTATCGTAACGGAAGAAACTCTTCTGCGTACAAAGGAGAAGAAGAGCAGAACCGTTTTTCATTCTGCGGCATTCAGACTTCATAATTTAATTTAGCCCTTTGTCCAGCATTGCTGTAAGACGTAATAATAATGATATTGCAAACTACCTTAACTACCCGGCCCCCAGTAGGTCGCCTTAATATAATCAATGACTGGACTCGTTCTGCAGTTTCCTGCCTTCGACAATCAAGACCGCTATTGACGTCTTCGGCAAGTTTTCTCGCATGATGTGAGTGCGCAGAGCGCACCTGCGGCGGAGTAGGCGCTGTTAAGCACGAGTCCACACTGCTCATGCCAAGAGAATAAAAAGAAGGACTTATCATCCGGCGCATCTTGTCACACGACACGGGGACCCCGGCCACAACACTGCTCAGGCTAACAGCAACGTCTTCGATCAGCCTTTGTGGCCTGAAGCAAACACTCGGTTGAACACTTAACACTTTCACTGCCGAGAAAAGGTACAAACACAGCCGCAAGAGGCATAGATCCTCATGAACCGCCGCGGCATCCGCAGGGGCTCATGAGGACCTATGCCTCTTGCTGACATCACTTTGAAATCGAATCCATGTTCCTTGACAACAGGCGTTAAACTCCTTGGCATTAAATCAACAAAGACTTCAAAACACAATCTGCGAGGTCAGGCCGGGTGAAGGGGTTATTCTTTACCACGACACAAAACGTTTGCATTAAAAGCCCACCACAAAATAATGACACCGACTAACAAACAACAACAACAAAAGTCTTCCAACCGAGTTCTGGCGACTGTCAGCGTTACTACGCGGTCAGAGTCACCCTGATGGAGTGGAATTCCTGAATTTCATGACATCGCTTTTGTGCCGGCGTGGCGTCGCGCCGCATCAAGCCTGTAACACATCCTAGCACATCTGCAAGCAGCAAAAATTTTCATGAGCCCCATGCAGCCTCAGAGACTCATGAGAATCTATCCCGATGCTTCTTGCTTGCAGAGATCTGCGCCATTTAAGTACCGTGCTTGAACTGAGACAAGGAGACGTGGGTTTAGTCTGCCGCGGGCAAGCGATGAAACCGGGAAAGTTCTTTGGCACAACACACTGAGTAATAGTGGCGTCAAACTCGCATCCGGCTTTCAGAACTGGAAGTGTAGAAATAAACAGACATAGTTTTTCAGACGCTGAAAAGAACGGAACGTTTTCATCAACAGATTAGCCCTTATCATTCAAAAATACACCATTGTGTGAAATAAGCTTGACAAAACTGATAGTTCAAGGGGCGGTAGTGCCAGAAAAGCTTGGCCGCCGGCCTCCTCAACTATAATGTAGCTTGCATATGGCAGTGTACAAATTTGAAGCTGTTAGCATGATATGGATTAACTCATTCTACCCCAGGCATACCACAGCAAGATAAGGATCGACCATGATAGTTCAAGGGTGATGCCAGAATAGCTTGGCGCCTATGGGCGCCAAGCTATTCTGGCATCACCCTTGAACTATCATGGTCGATCTGTGTCCTGCACTGCAATGCAGTCTTCAGAGAACAACGGCGAAATTTGGGGATTTCGGTGTTGGGTCAGAATGAGTCAACCCGGCTTGAGGGCAGTGAGAACTGATAATTGCTCCGCCTGTGGCGCAGCCGGCACAGCTGAGTAGCCTCACCGCGCTCCGGTCCATTGAGGATAGTCCAGAGACTATGGTGACAGTCCAGAAATAAAATTCAAACCCTGGAATAACCACCTTATTTTCATTAAAATATTACCCAGTGCGCAAAAGGCCATCGGGCCGAAGCATCAGTCTGAGCTGCGGGCCATGGCAATAACTGGTCCTCGGCACAGTGCAGATGATGTACTGACTCAAATTCACTGCCGCGGAGAACAGTCCGGGAAAGGCTGTCAGTCCAGACAATACTATGACGGAACATTTCACTAGTCGCCGAAACAAAGGTAGCTTTCCGCGTTAAAACATTGACTTAGCTTTAGTCAATGACAGTAATTGCTTCTTGGCACAGCACCGCTGAGTAGGCATCGGGCTCAAATCGGTTGAAAATGTTGGAAAGCTGCAGTCAAAACTGACTGACATTACTCACCAGCGTCATGGAGATTTTATGGTCAGTCATTGAACTCCGCTTCTCTCGATCAGTAAATGGACTTTTGCAGATTAAATGATCGGAACAAATTACTAATTTCCTGGGCGTATGAACATTTACTCCTTCTAATTCACGAATAACATCATCAATCTCAACTGAGGCACAGCGGCTAGAGCTTATCACGACTAGCAAGAGCCCTTGCGTGCTGGAGAGACTGAACCCTCGGCAAATCTGTGTCAGTCAGTCGATCTCGTTAACTGTTGGAAAACAATAACATTAATTAAAGCTCTCGGCACAGTCGCGCACTTAACTTATACTCGGATACGGGGCATCAGGCGGCCGCGTATCCGGATGAGGCACGTTTCGAATGGGTTAACCGATATACAGTCGAATCACATTTCCAAATTTTGGAGGTGTTACCGAATGACTGCATACCATTTGCTGGAGATGGCCGATTGACCATGACATGATAATTCAAGGGTAGTGACAAAGAGCTTGGCGCCTTCCGAAGTGAGGCGCCAAGACTGGCACTGACGTGACTACCCTTGAATTATCATGGTCAATCTATCTCAATCCAATAGTTGGCCCCTCTACTCCCAATCTCTTCAAGACATTCCTTCAATTGTACCTTGAGTCGCGCAAGCTAATTACCATCACCCTCTACCATACAACAGGTACCGTGCTTGTACAGGGGATCGCTTGTCGGCAGTGGGTGGACGAGGAGTTTGACAAAATGAAAAGAATAGTCGCCATTATGTCTGATGAAAATATTGCATCATCCATTGAACCCGCCTTGACCTCCCAGTCATCCCCCCTACCTATTATCCCCCCATCTCAAGATGTACCCCACCCAGCTGAAAACCCAGAGGCCTACAACAACTGTAAGTCTAAACAAACTGGCCCCTCCTACAGCCTTCCCCTCCCTTGCGATCCATCCAATGGCCAGCGCCCAACTGAAGAGACCCCTTTGACTGACACCGTCACGTCAAACGTCACTATTCCCATCACGGCGGTGGATTCAACGGATGAACGACGCGTGTCGAGTGAGGGCAGCGAAGAGCGACCCATCCCTTCGGGCACTGATATCATCAGTGTGCAACCAGCCTCCGGGTTGACCCCGCCCACTGACCACTCAACTGTTGACTGTGGAAATAATCACCCACAGCTCCGCCCACCAACGGGTACACCCGTGGCTATTGAAATCACCCATATCCCGGATAAGGTCAACGCAGCCCCTTTAACACCATGCGCCCTGGTTCCTCTGACTGAGAGTACGGCACTGAGACTCATCATCGCCCTGCAACATCAACTGGCCGAGTCCACAGCCGCCATCACCACTCTTCAGTCAGAGCTGCGTCAGTGCCGTACCGAGCTGCAGGGTGTTAGGAAGGAGTGTGCTGACCTCAGACAGGGGCACGACAACTTGGCATCCCTTGTTCTCGACAGCGAGGTAAAGGCCAAAAAGGAAATCAAGGCTACTGATACAGGACTGCGAGAGTTGATGAACACAACTACAGCAGGGATGAAAAACGACCACGCTATACTCGCCAAAAAAATGAGCAACCTCGTTTCCTCCAAAGACTGTCACGCAGGAAAGCTAGACGAAATCAACAAACGCCTTGACACTTTCGTTAGCCAGTCCATTGCGATAAAAAACCCTCAAGCTCGACAACCTTCCCCAGCACCCTCCACTTCTGCACCCTCCTCATTCCAACACAATCATGCTGACATTGTCAGCGTTGAATCCCTAGCCAACGTGTCAACATCAAACAGATTCCAGGGGTTGGGCCAGGATGATAATCAGTCTGCTGTCCTCCAGCCCCAAAATACCGACGGGATAAATGGACAGCAAACTTACAAGCAGCAGGACAGCATTATGACACCACTGGACAGACTCCGCAGAATGAAAATCCGCCCTGAGGTAAACACTCTTCTCATTGGAGATTCTGTCACCAAATTCATCGATGAGAAGAGGATGACGACTGCTGACTCTATGGTGCAGAATCTGTCAGTGTCAGGCCTCAGGGTGGATCACCTGGGTCAGTGGCTGAGTGCACAACCCCTAAACCCTAATATACGGACTGTCACCATCCACGTGGGCATCAACAGCTGCTGGGATGGGGCTGTCAGCCAACAGACCTGGCTCAAACTTTGTGGCCTGCTGTCAGCAAAGTTCCCCAAAGCCAGACTACAGATGTCTTCCCTCCTCCCGACACGTGGCAGCCATCATCCCCTACACCGACCTGCACACGACTCAAACAAAGCCCTCAAAACTGTTTGCAAACAGGAAAAGGTCACTTTTATCGACCACACATCAACTTTCCTGTCAAGCAGAGGTGCACCCAAGCAGGTCATGTATTATGATAAGCTGCACCCCAGCGACCACGGTGTTAGTGCACTGGCCCGGAACATACGACGCGCTGACCTGCCGCCGACGCCCCCGGGTGAGGGCAGACGGGCCGCACAGCCGAGCAGTGGCCACTCATCCGATCCGCGTCCTCTTCCCGGGTCACAGTACACTGGTGAGGACAAGCGTATTACGCAACACCACCAGCAACCCGGGCCTGCCCGCGCCGCTCTTGAGCCAGCCCCTGGTCAGGCCGCTGATAGGCGCGAGTCTTCTGCGACCAACAGCAGTGGCCTGGAGGCTTCTCGCAGGTCTCGAGCACACACCACCACCCCTCTGTGTCAGGAACAGACGCATAGTCGGCCGCTACAACTGTCCGCTGCTACGGAGTACCCTCCCTTACCATCTACTATGACAGCGAGCCATCTTTCAGCGCCTAATACCAGAGGATGGGAGAAGAGGGGATTAGCCCTCACTGCCTCCCCTCTTGATTCACATCAAGTTCAGGCGCTAAGTGTTAGCATTGCACAAGCCATATTGCAATTCTACTCACAGCAGTAACCCCCACCCCACCCCATTACCCTCCACCTCGCCGCACGCCCCCCCCCCCCCCTCCGCCCCCCCCCTTTTTCGCCCCTCCCCCCTCCCCCGGTGTAATTAGGGAAGTTAGGGATGTTTGTTGTAGCGCAGACTGCATTATTTTTGTTGGTTCGCGTTGTAGGACACTGCAAGCTGAACGTGGACACTCTTGTGTATTCAGTGCCAAGTGCCGTTCACATACATATGAATATATAAAACTGTCGTTTGCAACAGTGTTCGTGACTGCTCGGGTGGACAGAGTTTCTGCGTCATTTGATTTTTATTTTCTTTTAGGTTGTGTGCTATTTTTTCTCATTTGCATCCTCTATCAGGAAATAATAAGATTATGTGTCATTTTTTTTTTTTTTTTTCGTGACACAAAGACGTCAGTGACTTGACCTTTATTGTTGATGAGAAAAAAACAACAACAACCAAACATTACAGGCCTAGCATCGTGTGTTTAGAGCGAGTGCTTACGACGTCCAGTGTAGTTCTTCACCACACAGATTAACCACACTGTATACGGAGTCGCTTGAAGGACTTTCTCTAGCGAGCTCTCAAGTCTCCTTGACGATATTTCCGTCAAAAGTGTGGACTATAGTTTTCAATGCTACTGTCTGTTTGTGTTAATATTCATTAGTTGCACGAATCGCAGCTACACAGACTCTCACTGTTACTTGTGACAATTGCTGAAAACTAATTTTCTCCGGATTTTAATCTTTTGTTGATTCGAGGTGTGTAGACATTGAAGAGTCCCAACGGACGTGTGTAAGCCTTCTGAAGGCCTATTCCCCTGCGTACAGTGATTACGCCTCTAGTCTTTGTTTATTGTGTTTATTGCACTTAGAATAGTTTAGTTAGTGATTTTTTACTTTTTATTTGTGTCATTATTATTATTTTCTATTTTGGCACGTGTTACGGATACATTCTGTTGATTTTCTTCTTTATTTCCCCCACAAACACATTGACTTTGCGTGAAATGAGTGGCGTAAAACTCAAGACGAAAGATCTCCGCATTGGTCATCTCAATATTTACCATCTTTGCAATAAGTTGCCTGACATATGTGTTTATCTAAATGGAGCAGACCCGTTTCATATTTTTGGACTGTCCGAAACACGTCTCAATTCAAATGTATCAGATATATCCATCCAAGTTCCTGGATTTACTGTCATGAGACGTGATCCTACGGCCCATGGACAGACAGGATTAGCTGCTTATGTTCACTCGTCTATTCAAGATTTTATACGTAGACGACATGATTTAGAAACCAAAGATGTTGAGTGTATGTGGCTTGAGCTGAAGGCCCCCCAATCTCCATCATTTCTTATTGGCCTTCTGTACCGCAACCCTGCTGCGAACTTTGAGTGGTATGATGATTTCCTTAGTATGTGTGATAAAGCTTGTAATCCCAACTCCAATGTCATCCTCATGGGAGACTTTAACATAGACATGCTAAAGCCTCACCATGCGTGGGACTCTACGTTAACGTTGTTGGGTCTGCAACAGTTAATCACTTCACCCACACGGATCACACAAACAACATCCACACTCATAGATCATATATACACAACCAAGCCAGAGTCTGTTCATAATGTGTCTGTCGGTAACCTTAGTATCAGCGACCACTTTCCCATCCGCTGTACGTGGTCTACTAAACTCCCTAAAGCAAAGAAAGGATGTCATACGTATATCACCTATCGCTCCTTTAAAAGTTTTAATGAAAGCGAGTTTCTGTTTGATCTTAACAGCGCACCTTTTGATGAAGTATTTAGTAAATCTGACCCTGACAGCGCTCTGTCTGTTTGGTATACCATCTTTCTTAAGATCTTAAATAAACATGCGCCCCTGCGGAGGAGACGCGTCAAACACGCATCACTCCCGCCGTGGCTTACTCAAGACATCATTCAAGCCATGAGGGTGAGAGATGATCTGAGACAGCAGAAGTGCTTCACTGAATTTAAGCGTGAGCGTAATCGCGTAAAATCTCTTGTGCGACAGGCTAAAAAATCTTTCATTGATCGCTTGATTAAACAAGACAAAGACATGTCCACGCTCTGGCGCGCTATGGCCGTAGTGACTGGAGGCAAGTGTAATACATCTCCTTTAATCCCTTCTGATCTGACTGCAGACATGTTTAACGACCATTTCCTCTCAGTTGCAGAGTCTCTTGTCCCTTCAGAAGCAAGTTCTCAGCCCTACTCTTACTCAGACAGACTAGTTGACTTTTGTAGAACGCGAACTGCAGGATCTGATCCTTTCGTGATTCCACCACTGGCAGTGCACGAAGTCGGTAGGACAATTAGTTCAATGAAGAATAAGAAATCGTCCGGGCCAGATGAAATCAGCCCCAAAATACTTAAATTAGCTATTCCTTATGTTATTGAAACAATTACCTTTATTTATAACTTGTGCATTCAAACGAATATTTTCCCAAAGGAACTTAAAAAAGCCAAGGTTATACCCCTCCCGAAAACAAGAGATATGACTGATGTTAATAACTATCGCCCCATCTCACTATTGTCCATCCTTAGTAAACCACTTGAACGGCATATCCATAAACATCTCTTGGAATATTTAGAAAATCATACATTAATCCACCCCCTTCAGTCGGGATTCAGACCAAAGCACAGCTGTCACACGGCCCTAGCACGTCTAACTGATGTGTGGCTACGCTCAATAAATCAGGGCGAATTTACCGGCGCTGTATTTATTGACTTACGAAAAGCCTTTGATCTTGTGGACCATAAACTTCTACTTTCCAAACTAAATGTGTACTTTGGTAGTTCGTTTGGCAATAAATGCATTTCTTCCTCAAATAACTACAGCCAGAAATCTCTTTACCACCATGGCACAACTCCTCTTTTCGCCTCATATCTTAGCGACAGACAGCAGCGCGTCATGGTCAATGGATCATACTCTTCAAGCGGATTAGTAACACGGGGAGTTCCCCAGGGTTCAGTCCTAGGGCCTCTTCTGTTTTGCCTCTTTATAAATGACCTGCCGCTATATTTGACTAGCGACAAAATTTCATGTGATTTATTCGCTGATGACGCCACAATTCACACCCCGGACAAGAATATTGATTCTTTAAATGGCCGTTTGCAGCAGGGTTTGAACGAAATTTCCACTTGGTGCGCAAACAATGAAATGATTTTAAATCCTTCCAAAACGGAATGCATGACGATAGCAACCCGTCAGAAGCACCAGCTCAAGCCACTTACACTCAGCCTGACTATCCATAATGACATCGTTAATCAGGTCACGGAACACCGATTACTTGGTGTAATTGTTGATGACCAGATGAAGTGGCAATCGCACATAAATGCTGTATGTAAAACTGTTGCTAGAAATGTTTTTATGCTTTCAAAGTTGAAGTACTTTATCGATGTTGATGCCCGCAAGTTATTTTACAATGCACATGTCAAATCCCACATCGATTATGCGTCCACGATATGGGATGGCAGCGGTGACATACACTTGAAGAGGCTTAACTCCCTGCATCGGAGAGCAGCGAAACATATCCTGCCTGATTCAGCCCTAACAACTGACGAAAGACTTGAAAAACTGAAAATGCTACCTCTTAGCAAGCATCACCTCTTAAACAAGGGTGTGGTTATGTATAAAATCTGGAATGAGATTCACCCAGAATATCTTTGTAAGCTCTTTACCAAGGCAAGTTCAGGTTATTCTACTTCAAGGCGAAACTTTATTACACCTCGCCCAAGGATAGATCTATTTAAAACCAGTGTATCTTTCTCAGGCGCATCTTTCTGGAACACACTGCCTACATGTATAACACACGCTAGCTCCCTCTCCTCTTTCAAGGAATGCCTCCTCAAGTACTTGTCTGCTGATACATAATCTACCACAAGTATCCGTATCAAACATGTGCTCATCGTATAATCAGTGCATTCTGCCGTATGGTTTGTCCATACTAATAATAATCGCCTAATTACATAATTCAAGTTTCTATTATAATCCAAATAATTTTTGCTGTCTGAAGTGAATTTTCACTATGATCCAAATGATTTGCTTCGTATATAGGTCAAGTTATCATTAGCGCGTGGCTGTGTGTGCGCGCGAGCGAGTGTATGTGTCAGTGTGCGCGCGTTGCGTGTACTTTCTGTTTTTCGTTTGTTTTGTATGACCGAATGAATGAATGAATTTTGTTTAATGTCTCTTCATGTTTCTCCTAATTTTTCTTTGTGTAATTTGGTACTATTAGTATTACAATTATTATCCTGTGTTTGTAGAGTAGCAACGGCAAGTATGAAAAATGGCACACGTGCTAATTACTTCATCCGTTGAGAAATAAAGTTTCATTTCATTTCATTTCATTTCATTTCATTTCATTTCAATCCTGCTGTAGGGCGTTGGGGGTAAATGGGTTAAGTCTACGACTGGGCCGTCAGCTTCGTTGTATGACTGTTCATCACCGACGTCTCGAATGTGTCATAAAACCCATAATATGGGCCTGAGTGTTTCGTCGTGGGTTCAGAGCGCCACTGAGACTGACTTGACCTGGCTACACCTGTAAACACTTAGTAAACACACCCATCGCCTATTGCAGATGCCTGACCCACAACTTGACTACGTGACTGTCTGTACTTCGCGGCCGCAAAGTCTAGTTTTTACTCTGAGACCTTCCTTTCCCAAAGTTTCAGCCTTTTCACGTCGGTTAATGCGATTGCTGGATCCATTGCTAACGACGCAGTCCGACATCTTTGTTTCTAACTCTCGTCAAATGTATTTTTCTTTTTGTAATGTTTGACTCATTGTGTTTCTTTGTTTATTTTCAATCTATCGCTTTATTTCCGCCGGCATTCAAAATATCAGAATCATAGTGCGATAAAATTTGATTTAAAAATGCATGAATGGACAGTAATTAATTTAATAGTTTTGTTTTGAGTGTATTTTGGGTGTTCTTGATATCTCAATGGCTACCTCACGTGAGTGAGTGTTAGATTTTACAGTTAAGTATGAATATACAAGCCCACACAAAATTAAAAGTAGCCAGGCAGCTGGAACTTTCTAACACAAGTATGTGCAATCGAAAATCCCTCCACTCCGCCTCGTCTCAGGGCCACGCCATGGCATGCTCGACTTTGGCACGCTATAAACAGTAGAGGTAATATGGTACAAATTAAGGGAGAGCTTGACCTCTGTAAGCGTCGGAGCCTGCGAAGTCCCATGAAAGTCTATGTGAGTTGATTAAGCTGATGCTGCCGACAGGAGGGCAAGGAATGTGATGAGTAGGCCTAGAGGTAAACATCGTGCAGACTACAAAGACTGATGAGAATATATGCACTTGACGAAGGAGGCTTTATCAAAATAAATCCTCCTTGACTTGGTCGGGTTGATTCCACCACTAACAGCAGGGCATGTGGTGGGGGTAGGCATACTGAGTAAGTAGATGTAAATACGCGGCAAGAAAGATGTTGATCCTTAAAGTTGTCGCACGAGAGTCTATGCGGCTTGACTCAAGCAGCTGATGCCGCTAGGTGCAGGAGGGCTTGTGGAACTTCTGTACTGTACTCTGTACTACGGGAAATCTGTTGTACTTGCTATTATTATATTATTTCTTTATTTATTTTGATATTAACTCATTCAGCTCGGCGGCCGTAGTTTCCAAATATTGGAGGCGTCTTCTAATGACTATGCCGCACGAGTTGCAGGACTGCGCTAAGTCGACCATGACTTCAAGGGCAGTGCCAGATTAGCTTGGCGCCGACAGGCGCCAAGCTAATCTGGCACTACCCTTGAATTATCATGGTCGACCCATCTCCTGCTGTAGTGCGTCAGGGCTGAATGGGTTAATGTTATAATTCTATACGTAAAAAAGTCGATAGGACAATAAGTAAATACATAAATACATTAAAATAATTTAAATGTATTCGCTAGTATATATATATATATATATATATATATATATATATATATATATATATATATATATATATATATATATATATATATATAAATTATATATATATATATATATATATATATATATATATATATATATATATATATAATTATAGTAATTAACTGCACACATATCAAGTAACAAAATAATAACAAATAAGTGCACAAGTCTAAATAATTCAACGCAGAAAGATATATGCATAACCATATTAATCATATAAATACATTTAACCGGGTGAGTAGTGTAACGCTAGATTAATAAATAATCAATAAATAACAATTTTTTCCCCAAAATACTAAAAGCTACAGTTTATTGTTGCTCAACCTATCATTAGTCACGCTGACTTCGCCTAAAAGTGTAGAATCACATTAGCCTCTGCAGTCACGACTAATCTTGCTAATCAAGAGACGTCGATTCCCGGCGTGTAATTAGCCGCCTCTCTCAGATAAAACACATGTGCTTCTGTTACCTTGCAGGTCCAGAAAGGTCAGGGAGCAATAACTGAACAGGCTCAGCGAAGCTTGATTAGACTTTCTCGACAGGTCAAGTGAGGACATCCACGCCATTTCTGCCCAGTAATTTGACAGTCAGTCCTGTCTCTCTGCCAGAAATAACCATGGAAGAACATCATGAAACTAGATCTAAATGCAGGAACGGAAATATTATACAGATACAGATCTGTCAGTTGCTTTCAAGGGGAAGACCAAAAAAAAAAGTAGGGCATCCGAGCCCCGCGTCACTGACACGGGCGGCAGGTGGGAATTACCGTATATATTCCGGCGAGCCGCAAAGCTTTTCCGACAATAGATTTCCCTGTCCCCCATAACCCGCCCGTCAGGGCCGTCCATGATCACCTCGGTGCTGTGGACGTTAAAACCGAACTAACCAACCAGCTTTTCCGACCTCGGCCGGTCCGCCGCGATCAATGTCGGACTCAGTTGTCCCGCGTCTGGAAAACAAATGAAGTTGACCGTCGCCCGAAGACCGCTTGCCTGCAGGATAGCAGATTAAATTTCCCGTGCCGACAAAATCGGGCTCACAATGCAATATCATCATGAGTTTCAGCACTACTTACAAATCATGATCACACAAGGTGAATTGGCCGTTGCCAGCTCAATCAAGGGTAGATACCACTGAAGAAGCTCCCGCACTACCTTTGAGCTGTCTGGTCATGGTCGCTAGACTTCTTCCCTCTCTGCGTTTTCGGCCATACACTCGACATACACACGTACATGTTCAGAACACTCATACACACGTACATGTTCAGAACACTCATACACACGTACATGTTCAGAACACTCATACACACGTACATGTTCAGAACACTCATACACACGTACATGTTCAGAACACTCATACACACGTACATGTTCAGAACACTCATACACACGTACATGTTCAGAACACTCATACACACGTACATGTTCAGAACACTCCTACACACGTACATGTTCAGAACACTCATACACACGTACATGTTCAGAACACTCATACACACGTACATGTTCAGAACACCCATACACACGTACATGTTCAGAACACTCCTACACACGTACATGTTCAGAACACTCCTACACACGTACATGTTCAGAACACTCATACACACGTACATGTTCAGAACACTCCTACACACGTACATGTTCAGAACACTCCTACACACGTACATGTTCAGAACACTCATACACACGTACATGTTCAGAACACTCCTACACACGTACATGTTCAGAACACCCATACACACGTACATGTTCAGAACACTCATACACACGTACATGTTCAGAACACTCATACACACGTACATGTTCAGAACACTCCTACACACGTACATGTTCAGAACACTCCTACACACGTACATGTTCAGAACACTCATACACACGTACATGTTGAGAACACTCATACACACGTACATGTTCAGAACACTCATACACACGTACATGTTCAGAACACTCCTACACACGTACATGTTCAGAACACTCCTACACACGTACATGTTCAGAACACTCCTACACACGTACATGTTCAGAACACTCATACACACGTACATGTTCAGAACACTCATACACACGTACATGTTCAGAACACTCATACACACGTACATGTTCAGAACACTCATACACACGTACATGTTCAGAACACTCATACACACGTACATGTTCAGAACACTCATACACGCGTACATGTTCAGAACACTCATACACACGTACATGTTCAGAACACTCATACACACGTACATGTTCAGAACACTCCTACACACGTACATGTTCAGAACACTCATACACACGTACATGTTCAGAACACTCATACACACGTACATGTTCAGAACACTCATACACACGTACATGTTCAGAACACTCATACACACGTACATGTTCAGAACACTCATACACACGTACATGTTCAGAACACTCATACACACGTACATGTTCAGAACACTCATACACACGTACATGTTCAGAACACCCATACACACGTACATGTTCAGAACACTCATACACACGTACATGTTCAGAACACTCATACACACGTACATGTTCAGAACACTCCTACACACGTACATGTTCAGAACACTCATACACACGTACATGTTCAGAACACTCATACACACGTACATGTTCAGAACACTCATACACACGTACATGTTCAGAACACTCATACACACGTACATGTTCAGAACACTCATACACACGTACATGTTCAGAACACTCATACACACGTACATGTTCAGAACACTCATACACACGTACATGTTCAGAACACTCATACACACGTACATGTTCAGAACACTCATACACACGTACATGTTCAGAACACTCATACACACGTACATGTTCAGAACACCCATACACACGTACATGTTCAGAACACTCATACACACGTACATGTTCAGAACACTCATACACACGTACATGTTCAGAACACCCATACACACGTACATGTTCAGAACACTCATACACACGTACATGTTCAGAACACTCATACACACGTACATGTTCAGAACACTCAACACACGTACATGTTCAGAAAGCTGTTGCCTGAAATCAATTAAAGGTGCCAGAATCGGGCCGGCGTTCATTAAAGCGTTAAACCGTGAACAACGACAATAGGATAATGATCGACCCAGATAGTCCAAGGGTGGAGCCAGACTATAGCTGGGCGCTTTCAAGCGCCCAGCTATTCTGGCACCACCCTTGAACTATCACGATCGATATGTCGACTGAACTAGTATACTGAGGCACTGAGTCTCGAGATGACAACTTTAAACTGTAATAATATTGACTGATCTACTCATGGACAATAGTTTTCAATACTGATTTTTCTTAATAAATGTTGTTATTGTGTCTTGCCATAATGCAGAACTAAAGGGCTAAGGGCCTTAATTTAATAAAATTTGAGTAAAGGAAATACTTCGCTGCTCTTTTTCTCCGTTTTACGTAGAAGAGTGCTTCTGTTACTCACAAGGGTCAGAAGACAACTTCTGTGTGCCTGCTCCCATAGATTGTGAAAATAAGGCCGATAGAAAAATTGACGCAAGACAGCCTTGTTGACCGGCCGTTGTATCGGCCATATTTAAGCAAACCAAGCCCCTCCCATGAAGCACATCGCTTTAAGGGTACACTGACAGAAAGTTCTCCACGGCTTAATTAAAACGGAGGACTCCGTAAAATGTGCATCACTGGAGCTACAATTGGATGAGACATAGGCGCCTGACTAGTTCATAGGGGCCTCAATGTACGAAAACAACCGCTACACCGGCCCACCGCGCGCGCAATCCAACATTCCCCAATGCGCAAAAGGCCATCGGGCCAACGTCGGCCCGATGGCCTTTTGCGCAATGGGTCAATAGTAATGGTTGGTTAGTTCGGGTTTAACGTCCACAGCACCGCGGTGATCATGGACGGCCCTGACGGGCGGATTATGGGTGGGACAGGGAAATCTATTGCCTATGGAGTACGACCTGAACATTGATCAACTCAGGCGCACTCCAACTGTGCCACTTTGATTTACCAGGACCTTTCAACGGACATGCTATTGAACAAATCCGTTTTTCCCCCTGGATTGTGAGTCCAGCTACCGGGGCCGGGATGGGATTCGAACCCACGACCCGGCGATTCCCTTCTCATGCATGTCCGCTCCGACGTTTAACCGCCTGAGCTATTTCGGACTTAGGTCAATAGTAATACCGAAGGGTGGCAACGCCTGTGAAACTCAGAAATGCGAGCTGACAACAGTTTCAGTTCAGCCTTCAAAGCCGCAACCATCCGCATAGTAAAACTGACCTCACTAGGAACAAACTCAGCCACTGAATCTACACTACTACTGAATCCTTGTGGGTCAACAGGGCAATTAGGTTATGCCCCTTTCACACACTGTTCTCTATTCAGTAGCCTCTTGCAACATAAAGCTATGAACGAAGTACGTCAGTTCAGTTCCTCCCATACAAATTGAATTTCCAGACATGGAGCACATCACAAGAGAAACATAATACAGTATCTGTATAATGTGAAGCAAATGAAAGTGTTTCCGTGATACGGCCGATTCCAAAAATGTCGCATTCAGTCCGGCCTTTGCAGTGACGTGGGTATACTGTGTGCGCCGGAAGGCTCACTCAGAGAAATCGTCAGTATTCAATGCGTAATCAGCAACACCCGTCAGTATTCAATGCGTAATCAGCAACACCCGTCAGTATTCAATGCGTAATCAGCAACACCCGTCAGTATTCAATGCGTAATCAGCAACACCCGTCAAGCGCCTATGAACAGAGAAGATTCTCATGAAGTCATCCTGCAGAACAGCTTGCCGCAACAACTTCCGCTCTGAGGATCAGCATCACTTTGTTCACGAGCGCGTAATTAATTGGCTTGACCGACTGCCACACTGACACAGTTTGTGTCGTCTGACATTTGCAAGACTCAGGACATAGATTCTCACGAGCCATTGCAACTAGTGCAGGGACTCATGAGAATCTATGCCTCCGGCTTGCTTGCACCCACGGATCAATCCTCATTACAACTTGAGCTGACTTAGGCCTATGTTTCTCGGAAGGCGGACGTTTGTCAGGGTTCACAGTATGACTGTATATTTACCGCAGCTACTGACCCAATGCCCAAAGGCCGTCGGGCCGACATCGACCGCCGTTGGCCCGCGCACGGCAGCCGTGCGCGGGCCCGGCAACGGCGGTCGGCCCGATGGCTTTTGCGTGAAGGGTATGGCGTAGTAGGCGAGATTGAAGCATTGTCCACCTGCGTTGCCATACACAGTCCCTTAGTGTCACTATAGATTTTTTTTTTCGCTGACTGGATCAGCGTATTTTCAGATGTTCACGATCATCCGCTCTGCACACGTGCACGCACAAGCACAGGGCCATGAACTCTGTACTGACTAGTCAATTCTAAAACAATTACCATCGTGGTACGCATTTGTTACGCAGAGACCACTGCCAAGATATTTAACTTGTCTACGTTTCCAGGTCCTGCAATACACGTCGACCGGCACACGGATCAGTCACAGTTCACAAATACGGCTCGGGAAGCTGACGTCATCACGCTAGTCGTGACGGCCATCTTGAGAGGATACGCGACTAACGGGCGCTCACTGCAGGGAAATCGCTGTCAAGACTTGCTGTTATTGCCTATAGTACGTCAGGACTTTTCCTGACATTGTCGGGAAAGTCCTGACGTCTTACTTACTTACTTACGCCTGTCACCCCTACCCGGGTATAGGCCGTCGACGAGAGACCTCCAGCAACTCCTGTCCTGTGCTTCTCCTTCGATTCTACTCCAGGTGGTTCCCAGTCTCTTGATGTCTGCTTGGAGGTCTCGACGCCAGGAGTTTCTCAGCCTACCTCTTTTCCTCTTTCCCTGGGGGTTCCATGACAATGCCTGCCTAGTGATACTAAAGTCCTGACGTGCTATAGGCAATAACAGCAAGTTTTGCCATCCAGGAAACCGCTAAGCAGAATCTGTTTTTGTTTTTTTGAAGAAACATGAAGAAAAACGTGTTGAAACTCTATTTCGCTACTACCTGAAGCCTATCGTATCCTCTCAGGATAGCGGCCGACACCCCGACGCTCCTTGGCAACGCGGGGAACTTCCCGAGCCCTATACTGATTCGTTCACCACCCTGGGAACCAAGAAGAAAAGAAAAGAAATCTGCTAACCATCATGGCTCCCTGAGTCTCGTCTTCAAGCTAACCCCTTCAATGCCGGTGAACGCAGGCTGTGTTTCTGAAGAATTAAATTATTTAAATTTCTGAAATCATTGAAAAGTCAGCGTCGAAGATCCCCAGCCGTCACTGAAAGGAACATAGATGCAAATGAAAATGTTTGAGCAAGAGGCATAGATCCTCACGAGCCCCCGCAACTGCGGGGGCTCGTGAGGATCTATGCCTCTTGCTACTTGGGTGGTGTTCAAATTTTTTTCTCGGCAGAGAAGGGAATCAGTTCAAGGCGCCAGTTTAAGCCAGTCAGTCAATAGCTTTCGATTATCACGCCCCGCCAAGAGAGACAGATCGACCGGCGCTAACAGCAAGTGTTCGAGTCACAAAGGCCCGAAACGAGATCGACAGTAGCCCGCACTCACACTTAACCCCTTCAATCCTGAGAACATTCGAACGCCACCCGGCCACCCAACTGCAAGGATCTATGTCTCGTGCTAACACCAAACCATGAAAAATGGCGCGGCACGTGCTGACTGCTTCCTCCCGTTGAGAAATAAAGTTTCATCTCATTTCAATACAGTTTCATCTCATTTCAATAAAGTTTCATTTCATTTCACTTTGAATCCATGTTTCTGGGACTGGTGGGTATCTTTGACGTGACTGATTTTTTTTTTTTTTAATGATGTGCTTCCATCGGCAGTGAAGAAGTTAGGCCTGACTTTGTTCAACAACCAAAAAGTGCAACTGAGTCGCGGGAAACGGATTAACTCAATGGAGACGTGCCGTTTACGGATACGCGGCGAATCGCGACGGCACGTCTCCATTGAGTTAATCTATAAGGATAGCTCTAGGGTGACGCTTGATGATAAGATTGCTTATTCCTTGGGCGCCACTTTCATGGTTTAAAGGCAGTCAAACCTGCGCATAACGTTCATCTAAGGGACAGGCCATAATAGCATGTGGCCACTGTTGTTAGGGTCCTTATGTACAAGTAAGATGTGTTTAGGGTGTAATTCGTGAATGGCCGGCTACTACAGAGAGGTGACCGCTATACTGTGTGGCCGTCAGAACAGGTTTGAGCCCGGCCCACAGATGATCCATTGGCAGTTCATTGGCAGCGACTGATCAGATTGATGTCTCTCTTCTCCTCTGAGCTGTCACGGTTGGACGATGCCGGCATTTCTCACCACAATCATTTAACCTTTTCACTGTCGAGAAAAAGTGAGCATCACCAAACTGCAAGAGGTATAGATCCTCATGAGCCCCCGCGATTCGCGGGGGCTCATAAGGATCTTTGCCTCTCGTTGAAACCAGTTTGTATCGTTTGTATTCCTTTGACGGCTGGTGATGTTTGACGTTGAATTACAATGATTTCAAAAACACAATCTAAGTCCACTGGTAGTGAAGGAATTAACCCCAGCAGTTCCGAGAAAAGGGGACGTCACTTTATATCTGATCACATTGTATGTTCATTTGTTGTTCACTTTGCCCTGGACAAAAAAAAAATTGTATTCACTTTTTCTGGTCATAAGTTTTGTTCAGTTTAATCTGATTTATTACAAACACTGTTCACGTTTGGTTTGATTACAGTTTGTTTTCATTTCGGTTTATCAAAATGTTTCATTCACTTTGGTCTGGTCAAAATATATGTTCACTTTGGTCTGGTCAAAATTTATGTTCACTTTGGTCTGGTCAAAATTTATGTTCACTTTGACCTAGCCAAAATAGGAATTAATTGCCCTCAGTTGGCGCCGAAAATTAATGCGATTGGATGCTGGAAATCTAAAGTTTGTGAATTTTCCCAACGCCAAATCCCTGTCTTGAGCTTGTTGTCGAGCATTTTGGCCTGACCAAGTTTGAAAGTTCTTTGAACTTTATGTTCAGTTAGGTCTGGCCAAAAGTGACCAAGATGTATTTGTACTTTGGCCAGGCTAAAATACTGAGGTGCCGAGGTCCGACATTTGGCACTGGAAAGTAACCCTTTGCATGTCAGTAGCGGTTTTTTGTCGCGATGATTCCTACAGGAATCATCGCGACAAAAACCGCTACTGACATGCAAAGGGTTAAAGTCAGTGATTATTGCGCGCTTCTGGAAATCTGATGTTGATAAACGCTTTTAACAAGTCGGAGAAACTGGTGCAACGGTTAAATAGGGCCAATTATTGGCTTTACAAATCACCTTTACTGCGATAGATCGAGTTGTTGCCTTGCGTCGATGTTGGTGTTTGTCTAGCTTGGATTTTTCAACGGAAAGCGTGGGTGTCATTTCATCTAGGCTGATATTTATTTTTTCAATGTGTTTCTCTCATTGTTATTTCGGGGTGGAAGCACGCGGGTGTTGTGCGTACGTATGGAAGGAGTAAGGGGGCGGTGTGTGTGTGTGTGTGTGTGTGTGTGTGTGTGTGTGTGTGTGTGTGTGTGTGTGTGTGTGTGTGTGTGTGTGTGTGTTACGTGGTAGTCGTAGTCGTCGTATGATACAATCACATCAGACGCACGCACGTAGGGTTCTTG
>BTPG01000004.1:33291547-33341958 GCA_036245525.1 Semisulcospira habei
ACTTCAACATATTGGCTGGTCTGTGACAAAGATCAATTGAAGCAGGCAGAATAAAGATGGGTCGTTAGGGCTCGCCTGAACGCCTCTCTCGAATCCACGTATCTCAGTTTGCGTGGGAGGCCATTCCAAACATCTGGGCTCTGGTATCTGTATGACCTCTCTCCGAACGACTTTTTTTTTGGATGAGAGGGATAGGTCGGACTGGAGAGTCGGCAGCAGAGCGCAAATTCTGTCTTGAGGGCGAATACAGCTGGAGAAGAGAGGCAAGGTAGTGTGGGCAGGTAATACAACTGCGAGTCACTATGCATGAAATTTTAGCTGAGTTTTGAATATTCCGGAGTTTGCCAATCAGACACAGGGAAAAGCCAGCCAGAAGAGCATTGCAGCAGTCTAATCAGTTTAGACAAAACAAAAGCGCAGGTTAGTACTTTAGTTGCTTCAAGATTCAGATCAGTAGTGGCGGACAGAAGCAATGGGGGAGGGGGGGGGGGAGGAGATTGGGACAGTGGCACCACAGATTTGTAATGAGGGGGCCGGGGGGGGGGGGGGATAGGATAGTGTCAACATCTATGTCAACCACGGGGAAGCAATGATCACGACCTCGGGTTTTTCGGCCATTCAACTTTAATTTGTTTGAAGTCATCTACATCTTAGTCTCCGAGAAACACCCCTGAAGGCTTTCGATTGTGCCCTTAATTTGATCAAGTGAACATGAGTCATGGAGCTGAGTATCATCTGCAAACGTTAAATCAGTGCGTACTTATTAACTCCTTCTGCCCGCGACACACCACAGCAAGATATGGCTCGACCATGATAGTTCAAGGGTGATGGCTGAATAGCTTGGCGCCTATAGGCGCCAAGCTATTCTGTCACCACCCTTGAACTATCCTGGTCGATCTGTCTCCTGAATTGTAATGCAGTCCTCAGAGGTTAACTCCAAAATGTGGGCATTTCGTACCTCGGGCATAATAAGTTAAAACACTCCGTATGCTGTATATATATTTTTAAATTGTATGTCACATATCGTTTAACATGGAACAGATTAGCCAGAGTGACACCGACACGCTGTTTCAAACTTTTTTGTGGACAAACGGGCAAAACAGAAAATGTACAACCAAAGCACACTACCAAATGTTTTGTATTATAAGGCCAAGCAAAACACGTGTAGAATAAAATCAGTTTCTACCAACAACCAAAAAAAAAAAAAAACCCAAACAAAATCAACAGAAGGACATGGAGTGTTTTGCTATCGGCGTATCGTGCATTACACGCGACCAAAAAAAAAATTAGTTTGGGAGCCAAGGGTCTAACCGGTAACATTTTGCATAGCAATTTCTCCTGTGGATTTTTCGGTATGGTCTAGAGATTAGAAATGCAACGGCATCCACTGCCGTGATAAAGGAAAACACAATCCGGCTGCAAGAGACACAGATCTTCATGAGGATCTATGTCTCTTGCTGACCCCACTTTCTATTCATGTTCTTAGGCTCGGGACGGCTTGGGCTACCTGATTTTGAATAAATGATAATAATAATAATGCATAGTATTTATATGGCGCATTTCTGATATTTATAATATAACTCAATGCGCAGATAAAGATAAACAAAGATCTGCGTCCACGGGCAGTGAAGGGGTTAAGGCAAACTTCTGGATCGAATAGCTTCATTCCCGCCTATTTTCACATCATTTCTGACCCCACCCTTCCGCCGGCAGAGCGGTCTACACTTTATGTCTTGCATCCCGTTCAGCACTGAATGTGTCCAAATGTGTGTATTCAAATGTAAAATTCTTATCAGTTCAAATAACATGTTGAAGTAGTTGCCGACTCTACAAATGTGTGTGTGTGTGTGTGTGTGTG
This sequence comes from Semisulcospira habei, assembly GCA_036245525.1. NCBI lineage: Eukaryota > Metazoa > Mollusca > Gastropoda > Semisulcospiridae > Semisulcospira > Semisulcospira habei. Next base: position 33,293,406 of record BTPG01000004.1, read on the forward strand.
TGTGTGTGTGTGTGTGTGTGTGTGTGTGTGTGTGTGTGTGTTTGTGTGTGTGTGTGTGTGTGTGTGTGTGTGTGTGTGTGTGTGTGTGTGTGTACCAGTGCGTATGTGTGTGCGTGCGAGTTTTCGATTAGAAAAGACGCGGACCGAACCCATTACATCCTGAGTCTGTTTTTTTTTTTTTTTTTTCGTCCTGTGAAGGCTACATTACAGATTAGGAGGTATATCAACCATTTTAATTCAAGGGTGGTGCAAGAATAGCTTGGCAGGCGCTTTAGGCGCCAAGCTATTCTGGCACCACCCTTGAACTATCACAGCCAAATTTAATCAGTTGCCCTGTATCAGGACGAAAAGGGTTAACTGAACCCACCGACAACCCACGCAATCAAACTCCAGAAGACAATTTCACAGCATGACATTGCCGCGCAACTTAATGCGCAAAAGGCCATCGGGCCGACGTTGGCCCGCGCACGGCCAACGGCGACCAACGTCGGCCCGATGGCCTTTTACACTCTGAGCCGCGCTTCCATTTTTTTTAAAATTAACATTGATTTAAGATGTTTAGTAACCAGTCATGTTTTCATTAACACATTCTGTCCCAGGACCGAAATCCCCAGATTTTGAAGTTGCCCTCTGAAGGACTGTATTACAATTCTAGGGACAGATCGAGCATGATAGTTCAAGGGTGGTGCCAGAATAGCTTGGCGCCTATGGGCGCCAAGCTATTCTGGCACCACCCTTGAACTATCATGCTCGATCCATGTCTTGTTGTGGTGTGTCGGGGCAGGCTGAGTGAGTTAACTCATTCTACCCCAACACCGAAATCCTTAAATTTTGCCGTTGTCGTCTGAAGACTGCATTGCAGTGCAGGACATAGATCGACCATGATAGTTCAAGGGTGATGCCAGAATAGCTTGGCGCCCATAGGCGCCAAGCTATTCTGGCATCACCCTTGAACTATCATGGTCGAACCTTATCTTGATGTGGGGTGTCTGGGGTAGAATGAGTTTAGCCGGGCATTCTTTTCAGTCGGGCCCGGGTTTCCATCTGCAGAGATGCATAGATTCTCGGGAGCCTCTGCAGCCGCAGGTGCTCAAGAGAAACCGTGCTTCTGTCTCGACCGAGATCGGCACTTTGATATAGCTCAGCTTCAGATGCACCTTAAGTAATTTGGGGATTTTTTCTTCGTTAAGTTCTGCGGGTCATTTTACAAATAACGCTCTTTTGCAAAAGAGGCAAAGGTTCTTATGCGCCCCTGCGTTTTCATGGGCACATGAGACTCTGTGCCACTTGCTGACTGTTGGTCACTGGCCTTTCTTTTGCATCAATAATAATGACCAAAGAGCGATGTGGCGTGGCTAACGATGCAGCAGCTACGGCCGTGTTTGCTCTTGTGGGCGTGTGAGAGTGAGAGTGGATTAACGAAGAACAACCACAATAAACTGACGGTATGAGATCTGTTCTACCATGGGCGTCTGACGAGCTCCGTCCGTGCTGATATGCGAGACACGAGCACGTAACCCACACACACTCTATAACCCATTTTATCGTGAGGCCAATTTAAAAAAATATTATACTTTCTTTACTTTTAACAAAGGCATCGCCCAAAGCCAAAAAAATTTCAATAAATTCTGAGAATGCTGAGAATTTTTTGGCTTTGGGCGACGCCTTTGTTAAAAGTAAAGAATACTTGTACCACAAAATTGCCTAGGTGTTGCCTTTTCAAAATTAGTCAGTCTTCTTCCACTGCAACACCCCATAAAGCTTTAGGGATACAATCCACGCTGGACTAGTGGTTGCTACCAGTCAAATTCTGGAGGCGGCATCTGGTACATGCGTTGTGTTTGCAATTTCAGGTTACGCCGTATGCCTACCTGATGAGACCCACCTTGGGTCGAAACCGATCGTAGGCGGCAAAATCTTAAATCTATCCAGCAAGTCCAAGATCTGTTTGGGAATAGTTCATGCACTAGCCTCCCCTCTCGGGGGGAGGACTGGATATTCTCCAGCGGGTTGCGGGGCGCCTGGGGGTAGTCCCTATTACTTTATGTAGTAGGTGTTCAGTGGAAGGCTCAAAAGATCTAATAAGCGATGCAGTCACAAAAGGACAGCTGATGTCCTGATGACACAATGCAAGCTTACCAGCCTGGATTTCCATGGCATTAGCACAGCATTCTCAGAATTTATTGAAAAATTATGTCCCTTGGAGCTACTCTGATTGAGTGCATTTTTTGGCTTTGGGCGACACCTTTGTTAAAAGTAAAAAATAATTGTACCACAAAATTGCCTAGGTGTTGCCTTTTCAAAATTAGTCAGTCTTCTTCCACTGCAACACCCCAACACCCCATAAAGCTTTAGGGATGCAATCCACGCTGGACTAGTGGTTGCTACCAGTCAAATTCTGGAGGCGGCATCTGGTATGAGACCCAAGGTCGTAGGCGGCAAAATCTTAAATCTATCCAGCAGGTCCAAGATCTGTTTGGGAATATTCATGCACTAGCCTCCCCTCTCGGGGGGAGGACTGGATATTCTCCAGCGGGTTGCGGGGCGCCTGGGGGTAGTCCCTATTACTTTATGTAGTAGGTGTTCAGTGGAAGGCTCAAAAGATCTAATAAGCGATGCAGTCACAAAAGGACAGCTTATGTCCTGATGACACAATGCAAGCTTACCAGCCTGGATTTCCATGGCATTAGCACAGCATTCTCAGAATTTATTGAAAAGTTTTATATATATATATATATATTGGGATTAATTTCACAAATTATATGGCTTAATCTTATAACAACTGAATCCTTTTTATGAAAACAAACCCCAATCTTCTCATTAATAATCGCATGATTTTTCGTATACGGTATTTACATAAGCCTACAGTTTGTCTCGGCTGTCGGGTACGATTAGGTAAATGTGACCTGTATGCCTTAGGTGTGAAAATTAGACAATGTTCTGCACCACTTTTAGGAGTCATTTGTAAAACAGATAACATAACTTTAATTTTTCTTTTACGAAAAAAACTATCTTCTCATTAATACCTGCAGGATTTTTCATAAACAGTGTTTGCATAAGCCTGCTGTTTCAAGTGTCCCGGCCCTGGGGTAGGATTAGGTCAAATTATGACCTGTAAGCCCTAGCCGTGAAAATCAGCAAGAAAATTGCAAAGTTGCCGATTATCTGATACGTCAAATGTTAGTACTGCGATGAGTGAGGTATAGTCGTCACTTTGAACACAGCGTCGTGGGAAGTGACGTCATTTCGCTGGTATGCCAGACCACGGAGCGGCTTACGCGGACTGGCGGGAATCGCTGTGCGTCCGTCTTTATTTCTGTGTGCCAGTGTGTGTGGATCAGAGGGTGGGTTAGAGTAGAAGGAGATGGATTCCTGTCGCTACACCAGCCAATAGAGCGTACTAATGGTGGGAAGCGCCGTGTGTCCGTCTTTATTTATGTGCGCCGACGTGTGTGTTGATCAGGGGTTGGTTTAGAGAGGATGATGATGAAACTTTATTTATCACAACGGTAAAAAGTTTTGACAGAAACAAATCGTCATTTTACAAACTTGCCGTTGCTAACATCTACAACATAAAATAGATTAAAAGATAATAATAATAATAAAGAATTATATTTACACATATTATTTCATGCAACAATAAAATTTAAAAAAATAAAATAAAAAAATAAAAAAATAACACAAAATAATAATAACACTTAACATTCATCTTATACCACACACACACACACACACACACACACACACACACACACACACACACACACACACACACACACAGGGAAAAGGATCAGCATAATAAGCCTAAAAATATGAACAACCCTAAATGTCAAGTTCCTAAAAGATAAACGCATGTGAGCTAAAACAATACGATAGACTTTGGGATGAAATCCTCATTTTGTTGTGACATTTCAGTTCTCTCGGCATGGCATGCACTAACCCATAGTTACTTTAGTAAGATGATGATGATGATGATGATGATGATGATGAATCTTTTATTGCAGGACTGAAAAAGCTGTTAGTCAACTCAATGCCTGTCTTACAAACTGTCCTGTATACAAAACAAAACAGGTCAGGAAAACAAACGCATCATACAAAGCCCGGAAAAAATGCAGGGCAAGAATTAACGAACACAATAGCTGACTTATTATTATTAAATAATAATAATAATAATAATAATAATAATAATAATAATAATAATAATAATAATAATAATAATAATTAGAAAATAATCATACACAGCAAAACTTGTCTTGCCACCTCAGGTGTTGCTCACATTCACTCACTCGCTCATTCGACAAATTACAATAACAGAGCTACAAAATGGACAATGACTCGAGACGGGTGAAGCCCGTCGCCAAGGCATCTGATGGCCGGCGCCAGTGGCCTCATCCCGACCCGAACCTCCCTGACACAAACAAAATGCTAAGACAGCCCTATGTCTTCTAAACACACTAATATATGCTTTTTAGTTAAATTCCTACTTGACTAAAGCTAGTACATAAAAATTCAAGTTAACAACAGACCGTCGAAAGGAAAATAATCTCCAATTGTCAACGGTGACATCATTTATAACACATACTGTCATGATGGTAACAGTCATGAGTCATTATAATTAAATAAAACCACACACAGTCATATTCACTGGCACACGGCTTGTGGGGGAATATCTGTCGGTCCTGGCGCGGTGGTAGTAAAGCTCGCTGGTAAATGCTTCTCTGTGTGCTTCCACGCTCTTCTGTGGAGTCAGTCAGAATGAAGAAAAAACTGGCAGTGCGTTACTGTGAATAATGTAGGATGGATTCCGGAATAGCACATGTTTAGTAATTCCACAGTTCATCTGCACGCTCTTCTTTAGATACATTGGCTGGCACCGACGAAACAAGTCCAAATTCCGACTATTGTACAAGGTTAAGACTGACGATGTTCAGTCTAGTCGGTACACCACAGCTGTCACGTAAAGTTGTCAAAAAAAACAAAAAAAAAAGTACATCAAAACTTGAAGGCACAACAAAGCCTGGAAAATAATAATGATAGGAGTCGATTCAAAGCACAGTTGGTGGATTGTCAGTGCCGGAGCGCCTGGCCACTGACTCCGGCGGAATGGTGCATGGCCGCCATCTTGCCCTCTACTGACTTAGATGTCAAAGAATCGAGAGAGGAAACCAGTGTAATAATAATAATAATAATAATAATAATAATAATAATAATAATAATAATAATAGTCATTTTTAAAAAATAATTTTTAAAATGGCGTTGGAGAATTTGTAATTGCCGCCGATGCAAAAGCAAGGGTTAATTGTCATAATGTCTCTTTTAAACCCTTCTAGCTCCAAGGCTGCATTTCCGAAATTTTGAGGGTGTCATTTTGCAATTATGTATAAGCTGCAGGAGGTGGATCGACCATGATAATTCAAGGGTAGTGCCAGATTAGCTTGGCGCCTTCAGGCGTCAAGCTAATCTGGCACTACTCTTGAATTATCATGGTCGATCCACCTCCCGCTGTAGGGCGTTCGGGCTGAGTGGGTTAAATGTTCTTACTGTAACGCTGCACACACAAAAGATTAATGAAATTGCCTGGACTATGAAGTTTCAGTGAGTTTTCTCCTAGAGTTTACCTGTTAGGCGCAAGGTTTAGCAGCACACATACAATGTGTGTCTACTCACATAGAATGTGAAAACAAGGTAGAACAGTTTTAGTCAAGACAAAATCGAAAGCCTTTTGCATTGGCTTGTTTTAGCAATCGCGGGTAAAGTCCGCCCTGGAGAAGGTATCTTCACCCTTTTCGTCCAGAGTCACTCTAGCTTGAAATTAATTTGACTGATATATAGTTCAAGGGTGGTGCCAGAATAGCTTGGCGCCTGAGGCGCCAAGCACTCTTAAACTAACTGGTTGAAGTATCTCCTAATCTGCAATGTAGCCTTCATACGACAATAAGCAATTAAAAAAAAATAGCCTCATGATGTATTGGGTTAAAGACCGCTGCTGCTTCTAAGCCCAGCATAGGGGCAAACGTCCATCCTAGTACAAATAGCAAGGGAAATTTCTCAGCGCTGGACAGACAAACGGTTAGATCCCATGCCCCTCCTATCCGGCACCCAGTCGCCGGCCCACAGAAAAATAAGCAGATAAACAACAAAGACGGCCATATACCTGCGCCAGCCTCTCAGTACCTATTTAGTTTGTGAGTAAACGTCCATCCTCCCATTAACCCATTTCGCCCCGACGCACTACAGCAGGAGATGGATCGACCATTATAATTCAAAGGTAGTGCAAGATTAGTTTGGCGCCATCAGGCGCCGCCAAGCTAATTTAGCACTACCATCTCCTGCAATATAGCCGTTTGGTGACACCTCAGAATGATTTGCGGTCGTGGAGTTAAATGGGTTAACTTCTGTGCGCGCAACACGTCAGTTTATGTAACCGCTCAGTATCTGCACAATGCCATTCTTTGAAGATTATCTACTCTTCAGTCTTTACGGCCGTGCCTTTGCCGGGAACGTAAACGAGATGAAAGACTGGAGGGACAGTACAGTAATCCACATTCGATTAACTATGACGTTCAGTTATAATTGCCTGGGTCAGAATTAAACAGTGAACACGAAATTAACCCTTTCATTGCTTTAAGAAAAAGTGAACACTGAACTCATTCAGCCCGACGGCCGTATTTCCCAGATTTTTTAAGGCGTCATCTAACGACTATGCACCAGTTGCAGGAGATGGATCGATCATGATAATTCAAGGGCAATGCCAGATTAGCTTGGCACCGACAGGCGCCAAGCTAATCTGGCACTACCCTTGAATTATCATGGTCAACCCATCTCCTGCTGTAGTGCGTCAGGGCTGAATGGGTTAACCCCACTCACTACCGCTGTGCGTAAACTGCCCGTCTGAAACAGCTGTCAGTTCATCAGTTCGACACGAAAGAGTCCCAGTCGCCCCATGAATAATGGATATAAAGTGTTTTCAGTACAGTGTTTTCAGCAAATTGTTTTCAGTAAAGTGTTTTCAGTAAAGTATTTTCAGTAAAGTGTTTTCAGCAAAGTGTTTTCAGTAAAGTGTTTTCAGTAAAGTGTTTTCAGTAAAGTATTTTCAGTAAAGTGTTTTCAGCAAAGTGTTTTCAGCAAAGTGTTTTCAGTAAAGTGTTTTCAGTGTTTTCAGTAAAGTGTTTTCAGTAAAGTGTTTTCAGCAAAGTGTTTTCAGTAAAGTGTTTTCAGCAAAGTGTTTTCAGCAAAGTGTTTTCAGTAAAGTGTTTTCAGCAAAGTGTTTTCAGTAAAGTGTTTTCAGTAAAGTGTTTTCAGTGTTTTCAGTAAAGTGTTTTCAGCAAAGTGTTTTCAGTAAAGTGTTTTCAGCAAAGTGTTTTCAGTAAAGTGTTTTCAGTAAAGTGTTTTCAGTAAAGTGTTTTCAGCAAAGTGTTTCAGCAAAGTGTTTTCAGTAAAGTGTTTTCAGTGTTTTCAGTAAAGTGTTTTCAGTAAAGTGTTTTCAGCAAAGTGTTTTCAGTAAAGTGTTTTCAGCAAAGTGTTTTCAGTAAAGTGTTTTCAGTAAAGTGTTTTCAGCAAAGTGTTTTCAGCAAAGTGTTTTTCAGTAAAGTGTTTTCAGTAAAGTGTTTTCAGTAAAGTGTTTTCAGTAAAGTGTTTTCATTGTTTTCAGTAAAGTGTTTTCAGTAAAGTGTTTTCAGTAAAGTGTTTTCAGCAAAGTGTTTTCAGTAAAGTGTTTTCAGCAACGTGTTTTCAGTAAAGTGTTTTCAGTAAAATGTTTTCAGTAAAGTGTTTTCAGCAAAGTGTTTTCAGCAAAGTGTTTTCCGTAAAGTGTTTTCAGCAAAGTGTTTTCAGTAAAGTGTTTTCAGCAAAGTGTTTTCAGTAAAGCGTTTTCAGCAAAGTGTTTTCAGCAAAGTATTTTCAGTAAAGTGTTTTCAGCAAAGTGTTTTCAGTAAAGTGTTTTCAGCAAAGTGTTTTCAGCAAAGTGTTTTCAATGGACAATTGTGGGCCTATGTTGAGTTGCCGTTGACGTAGTGATTTGAGGGGCACGCTGATTTCAGCTGTGCTTGGGTGTGGGGTTGGTAAGGAATCGGGTTCATAGCCAAGAAATGAGACTGTCAATGTGCTGTTTTTATTGTTATTTTGTGCATGGCAAATGTGCAGCTGGTGGGCAGTAGTGTTTTTTAGGGGATTGAAATATTAGGGGATGCCTGGGACTGACTATGGCTAAGAGACTGTACAGTACGGAAACAGCACTGTGTAACGGGACCTGTCAGGGCACCACATGCCATATGTGACATAGATCAGAAACTGGTTTAATGTAACCATATCATTCAGTTTGGACTTTTGCAGTTGGAAAACTGAGAAAATCATGAAAAATTTCAAATTTTGCCAAAAAATCGCTGCGATTGCAGTTTTATAGGCGTTTTTGCATATTTTGCGTTGCAACACCCTGTTTACCTGCACTGTGAGCTATGGTTAGTGTGTTTGTTGATTTATTTTTTAGTCTTACAAGTAGTCATGAGTTTACAAGTAGTCATGAGTCTGACCTTCGACCTTGAGCTGTGACCTTGACCTTGAAAGGGGTGGGGTTTAGGGCGTTAGTTTTATAAATGCGTAAACAAAAGAGGCACTTTTCGGTTATTGAAGTTGTGGGGTGAAGTGGGGTGGGGGTGGGGTGGGGTGGGGGGCTTAAGGTCAAAGGTTAATATCAAAACTACAATGAAACAGTGTCAGCATGTTCATTTTATTAGACAGCTGACCTCAGAGTGAAAAATAGTGTGACATGCAGATGTGTTATTTTGCATGATCCAGCTACACTGGCTGCGTCTGAGGTGTCATTCTGCTGTAATTGTCATTAAGGATGTCTCTGGTGTCTATTCTGAGCCAAACACAATCATTTTTACTCTGTGTAAAGCTCATTTGAGTGCATTGTTATGGGACCAGCAGCTGCGGCCACCAGTACAGGCTTTTACAGGAGTGTTCACAGGTTTGGCACACACATGCCTGCTGCATTTGCAACATGAGTTTAGGCCTTTTGAGACTCTGACAGGTGTGTTTTATATAAAAATGAACTGTACATAACCATTTTTCCCTGCCATCTCCTAAATAAGCACTCCAGACACTTGTTTAGGTATGCGGTGTGTCCCGCGTAGCATAGTTTTGGCTGTTTTGTGTAGTCTTTTGCCTGTGGGTTAGTTCAGTAGACTTAATGTTTAAATTGCACAGCTGTTTCATGACCCCTTTTGCCTGTAGAAAAGATTGCCAGCAGTATATAGGGCATGGTAGCTGGTTACTGGTCTCTTCCTGCTTGTTGGCACCAGACAACAGGGCAATGAGGATGCCAGGGCATTGTCTTTTTTGGCTGCCCTGAGATACACAAGGAAATGGCCTTGGGTCTGAAAGCTCATTTTTCATCAATGTCAGTGTCATGGTAAGCTTTTTTAGTTGTCCAGCCCACCAGAAGTCAGTTTGACTGTATTGCATGTGTTTGTAAACATGGAAAAACAGACAAAGTAGGGGGGTGGGTAGTGGAAAAATATGAAAAAAAAGACTTGCAGGTGCCTGTGTCTCAAATGCAACATTTCTGAAGATCAGATATATTACTTGATGTACATGCCAATTTTGGAGGCATTCTGACCGTATCTAGTCTGTTTTTCATGGCATCAGATATGCATGATCCAAAACATTACCAGCATATTGAACGCCACAACAGCGCGCTTCACATAATGGGCCATAACTTAAAGATGCAGCAACATTCAATAGTGTCACTTTGGGTTTGACTTAGCTAGTGTCTAAGGGTTGCACTGATGGCAGATTGAATGGTGTTCAGGTGGGACAGTTCCTTTTCAGGTCACATTACATAGTCAAATTTGGCCAGTTCAGGCAGTAAGAGGACCGGTGTTTTTAAAAATAATTTTTGCCTTGTTTGAAATGTTGTAGTAGGGCTGAATGTTAGAATTTGCTGGAAATTTCTGGTTACATGAGAGGAGACATGTTTGGTGCTTTGATTCATACCATCCTGAGCTTATCCAGTGGACAATTGTGGGCCTATGTTGAGTTGCCGTTGACGTAGTGATTTGAGGGGCACGCTGATTTCAGCTGTGCTTGGGTGTGGGGTTGGTAAGGAATCGGGTTCATAGCCAAGAAATGAGACTGTCAATGTGCTGTTTTTATTGTTATTTTGTGCATGGCAAATGTGCAGCTGGTGGGCAGTAGTGTTTTTTAGGGGATTGAAATATTAGGGGATGCCTGGGACTGACTATGGCTAAGAGACTGTACAGTACGGAAACAGCACTGTGTAACGGGACTCGTCAGTCGGTTCAGATCGCCGCGTGCCGTAGTAATCGTACCGTCTTTCCCTCTCATTACACTTGTTCTCATTAATCATTTAGGGGGCAAGATGGCGGCCAGGCACCATCTCCTGGCCGGCACGCTCCGGCAAAAAATCCGTCACTGAACTGTGCTTTGAAGCGACGTCTATAATTATTATTTTCCAGCAGTGTCAGTTGTGCCATCAAGTTTCTAGGAAACAGTGATGTACTTTTTCACTAACTTATTTGATAGAATACTCATTTTTATTTTGTAATACTGAGTCGGATCGTCTTCATCTTCAGTGTAACAGTCGGAATTTCAACATAGCACTTCGAGCCATCCTCTATAGTCAAAGAAGAGCCTCGGCGTGCAGACGAACTGTGGAATAACTATGTCATGTGTTATTCCGGGTTCATCCTACAATGTTTGCAGAGTGGTGCCAGATTTTTTTTTTTTTTTTAATGTTATGTCTGACTCCACAGAAAAGCGTGAAAGCATACAGAGAAGCATCATAGGGGCTCGATGCCAGCAGCTTTGACTAATCAGTGCAAATCTACTGCGCCACCACGTGCGCGCCACCGTCACCTACCAATGCTCAAGACAAAATATGATTTTGTCTTGATCATTAGTAGGCGGCGGTAGCGCGCACGCGGTGGCGCAGTGGATTTGCATTAGTCAAAGCTACTGTCATCGAGCCTCTATGAGAAGCATCTACCAGCGAGCTTTGCTACTTTCTTAGTTTACTGCGTTTCCTTCTCGGCGGCCGTGTTTATCTAGCATCTGCCTGGCTCGCCGACTTTCGCTGTTGACAGACATTTGTCCCAACAACTGAGCAGTGTGCCAGTGAAATGAACAGGACTGTGTGTTCGGTGTGTGAGTATTTTAATATAACGACTCATGACGGATACCAGAATGATATTTATATGTTTTAAATAGTCACAGTGTTGACGGACTTTGTCGGAGCGGTGCCCTCTAAATACCGGCGCTGTACTAAAGCGACGGGCCTCCAGGTGCAGCTTTGATCGTTGTTTTTATCAGTGTTGCCTAGACTACTGAGGAGATTATTTTCCTTTCGACGGTAATTTGTTTCTGTTGTTAACTTGTATTTTTATGTACTAGCTTTTGTCAAGTAGGAATTTAACAAAAGAGCATATGCTAGTGTGTTCAGGAGACTTAGGGCTGTCTTAGCATTCTGTTTGTGTCAGGGTGGTTCGGGTCGGGATGACTGAGGCCACTGGCGCCGCGCGGCCATTAGATGCCTTGGCGACGGGCTTCACCCGTCCCCGTGAGTCATTGTCCATATTGTAGCTCTGTTATCGTAATTTGTGGGATGAGCGAGTGAGTGAGTGTGAGCAGCACCTGCGGTGGCAAGACAATTTTTGCTGTATATGATTATTTTCTATCACGGCAGCAATAAAGTCATCTTGAATCTTGATTTTCTCAGTGGCCTGGCTCTATTCGAGTGTAGTTTTCCCTGGTCGCCCGTTCTCAAGGCAACAGGAGTCTTCTTGTCACATGCTACGAAGATAAAACAGACGGGCTTGTTCTGAATAGCATGTCCATTGAAAGGTCCTGGTAAATCAAAGTGACACAACTGCAGTGCACCTGAATTGATCGATCAGTGTTCAGGCCGTAATCCATAGGCAATAGATTTCCCTATGCCCCATAACCCGCCCGTCAGGACCGTCCATTATCACTTCGGTGCCGCGGGCGTTAAACCCTGAACTAACTAACGAAATAGTGAGACAAATAGAATCTCCCGATTAAAAAAAAAATAAAAAAAAAATTGATCTGCCTGCACTTTACAATACACGTAAAATAAAACTTAAAAAACTGCAAAAACAAACCAACATCAACAAAGTATAAAAAGACATTCAGAAAACAATGGGTTGCATGTCGCCAAGTTCTTGACATAACACGCACGCACCGTGAGCACGCACGCACAAGCGCGCACACAAACGCACGCACACACGCACACACACGCGCACGCACGCACTCACGCACGCACGCACACACACACACACACACACACACACACACACACACACACACACACACACACACACGCACACGCACACGCGCAAATTTACGTCTTCCAAACTAGTAAATGTCAATCGTACTGAGAACAGACGCCGGCGTGTTCTCCACACACACGCACGCAAGCTCGCGCGCCCGCGCACACACGCGCATACACGCAAACGCACACACACACACGCGCGCGCGTACATACACACACACATACACACGGAGTAAACAGCCTGGACATAATTATAACTTTCAGTTAAACTGCGGGGGCTCATGAGGATCTATGCCTCTTTACCAGTTTCGTTCCAGACATCATAAACTCCGGGATGACCAGTATAATTCTTTGACTGAAAACTTCAAAGAGTCGTGCAGCTACTGGTAGCAGATTGCCTGGGTTTTGTAGTTGTAGGTCTTTGTCGGACTAACGCGAAAGGACCTGATCCAACCAAGAAACATAGTGGATCAAAAGCCGTCAGTGGGGTCAGCAAGAGGCATAGATCCTCATAGCCCCCGCAATTGCGGGGGCTCATGAGGATCTATACCTCTTGCAATAATGTGGTGTACATTTTTTCTCGGCAGTCCAGGAGCTAAATGGATTATTTCCATAAATCCCCGAAATAAAGTCAGAAGTACTCGTCTTTGGACACAAAGAGTAAATTCAGTTAAAGCCCGGACAAACATGCGAATGTGGTATGTTTGTTCAAGCTCGTATTCCACTGTTTTTGCAGCATCACGTCGCAGTTTTGACCTGTGTCTGATTTTAATGAGAATGTTAGCCTCTTGCATTTGGATATTCCAGCTGTGAAACGATTAACGCTTCATTGTTTACCGCTCATAAAAAGAAAGTGCTCACAAAAGCAGGGGTGGATCAGTTAACTCGGAGGAGGGGGGAGGGGGGAGGGGGTTCCAACATTTTCTTTGGGACCTTCAGCCCGACACAAAAGGCCTCCCCGACGCTAGACCTTCTTCCAGTGGCCGAAAAAATCAAACCACGGAACAGGGGGGGGGGGGGGGGGGGGGGGTGCGGTGGTAGGAAGCGTATGCGTGTCTAAACTCGTAAAAATATCAGACAGGGAGGAGGGGGGGGGGGGGTCCCTACACCCCAAAAGGGACTTTGTTATAGCATTTTAAAAGGACTTAGGGTGGGGGTGAGAGGGATGTTACTGGAACCTCAGATCCGCCGCTGAAAGGGGAATGGGGGAGGGGTGGGGGAGTGTGTGTGTGTGTGTGTGTGTGTGTGTGTGTGTGTGTGTGTGTGTGTGTGTGTGTGTGTGTGTGTGTGTGTGTGTGTGTGTGTGTGTGTGTGTGTGTGTGTGTGTGTGGACTACGGGGGATTCCGAGAGGGCAGGATGAGGTGGGTACCGCAGAGAAGAAGAAGGAAAAAAAAAAAAAGATGCTTGCAAGAGCTCGCTTACTCGGAAGAAAATAACAAGGCCATTACGCCGTGAGGTTATTTACCAACGGATCTCGCCAAGCGTAAACGACAATCACAATTTTCTTTTGCGAGGAGTGAACGAGCTTGACCTTTTCATTTAGTCGACAATCGAATGGACCACCGTTCACTCGGCCTTCACTGCCGAGAAAATGAGAACGCAATTTAACCGCAAGAGACACAAGACGCCCATAAAGATCTCTCTGCCTCTGCCTGTCTTGTCGCTGCTTAGACTGATGGCTTTGGCTCTTTTGGCGGTTAACCCGTTCAGTGTTGAGAAAATCTGAACACCACCCAACTGCAAGAGGTATAGATCCTCATGAGCCCCCGCAGTCGCGGGGGCTCATGAGGATCTATGCCTCTTGCTGACACCATTTTGAATCCATTTTCCTGGACATCTACTTTTTTTTTCGTTTTTTTTTTTTAAATCTTGAATTAAAGAAGAAGATTGTAGGAACACAGTCTGCGTCAGCTTGGTGCTTCACGGGTTAAAATTAACAGATTTCAACTGGCAGTGAAGGGGTCAATCCGCCAGACGCCAAGCGATTCAAGCACTACATTTGTTTGTGCAGTACAGAGAATCTGGCTGCCCGCATAGCGCAACTGAAAAGTAATACTGACGTAAACAGATTCCTTCAGACAGCCAAGATTCACAAAAGAACACACTATGTGTAGTAGCTGCTACAGGGTTTCTTCATAAGGTTGGTTAATTCGGGTTTAACGTCCACAGCACCGAGGTGATCATGGACGGCCCTGACGGGCGGGTTATGGGGGACAGGGAAATCTATTGCCTATGGAGTACGACCTGAACACTGATCAACTCAGGCGCACTCCAACTGTTCCACTTTGATTTACCAGGACCTTTCAACGGACATGCTATTGAACAAATCCGTTTTTTCCCCTGGAAAGTGAGTCCAGCTACCGGGGCCGGGACGGGATTCGAACCCACGACCCGGCGATTCCCTTCGCTCTCCTGCTCCGACGTTTAACCGCCTGAGCTATTTCGGACTCTTTCTTCATAGGGGCCTGACTTGAGCTATTTACAGTACGGTGGCCGCGCGCACGCGATGGCGCAGCGGTTTTGCATTTCGTCTAAGCACCACTCGTCAGGCCCCTATGGGTTTCTTATTGCTAAGCTGCACAAAAACACCGACCACGCAGTCGACATGGTGAAATGACTGTCCGCGGCCACATCTGCAGCAGCACTGAGCGGCAATCGGTCAGGCCGTCCTGCCTCAATCGAAGCCCTCCCCCTAGTGCCGCTAAATCAGTCCGCACGACGAGCCAAATGCACTTTCCCCACTGTCAGCCAAGTTAACCCCTTAACTACCATTGGCCGCCAGGGCAAACGCCGCTGCAAGAGACATAAACAGGGCCGGATCTAGTGGGGTGGGGTGTGCTTTGATACTACAGCATCCCCCTCCCCTCGGCCTAAAAAACAACAACAAAAACTGACACCCAAAAGTCATTTACTACCAGGCCACAACATGGTCCGAGAAGGAGGGGGGTGGTTTAACGTTATTGCAGTGCCCCTCCCCCCCACCCCTGCCCCCCTTGTAGGTTGGAAGCACGCGCCCTTTCTCTCCCTACCCCCTCCCCCCCCCCCGGACCCTGGAAGTACGCGCCTCAAGTTTCGCTCCTGCGATGCGATTTTAAAAGGGATCGGGACTTCCAGCTTTCGCTGATTTCGTCCAGGGGGGGGGGGGGGCCAGGGGGGTGAAGGGGGGGGGGGGTTGTCGCTGTCTGTCTGCCGCTCCGTCGCGCAGCCGGCTGGTGGTAGTGCCGGGGCCGGGTGGTTGGTGGTGGAGGAGGCGGGTGGTGTGGCCGGGGGACCGTTGCTTAGTGCCAGGCTGGGGGGTGTTGGTACGCCAACCACTCGAGCAGATCTTGAATGAGTGGTGGCGGGGGTGGTGGTGGCGGCAGGTAGAACCGTGGCCGGCTGTGGTAGGGTCTGGGGAGGTTGGGTGGTGGTGGTGGTGGCCAGTTGATCTTGGGACGGGGGGTCGGGCGCTGGAATGGCCGGGGTGGGTGGCGGTGTTCCGGTGGCAGGCGAAGGTGCGGTGGCGGCGTGGCGAGGAGTGGTGGGCGCTGGTTTCGGAAGCGCTTAGGCGGTCGGTGGGGTCTGCTTTGCCGTGGGCCGGTGACTGGTCCGTTGCCTGACTGTGGTGGTGGCTGTTGGGAGGCCGGGTCTGTACCCGTGTCTTGGAGGGTCTTGTTGGTCGGGGTTGGCGTAGATGGGGCCTCGGTTACCGTGCCCATCTCTTGAGTTGTGGGTGGCGTGGTGCCGGTCTTTTTGTCGGCTGTCTGTGGGGCGTCCGTCGTTGTTTGACTCCCCGTGTGGGACTTTGGGGCTGTGGCCTGGCTGGCTGTGTCCTTTGTCGTGGGGGGTTCCAGGTCTTTGATGGCACCCGAGTGCACCAGCCACCGGGTGGTGATCAGTGCCCGATGATACATGTCGCCTTCGGTTGCTAGGAGTGCCGGGATGGCGTCTTGAATCAAGAGTACCAGGTCGTCAAAACCCATCGCTCGGAGCCGAGTCCCCTCCTCCTCAATTGATGCCGGCCGCTCCCGAGTTAGTGATTCGGGAATGTCGACCGGGGGGGGGGGGGTGGGGGGGTGGGGCGGGAAATCTGGCTCCGACGATGGCTCCGCCGAGTCCTGGGTCTCCTCTTCTGGTTGTATTGGTGACGACATGGTGGTAGTTTCATCGTCGATTGTGTCGCTGCCGTCGAGCAGCTCACCGTTCTCTGCACAGAACTGTCTAAGTTCTGGCGATGGGGTGAACCCTTGCAGTATTAACTCCATGCTGGATAGTCGGGGGGCCTGCTGCGGAGAGTGAACCAACCGTGGGGGCGAGGGCACCCTCATCGGCTGTTCACTCCGCTGCAGTGGAGGAGACAGAGGGGGCCGGTGGCTCCTTGTCTCTCTCCTGACCACCGGCTGTGCTTGTGGCGCCTGTTGCCTGTTGGTCTTCCGTCGGTTTTTTCTCCCTCTCTCCATCTCGCTTGTGCGTGGCCGCTTGCGACTTTGCTACGGCGTGTAGGCTGGCTGACTGGCTTGCTTGCTTGCTTGAGGCTGGCTTGTTCCTTGCTTGCTGTGTGTGGAGAGAGCGGCCGGTGAGCCGTCCTCTCTCCTTCGCTGCAGAGCTCCGTGAACAGTTTCGCTACTGATGATGATGATGAACTTGAAAAGGGACAGGGACTTCCAACTCTCGTTGATTTCGTCCGGGGGGGTGGGCCAGGGGGGTTGGGGGGGAGGTTGTCTCACTGTCTGTCTGCCGCTCCGTCGCGCAGCTGGCTGATGGTACTGCCGGGGCCGGGTGGTTAGTGGTGGAGGAGGCGGGTGGTGTGGCCGGGGAACCGTTGCTTATTGCCAGGCTGGTGAGTGTCTGTATGCCAGCCACTCCAAAAGATCTTGCAGGAGTGGTGGCGGTGGTGGCGGTGTCGGCCGGGAGAACCGTGGCCGGTTGTGGTAGGGTCCGGGGAGGTGAGGTGGTGGTGGTGGCGGCCAGTTGATTCTGGGTCGAGGAGTCGGGTGCTGACGTGGACGTTGTGGGTGGCGGTGTTGTGATGGCAGCCGCATGTGAGGTGGCGGCGTGGCGAGCAGTGGTGGGCGTTGGTGTCGGTGGTGTTTGGGCGGTCGGTGGCGTCTTCTTCGTTGGCGCGGGCCGGTAACTGTTCCGTTGCCCGCCTGTAATGGTGGTAGCTGTTGAGGGGGCGGGTCTGTACCCGCGTCCTGGAAGGTCTTCTCCGGAGCTGGTGGGACCTCTGTCTCCGTGGTTTGGTCTTTGGTGTCGAGTGGCGTGGTGCCGGTGGTCTTTTCGGCGGTTGGTGGGGAGTCGGTGGTGGCTTGACTCTCCGTTTCGGTCGTATTGGCTGTGGCCTGGCTGGCCGTTTCCTTCGACGTGGGGGGCTCAAGGTCCTTGATGGCGCCCGCGTGCACCAACCACCGGGCGGCGACTAGTGCACGGCGGTATGAGCTGCCATCAATCATTACGATGACCGGGGCGGCGTCTTGTAGGAGGAGTACCAGCTCCTCGAAGTCCATCCCCCTGAGCCGAGTCGCCCCCTCCTCCAACGATGCCGGCCGCTCCCGAGTTAGTTGTTCGGGAATATCGACCGGCGGTGGGGAGCATGGGGAATCGGCCCACGACGAGAGCTCCGACGAGGGCTCCTCTTCAGGTTCTGGTGGTGTTGGTGGTGACTGGGAGCGGGCATGGCCCGCTTTCTCTTCGTTCGTGACAGTTGCCTGATCTTCTTGACTTAGTGGGCGCATTCTGTCGTAGAATGCGTCCATGTTGGGGAGTAGTCCCCTTGGTGGTATGGGAGGCGGAAACTTGCGAAATGCCTCTCTTAGGCTGTGGTCAAAATCTGCCTCTGTCATCGGCGTTCTAGTGGTAGCTGGTTGCTGGGGCGCCTGGCGGTGAGGGGGTGAGTCCCCCACCTGTTCCCAGTACGCCCGCGTAGGCTGGTCTTCTTTTTGCGGCCAAATCGGCGGGGAGAGAGGGGGCTTATAACTCCTCGTCTCCCGCCTGGCCGGTGGCGGTTTCCTCTGTGTTTGGAGAAAGGTGGAAGTATACTCTTCCACCTGTTCCTTGTTCGTCTTCTTTCTTGACTTGCGCCCTTTGTCCATGTTAGCTGGCTTGCTTGGCTGGTTGTAGGCTGGCTCGCTTGGTGGGAGCCACGCGGTGGACCGTGGTCTCTCCTGTCTGGCTGGCTGGCTCGCTTGATTGTGCAGTCTTGCTGCGTGGAGAGAGCGGAAAAAACCGTCCTCTCTCTTCGGCTGCTGAGCTGGCTATGGATGATGGTTTCGCTACTGAACAGTATACCGTTTTTATATTGTCGTTCAGCACCCCCGTCCCCCCCCCCCCCACCCTTAAAAACTGATTGATCCGGCTCTGATAAACCCTCATGACGAGCCCCCGCAGGTGCGGGGGCTCATGAGGATTCAGTTATGTCTCTTGCTGGTCCTGTGTTTTTATGCCTAAATTCTGTCGCATGTTACTGATTTTTCACTGTAGTCAGTGCCGGCCAGTGTCATTGCAGTTCACGGCCCTTCTGACGCGAATTTGCGTGATCGGCGCTGGGTGCGGGAGGGGTTAGTCATTCATTTCTTTGAGCTCAGTCTCACGGTCCTACATCACTGAGTCTCCGCAAAGACCATATGCGTATAGAATACAGAAGGGCGTTCTTTCAAGTCACGCAGATGTAATGATGAGGTCGTATCGTTTAGTGAAACCAAACGACTTTTCCAAGTGGTGTCATTATATGTCTGCTGGTCTGTGATTTTGGACTTACTGCTATGGGCACTAAGCGCCGGAATTATAGATTAACCCGTTCAGCCCCGAGTCCCTACAGCAGGAGATGGATTGACCATGATAATTAAAGGATAGTGCCAGATTAGCTTGGCGCCTAAGGGCGCCAAGCTAATCTGGCACTACCCTTGAATTATCATGACCAATCTATCTCCTGCAACTGGCACATCAGTAGTCGTTCAGTAACACTTCTAAATTTGGGAAAAGCACCCGTAGCGCTAAAAGGGTCAATACACAGCCAGGATCCTGCGTGAGAGGTGAGTGGTGTTTTAGTAGTGTGGTTTTTTTTTATTTTTTATTTTTGTCCTTTATCTTCGGATTTCTAGATGTCTGTATAGGTCACATTACATAGTCAAATTTGGCCAGTTCCAGGCAGTAAGAGGTCCCGTGTTTTTAAAAATAATTTTTGCCTTGTTTGAAATGTTGTAGTAGGGCTGAATGTTAGAATTGCTGGAAATTTCTGGTTACATGAGAGGAGACATGTTTGGTGCTTTGATTCATACCATCCTGAGCTTACCAGTGGACAATTGTGGGCCTATGTTGAGTTGCCGTTGACGTTGACGTAGTGATTTGAGGGGCACGCTGATTTCAGCTGTGCTTGGAGTGTGGGGTTGGTAAGGAATCGGGTTCATAGCCAAGAAATGAGACTGTCAATGTGCTGTTTTTATTGTTATTTTGTGCATGGCAAATGTGCAGCTGGTGGGCAGTAGTGTTTTTTAGGGGATTGAAATATTAGGGGATGCCTGGGACTGACTATGGCTAAGAGACTGTACAGTACGGAAACAGCACTGTGTAACGGGACTGTTTGTTTCCATAGAGGAAGAAAAATGAAAAAAAACCGTGTTGAAACACTATTTCGCTACTCTATGATGACTATGGTATCCTCTTAAGATGGCGGCCGACGCTGCTAGGCAACGCGGGGAACTTCCCGAGCCCTATTAGTATAGTTGTCAGTATTAGTATAGTTGTCAGTATTAGTATAGTTGTCAGTATTAGCATAGCTGTCAGTATTAGTACTATAGCAAGATCAAAACAAAATTTTCTTCTGGCAACGCTAGAGATGCATGGAATGGTCTGAACGGCATGATGGGTAGGCAGCAAAAGAAACAAGCCAGGCTCTGCACTGGGAATCCAGTTGAGATGGCCAATGATCTAAATCGTTTTTACTCACGGTTCGATGGCAGAAACCTTAGTGATAACTGTGATGAATTGTGCCAGTCCATTGTGCCAGAACCTTTGTCAATTACTGAAGAGGAGGTAGTGAACATCTTTTCTAAGCTGAATGTACACAAAGCACCTGGACCAGATGGCTTAGGTGGAAGAGTATTGAAAACCTGTGCAGGTCAATTGGGGAAGATCTTCACTACTATCTTTCAGTTCCTGCTTGATCATCATACTGTCCCTATGGCTTGGAAATCATCCATCATTGTCCCGATTCCTAAAAAAACCAATGCTCATGAATTCAACGATTTCCGTCCAGTTGCATTGACTTCTATTCTGTCGAAATGTATGGAAAAAGTGGTGAGGAGGCATCTGTTAAATGATGTTGCCGAACTACTGGATCCATTCCAATTTGCTTACAAAAACCATAGGGGTGTGGAGGATGCATGCCTTACTCTGTACAATCTTGTATTTCAACATCTTGAGAAATCAAAAGCACATGTGAGAATTCTTTTTATTGACTTTTCTAATGCTTTAATACTGTTGAACCACTGATGCTTTTGCAGCGTATGATGGACTTTAATGTGAACACAAACATTATTCTGTGGGTGCGAGACTTTTTGAAGGACAGGCCACAACGTGTAAATGTACACGGCAATCTGTCTGACCAAGTGGTGCTAAATTCAGGCTGCCCTCAAGGTTGTGTCCTCTCTCCGACATTGTTTTCTATATACACAGACCATATGCGTTGTCACACTGCCACTTCTCGTCTCTTAAAGTTCTCAGACGACATGGCCCTTGTACGCCTACTCCAAAAAGAAGACAGTCTGGCCGAGTACTTTGCACAGATAGCAGTATTAGAGTCATGGTGCAAAGATAGTTTTCTGGAAATGAATGTACAGAAAACCAAGGAACTCGTCATTGATGACAGGAAAGTTGATGATATTTTTGTACCTGTCAAAATTAATAATCAGTAACCTGTAGAGGTGGTCACTGAATTTAAGTACCTTGGCACAGTCGTGGATAGTGGGCTGTCCTTCACTGGAAACACTGATCTGATTGTGAAAAAAGCAAACCAGCGTCTGTACCTTCTTAGGAAACTGAGAAGTTTTGATGTCAGTTCCAGGGTTTTAGAATCCGTTTATAGAAGCCTGATCGAAAGCATACTGACGTTTAACATCACTGCTTGGTATGGCAATCTCAGTATGAAAAACAGGGGCAGATTGTCACGTATCGTCAGAACAGCTGAGAAGATCATTGGCCTAGGACAGTACCCAGTAGATGATCTGTACCATAGAGCTGTTCGAAGGATAGCTGCTAGCATTGTCAATGATCCTAGTCACCCACTCTCTGATCAGTTTCAAATGCTACCATCAGGCAGACGTTTCAACATGCCACTTGCCAAAAGGAATGTTTTTAAGAAGTCTTTTATTCCAACTGCTGTCTCGATTTTGAACTCTCGTTTATAACGCCGCGATAAGTATGATCTACTTAACATTACCTCACATCTTGTGACAGATTGCTTGTGATAGATTGCTGCAATGATAATTTTTCATGATATGCTTTTGCAGCGTTTGTTAATGTCTTATATTGTTGTTTTATGACGAGCCGAAAGGCAAATTTCTGTCGTGCCTGGACTCGAACAGACAATAAAGTTGTATTGTATTGTATTGTATTGTATAGTTCTTAATTCTGCGTGCCTGGTGTCCGTCTTATCCATTTTTTAGTTCACTTGATATATTTATTCGCTCCCGTCCAAACTGGAATTGCCCCTACATGAGATAAATATTTTTTTTTTTTTTACTTTTGACTACACACTGTCAGTTATACACTGTACTGGAGAAACTATTGCCGTGAGCAAAGACTTTTGGTCTGAACCCAATCGGTGTCGGCTGACGCAGACCGGGTTTCTGCAGTCTTCGTTGATTCAACATAAAAGAAAACCCTGGCTCTTTCATGAGGAACGTGGCGTCAAATTGGTGTCAGCAAGAGGTATAAATCCTCATGAGCCCCCGCAACTGCGGGGGCTCATGAGGATCTATTCCTCTTGCAGTTGGATGGTGTTCAGATTTTCTCGGCACTGAACAGGGTTAAAAGGCAGTGCTCTCTCTCTCTCTCTCTCTCTCAAGACAAAATCTTGAAGGGCAAAAAAGTGTCACCTGTCAGTTTAAGACCCGCATTTAGGTGGTTGGTGGCCGACAGCCTCTTCACTGAGGGTCTTTAGAGACAGGTGATCTCTCATACCTGTGTTCACTCAAAAGGCCATCACGCAAGTTTACAAATGTCAATATAATGATCTCGCGAAGTATAAATGACTGACCACAATTTGTGTTTGACAAGACGTGCACAGCCGGTTTTGACCTTTTCACTGCGATAATCGAATGGAACGCCTTTAACCCTTTCACTGCCGGTAAAAAGGGAGCACAATCCAACTGCAAGAGGCAAGGATCCTCATGAGCCCCCGCAGTTGCAGGGGTTCACGTTGATCTAGGCCTCTCTGCCGACACCAGTTTGTATCCAGTCACTTGTATGGCTGGGGCTGCTGTGGCAACTTCATGATTGCCCATTTCCCCCAGTCATAAAACGTTTTATTTGCGTGCATACATGGTTGGGCACGTGCGTGCATGATTTTAATGCTGCGCTGCTCTGTTTATGTGCTGCATTTGTTCAGTCTGTTTTTCATATTTTGTTTCGTTATCTCTTTTCCTATGCCGCAATACTATACCCTGACTCGGATGCACCATGACAACAAACCAGCCAAGCAAATTTTACGATGCAGTTAAAAAGTTAAAGGTTAACACAGAGAAATCGTCTCATCAAATTTAATGAAAACCCAAATCCACATCCAGGCGAATGGCTCCTTTTGAAACTGCATCGCTGACAAAAACATGGAAAACACTTTCACATGCTTCATTTTATTTCAATGCTGAATACACTCAGCGCTACCAGGTAACGTTAAATATTCAACATTTTGCAATCCTCTCCATTGCATTACAGTTCAGGAGCCAGATCGACCATGATCGTTTAAAGGTGGTGCCAGAATAGCTTGGTGCCTAAAAGGCGCCAAGCTTTTCTAACACCATCCTTGAAGTATCATGGTCAACGTAATGCCTGCTGTAGTGTCTGAGCTACATGGGTTAACCCATATCATACTGAGGCTGAAAGCTTCAAATGTGTACACTGCCATATGCACGCTACATTATAGTACGTACAGATAAGGATATGGACCAATGGCTTTAGTTCAAGGGTGGTGCCAGAATAGCTTGGCGCCTAGAGGCGCCAAGCTATTCTGGCACTACCCTTGAACTATTTTAGTCAGACGTATTTCACACACTGGTGTATTCCGAATGATAAGGGTTAAGTTGAAGTGTTTATGTCCGAGCACAAGCAAGGATAATTTACAGCATACCTGAAAGGTTCAAAGCACCTGCAACAAAACATTGAGTATCTTCTCGGTATAAAAAGGCGAACAAAAACAAATGAGAAATGAATATCTTTAAAAAAAAAAACCTGTTTAATAATAATAGTAGTAATAATAATAAACTCAAGCATTTATTACAGAGCGTTTCTGCTAAAATAAACTGTAAGTGCTTACAACAAAATATATGAAATGAATAACTTCATTAGGATTCTTATTTTTTTGTTCATGAAGCTGTGCATCAACAAAAATAAATCATAACGTCATCTATTACAAAATCTTTTTACAATTGCCAATTTAAAAAAAAAGAGAATTTAAATTTTATTTTCTATGTTGCAAGATTCCCTACAGAAACATGCCACCTGTGGTTGAAAGTGTATTTGATGTGTACATGTCCACTGTGTGTGACATATACATGTACATGTAGCACAGACACAGGCCGTCAAGTAAACATGTTTCACTCCTTCTACCCCAGACACACCTCAGCAATATATGGATCGACCATGATAGTTCAAGGGTGATGCCAGAATAGCTTGGCGCCTACGGGCGCAAAGCTATTCTGTCATCACCCTTGAACTATCATGGTCGATCTGTGTCCTGCACTGCAATGCAGTTTTCAGAGGACAACAACAAAATATCGGTGCAGTGCAGGACACAGATCGACCATGATAGTTCAAGGGTGATGACAGAATAGCTTGGCACCTACCATGATAGTTCAAGGGTGATGACAGAATAGCTTGGGCGCCAAGCTATTCTGTCGTCGCCCTTGAACTATCATGGTCGATCTGTGTCCTGCACTGCAATGCAGTCTTCAGAGCACAACAACAAAATATCGGGATTTCGGTCTTGGGGGTAGAAGGAGTTAAGTTAACTTTAGAAAAATCACTTGAATGTTTGTTCCATAAAAAAAAAAAAATTTTAGGAGACAGTGCAAAAAAAAAAATTGAAAAGAGTGAAAACGGTCCCATGCAAGATGCGGATGCAGCGGCTCATGAGAATTCATGTCTCTTGCAGATGGAATGGGCTGGCTAAAGCACAGTTTTGTCTGATCCAAAGCTGAAATTCAGCTTTCTCGGATTTTGAAAAGGTCAACTGGCCTCAAAGACTTAAGACTGTCACCCATGTGTTTTCAGTGTAATGATGGAATGGTGTTCCTTTGTTTCAGGCCAATACATTCAACCCATCAACGACTTTATATCACAAAAGTAAATGCACACCAAGACAGGACAAAGCAAAACAACAATAATTTACCCGTGGCCGTCAGGAGTGCTTTTCATCAATGTGCTTCCTGCTGGAATCACCATGAATAAAAGCGCTAAAGACAGCAAGAGGGTTAATCCCCTTCCACATCGAGCAATCAATACAGTAACAGTACCATCGGCTGCACTCATAATGGGGATCAATGTACAATGTACACAGTCAAGTGTATCACAGAATTTTAAAGCAAAACATCTTGGATAAATACACAGACCAACAAACTGTATGTACAGTGGAATGGGATTATTGATGTAACTATAAATCTCCCTTATTTCTCATTCTCCTGCACTGCACATAAACGAAACTCTCTTCATCTGTACAGGTAATGCCTCATAAAGTCCCAGCTGGTTATTCATATTTGCATGCAATGTTGCATACCGCATACCAGGTGATCAGGAAAGGTGGATCAATACAGGGAGGAAAGTCAACTGTACAAACAAAAACACAGAGATGAGAATACACTTTTGTTTTCTCAAAACAACATTACCGATGACATTACTGTTAGGAATACTGTCTCGCTAGCCTAATTTTAGCCCAAAATTGAGGTTGTGTGCCTTTAAGGAGGGAAGGTATCAGGGGGCGTTATCTGCTAGGCAGAGCCACGGTAGCCTCCCTTCCCTCCATATCCGGAATGCGGTCACCTGATTCACCATTTAGTCTCTTCGCTGAGCCGTGGAAGGTTGTGTGCCCTACCTAGCTCCGTTCAGGCTTCGTTCTCTCGCGACTTTGAATTCTTCGAGTTCGTGGTTGGAGGTTGACGGGTTACTACTGGCTTGTGAGCTTCCTGCGGCAGAGCGGTCTTTTGTTCCGGCTGCAGTGTCGACCGGGCTGTGCCTTCTCGTCCTTGGCGGGACTTTGCGGCCATTTTTCGTCGGCCCTCGTCCTCCGTCCCTCACAGTGGTAACCTCCTTCTTTCTACCATGACCAGGTAAGCATTGTGGCTTGTAGTTAGTGCCCTCGGCCGACGCTACGGTTGCAGTAGCACTGGGCAGAGGCGCTCGTAGTGTGACCGTTTGTGCGGTTTCGTTGATAAGACATGGAAGAGAAAAGTGTACATGCGGCAGGACCGGTTCTAGCGACCGGTCGGGGGTGAATTAGCAACAAGGGCGCTGCTAACTCAACCCTACTGGGCGGAACTACACCGTGAGGTTTCGTTGTTGCCACATGTACCGGTCTTTCTTCTATGCTTGAAAGCCTGTTTTCTTCTGCTCTATGTATTCCAGTTGGCAAGTTCGTACCTGCACGAGATGCGCAGACTTCCAGTGGCCGAGTGATGCCCACGACGTCTGTCTTCCGTGCTCTGGCTGTTCCCCCACCCACCCTTGCGGCATCTGCACCACCTGGGAGGAGGAGCAGTGGTCGCAACTGTGGCGGTTCTACCGGCGGAAGCGTCCGAAGAAGGCCGCCCCGTCTACTGTGGTGGAGGAAACACCGAGAGCTCTCACGATGCGGGACGCACATGCGGATCCGGAGCCTCACGCTCCTGACGGAGGGTTCGTCAGCTCGCTGGGGTTTCTTGTCACCGAGCATGGCCAACGAAGTACTCCGACATCGGTGTTTGTCAGCTCACCGGCAGTTCCTGACCCCGAGCTTGGCCAATACCGGGCTCCTACAGGGTTTGTCGGCTTGCTGGGTCCCACCGAGTCTGACCGACAGCGCCCGCGGGATCGCAGCGCGTCTACGACCGTGAGAAGCTCCGTTGACAAGCACAAGTCTTCTGGTGCGGAGGTCAGTGCCTTAGTTAGCGCTAAGAGTAAAAAACCTACCAAATACACATTAGCGAGTGTAGTTAAGGTGCCTCCTGTTTTGGCCCCCTCGGCCCGGCCCCTGGCACAGGGGGAGGTGACTGTTTTTCAGAGACCACGCGGTCGCAACTCCCGCGCTTCTCATGGTTCCCGTGACTCTCACGTCGCTCGCTCCGAACGCCTTTCTTCTCGCTCCGTGGGTGGTTCTTCCCGCTCGAGCTCGACTTCCAGAGAGTGCCGAGCGCCTAAGAGGCTCAGACCTCTTCCCGACCGGCGTACTTCGTACTCTCACCGGGATAGAGATCTCCGTCCTCGTTCGCCGCACCGCTCGACTTATCGACCCCGGTCCCGTTCGCCCTCTCCTTCCCGGAGCCCCGGAGCCAGCATTCCCGCTACCACCGGACTTACTCTCCCCGACGCCGTCCTTCCCCGCGGCAACGCTCCCCTCTTCACCACTCCGTTTCGAGACGTCCGGCGACGAGGTTCTCCCCGACGTCCCGCTCCCCCCCCGTTTCTTCGCAACGGGCCCGTTCGCCTCCCAGCGCTACAGTGACACGACGCGAGATAGGTAGCGACGTTTCCAGTGTTGGTGTCCGACCTTCCCCCCCTCAGGGGTCAGATCCTGTTGTGGAGGACGACGCTCTCAGCCTCGTTCCTGAGGGTTCGATGTCAGCCTTACTGCGTGACGATGCGTCCGACGCGTCCGGACACTCCCCCCTCTCGGACGACGCCGGTGTTCGGCAGCCCTCCCTCAGTCATAAGATGGAGACCCTCCGGGCCTTGGATGAAGCGGCTCGCCTTATCGCGGCCTCCCTTCCTCCGGAAGACTGCCCACCTTCACCGCCGGTCAAGAGGAAAGCTTCTGCGTTTGTGGATGCGGCCAGCCTGACGAAGCGGTTCAAGTCTCTCCCTCAACCTCCAGGGTTCCGAGACCTATGTGACGCCCTTTCGTCGCATCTTCGAACGAATTCCTTTGGGGACGCTGGTTTCTTTTCGGACAACAGGTGGCCCGCTGATCTACAGATTGCCTTTCAGCAACGCTGGTACGCGGGTCATTCACAGTCCACTACCGGAACTGGACGCCCAGGCCCTCTCCTTCGCTGGCTCCCCTCGTCCGGGTCCCGTCATCCCAGGCCTCGACAAGACAGCTACCCTCATACGGAATGCCCTCGCTACAGCGGGATTCCTCGACTTGGTGACCCAGACTATCGTTCGCCGGGTGGAAGAAGCCTGGAACCCTGTGACCTCTCCTTTTCTGGCGGACATCCTATCTTTGGCAGTGGCAGGCAACCGGGCGGCATTTCACTCCGCTGTAAACTCCATGACGGCCGCGACCAACTGCGACCTGATGCGACGGGATGCTCTTCTCCGTTTCTGTGATCTTCCCCCGGACTTGAAGAAGCAACTTCGACAGGCGCCGTTTGGAGGGGAACTGCTGTTCGGGCCCACCTGGCAGGCGGTGAAGGAAGCCAACAAGGACTTGTGGCCCAGCCGACCGGCGCCACACCGCTTTCGGGTTCCCCGCAAGGCCGCGGGTCGCGCCCTGCGGTCCGCCAGACCCGCTCCCCGCCCCCCTACAGTGCGCGGACGTCTCCCTCCTCGCGCCCCAGCCTTTGGGCGCGCTCGCCTTCGCCCCGACTCGACTTCCGCCCCCACCCCCTCCCCCGCCTGGCCCCGGCCCGCCCGCCGTCCAGGGAGGGGCAGGGCCCACTGACGCTTATCCTCCTCCGCCTCCCGCTCCCCTCTCTCCTGTCGGCGGGAGGCTGGCGCACCACAGCCAGGCGTGGCATGCGCTGTTCCCGGACAACGCCTGGGTGCTTTCTACCGTCTCCGAAGGTCTTCGGATCGCTTTTCGGTCGCCGCCCCCCCTCCGCCGCTCTCCCGTTTGGACCCCTGTGCCCCCCGACCTAGACAGGGCCGTTGCTCTTCGTGACGAGGTGCACTCCCTACTACTAAAGACGGCGACGGAAGTGGTTTCGCAGCCCAACTCGCCTGCTTTCTACAGCCGCCTTTTCGTTGTGCCCAAGCCAAACGGCAAGTGGAGACCGGTCATCGATCTCTCCACCTTGAACAAGTTCATCATGGCTCCCCCCTTCCGCATGGAGACGGCCCGAGCCCTTCGGGCCGCGGTGCAGCCGATGGATTTTGCCGTCAGCCTGGATCTCTCGGATGCATACCTTCACGTGCCTGTACACCCTTCGTCCCGACGGTATCTACGCTTTGCCTTTGCAGGAGTGGTTTACCAGTTCCGAGTGTTGCCCTTCGGTCTCAACCTCAGCCCCTGGGTGTTCACGCGCATCATGGATGCAGTCGTCGCCCGGGCCAGAAGGACGTCGTCCAGCCCGACGTCGAACTACCTCGACGACCTCCTCCTCCGGAACCAGTCGGTCACGGCCTTAACCAGGGATCGAGATGCGCTGCTGCACCTCCTCGACAATCTCGGCTTCCTGCTGAACTGGGGCAAGTCCGACCTGGTGCCCTCCCGCCACTTCCTCCATCTGGGTATGGAGTTTCACACAGACTGCAACCTTGTTCGTCTCCCGGGACCCCGCATACAGAAGCTGGCGACCCTCGCCCTGCACCTCGCGCAGACTCGCTCAGCTTCCGCCAGAGTGTGGCTACAGCTCCTTGGCCTGATGAGTGCGGCGGCAGACTTGCTCCACCTGGGTCGCCTGTACTACCGTCCCCTTCAGCTCCATCTACTCTTACACTGGCGGCCATCCTCGGGCGACCTGGAGACGATGGTACCAGTTCCCTTGATGTTGCTGCCGCATCTTCGTCGATGGGCGGATCCTGCCTGGCTGGCTTCGGGAGTCCCCCTCTACACACCTCCCCCCCGACTGTCACTTTGCGTCGACGCGAGCAGCTCCGGCTGGGGAGCTCACCTACTTCCGATGTTCACCACGGCTTCCGGCATTTGGACCTCGGACCTAGCGACGCGACACATCAACTGGTTGGAGCTCCAGGCGGTTTGGCAAGCACTCCTCGTCTGGGAACCTCGTCTGCGTCATCAGGAGCTTCTCGTCCTGTCCGACAACTCTACACAGTCGTCGCCTACCTTCAGAAGCAGGGCGGGACACGCTCCCCGTCTCATTGCATTCTTCTTTACCAGATCCTGCGGTGGTGCGAAGACCGCGACATTTTCCTCAGAGCCAGACACATCCCGGGCCATCTCAATGTCCTGGCAGACTCCCTCTCTCGACGCGGGCAGCTTCTCCACACCGAGTGGACACTCCGACCAGACATCTTTCGGATGATTTGCGACCGCTGGGAGACGCCCATGGTCGACCTCTTTGCCACGAGATGGAACCACCAACTTCCACTCTTCGTCTCCCCCATCCCAGATCCTCAAGCCTGGGCGGTCGACACTCTATCCATTCCCTGGGACGGCCTCATCGCGTACGCCTATCCACCGACGGTCCTCGTTCCCAAGGTCCTGTTCAAGCTCAGAGGTGGCAACACGGTTCTGTACCTAGTGGCCCCCTTTTCCTGGTCCCGGTCCTGGACAACCGACCTCCTGAACCTGGCGTCAGCCCCCCCACTACAGCTGCCCACTCCGCCATCGATGCTCAAGCAGCCCCGGCAGGACCTGTTCCACCCGTGCCCCGAGCGTCTCCTCCTACACGCCTGGAGATTGTGCTGCAAGCCCTCGCCAACAGAGGTTTCTCAAGTACGGCGGTGGATGCGATCGCTACAGCCCGCAGGCGATCCACTAGGCGAGTTTACGAGGGGAAATGGTGGGTTCTCTGCAACTGGTGTGTCGTCGAACGACTCTCCCCCACGGATCTGACGGTTCCCCAGCTAGCGGAATTCTTCCTCTGGCTCTTCAATGATCAGCGGTTGGCTCCCATTACCATTCGCGGCTATCTGGCTATGATAGCCGACACGTACCGGCACCTGGGACGCCCCGACCCTGGCACTTGCAAGGACCTGGCGGATCTGATGGCACACTTCGGCCTTCATCGACCAACCTCCCGCTCCCTTGTGCCGAGATGGGACCTACCTTGGATACTGACGTGGCTCAACACTAGCCGCTTCGAGCCTTTGCAGCTGGCGCGACTGGCGGATGTGACGCGGAAGACATGCTTCCTACTAGCCCTCGCCACTGCGGCCAGGGTCAGCGAGCTTCACACCTTCTCGACCCACCCCTCGTGCCTGCAGTTCCGGGTGGACGGTTCGCTACAACTGCTGCCGGACCCGAGCTTCCTGGCCAAGACACGGCTTCCTCTAGCCGCCCCACAAGTGGTCTCCATACAAGCACCGAGGGGACCTGGCTTCTCCCGAGACTCCAGACAGCAAGATCCGGTGAGAGCAGTGCGTATCTACTTGCGCCGGACCAAGCCTTTGCGCAGGGGCCGCACCCGCCTTTTCCTTCCTTTGTCTCCAGGTAGAAATGACATTATGGCCCAAACGATCTCCGCCTGGCTCCGTTGGGTGATACGCTCCGCATACTACGACCTCGCCCCTGAGACCGCCACACTTCTGAACATCCGGGCGCATGAGGTACGAGCCATGGCGGCGAACCTTGCATTCGACCGCAACTGTGCAGTCAAGGACATTGTGGCGGCCGTGGGCTGGCGTTCAGAGTCAACCTTCGCCAGATTCTACCTGAGGGACCTCTCCGGCCAGCGCGAGAACCTGTCGCTGGTGGGGGATGTCACGGCAGCACAACACTCCCTCCCGGCACCCCGGGTGCCGTAGGTATTCTTCGCTAAAATTATCGGGAGGTTGTGCCTAGGAGGGCGGGTTTCAGGGACCTAATAGTTTGCTTAGGGACGTTATTAGCGGCACCCACCGCCTCATCGACATTCTTCCTAACACTAAACAGTAATGTCATCGGTAATGTTGTTTTGAGAAAACAAATGTATTTTTCTCTAAAATAAATTTTTTTGAAAAATACTTACCGATGACATTACTCGGAGGACCCTCCCTCCTACCCCGCTGCCGCTGGCTCGCTACGATACAGAATGGTGAATCAGGTGACCGCGTTCCGGATATGGAGGGAAGGGAGGCTACCGTGGCTCTGCCTAGCAGATAACGCCCCCTGATACCTTCCCTCCTTAAAGGCACACAACCTCAATTTTGGGCTAAAATTAGGCTAGCGAGACAGTATTCCTAACAGTAATGTCATCGGTAAGTATTTTTCAAAAAAAATTATTTTAGAGAAAAATACATTTTTCTTCAAGGCTGCATTCTGTGCTAAAAAATCTCTTCAGGAAAAGTGCCATCGCCAAAAATGTGACATAATTAAGCAACAACAACAACAAAAAAAAAAAGGCAAACCATTCATTAAACTTGTTGTGTGTCAGTAGTGCTTACAGCGGTGATTCCTGCAGGAATGACCTTGACAAAAAACATTACTGACAGCCTAAGGGTCAACACTAAACATAAACACAGCAAGAAGCACAGTCAAACCTGACCAGACCACCAATCTTATTGAAACAAAGATATCTTAACCTTTTCACCCCCAAGGTCCCATTTCTCAAATTTTGGAGGTGTTGCCTAATGACTGTGTACCAGTTGCAGGAGACGGATTGACCATGATAATTCAAGGGTAGTGCCAGATTAGCTTGGTGCCTTCAGGTGCCAAGCTAATCTGACACTACCCTTGAATTATCATGGTCAATCCATCTCCTGCTGTAGGGACTCGGGGCTAAATGGGTTAAAACAGGTCAGCATCAGTACAGTGGGACCTGTTTTGGGCAACCAACTATTCTGCAAGACAAAGGTGGTCTTAACCCATTACAAAAAAAAAATGTGCTTATTGTCCTATGAAGGCTGCACTACAGATTACTAGGCTTGAACAACCATTATAGTCCAAGGGCGATGCCAGAATAGCTTGGCGCCTGAGGCGCCAAGCTATTCTGGCACCACCCTTGAACTACCATAGCCAAATTTATAATTCAAGCAATAGTGTATCAGGATGAAAAGGGTTAAGAGACAAGATACATCTTGAGAGGCAACAAGCGTCACCTGTCATTAACTCTTTCGAGACGTGCCGCATCCGGATTCGCGGCTTTACGCCGCGAATCTAGATGCTGCACGTCTCGAAAGAGTTAAAGACCATCATTTAGATGGCTGTAGCCCATTCAGTCCTGACACTCTACAGCAGGAGATGGGTCGACCATGATAATTCAAGGGTAGTGCCAGATTAGCTTGGCGCCTGTCGGCGCCAAGCTAATCTGGCACTGTGCCCTTGAATTATCATGGTCGACCCATCTCCTGCAACTGGTGCATAGTCACTAGATGACCCCTCCAAAATTAGGTAAATACGGCCGTTGGGCTGAATGAGTTGATGATAGCTAATCTCTCTCAAAACAGGTTCTAAGGTATTACGCATACCCAGCATCGCACCTAACTCAGAAATGCCCCCGGCTCTTTAGCGGATACCTAGTGAGGAACAGGTCAACTTCAGCCTTTCCTGACCTGTGCACCTTTTGCTCACCAGCTATCGACATGGAGCAAGAGAGACCTGTCCCCAATGTGTCCGACTGCATGATAATATGGGATGACCTGACAAGCAACCATTAAACATTCTTCAAGTAATCACACAAATAAATTTTGTGCAATATAATCACTTTGGTATCACAATAAACTTAGCAAGTAAAGACAAGAAAGCCAGTCATATATCCGCCTGTTAAGTAGTCTGCCAAAGATAAAATATTCTGTCAATCTGCGACTGCCGATTTAACAGCAATTGTATAATTTTAGGCGTAAATATTAACATTCTGAGGTCAAAGTTCCCAAACACAGAACTTGTCCTCTGAAGAATACATCACAGTTCAGAAGACAGATCAACTGTGGCTGTTCCAGGGTGGTGCCAGAATAGCTTGGCGCCTATAGGCGCCAAGCTATTCTGCTACCACCCTTGAACTATGATGGTCGAGCCATAATTTATTTTGTAGTACCTTGCTATTCGAGCACCACCCTTGAACCACCATGGTCAACCCATATTTTATTTTGTAGTACAGTGTGTCAGGGAAGAGTGGGTAAAGGTCTGTCTCGCATGTAGTGACAGAGGTACGAGCAGCTATACATGTCGCATGCCTAGCTTGAACATCCCCAAATCAGTACACGACCCCAACATCATCCCATACCCCTATCCCCCAGCCCTAGTGACAAATATCATTTCCTCAGACATATTCAAGATGGTGCCAGTCAATGGTGGCAAAGAAGTTATGGGCCTTAATTTCTTCAGCTCCAGCAATGCCTGAACCCAGACGCTCACGGGGGTTGTATCTCAGCAACTGTGCAACAGACAAAGAAGATGAATGAACAACTGGATGGATGGATTATGGACGGCTTATGGATGGATGGATGAATGGAGATGCGGCGGTAGATGACACAGGTCTGCATGGATGGGTGAAACCGTGAATTGGCTTAGCGGGTGGAAGGGTGTGCGGATGGATAAGTGGGTGGATTTGTGGATGTGTGGGTAGGCTTGTCATTAAAACCGAGTCTGTGACTGAAAGAATTAACTCATTCAGTCCGGCGCACATATTTCCAAAATTTTGGAGGCGTCATCTAACGACTATGCACCTGTTGCAGGAGATGGATCGACCATGATAATTCAAGCTAATCTGGCACTACCCTTGAATTATCATGGTCGACCCAGCTCCTGCTGTTGTGCGTCAGGGCTGAATGGGTTAACAGTAAGTTATTAACCCTCTCACCTCTTGCAGAAGACTGCGTCCCTCATCCGACACATGGCTTGGGATAAGGATGTTGGTGTATGGAAGGATGCCACCAGGGTGACACAAATGAAGACTCTACACAAACACAACATCCCTAGAAACGTGAACATTGGTCCGGATATCCCTAGAAACGTGAACATTGGTCCGGATAAGAGTATGGATTAAAAGCTGCCAGTAGTATTTAACCGACAACCTTTCAAAAACATGAACACTATTTCTTCACCAAGTGATGGCTCACTTGCCTCGTTGCAGGAATTAAAAACTGGTCGTGACTAGCACTGACACTTGTGCATTGCTTGGCACATCACCTAACAGCCATGTGCCAGTTGGAGGAGATGTACTGACCATGATAATTCAAGGGTAGTGCCAGATTAGCTTGGCGCCTTCAGGCGCCAAGCTAATCTGGCACCCTTGAATGATCAAGGTCAATCCATCTCCTGCTGTAGGGCATTCAGGCTAAATAAGAAATATAATAATAAATAATAATATAATAATAATATAATAATAATAATTATGGTATTTATAATGTGCTTATCTTATAATAATTATAACTCTAAGCGCACACTCGCAACTTGTGCACGCATGCGCACGCTTTAAACAAAGACTCACGTACCACAAATACATTTTGACAGTCAGCTTAGGGTAGGGAGTGTGGTGGCGTTATAGTGCTAGAACTGTTGAAAGAGGTGAGTTTTGAGTGCGGACTGGAAGGAGGAGAGAGAGCGTTTCTTGATGTCTTCTTCTTCTTCTCGAACGCAGTCACACTTGGAGTTTGGCTCTCAAAATAAAATCTGTGGTCTTCTGTAGCGCCTACACAGGCCCGTACAGTTTCTCTTGTAGAGTGGCGGGCTTTGGCCATACCTCCTCCCTCAGCAGCTGGTGGTTCCCACAGTCCTGGAGGATGTGCTCTGTGGTCTGCTCTGCTTCTCTACAAGGGCACAGGGGAGATGGCACGAGGTGGAAGCATCTGTGCAGGTGGAAATTGAGTCGGTTGTACCCGGTCCTCAGACGGAAGATGGTCACCTGCTCTTGTCTGGGCAGCTGATGGTAACTGTCTAGGGGCAGTTGTGGTGGTCTGTACACAGACTTAATGATGGTATTCATCTCTGTGAAGCTGACTCCATTTTCATCTTGTTTTTCCTCTGTGCCCACTTTTGCCATCCTGTCAGCTTTTTTATTGCCAAAGATGCCACACTGTGAAGGGATCCACTGCAGCACCAGTCTGGTGCACTTGATGTTTTGCAGTGCCTCTTGTAGACGTGGCAGTTTGCTTGCTGTTGCTGCCTCAAGGACAGACATGGCATCAGTCAGGAAGACAATCTGGGCATTAGGGTCTGCAGTGCCACTAAGGGTGTTTGCACTTGATATCTTGATTACCGGCATTTAAAATCTTTTTTTTTCAGGTTCAAACATTCCACCTGCCACCTCCTCCCCCGTCTCTCCCTCTCGGCTCTGTGCCTAAAACACAAAATCTGACTTTACAATGATTAATCTCCCTGTTAGTGTTACACATGTATGTATCTTACCTTGCCAACCAGCAGCTCGTACAACAGAGCTCCAAGACTCCACCAGTCACACGATGTGTCTGACCCCGAGATGGAGCGTACCTCTGGAATGTAACACAATCTGATTTGTAGCAACAAATCCAAAGGGAGAGTTCAGAAAATGTGAAGACCTTTCACTTCCAAACTGTCATACTCTCATTTTCAAAATGTCCTAGCTATTCTATTTACGCTGATCAGCGAATAAGACAGTATCGGTATTTACTACCCCCTGGAATTTTAGATGCCCAGTATCATCTAAACCTTTTGTCAGCGACACTCAAGAGACAAGACCCTTGAATTACAGAACTCTTCCATCAATATCCCTCCAACAATATCCCAACATACATACTTTTATGTCTGCCCACTGTACCAAAATCACAGTTGGTAAAGTAGGAGATGATAAAGTTTCTGAAAAGGCCCTGGCCCTGTTTTATTCTAAGCAAATGGCTCCAGCTTCGGACAAGAAGGTAACAACAACAAAAATGTAGGTCCCCTGGCAGTTTCTTACATCTGAAATTCACTATACTATCCTAGTACACAAAAGGTCATCACAGCCATGTGCAGGCTGACCCCACCAACATCCTTTTGCTCACTGTGATGTGACTCACCAGGGGCGACATACATATGCTCCACAGCGCTCCAGTCCAGCTCTTTCTCAGCCTGCCCCACCTGGCAGAAGTAGGTGAGATAGATGTGGCCACCCTCCCCCAGCAACACGTTGTCAGGTTTCAGATCTCTGAGAAGAACAGATTGATTCTGAGTTATGTGTTGGATCAGATTTAACCCATTCAACGTCAAGGGCACATTTCCCCAATTTTGGAGGCATCACCTAACGGCTGTGTACCAGTCACAAGAGATGGATCGACCATGATAATTCAAGGGTAGTGCCAGATTAGCTTGGTGCCTTCTGGCGCCAAGCTAATCTGGCACTACCCTTGAATTATCATGGTCAATTCATGTCCTGCTGGAGAGCATTGGGGCTAAATGGGTTAAGGAAGGGAAATGACAACTCACAGAAGGCTACATGCACCAGTCATACTTAGAATGCTGACCGTATCGCGTGCCTGTGTGAACGTGAATCTCAGTCATTTCATCTCAAATGTGCAGCATTACTTACAAAGCTAAATGTTGCAGAAGATTCAGCATTTCCAGAACCATCAGTTTAAAAAGCATATTTTCACCACGACTATTTTGCTCCAAAAATTTAAGCTAACATTCACAAGCAATCAACTTGATCAGTCTGTTGAGACCAAGAATTTGTGTCAGCCACTCAGGATTTGAATATGCCAACATAAATTCTGACCCTGAGTGAAACTCCAGTTACTTTGAGTACGAGCCCTTAAAATCATGATACAGGCATTTGGCTCATACCGAAGGTCCTAAAAGGTTGAGAAAGGTGAAAATGAAAAAGAATGGGATAGTCTATAAATTTAGTCTATAAAATCCTAATTTTACTCATGTAAGAATTAACACATTTAACAGTATGCTCAACAGAAACTCCTATACATGCAGATGGAAAGAAGTAAGTCTCACAATACAAAATATCCCCGAAACTACCACGTGCACACAAGGTCATCGGGTTAACATCCGCTGCAGTCGGTACACACACAAACATGCAGGCCGACTGCAGTCAATACTGGCCCAATGGCCTTGTATATACTGGGTATGTACCTGCATATGATGCCAAGTGCGTGAAGCCTGGACAATGCGATGACAAGCTCAGCCGCCCATCGTCGAACCACTGCCTCCGGCAACACCACCTGCTCTGGGTTTTCATGGTCCATCTGATCAAACAGGTCCGAGATGGCTCGTGCACGGTTCCGGGTGGGTGATTTCAGGTCACACTCGAATGAAGCTGACCGCACCATCTCCCCAGAGGTGGTTCTGCAGTAGGAGACTTTGCGAGAGTTGTTGGTGTTGGTGGTTTTGAAGGAATGAGTGGAGGCAGTTTTTCTTCTGACAACATCTGAGAGGTCAGAAGTGTCTGAGACACTAGTTTCATTGTCATTTTCTTGGAATTGTAATCCCAAAATAGCATCAGCAGTAGGTAATCCAGAGTCTGGCAAAGTGTCTTTGTGTGTCAACCTTCTGGTTACAGTTTCTTCTGGTACAAAACCTGATACACTTGAACATCCCTGTGCAGAATCCAGATCACCACCATTCACAGCACCGTCTGCATTACCTGAGTCAGCATTGCCTGTATCATCACACACACTGTCAGCTGTTTCTTCAGATTCTGGCACACTGGTTAACTCTTGCTGGTCTTTCTTCTCCACATCACTCACACAAATACTGCTAGTGCTATTTTCACCCAGAGTATCAACTGAATCACTTTCATCCGAGTGTCTGTGTGCATCATAAATACTGATTTCTTCTGAGCCAACTGATTCTGTGCAAGTTTTGCAACACTCCTTTTCACCTGTATCCTCAGCATTTCCTAGCATGTCAGAATCTTTTACAGCATTTTCAACTCCGTCTACTTGCGAGAGGGTGCGTTCTACTGTGCGCAGAAGCTCTCGTGAGTTTTGCAGTATGTCATGAACATCCTCTTGATTGACTGATAACAACAAAGGTGCTGTGCCATCAGTAGTGAACACTTCATCAGCAATGGTTGAAAGTGGCACACCACATGAAGAAGGAGATGAAAGTGTTCCTGGCATGTCCACCTCTGTGGGAACTTCACTAGTGGAGAATGTGCTACTGAGCCTAACGTTATCACTGTCAAAACTGTTAATGGAGAAATTCTCAAGGTTGACTTTGTTGTGTCTCAGCAGTTCATGAAAACGATCAGCGGCCTCATCTGTTTCTCCAGTTTCTGGAAACTTATCAGTGTTCTCTCGAGAATCTTCCTGACTGATGGATCGATAGTACTCATCAGACGACAAGCTGGACAGTCGCCTAGGATCAGCAAAGCCGGTGTCCTCTGACACGCTCCCTTGTGCTTGAGAGAAACTTTTATCCCCCATACTATCAATGTCAGTCACACTGGTGTTCTCAGTTGGGCTTTTATTCAAACTCTGAGAGGCAATTTCCTTTGAAGCTTTCATTTGTTCATTAGCATCTTTCTTCGAGTCTCTAGCCACATCATCAGAATCTGGTGATTTCAACTTGGCCTGCAGATCAGAAAACCTGATTCCAAAAGAAGGCAGTGGAGGCTTCATGGCAGAATCCTTTGTTTCCTTTTCTTTTCTCGAGTGAACAGCTGCCGTACCAGTGCCTGTTTTCTTATCAATTACAGCATTGGTATCTTGGTGCATCTTCTGACCCATATACACATTTCCTTTCACCCCAAATCCACTGGCAAAATTATTGCCGTCACCTGCAGCATTAGTTGCGTTGGAAGACTGGTGAAGGTACGCAGCAATGTAGGACCAGAGGCGGCCACCACTACCATACTGAAGCAACAGGTAGATGGCATAATCCGTCTCAAAAAACTTATGCAGGTTCACCATGTATGGGCAGGTTGTGGGCAGGATGCTGCGCTGGCTATTATCAGCAGTGATTGAAGCAGCTGCCATCTTGGGAATGGTCTAGAAGGCAGAGGACAATAAAATGATCATGAGACACATCATGATACCATGATCTTGTCTTGTTGCTTAAAATAATCACTGAACCCTGCAGTTGAATTCCTAATTTCATAGTTTGCCTACTGAGACTACATTATAGTTCAGGAAACAGATCAAACATGATATTTTAACTCATTCTACCCCAACACCACCGAAATCCCTAAATTTTGCCGTTGTCCTCTGAATACTGCACTCTAGTGCAGGACACAGATCGACCATGATAGTTCAAGGGTGATGCCAGAATAGCCCATAGGCGCCAAGCTATTCTGGCATCACCCTTGAACTATCATGGTGGATCCTTATCTTGCTGTGGTGTGTCTGGGGTAGAATGAGTTAAAGCAAGCCAAATTATTTGTTCCAAATAGCAAGAAAGAATGTATCACCTTGATGACAAAAGTTTCATCTGTGGTTTTGTCCAGCACCAAGATGACCTTGTCTATGGCCCCCAGCACCTGGTAGCTTCGCAAGTCTTGCACTGAACCGCGGATGAATGTAAACGAGGGGTCCAGCTCCAGGGAAGGAGATACGTAGCTGTCAGCCTGCAAGGTACACACACTGAGTAAGTACATTAACCCATATCATTCGGAATACACGAGTGTGTGAAATAAGTTTGACTAAAATGATTCAAGGGTAGTGCCAGAATAGCTTGGCGCCTCTAAGCGCCAAGCTATTCTGGCAATACCCTTGAACTAAAGCCATTGGTCTATATACTTTTCAACATCTTCCTGGAAAGAATCATGACAGACGCCTTGAAAGATCATGAAGGAACTGTCAGTATTGGAGGCAGGACAATCACGAACTTGCGCTTTGCGGACGAAATTGATGGCCTTGCAGGAACAGAGAAGGAGCTAGTTCAGCTGGTGGAAAAGATGGACAGTACAGCCATTGCATATGGGATGGAAATCAGTACAGAGAAGACCAAACTGATGACAAATAACACCAGTGGCATTGGCACTGACATCATGATTGGAAGACAAAAACTGGAAACAGTTAATAAATTCAAATACTTAAAAGCCATTGTGACAGATGAGGGATCAAAACCAGAAATACTGTCCAGGATTGCACAGACAACAACAGCACTGACAAGATTGAAGACCATATGGAAGGACAGAAACATCACACTCTGCTCCAAGATCAGACTGATGTGCTCCTTAGTCATCTCAATGTTCTTGTATGCCTGTGAGTCATGGACCCTCACAGCAGACCTTGAAAGGAGGATACACGCCACAGATGTTTTCGAAGGCTGCTTAGCATTTCATACAGAGATCACATCACGAACAAGGAAGTGGGAAGCAGAATCAGGCAAGCCATCGGGCCCTATGAAGACCTATTAGCCATTATGAAAAAACGCAAACTGAAGTGGTATGGGCATGTCACACGTTCTGCAGGGCTTGCCAAAACAATCCTGCAAGGCACTGTGCAAGGATTGATTGATTGATTGTACATTGCTTAGCGTCCCGACAGCAACAAGGCTTTCTCAGGACGTGCCTGCACTGCTTGTGAAAAAAATAAATAAACAGAACATTGAATGTATGTCGCCAGCCGGTCAAATACATTAAATAAACCTAACACACGGGGCCTAAATAAAGCTATGACCATTTAGCAACACACATCCAATATCAAGAGCTACAGGCAGTGCAGACAGTAGGGAGAGTTTTAAAAAGGCAAATACAGGTGAATGGACAAAGGGTAGACAGAAACACATGCCCCAGAATAGAGAGAAAAACCCACCCTGTGGGGCTGACCAGGGTGACCCTGGGAACTAAAAAATACCTAACCCCACCCAAGTCCCCCAGGGCAGACCCGGGTGGGGGACTGTGCAAGGAGGACGAAGGAGAGGAAGACAGAGGAAAAGATGGGAGGACAATATCTCAGAGTGGACAGGACTGAGCCTGGGCGAGACGCTAAGAATTGCAGAGAACAGAGAGGAATGGAGGGAGCTGGTTGCCAAGTCATCAGTGGTGCCGCAACGGTCGGCAAGACTACGGGATATAGATAGATAAATAGAAGTACTATAATGTAGCTTGCATAATTATGGCATGTGAAGCTTTTAGCCTCAGTATATGGGTTAACCCCTTCCCTGCCCATGGATACAGAATGTGTCAAATGATTATTAAAATTCAATGTAAAAAAAGTCCCAGGAATTCAAGGAACACGGATGCAAAATGATGTTCGCAAGAGGCATAGATCCTCATGAGTCCCTGCAACTGTAGGGTCTCACCAGGATCTAAAACTTGCAATTGTATTGTCTTCACTTTTTCTTGGTGGTAAAAGCTCTAAACTGAATGTGAACATACAAATTGATCAACTGTGCATCTACTGTTTGATTTCATGCTGTGCAAGTGAAAAAGATAAACACAAAAGTGGAAATCTGAATCTGCGATAAATAGTGCTTTTGCAGAGTAAGCGGCCTGTTTGAAAGTGGGACATGGATGCTCGATTAGCCCGCCACCACAGTGTGCATCTTTCTGTAGCTGCACACTTAACCACAGACAGATACCTTAAATACCACAAAATGGGGATCAAATGAGGCTGCTTCTTTTAACCCCTTAACTGCAGGGGAAAATCGGTGGCTATCCAGCTGCAAGAGACATATACCCTCATAAGCCCCTGCAGTCGCGGGGGCTCATGAGGATTTATGTCTCTTGTTAAGTCCTATGTGCTTCATGCCCATTTTTGGTCCCAGTTACTTTTGCGTCCTTCAGGTGAATGTCGGTCAGCGCGCAGTGGTGTCAGATGCGCATTTTGTGTCCGCTGGCAGTGAAGGGGTTAATACTAGCAAGAAGAATAAATTCACACGAGTCCCTGCAGCTGCTGGGGCACATTAGAATATACGCCTCTTGCCGATGGAGCCCAGTGTCTGGAACCAAAGAATGGGTATCTCCATGCATTCTCTGACCTACGTCTGATTAACCCTCAGCTGTTGGCAGCTCTTTCTGTCAAGGTGATTCCCGCAGGAATCACCTCGACAATATATGCTAAAGAGATGAGAAATAATATCTATTCCTTTCTGGATCACCTCACTGGCCAGAATATGCATGCAACCGAAACACTTACCGCCCATCTTCTCTCGTCCAGATTTTCCGTGGCCAAGTGATTATTATACAGATCCTCAGCCTTCATGAGGTATTGAGCAGTTTTACGCCGGACCGCATCACGTCTCCCGCGGTTGGCGTCGCCCTGCACACCCTGTAGCAAGATGCCCACTCCAGTCTTGTAGTAGCTGAACGCCAGCTGGTATTGACCTGATGCCTCACTGTTTTGGGCTAGGCAAATCTGCAATAAAGATACATGCAATAAACGTATGTCAGTTGTTTGTATTTTGCTTAACGTCCCAACAGCAACAAAGACTTATTAACTCATTCAGCCCCATGGCCGTATTTGCCACATTTTGGAGGTGTCATCTAATGACTATGCACCAGTTGCAGGAGATGGATCGACCATGATAATTCAAGGGCAGTGTCAGATTAGCTTGGCGCCGACAGGCGCCAATCTAACCTGGCACGACCCTTGAATTATCATGGTCGACCCATCTCCTGCTGTAGTGTGTCAGGGCTGAATGGGTTAAGGAAGTGATGGTGCTGCATGTGAGAATACAAAACAGAACATTGAATGTATGTCACCAGCTGGTCTCACGATGAACACAAACCTAAAACATTATTATGTGTAATAATGTAAACACTGACAACAGATACTGATGAAATGTACACATTAGACAGATACTCAGTCTGTTAGACAGGTGCACAACAGACAGTTCTGGGAAGGAACCTAGCTAATCTGGCTCCTTGGACAATTGTACCGGTAGCTGATCCATCTCCCAGAGTGCCATAGTACTTTTAATAGATGCCTCTCAAAAGACATTAAAAAATTCATTATTAGATTTGGAAAACCTTCCAGCGTTGTCAGTCACCAATTGAAAAGGGGTAAAACACCCTTACCTGACTGGCCGCCAGGTAGATGTAGTCTTCCTTCCCTCCAAGGTCCATGGTGGAGACACTAGTGACTGTGGGAGAACGAAGTCGGGTCTTGCGAGGACTGAGGGAGGGGCTGCGGGGGGTAGGGACCTTGGCAGGGGAGAGGGCGCTTGTCCCCAGGGGTGCAGACTGGGAGGGGGAGAGGGGAGGAATGGCTTTGGTGCTGATTGAATCCAGAATGGAGGATGGCTTTCTGTAAATGGTGTTGTTAATGTTAAGAAAGGATGTTAAAAAATGTTATTTTGAGACTATGCATATAATTACATTCAAAACAAAGCCATGCATACACATACAAATATACTGGTAACATTAACAAACACACATACACAGAATATAGACATCTCCTTAGTTCCTTCACTGCCAGTGTCTTGCATGAAATCCTTGAATTCTGAAAGCACCACACAGATATAAATAGAGCCAGCACAAGACAGATTCTCTTGAGCCTCGATGGCTGAGAGCAGGATAGGCATTCTGTATGAAAAATGCAGACATGAATTGGGGCCAGCAAAATGCATTGATTTGTTTGAGCCCCAACAGCAATGGGGCTTAAGACTAAGAGGATCTGTGTCTATGAAAAATAAATAAATAGCAAAAAATCACTCTCTGAAAAGACGTGCACAGAAGATCTTCGCACCAAGCTCGTCCTTTGTTGAACAACAGTGTGTTGTTGCCGCTATAGTTCACAACTTCGTGGAGTTCATATTTTTTTTTTTGCATTGGGACAGTTGTTGTTACCGCTACAACGGAAAATACAAAGTGTTCTCCGCTGCAGCGGTAAACAGAATCAAATAACAATATGCTTCGTTTGATCGGATATTACCGCATTGTGCCAGCAGTGTGTTGTTTGCTGCTACAATGGAGAATACAAGGTGTTCTCCGCTGTAACGGTAAACAATTAACCGTTTACTTCATTGTGGGAATCATTCTACATTGTGCCAGCAGCGGAAAATTCAAGGTGTTGTACATGTAATGGTTAACAATTACGGCTGTTAATCCCTATCTTTGGATTATTCGTGAGGAAATCGTGTGATAGCATTCAGATCCACACCCACTGTGTGCCTGGTCTTATCAACACATTTCAGGGCATAGTTTTTCACTGCTTAGTGTGCCTCTGACCAGAATACTCTTATTACGTGTGATATCTGATACGTGTGCTACCCCACAGTCACTATTTAGCCAGCTTGCGCGGCATTCTACGTGGATACACTACGCATATTAATCAAAAGCGATCTTCATTTGATAACGCTGTGTTGGACACCGTTTGTGACGTTTGATACGAGGAGCTATACCTTC
Organism: Semisulcospira habei; assembly: GCA_036245525.1. NCBI lineage: Eukaryota > Metazoa > Mollusca > Gastropoda > Semisulcospiridae > Semisulcospira > Semisulcospira habei. The sequence goes on from BTPG01000004.1 coordinate 33,338,122, forward strand.
AGCCGAGTTTTACTGCATTGACACTTTTATTCCTTATTCTCTCTGTTTATATTTTTTGTATTGTGTTGCACATCAATTGTGAGAATTAGAATTCAATATGATCCATAATGCTCAGACACACGAAAGCCTTCAAACTGGTCACTTGAACATCTACCATCTTTTTAACAAGGTGGCCGATTTGATTTTATTTCTAAACTCGTCTGAACCATTCCACCTGTTTGGTCTTAGTGAGACACGACTTAACTCTGACATAAGCGATGAAGCCGTTCACATACCTAACTTTAGCATCACTCGACGTGACCCTCGTGTACTTAGTCAGACTGGGCTTGCCGTTTACATTCATAACTCAATCGAACATTTAGTAAAAAGGCGTGAGGACATAGAAACTCCGGAAGTTGAGTGCATTTGGTTGGAATTTAGGGCTCCAAAATCTAAACCCGTCTTCATCAGCTTTTGTTATCGTAACCCATCAGCCAAGTTTGAATGGTACCACGATTTCTTGCACGCAGTAGAAAAAGTTGGCTTACCTAACTGTGACGCGTTGCTAATAGGCGACTTTAACATAGATATGTTGAAGCCCCATACCGCATGGGATTGCATCACCACACAAACCGGCTTAGAACAATTAGTTTCGGCCCCTACTAGGATCACAAAAACAACCGCAACACTCATTGATCACATTTACAACAACCGTCCCCTTAGTGTATTCAATGTTAGTGTTCCTGACCTCAGCATCAGTGATCACTTTCCTACTGTGTGTTCCTGGTCAACAAAACTGCCAGTGCATCGTAAGAACGGGCACACAACTATAACGTACCGCTCATTTAAACAGTTTAATCAGTCTGCTTTTCTAGCAGACCTTGATCAAACACCATTTAATGTTGTTAAGAACGAAACTGACCCTGAAAAGGCTCTACCTGTTTGGTATGGACTCTTTACAAGAGTACTTAACAAATACGCCCCTTTGCGGCAAAAGTGGGTAAAAACCACACATTCTTGGCTTGACTTCGCGAACAAAGATTCTATAGGGCTTGCCCACGTCGTCTGCAGGCATTTTCGTGACTGCGGAGGCCAATCCAGGACAGGCAGGTTCGACCGCAGTGGCTGCAGGGGAAGGTCTGGTCAGGGTTCTGAGTTATGACAACTCTGTTTTTTCTCCTGAGCCGCTTGTCCTTGAGGTTAGCTCTGCGAGAGTCCTCAAAGGAGACAGCTGCCTTGTGAATGGTGGAGCGCCAGGTGTCACGGTCCCGCAGCAAGCGAAGACCACTGGCGGTGGTCGATTTGGCAGGCACTAAGTGACTTCTTGAGACCGTCTTTGTATCTCTTCTTTGGTGCCCCTCTGTCTCGGTGTCCAGTGGCGAGCTCGCCGAACAGAGTGATCTTGGGTAGGCGATGATCCTCCATCCTGGAGACGTGTCCCGCCCAGCGAAGCTGTGTCCGCAGCAGCAAAGCCTCGATGCTCAAAGTTTCCGCCTGTTCAAGGACCTCGACGTTGGTGACATAGTCACTCCAGTGAATGCTGAGGATGGTACGCAGGCAGCGCTGGTGAAAGCGTTCGAGGAGTCGTAGTTGGCTGCGGTAGAGGGCCCAGGACTCGGAACCGTACAGCAGGGTGGTGAGGATGACAGCTCTGTACACGCTGATCTTGGTGCCTTTTTTCAGCTGTTGATTGTGCCACACCCGCTTGAATAGTCGCCCGAAAGCACTGTTCGCTTTTGCCAGCCTGTTGTACAGCTCCTTGTCCAGCTTGGTGTCTGACGTGATGATGCAGCCGAGGTAGGTAAACTGGTGTACAGACTTCAGTTCAGACTCGCCGATGGTGATGTGGGGAAGGCGATGCTCTTCCTTGGGTGCTGGCTGATGAAGGACCTCTGTCTTTTTCAGACTGACCTCAAGTCCAAAGAGCTGGGCGGCATCTGCGAAGCAGGATGTAATGCGCTGCAAGGCTCTCTCTGTGTGTGCAACGAGGGCAGCGTCATCAGCAAAGAGCAGCTCACGAATCAGTTGGTCTAGGGTTTTCGTGTGGGCCTGCAGTCATCTGAGGTTGAACAGGCTGCCATCGAGACGATACCTGATGTACACTGCATCGTCATCGTCAAGGTCCACTGTGGCCTGCTTCAACATCATGCTGAAGAAGATGGTGAAGAGGGTCGGTGCCAGCACTCAGCCTTGCTTCACGCCGTTGCGAATGGGGAATGGTTCTGAGAGGTCACTGTTTAGTCTGACCTGGCCTTGCTGGTCCTCGTGGAGCTGGACGATCATGTTGAGGAACTTTGGGGGACAGCCTAGTCGCTCCAGGATCTGCCACATACCTTGCCTGCTCACAGTGTCAAACGCTTTTGTTAGGTCGACAAACGTTACGTACAGCCCTTTGTTCTGCTCGCGGCACTTCTCCTGAAGCTGTCTCAGCACAAAGACCATGTCGGTGGTACTCCTGTTGGCTCTGAAGCCACACTGGCCCCCTGGGAGGTGGTCTTCAGTGATGGCAGTACCAGCCGATTCAGGAGCAACCTTGCGAGAATTTTCCCGGCAATGTAATTCCACGATAATTAGAGCAGGCAGACTTCTCTCCTTTGTTCTTGTACAGGGTGATGATGACTGCATCACGGAGATCCTTTGGTAGTGTTCCTTTTTCCCAGCAGCAGAGAGAGGTCGTGGAGCTTGTTGTGCAGTGCTGGGCCTCCATGTTTCCAGATCTCTGGCGGGATTCTGTCAATGCCTGCTGCTTTGCCACTCTTGAGCTGGTGGATGGCTGTGAGGGTCTCTTCGGCGGTGGGCGGTTCGTCCAATTCAACCTTTAGTGGAAGGTGTGGGATTTGGAGGATGACTGTTTCTTGAACAGTGCGCTCAGCGCCGAAGAGGTCCTGAAAGTATTCCGACCAGCAGTTCAAGATGGAGGTATTATCTGTGAGGAGTGCCTGTCCATCAGCGCTTCGCAGGGGACTCTGTACCAGGTGCCTAGGGCCATACACTGCTTTCAGTGCTTCGTAGAAGCCCCTGTAGTCACCGTTGTCAGCGCAGAGCTGGGTCCTCTGTGCGAGTCTGGACCACCACTCGTTCTGGAGTTCTCTAAGCTTGAGCTGGAGACTGCTGCAGATGAGGCGGAAGGCAGACTTCTTCACAGGGCAGGAAGGCTGGGTTAGGTGGGCCTGGTGGGCGGCTCTTTTTTTTGCTAGAAGTTCCTGGATCTCTACATCGTTTTCGTCAAACCAGTCTTTGTTCCTCTTTCTAGCAAAGCCCAAGACGTCCACAGAAGATTTTACAATAGCAGTTTTCAGTTGTTCCCAGAGTGTTTCAGGGGAGGAGTCTGCTGGATCAACTGTGTCTTTGAGCATGCGCTGTAAATCGGCCTGAAGGGCAGCTTTCTTGTCGTCACGCTGAAGGCTGGCAACATCAAGCTTTTTCTTGGGGGGGCTCCCTTTCTTGGGTTTCAGCTTGAGGCGGAGCCTGAGTTTGCAGCAAACAAGGCGGTGGTCAGTGTGGCACTCTGCGCTGGGCATCACTCTGGTGAGGAGGACGTCACTGCGGTCCCTCTGACGCACTAGGACATAGTCGATAAGGTGCCAGTGCTTGGAGCGAGGATGCATCCAGGTGGTCTTTCGACTGTCCTTTTGCTGGAAAGTAGTGTTGGTGATGACAAGTTGCTGCTTTGCACAGAGCTCCAACAGTAGGCGACCATTGTCATTGCAGTTCCCAACGCCATGCTTGCCGAGGACTCCTTTCCAGGCTTCAGAGTCTTGGCCCACTCTGGCGTTGAAGTCGCCAAGGATGATGACTTTGTCGTCTGCAGGGGTGCTCTGCAGGAGGCTGCGCAGATCAGAGTAGAACTTGTCTTTT
>BTPG01000004.1:33341987-33611987 GCA_036245525.1 Semisulcospira habei
GGCTCTGCCAGGAGGGTTGGGGAGTACACACTGAGAAGGGCGACGTATTGCTGGTGTCTCAGTGGGAGGCGCATGGACATGATGCGGTCGGAGTGACCCGTTGGTAGGTTTTCCACACATTACCGCCTTGGCTAACACAAGAAATAATCGAAGCTATGAAATTGAGAAATGAATTGAGACACAAGCTATTTAACAAATGGTCAAGAGTACGACTGGGTGTCTAATGGTAAAATCTACACCCTCCCTCACAAAACCTCCTACAAAATTATCAGAAGCGGTCAGATCAAACTAAGGCATACATCATTTTGTAGGGAAATGGATAAGGTTTCCAGTGATACTAATCTTTGGGTGACCACAGAAGAATTTGGGACATTATCACAGTTTTTTTGACCAAATCTGAATCATAGCTTGAGAACAAAACGTGACACATTTTACACATGCTCCATGGAACTCAGATTTTCAAAGGCATGCTGCACTATGAAAAATCACTGTTACTGTCACAAGATGTTTGCAATGTTGGCCTAAATTACCATTGAGTTGATGATTTTCTAGAGCAAGTTGCTTTTGCATAATTCACCATAATATAAGAGCCTGCTTGAACATAACACGTGTTGTAAATTTTGTCAGCAGAAATCATACCACTGTAACACATTTTGGCAAATGGTTAATTATTAAAACTTATGTGTTATTTTGTAGAGTAGAGTATGTACTTTGTATTTATGATGAAAGTGGTAAAAGAGCAAGACCGGTCCCACCCAGGTATGCATCCGGTCACTCTGGTCCCTTGTGGTAAGAAAGCAAGACCGGTCCCACCCAGGTATGCATCCTGTCACTCTGGTCCCGACGCCTGTTTATTCTCCGAGTTGTTGGTGGTCGCTGCTGTCGCATGCGTTGTGTTATGTGAAGCACTCGGGAGGCGTTTCGATCGGTATTCGTAGTCTGTGACTACAGGCTCCGATATACTCGTCAGGGAACCGGCCTATTGTTGTAGAGGGCTGTCGTTTAAGTGGGTGGGTGCGTTGTTGATGTCGTAGAGGGTTGTCGTTTAAGTTGGTGGGTGCGTTGTTAGTGTCGTGATGTTGGAGTTAACCTACGTGTTTCTCCTTATCCGTTCGTGGGATTCCGTCTCTTGAAGTCTGGTGGGGTGTGTAGAAGAGGAATCGTGGATTGGGCAGTGTAGTGGGCTGTGCTTAAGGGTTACGTAGTTTTCCTGGTCCGATGAGTTTAGGGTGACGGGCAGTTGTTGGTTGTGAAATGTGGCCGTTTTTTCTTTGACGCGGTAGTAGATCCTTGTTAATCCGGCTTGATCGTCCCGTTGGAGTATGGTCGTGGGTTAAACCGCTTTCTTTTCCTTCGTCTCGTTGTCTTTAGGGCTGACGCGGGGAGAGGAGATAAGCTTGTATCGTTGCTCCGGGCTGTCTGTGGGGAATTAGGCGTAATGTTGCTTGCTTTCTTCGTGGCAGCGGGTCTGATTCTCGTTGGGTCCATGGGGCAAACTGGATTACGTGGAGTACTGTATGCTTCTTACATCCTTTTCTTACCCTAGTTGGGGTGGGTGGCTGAGAGTCCCCTACGGGGTTTGAGCTTCATGTTGTGTGTGTGGTTGGTTTCCCTGTCGTTGAGAGCGAGTGTGAAGGGGGATTAAACGTGATGAGCTTTGTCTTTGGTTGGTGGATGGGGTGCCCTGTTTAGGGTCGATGGTTTCTAATCCTTGCTTGGAGGGCCGTTGTTGCCTTGGTGGTTAGTTGTTGTTTCCGGCGTCGTCTTCTAGTGTTTTGTTTATGTCCGTGGCTGACACGGCTGTGTCTCTCTTTGTGTTGAGTTTCGCTGATATAATCAAGTCCTTTATGTTTTTATGTCGCTTATAGGCGATCAGCGGTGGATTGGGGAAGAGTGTTTTACACTCTGGGTCTCTCGTCATGTGGTGCCAGTGTGTTTGAATTTTCCTTTGTAGGTGCTTGATACTGGGGTAGTATGGGGTGACCATGACCAGAGGTGTTTTTCCTGCTTTCTTCGGTCTTTCCGCTAGGAGTTGTTTTCTGTCTTTCGCGAGTACTGTGTCCGTTTCTTGCGTGAGTTCCGTCTGTTTGTATCCCCGGTCCGTCATTTTGTCGTGGAACAGATGGATCTGTTCGTGTAGGTCTGTTCTGTTGCTGTTAGTCCTCATATATCTTGTTGTTTCCCCCCGAATCAGAGCTTTGAAGACGTGTTGAGGGTGAGCTGAATCCCTTTGTAGGTATTGATGAGTTTCTGTCGGTTTTCTGTATGTTTTGATGTCCAGTATTCCTTCACGCTCAAAACGCTCTCCCTTGTAAACTTGAGTGTCCAGGAAGGTAGCTGTATGGTCTTCGATTGTGTATGTGAATTTCAGGAGTGGGTGATAGGAGTTGGCGAGGTTAAAAAACCTGTTGATGGTGTCATTGTCCGCATTCCACATTTGGAAGCCGTCATCTCTGTATCTTCCGTTCCAAATGATTTTCTCTCTCTCCTCAAAAAGGTTGATGATATTGTTCAGTATTATGCCCATATTGATGTCGCAGGCTTCCGGTGAAATTTTAGAGCCCATCGGGGCGCCGATAATTTGTCGGTAGAGCTGTCCATTGAAGGTGAAGACGTTGTTCGTGAGGATAATCTCCAGGAATCTGAGGAGGTGGTGTTTTTCAATCGGTGGCATAGGTGGTGTTTCAACTATGTCCGGGACTGTTTGGTTCACTGCCTCCAGCAATTCGTGGAATTCCATGTTACTGTACATCGATGTGACGTCATAGCATACTAGCTTAGTTTCTCGGGGGATCCTTGTTTGTTCAATTTTATTAATGAACGCTGGTGTGTCTTTGATGTATGTAGGTTGTTTTTGTACGAACGGTAGTAGGTGGAGATCCACAAATTTCGCTATAGCTATAGTCGGGCTTGCTGACTGTGCCACGATTGGGCGACCCGCTATAATTCTCCCTTGCATTCCATTTTTCTCCATGTCATCCAACACCTCTGTTGGGTGTTTGTGGATTTTTGGGAAGTAGGTAGAAGGAGGCTGTGTTTTTGTAGGTTTCCGTTTGTCGTAGGAACTTGTAGGTTTGTTTGTCTATCTTCTTAGTTCTGTATAGTGTCTCAGATGTGTTGAGGATTTCGGCTATGATGGCCTCTGTGTTTGCCGCATCTGTTTTCTCGTAGTGTATTCCGTCCTCCAGTTGTCTCAAACCCTCCCTGATGTAATCGTCTCTGTTGAGGAGTACGATTGTGCTGTTTTTGTCGGCTTTTTTTAAAACGATGTCCGTATTATTTTTGAGTGCCTTGAGTGCTTCACGTTCCTCTCTCGTGAAATTGCTTCGTGTGCTTGACATGCTGACGTGCGTTAATTCTTCCTTTGTGTTGCTGATGTATTGTTCAATTGGACCGTTTGCCCTTTGTGGGGTGTACCCTGAGCTAAACTGTAGTGGGTGTGGAATCCGCTCAGATTTGTCCTGATTCTGAAAATGGTATTTGCAGCGTATTTTACGGGTGAGTTCGTCAAATGCTGATATGATTTCGTTCTTGGCTCGTTTGTTGTTTGGGACTGGAATAAATTTCAGTCCTTTTCCCAGCGCTCGAATTTCCGGGTCCGTGAGTTTGTGTTTGGAGAAGTTCCGAATAAATTTTCTTGCTTCCTTTGTCTTCTCCTTGAGAGTTGCTGTGTTGGTGTGACCACCGTTTTTGTCTGTATTTGTGTCGTTGCGCCTTCGCCTTCTTGTGCCTCCTGTTAAAATGCCTCGCCATGAGTGCTCAATCCAATGGTCCTTAGCCGGGTAGTGAAAGTTGGTTAGCTTTTAAACCCTTTACTCACCCAAGCTGAAAAATGTGTTTGGGGACAAGTTTCTCAATTCGGTGTGGTGAGAGATGGGGGTTCCGACTGCCCTTAAATGCGTGTGGGGAGTGGGTCTCAACCACCCTATTATAGGTGTGGGAGTCGGTCTCAACCACCCTATTATAGGTGTGGGAGTGGGTCTCAACCACCCTATTATAGGTGTGGGAGGGCGGGTCTCAACCACCCTATTATAGGTGTGGGAGAATAGTCGAAGAGTTCCTTCTTGCTTGTGGTTTTCCTGTTGATTTGGAGTCTTGGGCCTTGCTTGCTTGGTTGTTTCTTGTTTCATCCACCCTTTATCAGGTGTGGGTCTCAACCACCCTATTATAGGTGTGGGAGGGCGAGTCTCAACCACCCTATTATAGGTGTGGGAGAAAAGTCGACGAGTTCCTTCTTGTTTGTGGTCTTCCGTTGATTTGAAGTCCTGGGCTTCGGTTGCTCGGTTGTTTCTTGTCGAGTGGGGCTGGCAGCTGTAGTCGGCTTTGTGGTTCCGTTCTGTCTGTGGCTTTATAGGGTGCGGGTAGGCGGCTTGACGGCGCAGCGCGCGCGTCGGTGACGCGTGGTCGAATCCTAATGGTCGGCTGTCGTCTGTGTGGTGTCGCTCGCTGTTTGTGCCGTGGGGTGTGTGAGCGGTCCAATTGTTGTGCCCTAAGTCACAGACCTAAAAGTGCCTATGTGGGCCGTTTCCTCACGGGTGTGTGGGAAATCGTTTCGATTACTCCCTGTGTTCCTCTTAATCGGTAGAGAATCTGGTTTTGCTTGATGAGTTTTGGTGGTCGGTGTGTGCCATTACTCCACGCCCTGCATTCTGGTGTCTTTTTGGCTCTGTGTTATGTATCATTTCAGCGTTTCGGTCGAGGTAGTCGGTGAAACCCCTATACCCTCATTGTCGATGGTCGGTGTGTGTTTGTGGTCTCCTCCCTTGTCCAATTACCTCTGTGTTTTGTTGTATTCGGTGTGTCCCGTGTTATTGTCCTAGTAGCCGAAGCATCCTCCTGTACCTTGTTGTTTTGTTCTTGGAGTTACGTGGTGTCGAAGCTCGTGCAGCTTCCGTTCGTAGACAGTTCTGTTCCATTTTATTAAAGTTTGTCCCTTTCCTTTTTCGTCGTTTTAGGGTACGCTTCTTTACTTTTATCTGGTGTGTCTTTACACACGTGTGAGAGACTGGACAAATGCGTGGTCTGTCATGTTCGTCGGTCTAGTTGTTGATGGTGACGTATCGTTTAGGTTGTCGTTAGTCGTTTCGTACCCCGTAGGGATGACTTAAGGTGTTTGGTTGTGGGTGTTGTGCTTCGATCCGTTTTATCTTTTTTTCCTGTCCTGGTGTTGTTTGAATAGGGTCAAGTCTTCCAATACGTCGAAAAGTGTCTAGTTGTGGGAGGTGTGGGGGTATGGTTGGATGCGTGTCCCCTTGGGACTTAGGAGCCAAGACCAGAAAAGAGAAGAAGCCAGTCCATTCTTTGGAGGACTGATGGCCCTGAAAAGGGCCTAAAGATGCGACGTAATAGGGCATCTAAGGACGCCTCTGTCGTCCTTGTGGGTGAGGGCGGCGGGAAACGGAGTAAGGCTGGTTGTCGTATGGCCTGCGTCTCTCCGGCCTGGTCTCTTCTCGTGGTCGTCTACTTGGTGGGGGTGCCATTCTCGGTGCCGCTCTGGTCGTAGGTCTCTCGTTGTCTCCATCGTTGATCTCTTCTTTCAGAAAGTTGGCAAACTGCTGCCTAACTCTGTCGCCTTGTTTTTTGATCGCTGCTTGGGCTTCATGCGCTGCCATTTTCGCCGCCGTCAGAGTGTCGTCTTTGATTTGGCCGCTGAGGGAAGAGCTCGCTTTCTGGAGTAGGTGGCTGATTCTTGCATTCTCTGCTTTCTGTCGCTCGGTGAGGTAGGTCGTAATCTCCTCTGCCATTCTTTCGACGTGTGTCGCAGCTATTTTGTTAATCTCTGCGATGATTTCTTTGGCTCGGCGGTAAAAGAGCAAGACCGGTCCCACCCAGGTATGCATCCGGTCACTCTGGTCCCGACGCCTCAAAATGTCCGAGCAGAAGAATGTGAAGCACTCGGGGGCGTTTCGATCGGTATTCGTAGTTAGCAACTACAGGCTCCGATTTACTCATCAGGGAACCGGCCTACAATTCTCAGTCCATTTCTTGGTGTCTTCCTCCCAGTGTGTCGCATTTAAATCCTTACATAAGGACATGTTATCCGTGTAGTCCATGCATGTAACTGTAGTCCTGACGCGGCATTATTGATGTCCAGTATGGTCGCTTTCAAACCCTTGCAGTATTCCTGACGCGGTGTTATAGATGTCTAGTATGAACGCTTTCAAATCCTTGCAGTATTCCTGATGCGGTGTTATTGATGTCAAGTATGATTGCTTCAAATCCTTGCAGGGTCCAGTCTTGTGTCGGGATCCGATTGTATCGCTGCGTCTTCTGTTCCCTCGGCGCTTGTGCCTGTCCGTTCCAAGATCATTTCCTGCTCAGCGGGGCTTAGCCGCGATAAGATACAAGGAACCGTTGGGCGGAGTTTGCGTGTATCGACGTGGGAGTCATATTCTTTGTTTATTAATCCGTCCGTTTTGACGGATCAATCCCAGACTGAGTGTCGTTGTTGTTGTTGTTGATTCTCCGTGTATTCGTGTTTGTAGACGATGCCGGTTGTTTGTGCGGCTGTGTTGCCTTCCATACGACAGACTAGTGTTTCTAGTATTGTCCTCTGTGTAGGTGGTACGCAGTGTTGCCGTGGTGCATATCTCACAGTTGATGCTTTAAAATCAGCTTATTGTTGTAGCTGTTGCTGCTGTTTTGGTGTGGCTGTCGTTTCGTTGACTGCTGTTGTTGCCGTTGGCTTGTTGGGCCGCCTGAATTGTATACCGTTTTGGTGGTAGGTGCCGGGTTTTGTCGTTGTAGAAGGGCCTTCAATTCTTCGAGTGCTTCACAGAATAGTTGGCCTCGCTTGTTGCGAGCGTTCCAGTCCTCCTTTCACTTTTGTGCGCTTTAGAACGAGTTCTTTGTGACCAGTGTTGCCTGGTGTTGTAGATTAAAGCTGGTGCTGCGTAGTTTTGTGGTCGGTGTGAAGTAGACAATGTCCGTTTCCTCTATTCTTAGTCCGTGTTGTAGACAAAGTGGCTTGCCTTTCTCGTTGGCGGGAGGTAAGTCTTTTAGCAAACAGTATGACGTCATAGCGTGTAGCAATTCATGACAGATGTCTCTTCAGTAGAGGGTTATGCCGTGGGGGGCTGCAGGGCCGATTGTTGGCCTCAGTTGAGTAGCTGGCTCACACGTGTCTTGTTAAAGCAGCAGAAAAATAGGATCGCAGTGTAGTTTGTCGCTTGTTCTAGCTTGTCGATCATGTGGTGTTAAATTTTCCACCTGGATTTCCAGCCTTGTGGGGGACGTGTTACTTGGTGGTTTTCGTTCCATCCACCTTTTTTCCGGTGTGGGGAGTGCGTTCCAACCACCCTATTATAGGTGTGGGAGTGGGTCTCAACCACCCTATTATAGGTGTGGGAGTCGGTCTCAACCACCCTATTATAGGTGTGGGAGTCGGTCTCAACCACCCTATTATAGGTGTGGGAGTCGGTCTCAACCACCCTAATATAGGTGTGGGAGTCGGTCTCAACCACCCTATTATAGGTGTGGGAGAAGGGTCGAAGAGCTCCTTCTTGCTTGTGGTTTTCTTGGTTGTATTCGTCCCATCCACCCTTTATCAGGCGTGGGGAATGGGTCTCAACCACCCTGTTTCAGGTGTGGGAAACCATCGATGACTTTCTTCTTCCTTGTAGTTCTCCCTTGACATAGATGTCTTGGGTCTTGATCCCCGTTTCTGGCGGAGTTAGGGCTGGCAGCTGTTGTTTCCTTCGTCGTCTCGCTTCGAATGAGGCTTTGCTGGGTGTGAGGGCAGAGCGGCTTAGTGCAGCGCGCGTGCCGATGACGTATGGTCGAATCTCATTGGTCTTGCTCTTTTACCACTGCGTTGCTTCGTAGGTGACACTTAGAGGTAGGTCATTTATGTAAATACAAAATAAAAGAGGACCTAAAATTGACCCCTGCGGAACTCCGAGTTTAACATGTTTAGTGGAAGAGTAGGCTCCATTTACAATTACTTTTTGTTTCCTGTTTTCGAGGTATGACGTAAACAACGAAACAGCCATGTCATTTCGAAAATAATGCTTAAGTTTGGAAATCAATATTGTATGGTTTACTAAGTCGAAAGCCTTTTTAAAGTCAAGATAAATTACACCTGTCAACTGTGAATTATTCATATTTGAGAGAGAGAGAGAGAGAGAGAGAGAGCACCTAATATACTAATGGTCAAAACTTAAGGGCCACTTTTTATCACAGACGCACCGACAACACCACACAAATAATGTAACAATAGGAGTCAGAACTTTGCTAATTTATTCAGTAACAATTTCATTTAAGTTTTGAGTAAATCAAGCAATGTAACAACAGCAGTACGTTGGAATGTTCACCCACCCCTCATTTGAAAAGTCACGCAAGACTGGTCCAGTCAGCAGCGAGTGTACCCACCGTTTGCAGCCAATCATTCAATGCAGCGTTGACGCATGGAGTTCACCAGGGTTCAGAGAACATGTTGTGGGATCGCTTCCCACTCTTGATGCAGGAACTGAGTCAGCTAGGGGAAGCTTTGAGGTGGGGGGGGGGGGGGGGCGTGTTGCTGACTACACGTTTGGTGCATCACCTCCCAGAGGTGATCCATGGGAGCCACATCAGGTGAACGAGCTGGCCACTCCATCCTCATGATGCCCCGTTGCTCAAGGTACTCATCCACCACACGGGCGTGATGAGGTCAAGCGTTGTCGTCCTGCAGAACAGCATTGTCGCCTATGGCTTGGAGAGCTGGCTGGATGAGAGGCTGCACAATCTCGTCCCGATAGCGCAGTCCAGTCGGGGTGCCTCAGATGATGTGGAGGGGGTCCTGCCTTCCCTGCTGAAGCCTGCCCAGACCATGACTGAGACTCCTCCGTAGCGATCCACCTTTTGGACGCATCCATCCGTGAACCGCTCGCCCTGGCGTATCCAGACCCTTACCCTGTTGTCGTTGAAGGACACAGTGAACCGTGACTCATCAGTAAACAGAACCTGAGTCCACTGGAGTCTGTTCCACCTCACATGTTGATGACACCAGGCAACCAGGGCTCTGCGATGAGCTGGAGTGAGGGCTATTCTCACTGCTGCTCTGCATGAAGCCAGGCCAATTTCGCGCAGACGTCGGCAGACTGTGCTTCTGCTAACGTTAACGTTTGCATCATTGATGTTGCAGTGGTTGACGTGACAGTTGGGTCGCGCAGAGCCGCCACACAGAAGAGAGAGGAACTATGGGCGGAAATGGACAATTTATATCTATCCCCAATTTCCAGGATTTTTCGACCGCTTACTCCCATGCCTTGACGCCGCCCGTTTTTCTATGTTTCTCTTTATTTTTTTCAGTAAAATAAAGGTTTCCAAATTCAATGTCATTAAAATTAATATTTTTTATTATAAAATGAATCAAGACGAATTACTTCTTCTAAATGATATCAATGCTGTAGAAAACAAAGACTTAGACTCGAAAAAACAGCGCCTTCTTTCTGTAGTTGTGTCAGGCAAATCAAAGACTTATCTCGGAAAACAATACATGACAGAGGATATTGAATCTCTCACCGCTGACGAGCTAATCAAGCTTCATTCTAAATATGAAAACCACATTGCTTCACTAATGACACGTGATTTGAGTCGATCTCTTGTATGCCTATACACAAAAGCAGTGAGTCACTTTCTACCTGTGGATTGTGACAGTCTATCACATGACCTTGAAAGTAATCCTATTGTTTCAAGTTCAATTGGTAAATTAGCATGTGTAATGTTTTACAAGTTTGGAAATTACCTTGCTCCTGTCGTAACATTACTAGTTACTGGGAGCCATATTGATTTCTCAAAAATAAATTTTACTGCAGAAGAAAATGGACGAAACCCAGACGACTCCACAACCGAACCCCAGTCCAGTTTTGACACAGGTTCAAACTGTGACTAAGGCTAAAAGTCCAGGAAGGGTTGAGGCTGGAAAGAGAGTAGCTGCATTGAACAAACAAAGAAAGTTAGAACTACTGCAAAAGGTACATGTAACTGACCCACCGTCAATAACATCATTGGTGTCACTACCGTCAGGACAGCCAGGTCCGTCACACCCTCATCAAAGTGAGAGACAAACAACTAAGTCTAACCCTGACCCCGAACCTCAAACAACAAAATATATAGTTGCCGGATTTGTTGTCAGATTTGTTTACGTAGGGTATCAATTATACAAAAAATACAAACCACAGACTCGTACAGTGACCAAAAAATCAGACACTCCAAAAACAAAACCAGAAGTCGCCACATTACCAGTAACACCCAAAGCCGTTGACCCATTTTTTATGCAGTAAATAAATTTATTTATTTTAATTTTTTCTTGCCTAAGAAATGAATGACTCAAAGAATTTAATGAATCTTGTGTATCACTCTGCCGTAATCAGTGGATTAGCAGTAGCTTATTCTATGCTGGGAAAAAGTCTACTCAAAATGAAATCAGCAGACCTCAGTAGATTGGATCTGGAAGATTCAGTTAAGCTAATTGTAGTTGTAACAGCGTCGATTGCGACAAAAGATTTTCTTGTTAAGCAAGGAATTATTCCCAAAAATGTTTCTATGTAAATAAAAATATGGCGACGATAGCTATTATGATTGGTGGGGCAGTTGTTAATGCATTGGCTTTCAGTGGCTCTAATTATCTCTTTTCTAAAATGGGTAGAGAGGAATCAGCGGAAGAAATGAAACGTCACAATGAAGCATCTGAAAAACTTGCTCAAGCCCAACAGGATTATGAGAAGAATAGAATTGAAAAACTTGATTTCATCAATGAAAAACTCAGGCTTGAAGGCCACGCACAACATACGTTTTCAAATACAGACGAAGCAATCAGGGAATATTTTCTTGTCACAGGTGAAGACATGTCTATCCTGAAACCGAAACTAAGTGACTATTACAAACCAAGCACACAACAAAGAAATGGAGAGATAATCTTTGTTCTAGTGGGAATGACATTTGTTTATTTTACAGGAGTTTTCATTGCTAGAAAAAATGGCAGCCGAAAATAAACTATCGAAAATATATTACTCACCATCAGGGTATTATAAAGGAGCAACCGCTATTCAGAAATTACATGCCGCTGTGGGCGGAGATATAACACTCAATCAAGTCAAGCAATGGTTACAGAGACAGGCAATTTGGCAGGTATATCTCCCTGCTCCAAGAAAGATAACAAGGCCTCATTTTGAGAACACAACACCTAATGACACGCACCAAATGGACCTTTTGTTCTTACCACATGACACAATAAGAAAGAAACGATACAAGTACGCATTAACTGTCGTAGACATAGCTTCAAGGTACAAAGACGCTGAACCCATATCTGACAAAACAGCCAGTACAGTTGCTACAGCATTATCAAAAATATATAGTCGAGGCCCCTTAAGATACCCCAGACTTGTACAAGTTGATGACGGATCAGAATTTAAGGGCGCAGTTAATCAGTTATTTGCTAAGCATGGTGTACTGGTCAGACGTGGTATTCCAGGTGTACACAGATCACAGGCAATTGTAGAAAACTTTAACAAACAGTTATCAGAAAGACTTTTCAGTTACCAGTATTCTAAGGAACTCATGCATGACACCCGTAACACTGAATGGGTAAAGAGATTACCACATGTGATAAAAGCAATGAACAATGAAGGACACCCAAAACCTGCTGATGCTATTAAATTGAAAACAATTACAGAGCCAAAAACAATGTCAGCACAGGCACCAGACACAAGTTTATTTACTAAACAGGTGAGATATTTATATCAACCAGGTGAAGCTGAAAATGACATAAAGCGCAGAGCGACAGACCCCATCTGGTCAACATCCGTTCATAATATAAAAAAAATAATTCCCGGCGCAGACGCAACAATATATTACCTGTTTGACCCTGCACCCCAGAGGGCATTTGTCAGAGAAGAACTACAGATTATTCCCCCAGACACCGTTACTCATTTCAGTAACTAAGTCGTCAATTAATTCATCAACCAGTTCATCACAAATATCTTCAGATAACTTGAGCCTGTAATGTCCAGGTGCATAAGCTTTTTCCTTAGTGTGAAAAACACGTTTCGTGTCTCCAACTGCAAGTGATTTCTTATGTGTTTGAATTATTTCAAGATTATGTTTGTTTGATCTCAGTGACTTGTTTGGATAATCAGGCATTAATGCACCATCTAACACTTGCTTGTAATGTTCATGACGTATGTCTTTATTTTTTATTGCTGTTTTCTTGATACCTTTGGCTTTTGACTGACTACCCTTCTGGTGCAGTATAGAATACATTTTTGATCTCAGTCCAACATACTCAACTATTGGCACACCATTTAGTTCATCCTTAAACTTTCCAGGCACTTTCTTGTTTTGTGTGCTGAACAGTGGATGGTCTTTAGGGTAATCAGACGTGTCATACATGTGTAACTCTGTTTTCATGTCTTCATAAAAGTCTTCAGTAGGCACATCAATGATCATAGAGTCAGTGTCAGTGTACAGCAGACGGCAGTCAGGATACTTTAATTTGAAGTAATCATAATAAAATTCAAGCATCACCAGTTTTGACAACTCAAGAATTGCCATACCAATAAATACTGGCTTGTCCAGTTTAACAATCTTTTTTTTTTGAGTGACACTGCATACAATGATGAATGAAATTCTTTGTACCCTGTGTACTGTGGCTTGCCTGTAAGTTTAATAGCACCCAATTCAGTTGTGACCAGTCTCACATCTTTTCTATGATGAGGATTTTCCATTGTCTTGCCAAAACAGGCATTGTTCATAAGCTTAAAGAAGTCTTTATCAAATGCAGTGTTGCCGTCTCTGGCACGATTGATTGATTGATTGTACATTGCTTAACGTCCCGACAGCAACAAGGCTTTCTCAGGACGTGCCTGCACTGCTTGTGAAAAAAAACTAAACAGAAAATTGAATGTATGTCGCCAGCCGGTCAAATACGTTAAATAAACCTACAACATGGGGCCTAAATAAAGCTAAGACCATTTAGCAACACACATCCAATATCAAGAGCTACAGGCAGTGCAGACAGTAGGGAGAGTTTTTAAAAGGCAAATACAGGTGAATGGACAAAGGGTAGACAGAAACACATGCCCCAGAATAGAGAGAAAAACCCACCCTGTGGGGCTGAGCAGGGTGACCCTGGGACGTCTCTGGCACGAAGGGTTGTGTTCTTCATTATGTAATCTTTCATGAAAGCACTCTGATCAAATTGAATTCCTCTGTGAACTTTCTTTAGTACTAACCCATGTCTGATGTAAAACTGTAACAAGCGGTAGTGACAAACGTAATTGAATTTGTCATTTAGATTTGGCACAAGCTTAGTGTCTTCTTTTTTCCCTGTCATACTCATTTTCTCAACAGCCAACGGATAATCATTGTGGTAATCATGTAGATGGTGTGGGTACTCCAGATCTACTTCAAAGATCCAACCCTTCGCGTCGTTTCGGTCAAGATTCATAATATTGTTTGTTAACCCTGACTCTGTTATGTCATACTGTGACAAATCATACAGACAAAAGTTTTTCAAGGGCAATAATTCACACATTGCGAACCCATAAAGGTTATTAGCGTCCAAATACGTAATGAATGACCTTGACCCCGGGCTTGAGGGGTCAAAACCCCGGTCAAGGTCCGGACTGTCCAAATATTTGTTGTTGGCTATGGCGTAATTGTTCGATGCAATACTAATCCCTCCCCTCAATCCACGTTCCACCATTTCACCCATCGTACGATCAGACAACAGGTCTATAAATATCTTACTGGATTTCAAAAATGCATCCCATGTCATGCCAGGACTAGTGATGTAACAAGCAGGGTCAAGTCTGTAGTGCAACAAACCCTTCTCACGGTAACTTTCAAATACATCTGCTAGCAAACAAACGTCAGCTTTCAAGTACTGGTCGTGATAGTCACCAATTGTCTGACACCCTAACTTCCCCCACGCATCAAGAGCATGCTGATATTCAGAGTCAGAAATACCTTTGCCAGTTAGTGTAGAATAAAATTTCTCTTTTGGTGGCAGTCTTGTTTCCTCAAACACAACCCAGTGATCAATGTACTCATATGGATAGACACCTTTCTTAACCAAGTCTGACTCAAAATATTTACTTGTTATTGGATACTCAGTCAGCCCTTCTGCCAGACTAGCAAGACCTAAAGACAAATGTTGCATGGAGTCATAAAATGCTAATTTATCTAACCTAAAAGTCAAGTATTTCTCAGTTGTCTGTGCAATACAACTAATGTTTTTGTACGACTCATCTACAGCCTGCATGATGATGTGTGAATCATATCCTTTAAGATTGTGGAAAAAGATTGGTAACTTGTATGTCTTAGGATCTATTTTTAATTTCAAGTTACAATCACCATGTGCAGCTCCTCTGTAACGCCCAGTTATGTGATCGTGGTCACGAACTTTATCACCACCTAAAGGTTGTTCACAAATCCAACACGTCTCAGCTGTATCAAATTTCAGTTTGTCTTCTTCTGTCATCACCACAGGCATCTGACATGTTGTGAGATACTGTACTACCTGACTATACAGATGTCTCATTTCTGTTAAAAACAGACAAGCTGCATTTTCACCTCTGTAGATAACAGGCTCTGAATGAAGACCGTCTGACCTAACAATAATGTATCCAAAAGAACACACCACTTGGTCACTTAGTTTTATAGTCTTTGGTAATGACTCTGGAACAGGACCTTCAAATTGAACAACCAATGATTCGAAATCAGCGTATACTACAAACGGCAATTTTTGCTGATTCCCATAGTTCTTAAAATACACTTGACTACCAGGATCTGGGTACTTAAGTACAGTTTGTATGTCATCAGCTGACCTGCAGTGTAGAACGTGTTTGTGCGCTACGTTTATGGAGGAGAATCTCTGTAAACATCTCTTGCACACTTCCTGTTTCCCATTGTGTTTTGTTGTATGTCCGTGAATTAGACGTGACATATTCCTGATAATTGTGTAGTGAAAGTTATTGTCATCTCCGATTAGCAACATGTCAACATGCTTATCTTCTGACTGCCCATATGTTGGGGCAATTGGAGATACTCTAATTGGCTGTAACTTGTTTTCAGATTTATTATCCCACACATACACATTCACAGATATACCAGGATTTAGTTTTTCAAACAAATCTATGTCTTCTATTTTAACAGGGAACTCAATGCCACTAAAGTTGAGTTCATTTACAAATTTGATGTAGTTAGATACGCGATCAGGTCTTGACCTCACAAAGTGTAGTTTAGCTAGTACACACCACATGAAACAGAAATTGTCTTTGTTCTGAATATTGACTATAGCTTTCTTGTTTGCGACCTCTGTTGGCAGTGGTATCCATGCTTTACCTAATATAGGATGATACCTTGACTGCTTTAATTGTAGTTCATGTACATGCCCTTCGTGCCAGCCAGACCCCTTCATTTTTGCACTGTCGATTGCCTGGAGAAAGTCTGGTAATAGTCTGTCTCTAAACACGTTCTCTACCTCCGGTTCTCTTCTTGTGTTAACTGTGTGTTGTCTTGTTGATATATACGATACAATCACCTCACCGTCCACTCTAGTGAATTCGATTTTTGCAACAATCTGAATTTTAACACTGCCTGTAAGAAGATTTTGTTGTATGACAGAAAAAGAGTTTTCTATTGATTCGTAAACATTATTAGTATTTGATATAGGTAAGTTTGTTGTGTGAAACACGTTTCTTAAACCAGATGAGCCAGGGTTTGATGGGCCAGGGCTTTGTGAATTGTCCGTCATTTTTATTTGACCGACAAAATAATAAATAAAAAATATTAACGTTAACTCTGCTGGCTCACCTTGTGTAATTCCACTTTATTAACTGCAACACTGTCAATATAAACATTTAGTTTGCGTAGTTGTTTAAATATGCTATAACAAACTTCCCCTAACCAGCCATAGTTGGTATCAACAACTTTAAAAGTAGGTGTCTTTAAATCAACTGTCATGTGCTCCACATTTGGATGCTCATCGACATAATCCAAAGTCACACTGTATGTAGCATATATTTCTGATGGTGCTGAAAGGCTTATGTAAGTCTGTTTGGGTGATATTAAGTCAGTAAAGTGCATAACATCTTTGAAAAGGTGTGTGAGATCAAGCACTTGTATGATTTGTCCGTCTGTCATTTTTATTGGACAAACAAATGTATAAATTAATTTACATCAATTTACTAACCCATACCCTGTGGGCTGATCTGTCTTTAAAATGAGCTTTAGATGCTTAGTTGATTTCAGTTTATTTTTTACATCATCTCGTTCATGCTTATTTGGGATGACGTCGTTCTCTCTGAGACAGTCTTCAAAGCTGTCACGATCCTTACAGTAAAACAAACAGATAAACTTTAACTGTTCTCGAAAATCTTTCAGTACAGCATTATATTTCTGAGTGAGAATCCATACACTGACATTTGCGTGTCTGCCACTGAAGGCAAGTTCTGCTAGAGTGTTTCTCTTCTTGACAATGTCTTTCTCTGCAGAACAGTCATCAACAATAAACAATGTTGACTGCCCTTCAAATTGCTTGTAAAAATATTGTAGGTAGTCATTCAGTTTTTTCTCAGGGTCAACTAAGTATATGTTGTTGTCAGTCCAAATGAATAAACGGTTGTGATAAGCTTTGTTGTGTTTGATTGTAGGACAAAATATTACAATGTTTTCAAAGTGGTGTATGTATCTTGTTTGTAATAAGTCAAGTACGAATTGAGTTTTCCCACACCCTGTGGCACCAACAAATAAGCCACAGTGTGGATCGAGTGTCATTAAGCTCCGGTTCATTTTAATACACAATATAATTTTAATATATGTGTCCACTCAGTCTGCTTTCTGCAATATTAAGTTGTGCGTCATATATCAGGTACAAATATATGTTAATGGCTGCAGCAGTTTCAACCTTCTTTTGTATCTGAATTGTAATCCCATCACTACCATTCTCGACAGTTCGTCCTGACCCATGAAGATAATCGTCATCTGTACTACGAAGGTCTAGCCACAGTGCATACTTGTTTGTAAGGTATTGTCCGATCCTAACATCATACAGATGTAGATCTTTGCACGCAATGTTTGCAGGTTTATCTCTAATCCTTCCACCCGCAAAATACTTTGTGGTTTCGTCATAGTGTTGATAAGGCAGCATTCCTGAAGCGTACACTTGATTAGGGCGGCCTTCGATTGTGCAGGACAAATGTGTAATCTTAGGATTGTAGAATTTTTCTGAATCTCTTTTGTATGGACTCACCGGTTCAACAAACAACATAAGAATACCTTTCAGTGACCTGGCTGGTGTGTTTAAGTTTAAGTTCCACATTGGGTCACTCTTGTCTTTGGGAATTAAACTATGTCTAATCACCCTGTCATAATAAATTGGAAGTCTTGACTGGTATTGATTTTGAATGAGTCTAGCTAGTTCAGTGTGTGTGACAATTTCATATTCCAAGGAAATGTTAGAGATCTTGTATGTTGCATCTGTGGCAGATGATTTAATAACTTTGGAGTAGTCATTGAAAGTTAGTTCAAAGCTCAGACGGTCATTCAGTGCCCCTTGATAATAAGGCAAATGAGCTGTGAGGATTTCAAACTCAAGTGGAATGTAAAATCTGGTTCCATATGTTTCTGCTAATATAACTTCCTTTGGTACCCCAGTAGTTGTTTTGTCTCCAGCATTGATTCGAAGTTTACCAACATTATCAGACTGTATACCTTGGTAAATACGATCCTCTCGTTCTTCTCTTGTGAGCCAAAGATCTTTGTAACAGTAAAATACATCTGAGTCGTCAAGACTAAACACTTCCTGTCCTTCAAGTTTTACTTTAATAGTCCTAACAATTGCTCTGCCAAGATTGTCAACCAGTGTTCTGTTTACATCTGCGTCTGATGATAGTTCAATATTAAATGCTAGGCGTGCAGTGCCAGGAACAATAACGTCACTGGGACCTAGGTTTGGAAACTTGACTGTAAGTGTTTGGTTCTGGTCTATGGTACTTGGATTGTTCGTGATGACTATCGATTGTCTTATGCCCTTAACACCCAGGGGTTCACGTAGTTTTCTGTATGGGTCTAACTTTGATCCGTAAGACTGTGTCATTTTTATTATGCACAATAAAAAATAATAAATTAATAAAACAATGGCAGCGGGAGGATTTAATCATGAAGATTTTGAAATGGATGACATGGATGCCTCAGATACCAGTATCACAGATATGACTGGAATGGTAACTACTTCTCCTTTGTATCACGAACTGTTAAAAGATAAAGTAAACTCATTTTATGACAGTGTTGGAGCGCGCCCAGATGTCTTGGATCCTAACCAGTTTGAATATGATAAAGGGCACTTATTTGTAAATACGGACAGAGGGAAAATAAATCTAACACATAAAAATAATCCTTCTAAGTTTAGAGCTTTAAGTACAATTAAAGGTGAAGTCGGTGGTAACTCTGGGTTGGCAAGGTACCTTGGAATTGGAGGGTCTCCCGTTCCCCCAAGACTGGTTAGTGTGCTTCACGACACGCAAACAAAGTTGCCAACAGGGCAAGAGATTGAAATGGCACCAGTAACAAGCCTACCAGAAATAGCAAACACTGTGATACAAGAAACTTCATTTACTGAAGGTCAATTAAATGATGCTATGAAAACAATAGATGATCCACCTTTGTCAATGAGGGAGATTATGGGATTGGATAAATCACTGCAGACAATAAGAGGTGAGATGGTTAATAATCTTGCCAAACTGGGAGAACTTGATAAACACATTGAACGTGAAAAAGAGAAACTGGCTACAGCAGACAATGGGAATCTTGACACAGAAATGAAAGAAAGAATCCAACACAGATTAAATGATTTGCAGATAGAAAGATCTGGACGGTTAGAAGTGATTAGTATTGCAAGAGGAAAACTGAAAACCCAAGTTAACAGAATTAGAGAAACTATTCAGAAAATACTTCACGAAGACACTACTCTGGCTGAGAGACTTAAAACACTTTTCAGAGAACAGGGTATTACAATTGCTAGTTTAATTACAGCTCTGGGGTTTATTATCAGCACTGTAGTGCTGGCTGTCTCCGGTGCTGGGGTTGGTGGGGGTGCACCGCCACCCCCGGGCCCACCGGCTCCCACAGATCCAAAAGATTTACAGTCGTGGGTAAAGAAACAGTTGTCTCACATATCAGACTTGCTTAAGAAATTGGCTCTGAAAGCAGTAGACGCTTTGCCTGGCATTTTAGGCACGGTTGTCAGCTGGTTGATTAATACTACAGCAAAGGTAGTTGGGTTTATGGCAGAACATGTGTGGGTATTTTTGGTGACAGTAGGAGGGTTAATGGTGGGTTATTTAATAAAACAGGTAAAGAAGTAATACTCCTAGCCCTGTTAATCCTATTACTAATGCAGTTTGTTCTGACTCATGTGTGTCAGGGGTTGTTACTGACTGTATGGGTACCAGTGGTGGGGCAGGGGAAGTAACC
Source organism: Semisulcospira habei (assembly GCA_036245525.1). Lineage (NCBI taxonomy): Eukaryota > Metazoa > Mollusca > Gastropoda > Semisulcospiridae > Semisulcospira > Semisulcospira habei. The sequence continues at coordinate 33,361,446 of BTPG01000004.1, forward strand.
TCCTGTAATGATTTTAATGACAGTACATGCGCAGTTGTTGCTCCTAAGTTTACACTTTTATTGAGTCCTAATTTCTGACCAACACCTGCAACAATGATTTCATTATTATAATTTGTTATTGTACCCATTTGGAGTTGAAGATCAGATGGTAACATGTATAACCCAGTGCCAACTACAAAGTCAACTTTTGATCTGGCATATCTGAGAACGTCTTGGTAGCGCTGTATGCTTGATGGGAGATCAACTGATGAATTTATTGAATCTTCAAGATTAGCGAGAAACTGTTTTTGAGATTCAAATATTCCACTTCCATTCAAAATATTCGATTTTGTTAGTGATTGTGCTCCTAGTATACACCAGACATATGTTCTGATAGACTCATTGACGCGCTCGACTCCTGCTTGAGTAAACCCGTCAGATTTATCTAAAATAAATGTGGTCCAGGCGTTAGACTGTTTCTGCTCTATTGATCCTAACCAGACTTCAGATTTTGATGAGAATGAAGTGTAACCAGGGTAATAATCTTGAGGGTATTGTCTGTGACTCATAGCGTAATAAAGTGTACCCATGCCTTTGTGATCATCAAGTTTTTGTGTGAAGTCATACTTGGTGCCAGGGTTAATGTTAAATTCATTACAGATGCGTTCAAATGCTTTCATATCCATGGGGTTGTTATACCTGTTGAAACTGGATTCAGTTGGTAGTGGTGTATGCAGTTCTGACAGTATACGTCTAAGCTGGTAATAAACATGGATTGATTGATTGATTGTACATTGCTTAACGTCCCGACAGCAACAAGGCTTTCTCGGACGTGCCTGCACTGCTTGTGAAAAAAAACTAAACAGAAAATTGAATGTATGTCGCCAGCCGGTCAAATACATTAAATAAACCTACAACATGGGGCATAAATAAAGCTAAGACCATTGAGCAACACACATCCAATATCAAGAGCTACAGGCAGTGCAGACAGTAGGGAGAGTTTGAAAAAGGCAAATACAGGTGAATGGACCTCGGGTAGACAGAAACACATGCCCCAGAATAGAGAGAAAAACCCACCCTGTGGGGCTGACCAGGGTGACCCTGGGAACTAAAAAATACCTAACCCCACCCAAGTCCCCCAGGGCAGACCCGGGTGGGGAGTAATAAACATGGAAACGATACACAGATCTAATCAGTTTGTTTGAGTGATTCAAATGATCTGTGAATGAAACACCACAGCCTGTAGTAGAACACAGTATGGCAAAGTTAAGTTGGTTTTGAAACATCTGTAGTGGACTTGAAGACCACTTTCTTGCAGTTGAGTCATCTGTTATTGGAGGGTTTAGGTAATGATCAAACGGATTTGGTACTTTCACTTGAAATAAATCTTGTTCAGACACAGCTATGTCAAGCTGATTTAGTTGAATTATTTTCTGTTCATAAGTAGGTGCGACATTGTATTTGGCATCCACATTAAATTGAAATGCGTTTGTAGTGGTAATGGTTGGTGATTTAAATTCCATCCTTTTTTTATATGAGATAATAAAAATGTTTATTACCTTAACAAATCTTGACACAAGCAAACCAGTGTGGTTAACTAATGGGATTGATAATCGTGATGGTAGCAAGGCTGCAGCTATCCATGAATTGTTCTACACAGTAAAATGGTTTAATATTGAAGATGATATATATAATAAAGTAAATTTAGATGGTAAGACTGAAGCTTTACCACCCGGGTATTATGACTTTTGTACTATAGCTGAATGGTTTCAAAGTAATTTTAAAATTAAAGCAACTTTAAATCCAGCTAACCTACTTGTTACATTAGAATTTTTGACACAAAATTGGTTAAGGATCTCAGATAAATTTGCATATTTACTTGGATTTTATATTGACGAAGATTGGTATAGATCAGATGATTTAGATGAATTTAAGTTTGGTATTATAACAATGAAGACCAAAAAACTAAAAATAACTGGAAAACGTCCTGTCAATTTGTCAGTACACACAGTGCTAAATGTTTATTTGAAAGAACTAAACACATCTGAGAATGTTCACAATGGAAAGCCTTCAACTTTGTTGAGATGCTTACCAACTGGAACTGCTCCGTATTGTGAAAGTGTGGTTGTTAGATTTCCTAATTTGCAGTTTAAGAAATTAGGTTCTAGTTTCTTTGAGTCACTAAGTATATCTGTAACTAATCAGGATGACAAACCAGTTCTTATGCATGATTTTAGTGTTGTGTTGGAAATTAAATAATTTTATTTTTGTTTATAAAAAATGAGTGGTGGTCCAAAGTCGAGAATCATACCAGTTGCGTGTCCAGTAACAGAGTTGAAAGATTTGGCTGATGTACAGGATTTTGAGAAGGAAGGGGATGTTGGAGAAATATATGGTTTTGAACTTGATTCAAATGGCATGTACAAGAGGAAAGTAATTGTTGACATGAAAGACGGTGAAAAACAGATTCCTAAACTTGGTCAGCTGCGTGATGTTACTGTACCTACTCCACCTGTAAATAATGCGCCTTACAACTTAATACATGTGGGAAATAAGTGGGTGGTTTCACCTGTGCCTGTTCCACCACCCACAATTGACTGGGACATAAAGTTGGAATTTATTAGTCCTTATGTATACACTGATGACGAAGGTGCCTTAGTGTTTAGGAAGGTTGTTAACTCGGGGCCGCTTATTGTAAGTCTTGTTCCAAGTTTTGCCCCAGACAACAATAGCAGAGAAAAACTGAAAGTTGAAAATTATGAGAGACGGCGGTATCTTCTTACAACTAGAAAGGGTAGATCAGATACTTCTGTTGTGTTTATGCCAGCAAGCTTAGTCGTGGCTAGAGAAGCGACAATAGTATTTGAAATTATCATGAAATCAGTAACTACTGCTAAAGAGGCTCAAATTGCACAGGGAATTAAACTTACATGGGACGAAACAGTAACAGAATCATCAAAGGTCTTTATTGCTATTACAAAAAATAATGATGTTATTAATGTTTCGAGCAGTGTTCCAGCTGTCAAGGTGGTGGTCGACAAAACAACTTTTGTTCGTCTAACTTACATAAACCTTGAACATATTGATCTTGTTGCATTTTATTATGCCAGCAAATTGTATACTTTTGAAGAGTTGCAAAATGTAATTGCTGATTAAATAAAAAATATTTGTGAATAAAAAAAATGGTAAACTTCTATCCGCAACTACCGACGCTTGATCTGACTGAAACAAATGTGATGACTAAAACAACGCTTGCGCCTGATCCACATATGCCAATTGCTTCAGATAAAACATTACAGGCAGATGCATTCAGATTAAATAATATTACAGAAGCTTTGAAATATTTGGAGAGTGAGGAGGCTAAGTACTCACGGTGCAAAAGGAGGTATAAGTCAGTATTTAATTCTGTTCAAAACACTTCTATGGCTATTGGTGCAGTTTCAGCTTCATGTTCTGTGGGGGGTATTGTTTTGTTCGCCACAGGAATTGGGAGTTTGGCTGGAATAGCAATTGAGGGTCTAAGCGTTGCTACATGCCTAGCATGCTTTGGTTTGGAAGCCCTAAACAAGAGGTTTCACACAAAATTACAGAAACATGAAGCATTGAGTACTTTGGCGGGTGCAAAGCTGAGCAGTATGAAACTTATTATCAGTAAGGCATTGAATGATAATTGTATTAATGACGAGGAATTTAAACGAGTCCAGGATGATTTAAATAATTACAAAAAACAGAAGTCTGAAATCCAGAATAAAATGCGCAGTCAATCTCCTGTGAATGTTGAAGAACTGAAGGCTAGTTTTTTAGCGGAAGGAAAAAAGATCGGTGTTCAGGAAACCACAGAAAAGCTACACAATCTTTTAAACAAATAAAAATCAGATTTGGTAATCGTTTATTAATGTCATACACTTCACAGAGAGATGTCATGCCACTTACACAGTTTAGACCTGCACCATCTGCACCACCAGAATATTATTGAGAAAAAAAAAGTTTTCGTTGCTCTTGTAACTTAGTAAAAAAGACTTAGTATACGTGACTGGAGCCAAGTTGTTATTAAGTATTTGTAAGTAATTAGGGTAAGTAATTAATAAGTTCTTAATGTAAGTAGTTAAATAAGTTCCTATTGTAACTCACTTAAAGGTTAACATTTAAGTGAGTTGTGACTTATTGTTTTACTTGAGACCACTTGATAGTTTCTTATCCAGCTGTTTTCAGTGTCTGTATAGTGTAGAGTTTAACCACCAGTTGATTTTCTAATTCCTTAGAAACCTGACATGAGTACAAATCCCCCTCCTTTCAAATAATAACGTTCCCCTTGTTGATCTTTTGACATTACTTAGCGATTTGAAAGGGTGTAGCTATAAAGGCCATTGACGGGTGAGAGCCTTTTCAAAATGCGGCTCGTGTCTGAATTGAAAAGGAATGGAATGTGGCCGCTAATAGCGCGGCGTGAGGCAACACAAAAGGCGATCAACCGTGACACCACCTGGCAGCTCATGCTTACGATAAAATTGTACTGACATGAGTGTCTGTAAGTGCGCGTGTGTGTGTGTGTGTGTGTGTGTGTGTGTGTGTGTTTGTGTGTGTGTGTTTGTGTGTGTGTACGTCTGTTTGATTGTGTGTTTGTTTGTTTGTTTGTTTGTTTGTGTGCGCGTCTGTGTGTTTTGTCTGTGCGTCTGTGTGTGTGTGTTAAATATTACTTGTTAGTTTCTTATCAAACTGTTTATAGTGCACAGTATAACCACCGTCTGATTTTTCGGGAACCAGCCATTGAGTAAATATGAAGTCAATTTCGAAACTCTTCTTGTCACCTCTCAGCAAATAGCCTTTTCAAAGCTGTAGAGCCGGTTTATTCATAGAGTGTTCCCTTACTAAGTTGAATAGCGGCGCCCTACTGTGACGGCGCGTTGGCTGTTGGCCATTTGCATTTTAATGTCAAATCGAACGGGTAGACACATAATTGGAAAAATAAAAAATTCCTTTATGAATAGCGAGACAGTGTGGGTACATACCGATCTGATTCAAAAGATTTATCCCGGTTTCAAAAGGCAATCTCGTCCCGACAAGAAAATGTGAATAATTGCTATTTTCAGAACAGGTCTATTCATATCTTACCTGAATTGAAGTGGGGGTCTTTCAAAACCAGTCAAGCGTAGGCATGAGGTGTTTATGTATTATATATAATTGCTTCGGGTTACAAGCACTGGTTTGATCGGGCGTTTTGTCTATGGGGGGGGGGGGGGGGGGGGGGGGGATTTGAAGTATTATTAACACTATGACTGAGTTAACCCCTTAAATTCTCAGTCATAGTGTTAATAAAGATTCAGTTCTTTCTTTATATATCTAATTACAGAGAAAAATAAAAGGAATTTGAGAAAAAGGAAAGGCAAGGTCGTGTGCGTTTTTGTGAGCGAATAACATAGAAAAATGAGGACCATAGAAGATTCCCTAAAACTCTCATATTCCCCCTCTCTCACAGAGGTATCTGTCCTACCTTCTGCTGGTGCAGCGCGGGCGTCCTGAGCAGGGCCGTCGTTCTGCCCTTCCAGTTTCTTGGAATCGTGCCAACATGCTCTGGATCACTGAATGAGACACCCCAAGACGTCTCCCAACTTCTCATCCGGAAATTCCATCCTGCAGCCATGCTATCGCCCGGCCTTGATCTACTGGCATTAGCCTTTTTCGTGGTGGCATGGATCTCTCTCTCTTGGCTTGACTTCGCGAACGAAGATTTTATAGGAGTTGCCCACGACGTCTGCAGGCTTGTTCGTGGCTGCGGAGGCCAATCCGAGACAGGCAGGTTCGACTGCAGTGGCTGCAGGGGAAGGTATGGCCAGGGTTCTGAGCTGCGGCATCTCTGTTTTTTCTCCTGAGCCGCTTGTCCTTAAGGCTAGCTCTGTGAGAGTCCTCAAAGGAGACAGCTGCCTTGTAAATGGTGGAGCGCCAGGTGTCACGGTCCGCAGCAAGCGAAGACCACTGGTGGTGGTCGATTTGGCAGGCACTAAGTGACTTCTTGAGACAGTCTTTGTATCTCTTCTTTGGTGCCCCTCTGTCACGGTGTCCAGTAGCAAGCTCGCCGAACAGGGTGATCTTTGGTAGGCGATGATCCTCCATCCTGGAGACATGCCCCGCCCAGCCCAGGTGGCATGGATAGGAAAGTGACAATTATGCCCCTACTGTACCAGTATTTGTAGCGAAGCAGAAGTGCTCAGTGTTCACGACTGACCCATTTAGTACGCGCATCACGACTTTACCGAGTTTGTCCACCTGACTGCCTTTGGTGCACTTGCCAATATCGCACAGGTTTTCACAAAAACTGACGATATTTCACGTGAATTTGACACGTTCTTGGAAATTTATGAATTGTTGTCTATTGTTCTCTGTACATTGGACTGTCCAAGGTCAACTTTTAACCCAGTTGGATCGAAAGAACATTGTATTTTATTATCATACTTGCGATGATAAACGACACAAAAAAGTGGGGTGGCCTTTAAGTTTTGACCATTAGTATACATACATATTTGCCCTTGCTGTATGAACTCTAATGTACTTAAAGATTTTCTGTGTATTTCTTTACTTTGCATTTTTACTCATTTTGTATTTTTGTGCATACGCGTGTGCGCGTATGTCTGGAGTGCGTGTCCGAGAGCGTATGTGTGTATTGTGTGTGTGTGTGTGTCTAAGTGCGTGCGTATGTAAGTTTGTGTTTGTGCGTGTGTGCGTGCATGCGTAATTGCAGTGTGCATGTCTGTGTGCGTGTGTGCGTGCATGCATGCACGAGGTGTGGTGTGCACGCGTGCGTACCTGAGTGCGTGTGTGAGTGTGTGCGAGCGTGCGTGTGCGTGCGTATGTTTGTGCGTGTGCGTGCGTATGGTCGTGCGTGCGTGAGCGAGTGCATGCATGCGTCAGTGTGTGGTATGTGTATGTTTACACGTGTATGTCATTTATGTAGTAGATGTAGCAATGGCAAGTTTGAAAACTGGTCCTGTTACCAATAACTTCTATTGTTGCAAAATAAAGGTTCATTGTTCATAGTGTTTCTTTTTTTCTTGGTTATTATTTTTTTTTTTTTCGTTTTATGTGCTGGGAAGTCATCTTTGGTCTGGATTAAGTTTCTTACATTTATATAATATATATATATTACATATATTATATGTAATTTGATGTAATTTTTTAAACCCAGCAGTAAAGGGGTTAATCCCATTACACATGCAGTCTCAGGTACTGTGAACTAGTGGCTGCATAAGCAAGGGGCTTAACTCATTACATCACGAGGCTGATTTCTAACAAAGTTTCTTATTGTCCTATTACAGCTAAAACCATTTTAGTTCAAGGGTGGTGCCAGAATAGCTTGGCGCCTCAGGTGCCAAGCTATTCTGGCATCACCCTTGAACTATAATCAAATTGATTTCAAGCAATTGTGTATCAGAATAAAAAGGGTTAACAACACGCCGCATACAGATACATGCTATGTATGCTCAAAAGAGTGCAGTGGACTGCACACATACTTCCACTTGTGGACTTACCCAGCAGTGTGAGAAGGTGTCGATATGGCACTAGAAGCAGAACTGATGCTATGACTGCGAGTAGAGCCGTGACTGGACAGATCCACGTCCCCCCTCCCACACAACACCTTCCTCTCCATCGAGGCACTCAGTCCTCGTAAATCCACTGGCACAAAGTTCTCGTCACCCATACCCACTTCTACCATTGATCCTGAGGCAGTCAGCTTCACTTCCATAGAGTTCTGTAAGTCAGAATTGCCACCCCATGATGCCTCGAAGGCACCTTTATTAGAAACACTAACATAACTATCGCTGCCTGAAAACTGTGTGAAATTTGCTGCTGATTTCTCAGCACTGTCATCAAATCCTTGCATTGATCTGCTACTGTCCTCCATGTGTGCACATGTTGAGATGGCTTCCATCAGCCAGCTGTTGCTATGGGTCATGCCTGATGCGTCACCATTCTGTGAAGGAGCTTTGGAGTCAGCATGAAGTGGGTCAAAGGACGCGAGGTCAGCATCAGGAAAGGAGGAGCTGAGAATGGAGTCCATGTCACCAGTGTCGGTGTCATCCTCACCTGTGGAGGAATCCAGGCTGATGGAGTCCGGCACCTGGGGAAACTTCCATGTACCCTCTAGAGGCTTTGGCCTGAAAAAGAGAAAAAATGAAATGTCCATGTATAGGAAATGTGCTGGTCTGTGAATCTGGACCTTAGGGCTGAAAGATCTAAAAGTCACAAGTGGCAATAGACAAAATCCATAAGGTACCTCACTATGCAGGAATCATTATAACACAAAAGCGCCACAGACAGAAAAAGGGTTAACTTCCAACGCCCTGAGGATGAAATTGTCAATTTTTTTGTAGATATCCTCTGAGGTCCATATCACATTTCTGGAGATGGATCGATGATGATATTTCAAGGTTGGTGTCAGAATAGCTTGGCGCCTAGAGGCGCCAAGCTATTCTGACGCCAACAATGAAATAGCATGGTCGATCCACATCCTGTCGTAGTCTTTCAGGGCTTTATGGGTTAAATACAACAACCTTATCAAGCACTACTGATAGAATCATGACCAGCCCTGCTGTGACTTGTCGATGGACATCAAGCATATAGGAGGATCCAAAATCAAAAGTCATCGCAGGGAAGGAACTTAACACACTGAATCATAAGGCCAAACCTGGGAACAGTCCCTTTAACCCGTCACATCCCGAGGCTGATTTTTTACAAATTTGCTTATTGTCCTATGAAGGCTACATTACAGATTAGGAGATAGATCAACCATGTTGGTTCAATGGTGGTGCCAGAATAGCTTGGTGCCTCAGACACAAAGCTATTCAGGCACCATCCTTGAACTATCATAGTCAAATTTATTTCAAGCAACAGTGTATCAGGATAAAAAGGGTTAACAGTACACTATAAGTTATTGGTCGCAGGGGTTTGCTACACGGACCCTTCTAGGCCTGAGGGAGGTCAAAGGAACCTTTGTACCCCGAAGGCCTGAGGGGTACAATGGTTCCTTTGACGTCCTGAAGGCCTACAAGGGTCCATGCAGCAAGCCCCTGCTACCAATAACATATTTGTTTTCATTCCTCCACTATTTTCGGAAAGAAATCAAGAAGAAATCTTCTGACCTGGATCGCGCCAGACATGACTGACATAAAAGGAATATATATATTTAAGACATAATAGATTTATGACATAATTTAAAATATTTCATGATGTTGCCATCTTCAGTAGTGTGCCTGTTGTTTCGAACAACACTCAGGCATGGGAATTAGAAAAGTGAAAAAAGTCTGAAACTAAGGGGGTCCAGGGGCATGCCCCCCCCCCCCCCCCCCCCCCCCCCCCCCCCCCGGGAAGCGAGCATGAAAAGAGTGCGTTCAGTGTTGTATTGCTTGCTTGCACGGTAAAGTAACGACTGCGTTACAGCCACAATAGGTGACGCGTAATTCTAGCGGGTGGCATATCACTTGAATGAATGCCTCGCAGTGCATAATGACCGGTGCTCAGTTCCTTTTTGCACCCCAATTTTTTTTTTGGGCGGACAATTTTTTTTTTGGCGGCTGAGCAATATCATTTCGGCGGAAATTTGCCTTTAGGCGGACAATTCCCATGCCTGAACACTAAGTAACTTTGTACTTTAGAACGTTTGGTTATCTTTTATAGAACAAAACTGGCATCCAAGATGCGTCAAAAAGAGGGCTACAAAAAGTCCGCCATTTGTCGCTACAAGGATTTTTGTATCACAGTCACATGGTACGGTTTGCGCTAAAGCGACTGGTCGTGTGACGTAGGGATGAAAACAAATCAGTTTATCACAAAGACTGAGCATGATACTTCAAGTGATGCCAGAACAGCTTGGCACCACCCACTGGCTATCATGCTCAGTCCATTTTTTGTTGCAGTGTATTAGGGCTGATTTGGGGAAGACAGACATAAAAATTCATTTTTCTCTAAAAGGTATTTTTTCGAAAAATACTTACCGATGACATGACTTTATGGAAATGTCTACTTCTAGCTCAATTTTAGCCTACTTACCCGTTGTGTGCCCACACAACCCGGGAGGCACTCGGGGAACCCCCCTAGAGGGGCCGAGAGTTGTCTCCCGTTTCCCGCCTTACCGGCTCCGGTCACGAGACCGGCCAGTTTTTTCTGATACTTCGCTCGAAAGCGGCAAGCGGGGCAGGAGGGAGGGTCCTCCGAGTCATGTCATCGGTAAGTATTTTTCGAAAAAATACCTTTTAGAGAAAAATGAATTTGTTTCCTCAAAAACATTACCGATGACATGACTTTATGGAAGAATTGCAATGAGGAGGAGGGTGCCGCGCAACTCTTAATGGTAAACAGCCCCGTCCTCCCAGTCGCAACCTCCCGACAATTTTAGCGAAGTGCATAGATAGGCGCCGGTGGCGCCGGGAGGGAGTGTTGCGCCGCGGCGATGTCCCTCACTAGTGCGAGATTCTCTCTTTGGCCTGCCAGGTCCCTGAGGTAGAAGCGGGCGAATACAGATTCAGTCTGCCAGCCCACGGCTGCCACGATGTCCTTGACAGCGCAGTTTCGGTCAAATGCGAGGCTCGTGGCCATGGCTCGTACCTCATGTGCGCGAACGAATGTGCAGCCTCTTCGCTCCCTGCGGGGAGATATCTTGATACGCGGAGCGTATAACCCAGCGGAGCCAGGACGAGATCGTCTGGGCTGTTATGTCATTCCTGCTGGGTCTCAGAGGTAGGAAGAGGCACGAACGCCCTCTGCGGAAGGCTTTAGATCGTCGCAGATAACTCTAAGGGCGCGCACGGGATCCTGTTGCCTGGTCTCCTGAGACAGAGGGTTGGTTCTTAGCGGCCGTAAGGTGATAACCTGAGGTGCCGTCAGAGGAGACCTGTTCTTGGCCAGGAAGGCAGGGTCAGTGAGGAGTTGAACAGACCCATCCGCTCGGAACTGTAGGCAGGTAGGCCGCGCCGAGAGTGCGTGTAGCTCACTCACCCGAGAGGCGGTAGCAAGGGCCAGCAGGAAGCACGTCTTCGTGCCACATCTGCGAAACGGGCCAAGGTAAGGGTTCAAATCTGTCAGAATTTAACCACGTTAGCACCCAGGGCAGGTCCCAGCGGGGAAGGAGTGAGCGGTGTGTTGGGCGCTGGATGCCGAAGTGACCCATAAGGTCGGCTAAGTCTTTGCAGGCGCCCGGGTCTGGGTGTCCAAGGTGTCGATAAGTGTCAGCGATCATGGACAGGTAACCCCTCACGGTGATGGGGGCCAGGCCTAAGTCTCGAAAGAGCCAGAGGAAGAAGTCCGCCAGCTGAGGATTAGTCAGTTCCGTGGGTGACAGGCCGTGCTCAGAGCACCAGGAACACAGGACTCGCCACTTTCCCTCGTAGACTCGGATGGTGGAAGGTCTGCGGGCCGAAGCGATCGCCTCCACTGCTGCACCCGAGTAGCCTCTAGCTCCGAGGGCTTGCCGCACAACCTCCAGGCGTGAAGGAGGAGCCGCTCCGGGCAGGGGTGGAACAGCGGCTGACGCGGTTGCTTGAGCATGGTGCGTGGGGCGGGAAGCAGCAGGGGCGGGTCCGTGGCGAGGCTGAGAAGGTCGGTGGTCCAGGAGCGGTTCCAGGCGAACGGCGCAACTAACAGCAGGACCGCCGAGCATCCCCGAAGCTTGAGAAGGACTTTGGGTACGAGAACCGTCGGGGGGAAGGCGTAAGCCACCAGGCCGTCCCAGGGAATGGAGAGTGCATCGACAGCCCAGGCAAGTGGATCGGGAATCGGGGAGACGAAGAGCGGCAGCTGATGGTTCCACCTTGTGGCGAACAAGTCGACCTGGGGAGTCTCCCACCGGGCACAGATCATCCGACAGATGTCCTGCCGAAGGGTCCATTCCGTGTGCAGGAGCTGGCCGCGGCGAGACAGCGAGTCGGCTAAGACATTCAGGTGTCCGGGGATGTGTCGGGCTCGAATGGTAATACCCCGGTCCTCGCACCAACGCATCATCCGGTAGAGGAGCATACAAAGGTCGGGAGAGCGAGTGCCACCTTGTTTCTGGATGTAAGCCACCACAGTCGTGTTGTCCGAGAGGACGAGTAGCTCCTGGTGTCTGAGGAGATCCTCCCAGAACTGCAGGGCTTGCCACACCGCCTGCATCTCCAGACAGTTGATGTGAGTGTGCGCTAAGTCCGCGGGCCAGGGCCCCGAAGTCGAGAGGAACCGAGGAAGGAGATGAGCGCCCCACCCAGTGAGGCTGGCGTCGACACAAAGCGAGGTCTGGGGTGGAGGGGCGGCCAGGGGAACTCCCGACGCTAGCCACGAGTGGTCGGTCCACCGACGAAGATGAGGCAGCAGCATCAGGGGCACCGGAACCAACGTCATTAAGTCGCCTGACGACGGGCGCCAATGGAGTAGGAGATGCAGCTGGATCGGCCGGGAGTAGAGACGACCTAGGGGGATAAGGTCCGCTGCGGCGTTCAGCAGGCCCAAGCTGGAGCCAGACTCTGGCGGGGGCCACGTCCTGTCGTGCTAACTGACCGGCTAGGTCCGCAATCTCTGGATCCGTGGGGCTGGGAGGCGCACCGTGCTGAGGTCGGTCGCAAATTCCATGCCCAGGTGCACGAAGCGGCGGGACCGCGAGAGATCCGACTTGCCGTCGTTCACTAGGACGCCCAAGTGTGCCAGAAGCAGTAGCAGCGCATCCCTGTCCGACGCGAGCGAGGTCTCTGACTGGTTGCGTAGGAGGAGGTCGTCTAGGTAATTCGACGTCGGACTGGAGGAGGACTGTCGGGCCTTGGCGACTACGGCATCCATCAGCCGGGTGAACACCCAGGGGCTGAGGTTGAGACCGAACGGGAGCGCGCGAAACTGGTATACCACGCCGTCGATCGCAAAGCGGAGGAACTTCCTGGAGGCCTGGTGCATCGGGACATGCAGGTACGCATCTGAAAGGTCCAGGCTGACTGCGAAGTCCAGAGGCTGGACCGCGGCTTTCAGGGCTCGTGCAGTCTCCATCCGGAAGGAGGGGGCCGTAATGTACTTGCTCAGGGCCGAGAGATCGATCACCGGTCGCCATCTCCCTCCAGGCTTCGGAACGACGAACAAGCGGCTGTAGAAGGCTGGGGAGTAGGGGACGCGTACCACCTCCGTGGCGGCTTTCCTCAGGAGGGAGGAGACCTCTCCCCGAAGAGCGGAGGCCTTCAACGGGTCGCTGGGGATCTCGGCCAAAGGGGGGAGCGACGCAAAGGAGGCGGGCTGCGAAAGGCGATCCGGAGGTCGGCCGAGACGGTGTCGCAAATCCAGGGGTCGTCGGGAAAGAGTGTGAGCCAATTCCCGCTGAAAAAGGCTAGCCTCCCACCGACCGGAGACCCCGAAGTGGTCGGTGGGGCCAAGGCTGGGGGGCAGTCAGGTAGCCCGCCCGCGACCCGGTCGCCGGGCGGGACGGGGCCAGGCAGGGACACAGGCCCTGGAGGGTCTAGGACGGCCAAGGCGGGGGCCTGCTCAGGGCCGAAGCAGGGCTGACGCAGCAGCGGGTCTAACCGACCGCGAGGCGCGACCCCTAGCCTGTCGGGAGGACGGAAAGCGGCGGGGAGGAGGAGCACTCACAGGCCAGCGGTCGGGGTTGGAGGCTCGAACGGATGACCAGGTGTCGCCGAAAAGCAGGGGGCCACCCAGCGGAGCACGACAAAGCTGCGCACGCAGGTCAGGTGGTATCCCTCGGCAGGCAAGCAGGAGTGCGTCTCGACGCATCAGGGCACAGTTGGCGGAGGCAGCCATAGCATTAACGGATGAGTGGTAGGCGGCTCGGTTGGCGACTTCCGCTGAGACGAGTAAATTCCCAAGGAGAGGCGTGATAGAAGGCTGCCAAGCGTCTTCCACACGACGACCCAGGGCTTGAGTGAGCAGCTCCAGGAACCCAGCGCAGGCTAAGGTGTTCCGCACCAGAGACGCAGTCAATCCAGGCCACGAGGGAAGGAACGGCGAAGGAGGGCGGAGCCGCCAGCTTGCGACACGGCCGGGGGGTCGATCGCAGGAAGAGGGGTGGAGAAAGCCTGGGAAAGACCGGCATACCAATCCCGCCGGAAGGCGATGTCCAGGCCAGCCGGCCAGCGACGATCGGAGAAGAACACCGGCTCTCGAGACGCGGGAAGTTGCAGGAGCGCTGAGAAGACATCTCGCAGCTCCTTAATCCAGGCGGCTGGGGAAGCGACTTGAACCTCTTCACCTGACGCTCGGCATCCACAAAGGCCGAGACCTTCCTCTTCAGGGGGGGGAGAGGCTGGGCAGGAGTCCGCTGGCAGAGTGGCCGCGATGATCCTGGCGGTTTCATCCAAGGCTAGGAGGGTCTCCGCCCGGGACGACGACGGAAGGGACGAGGGGACATCATCACCGACGTCGGAGGGCGAAAGGGAGCGAGCATCCTCCTCCAACAGGGCTGAGACGGAGTCTTCGGGCAGCACGCTGAGGGCTTCTTCGTCCAGGGGGTGGCGAGAAGGCGGGTGAGGCACCAAGGAAGGTCGAAGCTTGGGCGGGGGCGCATCTCGAACCTCACGGGAAGCCCGGGCACGAGCCGGCAGCGACGACGGAGGCGGGGATCGCCGAGGCGACCGCGGGAAGGAGCGAGGAGGGGTCCTGTCCGGTGCGTGGCTTCTTCTGGGTGAAGTACGGCGGACAACCGAAGAGGAGTGCCGATCACGGGAAGAAGGTCGACGATGGCGGGTGACGCGGCGAACGCATCGAACTGCGAAGGCGAGCGCGACCGAGGCGCGCGACGAGGAGTGGCGGGGGGAGCGGCGACGCTCCCGGCGGGGGGGAACGATCCTTCCGGCGGCGCTCGCGGGCGAGTGCGAGTGTCTAGCACTGACGGTGGAACGGGAAAGGTCGGGGGGCGCGACTGTGTCGCGTAGGTTGAGGCTGACGTCTCTCCTGGCCGGACTCAGTGAGAAGGGCTCTATGCCGGTGTACAGATCCTCCGGAAGGATCAGCGGGCTTATCGTGGAGAGAGAGAGGAGCAAGGCCAGTCAACGTGGGACGGCTCGTGGCGAACTGCTGCAGGCCGGGCTCAGTGAGGCGGGCGCTTTGCCGGCAAACAGACCCTCCGGAAGGGTCAGCGGGCGTGGCAGCAGTGGCAGTCCTCTGGTCAGCGAACAACGCAGAGTCCCGACGATCAATCCGTTCCGAGAGGCCGAGGCGAGGAAGAGCGGTCGTTACCACAGGGGCGACGTCAACAGGAGTGGGACGAGAGATAGCAGACGGAGGTCGCTCTCGCCGGTAAAAAACTCCAGAGGTCAGACCAACGGAACTCCGGCCAGGTCGCACAGACATCGCAGAGATGGTCGAGGCGCAGCCCGAGCAGGGGAGGCAGACCGCATGGTCGTCCGTCGGCCACTTGAAGTCGCCGCATTGAGCGCAGGTAAGCATTTGGTTCCTGCAACAGACAAAGAGCACAAGGTCGCAAAGGTGGACAAGGGAGCCTAGCCCCACACCAAGGTACTCCAAGCGCCGTGACCACCGGCGCGTAAATAGTGGCTACAGTCTCCCAGAGCTAAAGGGCCTTTAAGGTAGACGAACGGCGTGTGGGTGCCCGAAGGCCCTACGAGAACAGAAACCCTAGTCTACAAGACAACGTCTTCTCGTAACAGTGAAATACCAAAGGAGAGAAGGCGACGTCCCTCGAGGAGACTCGTAAAAAAGGTCGTGCAAGGCGCCGAAGCGTAAGCTCAACAACTGGCGCCCACGTAGTAGCAAAGCCGAAAGGAAAGCCCAACGGTAGCCGGCTCTCGGCCCGAGGGCCGGCTGTGGGAAACTACCGCTACCTTACCTCCGAGACGAATCGGGAACAGGGGGAAGGGTAGTCATACACCTCCACAGCGTAGAGGAGAGCAGCAGAACGACGCCAGCAGAGGCAGGGCACATGAAGAGGCAACGAGCGTAGGCAAGAGAAGGACCGGTCGAAGCGGCGCGAGCGCAAGGCCAGACACGTCTTCTCTGTACGAGCGAAGTAGCAAAACTGGCCGGTCTCGTGACCGGAGCCGGTAAGGCGGGAAACGGGAGACAACTCTCGGCCCCTCTAGGGGGGTTCCCCGAGTGCCTCCCGGGTTGTGTGGGCACACAACGGGTAAGTAGGCTAAAATTGAGCTAGAAGTAGACATTTCCATAAAGTCATGTCATCGGTAATGTTTTTGAGGAAACAAAAAAATCTTTTCAATAAACAAAACAAAACAAAATAAAAACATGCCAAACGTACGCAGAAACTTTCAACGACTGTTGTAGACTGGATTCCCCCTCACAATGACTCACACCATCAGACACACTTTCCTGGTGACTTTCACTATCCGACTGCTTCTGCCCTGGTGGTGGGGCGGGGATGGGAACCAAGTCAGGGGATGGCTGCCCATTTCCTATGGGTGGCCAATTGCTGAGTATGCCCAGTCCGGCCCCTTTGTTGCGGTCACCACTCACTGTTTCTGGGCACAGGAGTCTTGGCATGGGGGATTCCACCTGACCATCCTGGTTTTAAAAAAAACTGAATGATGAATATGAAATTGCAAAGTATATTGACAAAAACAAAAGTCGTTATGATTATACACTGTTGGATATTTGACAAAAACTTTGTTTTGACTATAACAAACTAAAAACAGTAAAAAGAAAATGTTTTGAAATTTGTAAAATCTGCAGAGTTTTGAATGATATGAAACTGTAGCACCAGTATAGAACTTACCGACAAGAAACAAGACATGAGTTGTGATTTGTAAAGATGTGGCTGTGTCCCAATAAAATTTAGTAAGGCCAATGCACTCTGTCTTCGCTCCTCTATGACAGCATCATCAAATCGCCCTGTATTGAAAAATCAATCAGACTTGAAGTTTAAAACATGCAGAAACACAGATTTCATGCACTGAAAATTTGAAACATGATCATACACATCAGAAAAGGGATGCAACACTGAAGATGCCCTTTTGAGGGCATCTTCAGTGTTGCATCCCTTTTCTGACTTGTATGATCATGTTTCAATTTTTTAACAGTGCATAAAATCTGTGTTTTGTTTTGTTTCGTTTTTTATAAAAAGGACATCTTCAATGTTGCATCCCAAAGATAGTTTCCCTTCTCACTGGAATATTTTTTTTTAATCCAAAGATGAGGCCAGGACTATTGTGATGAAACTCTATGCTCACGCATAGGGTTTACACAGAAGGTTTAGTATGGTACAGTTTTGTTAGCGGTTTGTCTTGTGACAACTATTCTGTGTGGCACGAGACCCATGTAAGTAAAATCTTAAAGGAACTTTTGGCACGGGGAGTTTTTAGTGAGTTCAGGCGAAAAGAGCTGTAGGAATGTTAGTACAGGGCTATACTGTCAGTGTGGACAGACATGTGTGAGATACCTTAGCCCGTATTCCAAGACTCTGAAACCTAGAATTCAGGTATGTTTCTATATGTATTATTGATGGTTACTGCGTTAATGATAGTATGCTTTAGTAGGAATTAATTCGGTTGTGTAGGTTGACTGGGTTGGTTCAGTTATTTTGGCTTGGAAGTTATTGAGGCAACCGGTATTTTTCTATATAGTTATTTACCAAGATGGATAACTAAGGAATGTGAGGTGTGTATGCTTAAGTCGTTATGAAGGTAGTACGTGGTTAAGTATAGTCTTTTCTAGTGTATGAAAGAACGTATAGCTAGAGTGCTAGGTTATAGTCTGTTTCAAGATGGTGACAGAGACATGGGGTGTTACGAAAGTAGTCGGGTTATGAAGCACGTGTGTGTGTGAATGAACGTGTGAGTTATTTGTATCAGCCAGGTTACGTAATGTATCTCATATCCAATATGTGTGTGTTTAGCAAGTGTTATGATTTGGGACCTTATTATTTATTCAGAGTGCTTGTCGGAGATTGGAGCGACGGACGCCGAGACGTCAGTCACTAGGGACCTATTGCGAGGTCATCTCTCCATCTCTTCACTCAGGGAGTGAGCGACCGGTGCCGAGACACCGGGTCACAGAGCGAGTTACGAGGACGTCCACGGTACGAGAGATGGGACAACTTGGCAGCGTACGACAAAGGACTTGCACGCCTAGATGTGAAAGGACTGAAGCTGAACATAACCAGGCGAGAACATCAAAACAGGTTGGATTGTGAGAGACAACTACCTAGCCTGGCATTTACATTGTGTGTGTGTATGTGGTGTTGAGGTGCTTGTATTGGGGAAGGTGTGGTGTACATAGTTGTGATAATCTTTTGAGCATTTCTTTTATTATTTGTTATAAACGTCGTCGTTAGAAAGAAAGCCCGTGTGTTGAGTTTTACCGCGTGAATGCGCCCATCTGAGTCAGTGGCGGTGTATGCATCTGTTGTGCAAGAGTCTGTACGTGCGACTGGGGGAAAGTCTGCGTGTGTTACAACCATAAACAGTGTAGGGTGTAAACAAACAAACACAAAAAAACCGCAAAATTTCTTTGTGATGACCTCGATAACAAAACACTCATACGCAAAACCATAAAACCCAGGAAGAAAACATGAAAACAGGAATCTTCCTGTATTGTGTGCATTCATTAGTTACTTAGAAAAGGTCATTAGTAAACTTAGATCTAAGGTAAGCAACAAAAGTGACAATAGAAAAAAAGCAGACACTGGGAAGTAAATGACTCACCAAAAACTTTTGGTTTTGCAAAAACAGGAAATGAGTCCCTGCGATGCAAAGCCTTGTGCAGATTCATCATGGACTTGTACAGGTTTTTGAAATCATTGTAACGCTTCCATGTAACCACCTGTCACACACAGGAAAATGACAGCTGTAAACTTAATAACATTAACAGACAAAGTTTTACCTTAAATCTGGATGTTAACTCATTTGGGACATGCTTCATTTAGATATGTTGCACAAAGCATCCTAATGCAGGACATCTTGAATGTGTTAAGCTTGTTGTGCATGCAGCCACGATGAGAATCTATGCCCCTTGCTAGTGGCAACATCTGTCCTTCTCTGTCCTACTTCTAAAAATCTAATGTATGCCTTACAACACATTCTGTTCAAAGAAATTGAACTCATGTAATTGTTAAACTCTCTATACTTTCATTAACAGCATGCCAGGAAGGAACAGATGTTCAAAAAGTCTGCTGTAGGTAATCATCCTATTGTCACAAAGGCAGTGTACTAATTATTAAACTATGAATCTTTGAATATTTTCATGACTTACCACAGTTAGACTCTCTGGGCGATCAATGGAGAAAAACTGGTAAATAAAAGAAAAAATTATTGTGTGTGTTCTTTTAATAAATTTATCACAATCAAACTTTTTTTTAATAACAAAATTTACATGATCAAACTTCAACAATACAATTTCAGTTAAAAGATTTCACTACTGTATCTTCAGATCATCAAGACATAAGACATTTATTCACCAAGTAAAACGTTACAAGGATTTTTGTGTGACATGGCGACAGTAAAATACATCCTCACTTACTACACATGCATTCATCATGACATACACTCAGTCGTCCTGTATACAGCACTAAGATAAACACAATATTACACACATCAGTCCTATGTCACAATCATGGAATAATAGATGGATGGCGAAATTGACAATATTTACTTACTATTCAGTTGAAAGATAACAGGGGTGGGAGATCGGTGCTTCACACGTTAATAAAATTATTATGCATACATGTGTACTCATCACATGTGTTTCCCATCATCTTTAATAATACGGCAGTAAATTCGTAATACCCTATCAACCGCACCCTCCCAGTCCCACTTTACATCGTCTCTATTCGAAACTACATTACAGCTCTAAGAAAATGTTGCTGAAGCAAACAAAACATACCCGGCATGTTACTTTGTAAACTGTGAATCCTTTTGGGTGCATCCGTGGATCGGCAACGTCGAAATTCCAGATTTTGTCATGCAACGACAGCTTTAAGTCACTTGCCGTCTGGTCCGACGTTCCGCTTGTCTTCGACATCTCTGATCCTTCTGTTCAACTAAACAGCCAACATATTAAACGTCGATTAAATTTAAGACAGTCATTATTCTGACTCCATCTGTCCTTTCATTGAACTGCTGGCGATTTGCATCAGCGTGTTCTCTTCATTTTACAATTTGGTCAATGTTTTCACAGCCCTCTGTCATCCATCTCGCACCCATCATTAACTTAAATTCTGGCCTCTTTTCGCTGAAGAGTTCCACTTCCGTAAACTAAAGGAGGCAGCCAACATACCGACACAGGGACGCACAGTGATGGGTTTGTTGACAATTTTAAAGAAAATGAAACAAAAAGAAAAGGAAGTCAGACTTCTTATGCTGTATCCTTGTTGAATGATGACTTTGATGTATGTGTCTCTTGCTTTTTATATTGAACGGGTGACTAATTTCCCCAGCTCCTGTCCAGGATTTACAAGGAAAGGGTGCACGACCAAGACCAGTAAATTTATGCATGTATTTCGTAAATCAACATACGTTTTCCCGCTCCTTAACTTGTAACAGCGGACTTGATAATGCTGGAAAAACAACCATCCTGAAAAAATTCAACGGAGAGGATATCGACACCATCTCACCTACACTTGGTTTCAACATCAAAACCCTGGAACACAGAGGGTAAGCAACTAGTTTTTTTTTATATTTATTTTTTATTTTTTACTATTTCGAATTTTGGGAGTGGGGGGTGGGGGGGGGGGGGGGGGGTAACTACATCTTGACGGCAGTATAGATGGCCAGGAATATCAATCCAGACCAAAAAGGTGACTGCCAAGCGTGTAATATGCAAAGAAGTACCCAACGGAGAAAGAAACACGCATAGAAAAGACGGGTACAACACAATTTATTAATATTTCGGGTAAATACCTTTGTCAAAATAGACAAACAAACAAACAGAGAGATTAGCCGCTACTTATCTTCATTGGCAGAAGGAATGTGGCAACTGAAGGAGGTGACGGAAAATAAAAGAAAAGGAAGCACAAAAGTGCGGGAAAAGTAAAAATGACGTCAACGAAAAATCGTAATAGAGAGACTCGGAAAGAACCTGAACACGAGAGACAAGAGTGTGTGCAAGTACGTGCAGGAGCGAGCGAAAGAAATGGCGTGTAGATGAGGCCAGAGAGAGAGAGAGAGCGAGACGGAGAGAGAGAAAGAGAGCGAGACGGAGAAAGAGAGAGAGAACAAACGGGGAGTACCCTTGGGCATGAAGTAGGCTGAGTGTCTAATACACAAAGCCTGCTAAACACCAACCCGAAGGCAAACTCTATATCACCTTCAAGTTGAGGACTACCTCGGGGAAAAACGGGAGGACCCCGGGAAAAAAAACCCAGCATTTAGCACGGTACACAACAAGTAATAAGTCATGAAAACAAATCAAATAATCAAATTCAGTAAGAGAATATTGGTATAAGTGGAGAGTAGGTAGTTGTGAAACTCAAAAAATAAGGGGGGGGGGGGGGGAGAGAGAGACGGGGGGGGGGGGGGGGGGGGGGAGGGGGGGGGGGAAGAGGAAGGGGAAGAAGGGAAAAGGAAAAAGCGTAAAGAGAGAAAGAGGGCTAGAGAGAAGTGGTAAAGGGGGTAGGGGGGTGGAGAAAGAGGGAGAGAGGTAGAAGGAGAGAGGAAAAAAAAAAATGGGGTGGGGTGGGGGCGGAAGACGACCAGCCAGAGCCACCAACCCCACCCAACAGGCACCCACCAGCCCACAGAAAAACACACAGGCACGCAACAAGATGACCACATACATCCCCAAGGGATGCACACGATCGCCTCGCCCCAAAACCGCGTATCAAACCGTGAGCCGGAGACCCGGCGCCCGACAGGGAAGGGCCAGGGATCCAACTAAACGTTCGGCCAGCGCTGAGAAAGTCCCCAAGGATCAGTCTGCCATCATCTCTTTACTGGCAGACTGAATGACACGTGTATACAACCATGGACAAAAGGGAGGGGAGGAGGGGGTGGTGGTGGTGGAAGTAACTACATCTTGACGGCAGTAAAGATGGCCAGGAATATCAGTCTGCTTCAACTCTTTGTTGTCGGACTGAATGACACATACAACCATGGTGTCAGAAGTTTTCAGTTCAAGCATAATTATATAGTCATGGCTTACCGCGCACCCATATGCTGAATGGGACCATTGGAGAAGCTGATTTGACATCTTCCTCAGAGCGACGGGAGCAGCAGACCTAAATGGCAGCATCAAAGTCAGACTTCTGTGAACAACATCGATGATGACAGAATAAAGATCTAGTTCAGCTTTGTCTTCAGACCCGAAAGCCCAGACACTGATGACCTGCATTGGTGCCTCCTGGCTGCAGACAAAGATGACTATGCCCTTGTCATTGGCAAGTACTATGATTACTTTATTAGAAGGGATTTGTCATTCCTTCTGAGAGATCAGTTTGGTACCAGCTAAAGTGGGACGCAGAACAATCCTTTAACTTACGGATGTGGACTGTCAAGGAGCATGCTTGACAGTGCAAATTCAACAATGTTGAAGAAGCCAAGCTTGATTTTTCATGCAGTGATGACACAGCAAAACTAAAACTATATGATGTTGACGCCGAAATCTCTTTGACTAAAGCTACTGGAATAACATCACTGATAGAACTCACATGCAAAGAACTTGCATGGTCCAAGGCAGCTGACATGAACATTCCACACTCACACAGGAGAACAATCCTTACACAAAAACTGTACTATACATTGGCACTGTATCTCAACAGGCGAGACATAGAGCTGGAGAGACATAGAGCTAGAGCTCATGATGAAATCTGTCACAGCCACTGAAACCGTCGAAAAAAAGATTTTCGGTCGGCATGGTAATGGTATTGCTAAAGTGGTCACAGCTGGAACACAGTTTACCTCAGAAGAGTTTCTTTTGTTTGGAGAAACTTTGGGTTTTGAGCATATTACTTCTTCATCCCATTACCCACAGTCAGATGGTGAAGTTAAACAAGCAGTTGAGACAGTGAAGAATCTTCTGAAGAAAAGTGATGACAAATACACGTACCTGGCTTTGTTGATGTACTGCAATATGCCATTAAGAATAAGAATAAGAATAAGAGTACTTTATTATCTCGAAAAGAGAAATTCGCTTGTGGTACATTTATCAGTAACAAATAGTACAAACAAGACATAAAAACATTATAGCATAATTATGAACATTTTCTCCCTGCACTTGCACAGCTACAAATTCCAAATGGATATAAAGTAAACACTACAAAATCTTTACACATAACTCTTACACATCTCACACAAACATCTTTTATGGACTGAACTGAGCGGCACTTATACATTCACACCCACCTCTACATATGCATACATAATACGCGTGTTTCAACCTAGTCCTAACCCTCACTACTTATTATACAAACGTCTCAGTACATTATTACACATTATTACACAAGCTGCATAATTAAAGTCTACCATAGTAAAATAATTAGTGGGTAAACACTCAGTAACAACAATCCCAGTATGTCCATGTTCACCACCAAATGAAACGCAATATAATCACTTCTCTAAAATCAACAAGCTCCATTCCTACTGATTGCACAGGTAAAGGGGGATAGGGGGAGGAGTTAGGTTTGGGTATGCGTGGATGTACCTACAGATTGCTTAGAGTGATGGATTTGGGGATGAAACTGTGCTGTAGTCTAAGTGTTCTAGCTTTGTGCGTGCGGAGTCTGCGGCCAGAGGGGAGGAGTTCATAGAGGTGGGCAAGGACATGGGATCTGTCTGAAGCTATCCGCCTACCCTTTCTCACCACACGCTGTTCATACAGGGACTCCACACTGTTTTGCTTACTGCCAGTCACTTTGCTGCAGATGTTTACCATTCGTGCCAGGGTGTTCTTGTTCTTCACACTCAGACCTCCATACCAGCACACAGAACCGAAAGTGATGACAGACTCAATAAAAGAGCAGTAAAAAGTTTGAAGGACAGAGGGGTTCACATTCAGCTTCCTGAGTTTCTGGAGGCAGTAGATGCGTGACTGACATTTCTTGTGTATGAGGGAGGTGTTTGCGTTAAAGGACAACTTATCATCTATGACTGTTCCAAGATACTTATACTCAGTCACACGCTCAACAGACACATCATCGATCATCAGAACAGGGACAGGGGCAGGGTTTCTTCGAAAGTCTATCAGTAGTTCCTTGGTCTTACTTACATTTAGGTCTAGAAAATTATCTTTACACCAAACACTAAAACGTTCTACTTCTGCAAAGTAAGTCGCATCATTATTGGAGAGATCTTCTAAGGCAGTGTCATCCGAGTATTTTATAAGAAGGGTAGAGTCAGTGCCACTACAATCGTTGGTGTACAGTGTGAACAGCACAGGGGAGAGAACTGTACCTTGAGGGGCGCCTATGGAAGTGGACCTAAGGGATGAGAGAGCTGTTTGAAAGCGAACTGACTGGGTCCTATTTACAAGGAAGTTGACAATCCATAGGATAAGCCTTGGCGTTACATTGTAACAGAGAAGTTTTTGAGCTATGAGATAGGGTTGTATAGTGTTGAAGGCTGAAGAAAAGTCTATAAAAAGAATGCGTACAAAAGAGCCAGGTTTTTCTAAATGTGTGTATGCATGGTGCAGGAGTGTGAGTGTGGCGTCGTCTGTACATCTGTTTTGCTTGTATGCAAACTGGAAAGGATCTTGATAGGGCTTGACCTGATCGAGCAGTCTAGAAAGGACAACACGCTCAAAGCACTTCATTACTATAGAGGTGAGAGCTACAGGGCGATAGTCATTGAGTGTCTTGGGCTTGTTGTTCTTGGGGACAGGGCAGACTGTAGATGTTTTCCAGAGCCTAGGTACAGTGCAATCCTTCAGAGACCAGCTAAACAAACGGCTATAAACAACAGACAATTGACTGGCACATACTCTCAAAACTCTACCACAAATATTATCAGGGCCTACTGCTTTCTTAACATTCAGTTTGCTAAAAAGCTTCTCAACCGCCTTGCCATGGATCTCAAAGTCTTCATCAACATTGCCTGCCACATTTACTTCAAGCTGGGAAATCATGTTATCTAAATCATCCTTCAGATCATCTTTCTCAAATCTACAATAGAACTCATTCAGTTTTTCAGAAAATTCAGTTTGTTCTTTCATTGGCATGCTACTGCTACTGAATTTTGATTTATTGTGGCCTGATAAAGTTTTAAGTCCTTTCCATGCATCTGCTAAGCTACCTGATTCAAACTGTGACTCTACTTTCTCTTTATACTTTTTCTTAGCGTCTAAAATCTGCTTCCTCAATTTATTCTGTACTGCTTTCCTTTCTACTCTGTCTCCAGTCTGAAATGCAACTTTTTTCTCATTCAGTGTGGCTTTGAGAGACTTAGAAATCCATGGTTTGTTGTTGGGATACAATTTCACTGTCTTAGATGGGATAATCATATCTTTACAGAAATTCACATAGTCAGAAGTTACTTCAGTAGCTTCGTCTACACTGGCACTAGAATCAAGAAACACGTCCCAATCTGTACACTCAAAACACCCCTGCAACTGTTCTACACTATCCTTAGACCACACCTTAACTAACTTCTTCACTATGGGCTCTGTCTGGATTTTGGGTTTGTATGCTGGGACAAGAAACACAGTATTGTGGTCAGAGTTACCTACGGGAGGGAGGACGAACGATCGGTATGCATTGGGGACGTTTCCATACACTAAATCTAACGTCTTGTTCTTGCGAGTGGGGACAGTCACGTACTGGTGAAAAGTCGGTAAGCTCGTGCGTAAGTCACAGTCGTTAAAGTCACCTGCAATAAAGTTGGGGGCGTCAGGGGAGATAAGCTGTAACTCTCTAATCACATCTGCTATCTGGGCTGAGGCGTGGGAGGGGTTGGAGTGAGGGGGGGTGTAGATGACCGTTACAAAGATCTGACCAAACTCACGGGGAAGATAACGGGGTCTGAGTGAAACTGACAATAAGTCTACATCACGTGTTGTAAGCTGTTTCCTAACCATTACGCTTGACTTGCTACACCACCGTTCATTAACATACAGGCCTACTCCGCCACCCCACCGTTTCCCACTAATCTTACAATCTCTATCAGTTCTAAACGGCGTACCAAAACCGTCGATCGCAACACTATCATCACTCACATCTTCGCTCCACCAAGTTTCAGAAAAGCACATCAAACACACATTCTTATACTCGCTCGTCAAACGCACATTCGCTACCAGTTCCTCAAAGTTCATATTATCGCTCTTGGGTCGAATAGAACGCACATTCGCCATGATCATGGATGGTAATGGAGGCCTGTTCTTGTTTCTTCTCAGTCGTCGCATCAACCCCCCTCTCTGTCCTCTCTTTCTCTTTTTCACGCTGCTCTTGCACTCGGCGTCATCGCTCGGCAACACAGTTCTCCTCATCTCGTCAGGCAAGTCGCACGCACAACGGCTACTGCCACTCAAAGCTCTCAGCAGCAGCAGGGACTCCCGAGTATTTTGAATCCTGCCACGAGTGGTTATAAACTCAGTATGGGGAGAAAACTGAAGACAAAAGTTCCATGCAACCCTGATGAACTGCTGTGCATACCAGACTCACTATGCATAGGAAGGAGGGAGGAAGTCTACAGAGAAAAGAGGAAGGACCAATTGATAAGACAGACACCACAGAATCATCAAACCAGAAAAGCTGCTACCCAGGGACAAAGTGTGGATCACTGGCCTGAATGAAGAGGGACGGATCGTCAAAGAACACGCATCGCCATGATCTCTCATCACAAAAACATCAGGCAGCAGCATCGTGAGGAGGAACAGACAAATGCTCTGAAAGCTGACTGAGCCTGTTTTTCCATTCGCTGAAAGTAGTTGACAGGCTGCAAAGGATACCATTGTAACAGACACTGTATCAGCTCCCAGTACATGTGAAAGTCCTGCAGTGATTGGACATCGAGCAAAAACTCTACTGAGATCTTCAGTCACAGATGACCCAGTGAAACAGCGACTATCCAGCCACATAAGCCTCATTGAACAAAAGGAACTTTGTAACGTTCTTGAAAATTTGAGATTAGTTTACTCATTCACTTATTTCTATTTCAGTTTATCATCACGAAAGGACCATTGTGAAGTTGTGTTCAGTGGACATTCAAATAGAGACCATTCATTACTCTATTTCCTTCATTGCTTCATTTTAATCCTTTGCGTGTTCATAGTGGTTTTTATCACGATGATTCCTGTAGGAATCATCACGACTAAAACTGCTACCGACATGCAATAGGTTAATGGTGTGAAAAGATTCCCAAGAAGGGAGATGTCATAATATATATATATATGGGATGTAGGGGGCTCTGGATAGAGGTAGTACCTTTGCTGTTCGGCAGCTGCGTCCTACACTATGATAGGACGGACGGGCATCACTGGTCCTTATCCATCCCCTTAATCTCTCATGTGCTGGCTCCAAGCGCCACATCCCGGCAAACCACTTCAGCTGGTGGGCTAAACCACCTGAGGGGGTGGTGTTCACACTGCACCACTAGGCGGATGAGCTGTTTCTGACAGCCAATGGCTAAAGGACGGAGGAGATCAGGCTTGATCCAATGGCGAAATGTAGGGGAGTAAACCCTTCAAATCAGGAGTGGAGCCCCGAAGGCAGACAGCTGCCTGTATTCACGCACTGTTCTGGCAGCTCCTGCAGCAAAACTGGTGCCAAACGTACTGCTTTGCATTCCTTTAGACTACATCAGCGAGGCCGAGAGGGGGATCTTGACGACTGGGCATCCCAGGATCCCCTTATACTTCGCCCAGGCTTGCGTCCTGGAGAGGTCACTCCAGTGCCGCTGTTCCAGCGACAACACAACACGGGAGACAGCAGTTACGAGTCCCAGCATAAAGCTGAGCAAGGGAAGGAGAGAAAACCAGTGGGAGGAGAAGAGGCAGCGCAGACGAAAGAAAGAAGAGCCAGTGCCCACAGCAACAGTCACAGGCTTCACATGTAGTGAATGCAACAGACACTGCCGCTCTCGCATTGGGCTGATTAGTAACAGCAGGCACTGCAAATCTTAAAAACGGACTGACCCAGCAAGCGCATATACTCCATTGTCTTCCGAGACAGAAGGATGCCAACATATATATATATATATATATATATATATATATATATATATATATATATATATATATATATATATATATATATATATATATATATATATATATATATATATATATATGGTTAGTGCCCATTTGGCATTTGGTAAAAAAAAGGCTTGCTTGAGCTGTTAATAGGTAACAACCTGTTGACGGCAGTAAAGATAGCCGGTGTCTGCCTTCAATCTTTATTGTCAGACTGAACAACATACAGCCATGTGGGGGGGGGGGGGGGGGGGGGGGGGGGGAGAGAGAAAAGAGATTGCTTTGTCTCATTTCATTTGTGTTTTAAGTAATGGTCTTAGTGCAGTGGTCAATAAAATATGATCCTTAATTGTAGATTGTAGAATGCTGTGGAAGAGAGCATGTTTATGGTAATGAAGAACATACACATGACCGGTAATAACATCCTAAATTGGAGTAGGAGCCATACCGTATGTTGGTCAGCAAAAGGCTTTGGCTGTCATGGGCCTCTGCAACAACTGATGGAAGGGATGGATTTTTTTTCTTCTCCAGATTCAAGCTGAATGTGTGGGATGTTGGGGGTCAGAAGTCCCTGCGCTCCTACTGGCGGAACTACTTTGAGAGTACAGATGGCCTGGTATGGGTAGTAGACAGTGCTGACCGCATGAGGCTTGCTGACTGTGCCCGGGAACTACAGGGATTGCTGATAGAGGAGGTATGCGGTGCCATATTACTTGTTTCGTTAACATGGACACGGAACATGACTATGCATGATAACATACCATTAATTGTGTGCTAAACCTTGTCAACACAGTTACAATTTTTATCCCATCCTTAACCCCATTCACTTGCAATGATCACAGAGTGTTTTTCAGAAATACAGTTAATTCTGTGCCTAACAATAACATCCCCAGCTGTCGAAAAAATATAGATAAAAAGTGGCATCAGCAAGGCACAGAGATCATCCTCATGATCCCATGCAACTGCAGGGGGTCATGAGGATGTGTCTCTTGCAGTTGGATTATATTGACATTTGTTTCAGCAGTTACAAAATTAACATATTGCAGCTTCTGACAGTAGTAAATTATATTCATGGCTTTGTTTCACAGCGGCTTGCTGGAGCGACTCTTCTGGTGTTCGCCAACAAACAAGATTTGCCAGGTGCGCTCACATCGGAAGACATCAAACAGGTACAACTATTTTTTTCTTTTACAATAAATGTCTTCTTACATTGACACTTTGAAATTCAAGCAAAAAATATTATTGAATGTTATAACCCCTTTGTTCATGCTGCCACCAGAGCTGTGAAAATAAAATGCGTCTGTTTCTTCAAGTTAGTTTATTGCAGATATGTTACAATTCTAGCATCTTAACTCATTTGTGGCCAGCCGCATCCAGATGCACGGCATAAGCATAAGCCGTGCATCCGGATGCGGCTGGCCACAAATGAGTTAACCCCTTCACTGCCAAGAAAAAAGGGAACATGATGCAGCTGCAAGAGACATATCTGTGCATCTTGCTGAGACCAATTTGTGTCCATGTTTCTTGGACGGTTTTGGCTTTTGGTCGTTGAACGAACAAAGATTTCAGAAACAAAAATGTATGTACATTGGCAGGGAAGGGGCTAAATGTCTGTTTACTTACTCTTTCAGGCCTTGGACTTGGACAGTATTAAAACTCATCACTGGCTGATCCAAGACTGCAGTGCTGTGACGGGAGACAATTTATTGCAAGGAATTGATTGGTTGATTGATGACATTGCATCTCGTATCTTCACAATGGACTAGCATGTCTGTTAGGCTTGAATTTAAAACAAAAACCTGATCCTGTTTATTTCCACTTACATTGTTCACATTGTGTAATAGCAGTTGTTTCTAAATCAAAATTGGGTCAGACAGTGGGTTGAGTCTTTTTGTGGCAAGGAAAGACAGTAGGTTGCACCGCTTTATAAGCAGTACAAACGGAACCTATTTGGTGGATCACCCACCACAGCATGTATCCTCATAGCAGTCATACTATTAGCTCTTAAACTCCCAGAACTAAATGACTTCTATTCTGTAGGATGGAATTCATTTAGTTCTGGGAGTTTAACTCATTTGAGACGAACTGCTAAGTGTTAATATCAGATAAATACCTCAAACTGTGGGTGTCGATGAGGCAACTATGAGCAAGAAGCGTATATATGCGGCTGCAGGGGCTCATGAGAATAATGCCTCTTGCAGATGGTGCTGCCTGGATGAATCCATGAAAACTTTGAAGTCCATGCAATGTTTACCCAATTCTGATTTAGGGATAACCTCTATTGTCTGCTAAGAACTGCATACAAATCAAGGGAGGTGCATCGACAATGACAGCTCACAGATGGTGCGTGATCAACTTTGTACCCTGGCGCCAATCTGAGCAGGAACAACCTTTGAGCTATCAACAGATCCATCTCCTGCTAGTGCTGTTGACACTGGAAGTAAACAGAGTTAGGACCTCCATCATGTGTGGCATTTCAAGTGTTAACCCATTTGAGATGTGCCACCTACGGATACGCGGCAGTTCGCCGCGTATCCGTAGACGGCACATCGCAAATGAGTTAAACCAGGCACACTTTGACCATGCCATAAACTCTACTGTTATTTGGCAAATGCTATTACATGTATGTCTATTTTTGAGAAAAGCGAGATTTGTTTTTGTTACACAATGAAAATCTCACTTATCTTGAAAATGGACATACTGGTGTTTGCTATGTAATGACAGAACTGGCGTCAAAGTGTTGTGCTCTGTGGGAAAGGGATCTGAGATCTTCAGATGAGTACCACGTGCAGCCTAACATGCTCCTCATTGTATGATTATGGTTGTGAACCATTCAGTCACTTAACTCATTTGAGACCTGCTGCCTCCGGATACGCGGCATAAGCCATGTATCCGGAGGCGGCACTTCTCAAATGAGTTAAGGGGCTTATATATGTACACAAACCACTGTTCTGCAAGGCAAGATTTTCACTTCCAGTGTGTGCTGGTGTGTATGTGCGTATGATGCTCTGTGCATATGAGTAAGAGATTTACATGTTTAGTAATTACATGTACTCCCCCATCCCCACACCTCCTTAAAAGAATAAACGTTTGGACTGCCTTGCTTGGGTGTTTATTTCCTCAAAAACATTACCGATGACATGACTACATGGGAATATCTACTTCTAGGCTCAATTTTAGCCTACTTGCCCGTTGTGTGCCCACACAACCCGAGAGGCACTCGGGGAACCCCCCAGAGGGGCCGAGAGTTATCTCCTCATACCTGCCTTACCAGATCCGGTCACGAGACCATCCAGTCTTTCTACTTCGCTCGTGGAGAGAAGACGTGTCTGGCCCGCGCTCTCGCTGCCTCGACCGGTCTTCTGCCTACCGACGCTTGTTGCCGACTCTGTGTGCTCTGCGCCCGCTTCTACCCTGCCTTCTACCTGGCCTTCTCTTCCTGCTTCGTTGGGCTGCTTGCGGGGATTCTTCTGCGTCTGTGGACGGCGGTTTGACTGCCCTTTCCCCCCCCTTCCCTTCGTTGCAGAGGTAAGGTAGCGGTAGTTCCCTCGGCCGTCCCTCGGGCTGAGGGCCGGCTGTCTATGGGTGTTTCCCTGTTTTTTGCTGGTGGTTTGGTTTCAGTGCGTAGTGCCTGATTAGCTCACGGTCGGCTGTTGCCGTGTCGCGCCCGTTTTGCACGTGGGCCTTGGGCTCCGTGTGTGTTAGCCCGTTTAAAGCCCCGTTAGCCCTCCGAGAGTGCCCCATTACGCTTTCACCGGGAGCCCGCCTACGCTTCGATAATGTTGGGCTCCCGGTGCGATGACTTTAGGTGGCCGACGGACACTCACTCGGTCTCCCTACCGCGTTCGGTGGTTCCTCGGACCACAGGTGTAATAATAATAATAATAATAATAATAAGCACATTAAATAGGCGCTTTATCCCAATGGAAAATCGGCTCAAAGCGCCGCCCCGAACTGGGCCCAACAAGCGCGCTCACGTGAGTCACGCGCATTCACTCACACACGGAACGTAAACACAGAACTTTCACGTGGTGCTAAGGGCAAGCTCAAGCGAGCTGCTGTAGTTTTGGAAGTTCAAAATCGTTTGTATTTGAAATTGGCTGGGTGGACTGAATCTGATACCAGAGTTAAGCGGTGTGTGCGGCCTGGCCTGAGGTTATGTGGGCGGACCTTGGTCCTTTTACCGCCGAGAGCGTGCCCGCCCGGCTTACGAGCGTTCAGCGCCCTTTGACACGTTGGCCGCCCTGGCTGTTTCCTCGGCCACTCCCGCACGGAACGGTCCCCTCGTCGGGGTTCGCGGTTTTTGTCTGACCACAGGACCGCCACTACTGCCACGCCCGCTGACCCTTCCGGAGGGTCTGTTTGCCGGCTTAGCGCACGTCTCACTGAGAGTGACCAGCAGCAGTCGGCCTTGAGCCGTCCGTCGTTGACGAGCCGTCCTCACCACTCTCCCCGCACCAGGCCCGCTGATCCTTCCGGAGGATCGCCTTGCTGGCATAGTGGCCTACTTCCGGAGTAGGGCCCGGAGAGACGTCAGCACCGTCTGTCGCGACGCAGCCGCGACTCTGATCCGCACCGTTCCTCCTCCAGACGCCCGCGCCCTCGCTCGCCTCGCGAGCGCTGTCAGCGAGGATTCTCGACGCCCCCTGCAGGACGATGCGCTCAGCCTGCTACCCGAAGTCTCTGTCTCGGCTCTGTTGGACGAGGAGGATCGCTCGACCTCGCACGCGGCCCTCGAGGATGTTTCCCCCTCGGCGCTCCCGTCTTCTTCCCAGTCAGAGACGCTTCTAGCTCCGGTTGAAGCCGCCAGGATCGTGGCCGTGACGCTGCCGGCGGACGCCTGCCCAGCTTCCCCACCGCTGAAGAGGAAGGTCGCCGCCTTTGTTGACGCGGAGAGGCAGGTCAAGAGGTTTAAGTCGCTTCCCCAACCGCCCGGCTTTAAGGGTCTTCGAGACGTCTTTTCGTCGCACCTACAGCTCGCCACGTCCCAGGAGCCGGTCTTCTTCTCCGACCGTCGCTGGCCCGCGGATTAGACATCTTGTTTCGGCGGGACTGGTGTGTTGGACTCTCCTAGCCTTCTCCATCCCTCTGCCTACGCTGGACCCTTCGGCGGTGTTGCTAGCCGGCGGTCTGACTCTGCTGCGGCGGTCCCCGCCGCGGGGCCTGGACAAGACAGCGACCTTGGTCCGAAACACCTTACCCTGCTCGGGTGTTATGGAGCTCCTCACTCAAGCCTTGGGTCGTCGGGTGGAGGTATCCTGGCATCTTTCCATCTCTCCCCTCCTAGGAGACCTGCTGGTCCTCGCGGAGACCGCCAACTGCGCCGCCTACCATTCCTCGGTCAACGCGATGGTGGCTTCGGCCAATTGCGACCTCATGCGTCGAGATGCCCTGCTCCGCCCCTGCAGTACGTTGCCGCCGGACCTGCGAGCGCAACTTCACCGTGCCCCCTTGGGTGGACCCTTGCTGTTCGGCGACTCAGTCTCTACGGGTCGGCGGTTCGTTCCTCGTGATGTCTGTGCGACTTGGCCGGAGACGTTTGGTCGGACCTCTGGAGTTTTATCGGCGAGAGCGACCTCCGTCTACTATCTCTCGTCCGGCCCCTGTGGACACTTCCGCCGCTCCTTCGGTAACGACCGCCCTTCCTCGCATCGGCCCCTCGGAACGGTCTGCGCGTCGGGACCCGGCGTTGTGCGCTGACCAGAGGATCGCCACTGCTGCCACGCCCGCTGACCCTTCCGGAGGGTCTGTTTGCCGGCACAGCGCCCGCCTCACTGAGCCCGGCCTGCAGCAGTCCGCCATGAGCCGTCCCACGTTGACTGGCCTTCATCCTCTCTCTCTCCCCGAGAAGCCCGCTGATCCTTCCGGAGGATCTAGACGCCGGCATAGAGCCCTTCTCACCGAGTCCGGCCAGGAGAGACGTCAGCCTCAACCTGCGCGACACGGTCGCGCCCCCGACTCATCCCGTTCCACCGTCAGTTCTAGACACTCACGCTCGCCCCTCGAGCGTCGCTGGAGGGATCATTCGCCTCGCCGGGATCGTCGCCGCTCCCCCCGGAGGATCTGAACGCCGGCATAGCGCCCTGCTCTCGGAGTCTGGCCGAGAGAGGCTTCAGCCTTAGCTTGCGCGACTCGGTCGCGCCCTGACTCCCTCCGTTCCACTTTCAGGTCACTTGATGGCTGATCAGAGGACTGCCACTGCTGCCACGCCCGCTGACCCTTCCGGAGGGTCTGTTTGCCGGCACAGCGCCCGCCTCACTGAGCCCGGCCTGCAGCAGTCCGCCAGGTGCCGTCCCACGTGACTGGCCTTCCTCTCCCGTCTCTCCCCGTTAAGCCCGCTGATCCTTCCGGAGGATCGGTACGCCGGCGTAGCGCCCTACTCACTGAGTCTGGCCAGCAGAGACGTCAGCCCTAGCTTGCGCGACTCGGTCGCGCCCCCGACTCCTGCCGTTCCACTTCAGTTCAGGACACTAATGCGCACCGCTCGAGCGCCTTCGGTAGGATTGCCGTTCGGACTCAACCTCCGCCCCTGGGTCTTCACTCGGCTGATGGACGCCTTAGTCGCCTTAGCCCGACAGTCCTCCTCCAGTCCACGTCGAACTACCTGGACGACCTCCGGTTGCGCAACCAATCGGAGACTGCGCTAGCCACGGACAGAGATGCTCTCCTGCACCCCTGGGCTTCCTAGTAGACGACGGCAAGTCGGATCTCTCTCCCTCCCGCCGGGTTGTGCATCTGGGTATGGAATGCGCTACCAACCTCAACACGGTACGCCTTCCAGCGCCCCGGATCAAGAAGATGGCGGATCTAGCCGACCAGTTAGCTCGGGAGGATGCAGCCCCCACAAGAGTCTGGCTTCAGTTGCTGGGTTTGATGAACGCCGCAGCGGTTCTTATCCCACTAGGGCGTCTCTACTCCCGACCAATTCAACTGCTTCTTCTTCTCCATTGGCTCACGTCTTCCGGAGACTTGACGACCGTGGTCCCAGTGTCCCAGATGCTCCATCTGCACCTTCGTCGGTGGACCGACCCTACGTGGCTAGCGTCGGGAGTTCCCTTAGCTTCTCCCCCTCCTCAGGTCTCTCCTTGCGTCGATGCCAGCTTTTCGGGGTGGGGGGCCCACCTCCTACCGCGGTGTCTCGCGACGGCGGGCCCCTGGCCCTCACACTTGGCGCACACCCACATCAATTGGCTGGAGATGCAGGCCGTCTGGCGAGCCCTTCAGGCCGGGGAGTACCTCCTCAGACACCAGGAGCTTCTCGTGCTTTCGGACGACACGACGGTGGTCGCTTACATCCAGAAGCAAGGTGGCACACGCTCCCCTGACCTGTGTATGCTCCTCTACAGGAAGATGCGTGGGTGCGAGGACCGGAGCATTATCCTTCAAGCCCGGCACGTTCCCAGATGCCTGAATGTCTTGGCCGACTCTCGGTCTCGCCGCGACCAACTTCTACACACGGAATGGACCCGACGACAGGACATCTTCGGATGATCTGCGCCCGCTGGGAGACTCCCCAGGTCGACTTGTTCACCACGAGGTGGAACCACCAGCTTCCCCTCTTCGTCTCCCCGATTCCCGACCAGCTTGCCTGGGCTGTCGATGCGCTCTCCATTCTCTGGGACGGACTTGTGGCCTATACCTGTCCCCCTACCGTCCTCGTTCCCTAAGGCCTCCTCTAACTTCGGGGCTGTTCGGCGTTCCTCCTGTTGGTCGTGCCGTTCGTCTGGAACCGCTCCTGGACCACCGACCTGCTCAGCCTCGCCACAGACCCGCCCCTGCTGCTGCCCTCCCCGCGAACCATGCTCAAGCAACCGCGCCAGCCGCTGTTCCACCCCTGCCCGGAGTGTCTCCTCCTTCACGCCTGGAGGTTGTGCGGCAAGCTCTCGGAGCTAGAGTCTACTCAGGTGCAGCAATGGAGGCGATCGCTGCGGCCCGGAGACTGTCGACCCTTCGAGTCTACGAGGGAAGTGGCGAGTCCTCTGTTCCTGGTGCACCGATCATGGCCTCACGCCCACGGATCTGACGCATCCTCCGCTGGTGGACTTCTTGCTCTGGCTCTTCCGAGACCAAGGCCTAGCCCTCATCACGGTACGCGGTTACCTGTCCATGATTGCGGACACCTATCGTCACCTGGGACGACCCGATCCGGGCGCCTGCAAGGACCTAGCCGACCTTATGGGACACTGCGGCATCCAGCGCCCGACACTCCGCTCGCTCATTCCTCGCTGGGTCCTACCCTGGGTGCTCACGTGGTTGAACTCCACCCGCTTCGAACCATTACCTTTGGCCCAGCTCGCGGACTGGGCACGCAAGACTTGTTTCCTGCTGGCACTTCCTACCGCTTCGCCTGTGAGCGAGCTACATGCGCTTTCGGCTCGCCCTGCCGGTCTGCAATTCCGAACAGATGGCTCCGTCCAGCTGCGCACGGACCCGGCCTTTCTGGCGAAGAACAGGTCTCCTTTAACTCCGCCTTAGGTGATCACCATTAGGCCGCTGAGAGACCGACCCCGGTCCCAGGAGACCAGGCTACAGGATCCCGTGCGCGCCCTTAAAAATCTATCTGCGGCGATCTGAGCCCGTCCGCAGGGGACGGTCGCGCCTCTTCCTACCCCTAAGACCCAACCGGCGTGACATTATAGCCCAGACGATCTCTTCCTGGCTCCGCTGGGTCATACGCTCCGCTTATCAGGAGATCTCCCCTGAGGGAGCGAAGAGGCTGCACATTCACGCACACGAGGTACGAGCTATGGCCACGAACGTCGCGTTTGATCGAAACCGCGCTGTCAAGGACATCGTGGCAGCCGTGGGCTAGAAAACCGAATCGGTCTTTGCCCCTTTCTACCTCCGGGACCTGGCTAGCCAGCGAGAGAATCTCGCCCTGGTGGGGGGACATCGCCGCCGCGCAACACTCCCTCCCGGTGCCACTGGCACCGTAGATGCACTTCGCTAAAATTGTCGGGAGTGTGCGACGGGGGGAACGGCGCTGTTCTGCTGGGGGAGTTTTGGGCGGCACCCGCCTCCTCATCGCAATTCTCCCATGTAGTCATGTCATCGGTAATGTTTTTGAGGAAATAAATTCATTTTTCTCTAAAAGGTATTTTTTCGAAAAATACTTACCGATGACATGACTCGGATGTCCCTCCCTCCTGCCCCGCTTGCCGCTTTCGAGCGAAGTATCAGACTGAATGGTCTCGTGACCGGATCTGGTAAGGCAGGTATGGGGAGATAACTCTCGGCCCCTCTGGGGGGTTCCCCGAGTGCCTCTCGGGTTGTGTGGGCACACAACGGGCAAGTAGGCTAAAATTGAGCCTAGAAGTAGATATTCCCATGTAGTCATGTCATCGGTAAGTATTTTTCGAAAAAATACCTTTTAGAGAAAAATGAATTTTAACATTTAGACCCATTGCTAGAGCAAGCTTATCCATGTTTTCAAACCTCCTCAGCTCTGCATGGCTTTGTAAATACATGTACTAGGATGTTGTCAAAGGGATCAACACAGTATGAATTGCTGTAAAAGTGTAATGTATAGCCTTTTACAATAGAAACTTGACAAGTGCTGTGTGGAACACTAATCAATCATTTAATTCTGTAACATTTACAATATGACCCATGACAACTGAAGTCCTCTAGAATTCATAACATTCCTAATGATAACAAAATTCCAGTCGATATAAATATTGAGTATGCAACATCTTTTGCAAAAATATCAGACGACACTCTGTTTTAAGCAAATTCTTTTGGAAATACCCATGCCCATGTAGCCAAGTGCATCAGCTGAAATACCTAGCAGTGAAAAATATGGATGGAAAAAATTTCACAATTTTGTACTCAGTGTGAACATTGGAAGAGTGGATTACCGACGTTGCAAAAAAGTAAAAATATTATGGACATATTTTGCAGAGAACAAAGTTCCAGCCAGAAGATCGACACATTATAGATAATTGAAATCTGCGAAACTGTTCATGGATTTTCCTGACCATCTAATCATGAAAATGTCAAACTCCTTAAAAAAATTACATGAACATTGTACTGGTTCTGTATCGACTCTTTCAATTGCAAGTGACTTCACTGTTCTGTGGACGTCTGACCACGTGACATTAAATTATGACCGCCAGTTATGGCGGAGGCTACATTTTGTAAACATTTTACCGACTTTCATGTTTAAGGGGACATTACTCTGAAACTAATGCGGATCAGAGAGCACAGTTTCATTCAACATAAAGTTCATGGCATGAACAATGATTGTGCTAAAATGTCTTTCTGTCTCTAGTTATTGGCTACATATCAAACACAGAAGTTTTAATATCAGTGTTGTGCAGCCTATTGGTTCTGCTTCTATGGTCAAAGGCTATATTATTGTTTTGTGTGTTGTTAATTTTTCCGCTATTGCTGATGTCAGAACCAAAATAAAAAATAAAGGAAAGATCTGATCTCTTTTTTATTTCTTTTATTGTTTCATTTCTCACAAACACACTTACACATGCAGACACACTGTGATGTACTGTATACAGAAAAATAACCCATGAACCATAATTATACTAAATGTGAATTCACCATGACAGTTCAAGGGGGGCATCAGAAAAACTTGGTGCCTCCATGTTGATAGTTCTGGATTTAATGTCCATGGCACTGGGGTGATAATGGACCGCACTGGCAGGTGGGTTATGGGGACAAAGAAGCAGCTATTACCCAAGGAGTACGACCTGAACACTAATCAATTCAGCTACACTGCAACTGTGCCACTTTATTTACCAGGGCCTTATAATGGACATAAAGTCCTCTAGGCACTAAGCTATTCTGACACCACCCACGAACTGTCAAGGCCGATATATCTCCTGTACTGATGTTTTCATCATAGGACAACTCGAACATTTGGGTTTAATCACACTGTACATCAAACACAGAATTAACAGTAATCTTAGTGCAAGTTGATCATGTGCTACTTGAACTTTCCTGATAAAGCATTGGTACTTCTTTGCACTGAAGAGGCATTTCCATTAGCATTGGCCACTTCACATTCATAAAATCTCTCTCATACGGAAAGACAGTCACTCAGTGCAGCACAAACCTTACCTCTCATTAATTATGAAATATGAATCTGACAATCTGGCAAACTGTTTAGTGTCCGACATTGAATATATAGTTTTTTAATCAAATAGCACTTTGGATTTAATTAGTGACATAAAATTTTTTTCTGTGAATGGTGACGATTATTATCTTCCTGCATTTTCCTTTCTTTCAAAACGGAGGAAATATACTCTTCTTGATATAGCGAAGGAGCCAGTATGTGTATTGTATATTATACGGTCTCCGATCAGTGACTCATTTATTTCGCTTTTCAGAACGTAACCAAAACATTATTTCCCCTACGTGGGATGTGACGCTAAGGAGCCGGTTTAGATATTTGTATATATCGCAGATACGGTATACGTTCAGCGACTCATTCGCCTACAGAACGTAACGACCTATTATTTCCCCTGCGTGGGGTGTGACGTCTGCAGCGAAAGCGATAGACTGAGCTGAGTTTTCAGCACTGTAGTTTCTCCTGGGTTTTGTTTAACTTTGTTAGAGTTCAAAAGTTTTCATTTGTTCTTAATTGACTTTTGTAAACATTTTCCCCCCACGTGTTGCTTCATCATGCCTGCCTGTAGCCCACATGTACATCAGTGTTCGCTGAATAAGCATGATTTACGGATAGGGCACCTTAACGTTTATAATTTATACAACAAAGTGCCCGACGCCACTGTTTTACTTTCACAACCCCAACCCTTTCATATATTTGGATTTACTGAGTCTAGACTAAGGGAACATATTAGTAACGCCTCGATCTCCATTCATAACTATGCTGTATTCCGTAGAGATGCATCATCCCCCGGTCATACCGGTATAGCTGTGTACATTCATAACTCTATCCGCCAGTACGTTACCCGCCGCATGGATTTAGAGTCTTGTCACGTTGAAAGTTTATTTCTTGAACTGAAATGTGACAAATCTTCCCCCACACTAATTGGATTTATTTATCGCACCCCTTCAGCCACATTTTCATGGTATGATGATTTTGTCACCATGATGGATAAGGTGCAACAACGTCACAACAAAGATATACACCTTCTAGGCGATTTTAATATTGACCTGCTAAAGACTGGTAAAGCGGCATGGAATTGCACCACCTCATTATTTGGCCTGCAGCAGATGGTTCGGTCTCCCACTAGAGTTTCTTTGTCATCCGCCACATTGATTGACCACATCTATACTACTAATGCACCTGCTGTCACAAACGTCCATGTGCCGAATGTAGCCATTAGTGATCACTTTCCTACTTTTTTTAATCTTTCAGTAAACGTGATAAACCCCAGCACAAACACCACACTACAATCACATACAGGTCTTAAACAAAGTTCAACAAAGATGACTTTCTTCATGACCTCTCAATCACGCCCTTTCACCTTATTTATAACACTAATGATCCCAATGAAGCCCTCTCGCTTTGGTACAAGCTATTTCTTTGGGTCCTCGATAAACATGCCCCACTAAGGACTAAACGCGTTAAACACCCTACCCTTCCGCCTTGGTTGTCAAAGGACATCATTCACGCAATGAAAATAAGAGATGACTTAAAATGACAAAAAAAGTTTGCAGATTTTAAGAAACAACGTAATCTTGTAAAATCCTTAGTTAGAAAAGCACAGAAAACGCTTGCGGAAAAAGTTATCGCAGAGGGTAAAGATACCCGAAGTGTCTGGAATGCAATCCATTTGTTTTCAAAGAAGAGGAGTTCCATCAATGCTGCTACCACTCCAGGCATAACTCCAGACGACTTCAATTCCCACTTTTTAAATATTGCTGAGTCCCTTGTACAGTCTTTTTCCAGTGGCACTGATAGTTACAGTTGTTCTGATAAACTGCGCACACACTGTGAGTCTGCAACAGGTGTGTCATTCTCCATACCTCTTATGACAGTGTTTGAAGTAGGTAAATATATTTCTACTCTAACAAGTAAATCGTGTGGCCTGGATGGAATAAACAACATGGTACTGAAATTGTCCCTTCCATACACAGCTGACACCTTGACATTTATATTCAACCTTTCCATCAAGCAAGGTATTTTTCCAGATGCCATGAAAGATGCTAAAGTTGTCCCCATTCCCAAATGTACAGATCCCAAAAGTCCAAACGATTTCCGTCCTATTTCAGTGTTATCACTATTATCGAAGCCACTAGAAAGACACGTTCATAAGCACCTACTCCAATTCTTGGAGAATCACCACCTCCTCGTATCTCTTCAGTCTGGTTTTAGACCTAAACACTCATGTCATACTGCCCTCGTTCACATTGTTGACTCTTGGCTCTCATCAATAAACAATTCCAAATTAAATGGTGCAGTTTTTCTGGACCTAACCAAAGCATTTGATTTAGTCGATCACAACATTCTTTTAAAGAAACTTTCAGTATATAAGCCTGATTCGAACTCTATAGCTTTTTTCTCCTCCTACCTCAGTAACCGCCGACAGAAGGTGTACTCAAACGGAAGGTATTCGAAAGAAGGTATAGTGAGGCACGGAGTCCCCCAAGGATCTATCCTAGGGCCTCTTTTATTTTCTTTATTCATCAATGATCTACCCCTTTCCATCTCAAATCCTGAGGTTAAATGCGAACTCTTTGCTGACGATTCAACTCTGCATACATCAGACAAACGTGAAACGACGCTAAATTGTATCCTCCAGCAAAGTCTCGAAGTGTCAGATTGGTGTGCGTAAAATCGCATGCTAATCAGTACTTCTAAAACCAAAAGCATGTTGATAACAACCCGCCAAAAGCGTCAGCTACATCCTGCCCCTCTGAAACTGTCACTTGGCAATAAACCTATCCAACAAGTATCCAGGCACTGCCTACTGGGAGTTGTAATTGACGACCAGCTGAACTGGTCGCCACATATCGACAGTTTGTGCAAAACCTTGTCCAGGAATGTATTTCTGCTATCTAAACTTAGACATATTCTTAGTACAAAGTGCTGTACATTGTTCTTTCATGCACACATTAAAAGCCACTGTGACTATGCGTCCTCTTTGTGGGACGAATGCAGTGAACTTCATTTTAAAAAACTAAACTCGCTGTATTGTCGTTCAGTTACGTTAATTATTCCTAACCCTATTTCCACGGCTGAGAAAATAAAATCCCTTGGCCTGCTTACACTGAAGGAACAACTCAAATTTAACAAATGCGTCCTCATGCACAAAATATTTCATTATCAAGCCCCGGAATATCTGCGCATGATATTTAACTTCAGCCCTCGGCATCAACAACATACGAGGAATGACTTGCTTCACTTACCCCGCCCACAGATAGATCTCTACAAGTCAAGCCTTCTATTTTCTGGTAGTTCTGTCTGGAACTCATTGCCATTAAACATTAAATCATTTTGCGATAGAACCCATTTTAAACGTGCATTGCACACTCACTTCCAATCAGCGTGACTTCACAGTTTGCCATATAAAAATAATTCTGCTGATAACACGTAAACGTCAAATATTTTTCTCTTTCTCCTTAAATTTGCTACCTGATCATCTATTGTCTTGTCGGTGTCACTATACGCTATTGATGCTGCTGATTCTATGACACTGTCTTAGATGAGTATAATATTAATGCTGTGCACGCGTTTCGTTCTCTTGCTTTTTGCATTGGAGGCAGTTACAAATTCTCCATTGTGTTTTTTTCCCGTAGTTTTTCTTCCTCTTCTTCTTCTTCTTCTTATTATTATTGTTAGTATTTGCATGCTCCGTTTATTTTCCTGTTATGTTGTTTGTTTACAGGACAGCTTGTAAGACAGGCATTGAGTTGCCTAATAGCTTTATCCTGAATAAATAAAGATTCATCATCATCATCTCATTCATGAGAATTTGAGAGCAGTAACAGTCCTGTCCAAGCACCCGATGACCACCTCATTCACACCATCTCTGTCGATATCAGCCGTCACTACAGAGTTGATCCAGTCGCTTGCTGTGTGTTTGTATGCCAACTGAAAAGAAAAACCACCACCAAGAAATCACGCACACATAGAGCAATTTTAAAGACAACAGAAGTTGAGAGCTTAAGCAAAACCACCTCCCCCCCCCCCCCCCCACCCCCACCCCCCATCCTGAAA
This sequence comes from Semisulcospira habei, assembly GCA_036245525.1. Taxonomy (NCBI): domain Eukaryota; kingdom Metazoa; phylum Mollusca; class Gastropoda; family Semisulcospiridae; genus Semisulcospira; species Semisulcospira habei. The sequence continues at coordinate 33,404,608 of BTPG01000004.1, forward strand.
TATTTGAGTCACAAAGTCAAATTATGTCAAATATCTCTGCATCAAATCGTCACATCCGTGCGTAACTGAGATTTGAGTTATCAGGAATACTGAACATTACCTTCTGAAGACAGAATTGTCTCCTCTCACACTCCAATTTCAAACAGAATACTTATTCATTCTGGAAGGCAAAACCTCGTAGTAGGTGAGTGCTTTTCTTTCAATGCCAGACCATGCAATGTATTTATACTTTCAACAAACAGCATGGCCTAAACATCATGTGCACGTTTAAAATCTCCCTCTCCACTATCCGAACAGAGAAGGACCATTCCAAGGGCAAAACACTACTTATCTTTTGGAAGTAAATGGTGACATGAACGAGAAAAGCAGATTGAAAATGGCTGAGCCTTGAGGCGTCATGAAGTGTGGACGGATGTGAGTAAACATGAATTAACTGGCCTTTGGTCTGGCACTGAATGCAATACAAGAGAAACTAAAGCGCAAGCAGAAATCTCAAAATTTAGACATAAAATATCACAGGAAAAAAAGCAAGCATCTGCTAATCACAACTGGTGCAACAAGTGATCTACTGTACATTAGTTCACACAAACTAATAATGACAGATGTCATGGCAGTAGTGTGGAAAAGCCCAACTCCTTTTCACCTCTTGACTACATTTCTTTTGCGCGTCGGTAAGTACCAAGCAAGGGCCGCATGTGCTTTGTTATGTGGCATCATGGTTGTAAACAAAAAGGTCTCTTTATTTCCACCTTATCCTGCTGGCTACTTACTGCTTTGTCACAACTATAGTGTGTTTGGTGTCAGTGTGTTGGGCAGAATGTCCACTTTTAAGCAAAGAAAGTTTTGCATCACACACTTGAACGGTAAATAAGAAAGTCATGAAAAACAAAAGGCAGTCATTTTCCCTGCTGTACTGCGCTTAGCAGGAAGCCAGCTTATCAGCCAGCCTGACAGCTGGGAGACTCGCTGCCTCAGCGCGCCGGCACCAGCTGTGACCCAGTTTCTTGGCTCACCTGGAACAAACTAAGTGGCCGATCTGGGAAAGCCGTGAGCAGTGCAGAAAGTTGGTAAAAATGCATTTTTCTTTAAAAGGTATTTTTTCGAAAAATACTTACCGATGACATGACCTTATGGGAGTGTCTACTACTTACTCAATTCTAGCCTAAGTACTCGTTGTGTTAACACACAACCCGGGAGGCACTCGGGGAACCCCGAGGGGGCCAAGAGTTGTCTCCCGATACTCCCCATCCGGAACAGAGTACCCATAATTCCTCAGTCAGGATACTTAGCTTACCAGCGGCAAGCGGGGCCGGTGGGAGGGTCGTCCGAGTCATGTCATCGGTAAGTATTTTTCGAAAAAATACCTTTTAAAGAAAAATGCATTTATTTCATCAAAAACATTACCGATGACATGACCTTATGGGAGAATCACGAATAGGAGGAGGGTGCCGCGCACTAGCACACCTTGGGGCCCCAAGGGCCGTCCTCCCAAACGCAAATTCCCGACGACCCTGGGGAGGTGTAACCTACGGCGCTGAAGCGCCAGGAGGAAGAGGAGCCCCGGAGCAGTTCCCCCACCAGAGCGAGTAGCCCCGCTGGACTGGGAAACTGTGAGCGAGAGAACATGCCCGCGAGCCCTACAGTAGCCACGAAGTGGAAGACAGCACAGTTCCTGACGCCTGTGACGTTCGTGGCCCTGTACGTAGCTGATAGGACTTAATTAGCCTCTAAGCTCGCTGCGGGAGGGATCCTGGAATCGGATCGCATGACTGAGCGTCGTCAGGAAGATCATCTGACTTGTAGCTTCAGGGCTGTTATTCCTAGTGACGAGGAGAAGCTCGATCCTTGTTACGCTCGCGAGGGAGCGCGAGGGTGGCGGTCCGACTTCGAGCGAAGAGAGGATCCCGAAACGTGTCGTGACGTGGTGTGCGTGTGAGAATGTCTCCGCGAGCCGGACTCTGTGGCGAGGCGGGTTCGCAGCGGCCGAGGAGGATCCAAGGCCTTCCTAGGAGACGAGTGGGGACCGGTTGACCATGGAGGCGCGAAGCACGCCTCTCCGAACCGAGCTCTGTAGCGAGATGGGTTCTCTGCCTGGCATAAGGCTTGGTCCAAGCGCGGTCCCTCCTGGGAACCCGCGCCTCGAACTCCCGACTCCGCACACTACCTTGCTGTGTCCAACGTTGAGGCCTGCCGCCACCGACGAAGGCGAAGGAGTAGGGGCCCCATCAAAGCGAAACAGCGAGCGTCGCGGCTGCAGGAGCACCTTGCAGAAGCGGGAAGCAGTAGCGGGGGTCCGCGGCGAGGAGAGGTGTAAGAGGTACAGGACCGGAACCCAGTAACGGGGTGACGAACAGGAAGAGCGGAGCAACCGTCCCAGGCTAGGCCAGAGCGTCGATGTCTCATCCAGGCGGGCGAATCCACAAAGGCAGGGCGAATCCTCAAGGACGGGGCACGCCAGTGAACCCACCTAGTGTCGAACAGGTCCGTGAAGCCATCTCGCCAGTGCGCCGGTCCTCCGAAGGCATCCTGGTGCAAACTGCGTGTAGCAACTGGATCCATCGGGGAAACAGGTTGGCGCAGCCGTCCCACGAGAAGGTGACCTACTAGTCTGCGTCAGCTCCAAGCCGTTAGCGCTCTTGAACGCGAGGTCCGAAGGCCAGGCTGGAGTTGGAGAAGAACCACGGTAGTAGGAGGCGTAGCAGAAGCAGCCGGGCTTAGAGACGACCAAAGGAGAGGAGATCCGACTTCCGAGTCGTGGCTGGGCCGTCCAACCGCCAGCACAGCCGCAGCAGTACCACGTGTTCGAAGCCCGGTGCCCTCCTGGGTGCCCAAGGGGAAGTCGAGTTGGTTAGACACCAGGGAGACGGAGCTGTGCCATGGTCCTACAGCGTAAGCGAAGCGAAGGTTCTAGAAGCCTCCACCGTTCTGCTCCCCGTAGCGAAGTCCAGGAACCCCCCAAGGAACTGCCTTGGTCGAGTCGTCAGCACAGAGGTTCCGTCAGCATCACACCGCCCCGCTCGGCGCCAGGAGTCGTCGACCTGGAGAACGAAGGATAGGGTAAGGAGCTCTACCATCTCACGACACGAAGGGAGGTACGTACGAGAGGGGTCGTCTAGTCCCAAGGAGAGGCAAGAGCGGATCCACCGCTGGAAGGGGAGGCAACTCCTGTGACCTCCCGAGCACCGTTCCGACCGAGGGAAGCCAACAGCCGGCAACTCCATGGGGGTGAAGAAGATCCGTGAACCGAGAGAAGAAGCGCAGGGTAGGCGAAGCGCCTGGCACGAAGTCCGGAAGCCGCTGCCAGCTCCGAGCTGCATCCGAGAGGGCACCAGGGGAGACAGAAGCCGACGCGCTCGCAGACCCGTTTACCACGCGTGCGAAGTCAGAGTACTTCCACTAAGTCAATGGGACTCACGCGTAAGGCCACCAGCTAGTGAGTCGTCAGATCTCCAAGGAGTATTAGTGCACAACTGGGTCGAACCGAGTACTGTAACCGCAGGAGGAGGTAAACAGGTCCGAGCAAGGCGAAGTAACGACAGCATCCTCCCCGAGAACCACCGGAGGGGGTCGGATGTCCAGAAGAGGAGCGACCGCAGCCAGGCCGGAGCACGAAGAAGGGGAAGGGCTGAGTGCGGGGGAGAGGAAAGGGACGAACGGCAGCCGGGCGCGAAAGGGATCGACGAGCGAGGCAGGAGAGAATCCCTGGAGCGACGTGAAGAACGGCAACTCCTAAGCACGCCCGCAGCGGAGAGAAGCGGAGTGTAGACCTAGAGTGCCGGAAGGTTGACTCCAACGAGGGAAATTCGTAGATGGACGGGCATCGAAGGTGCAGAGTGGTCCCTCCTCGCGCGCAGGAGAGCAAGAGCGGAGATCCGATCCTGAGGGAAGTGGATTCCCAGTCGTGCCGCCTCTTCCTGCCCATACGACAGGGCAAGACTGATATCCCAGCCCAGACGACCTCCTCCTTGGCTGCGCTGGGTAATACGAACTGCATACATGGATCTCTCCCGACGGGTAGCGCAGAGACTGAAAATCCGCGCAGATGAAGTACGCGCCATGGCCACGAGCATCGCATACGACCGGAACTGCGCTGTCAAGGACATCGTGGCCGCTGTGGGCTGGCGAGCAGAATCTACCGTCGCTCGTTTCTACCGTCGGGAACTGGCGGGACAGCGTGACTCTGCGACCCGGGCACTGTATCGAGGTGGGTCTCCGCCTGACCGCAGGCTATGTCCAGGTGCGTACCCTCCTGTAACGCCCGCGTCGAGAACCCCTCTCCGCGCAGTAACTGAAGCGGTCCGCGTAGCCATCCCTCCACAAGATCGTCAAGGACTCGGGCGGTAAGGAACGGAGACAGGCACCTCCGCCCTGCTGGCTGGCCACCAACAGTACCCTGCAACCACTAGCAGCCGGCCCGAGTTCGATCGAAGAGCAGATCCCGAACAAGTCGAGACGTGGTGTGCGTGTGAGATTGTCTCCGCGAGCCGGACTCTATGTCGAGGCGGGTTCGCAGCGGCCGAGGAGGATCCAAGGCCTTCCTAGGAGACGAGTGGGGATCGGTTGACCATGGACGGCACGAAGCACGTCTCTCCGAACCGAACTCTGTAGCGAGAAGGGTTCTCTGCCTGGCATAAGGCTTGGTCCAAGCGTGTTCCCTCCTGGGAATCAACGCCTCGAGCTCCCGACTCCGCACACTACCAAGCCGTGTCCGACGTGTCGATCCCCCGATGCTAGGGCCGTCGGAACTTGAGAGGCTGGAGAACCGGAACAGCTGGTACTTCCTCAGGTCTGGAACAGTCACCGGTGTCAGGCGTTCGCGCCGGAAACCCCAAGTTGGTACCAGTGTACTCTGTAGGGAGGCCGGTTGTCTGTCAGAAGGCTTTTTTCCAAGCGCACTTCCTCCTGCACACTATACTGACGCGTCCGGCATGGTGATCTCCCAGTCCACTCGTCGGGACTCGAGCAGTCGGGAGTACCGGGAATATCCGCCGGTATCTCAGCAGGGCTGTAACCAGTCACAGGCGTCGGGCGCTCTCGCCGATAGAAGCTCCAAGGTGAGCCCAGCGCCGTCCAGGTCATGTGGCGCAGGCGTCACACCAAGGTTCGGAGGCACATGGTAGACAGACCTTGTATGAGTCCGACGGTCACTGTAACGTCCGCGTTGTGTGCAGGTCATCTAAGGCCCCTGCAACATACCAAAATCCGAAGGCACGCGGGCGTGGGCCTGAGGGACCCTGTCCTGGTAAGGTGAACTTCCGCAAGACAACGGTACAACCAGCGAGGAACCACCTGTCAGCAAGCGCGCGGACCTGCAATACATCCCCGCAAGGTAGAGAGTGCAGCCAGTAGGGTCCCGGTTAACCCCAGGTAAGCACCCCACCTGTGTGACCTACCTTCTGCGAAGAAGAGGAGTCGCGGCTAACGGCACTGTCTGTCCATCCTGCCATGGCAACTCCCCCAACCACCAAGGTGTGTACCTGTCTTCCCAGCGTATACGTCCTACGCCGGGCACCTCCCGGCCCCTACAGGTGTGGAAGCCACCCTTGGTCTGGGAGGACCGCCAGGCTAAGTTGAGCCTACAACACATCCTGCACAACAAACTCAAGCATGTCATGACAAGTATAAGCCTGAAGCAAGCGGCAGGCCCAGAACCTTGGTCGGAGCGGAGCCCCCGCGACACACCGGAGCTGTACTATAGCGACGGCCTCCAGGTGCAGCTTTGATCATTGTCTTAAGTTGCCAGCAGGCAATTACCTTTCAACCGTAAAACGTTACTGTCGTTCATGTTAACTTGTATTCTTATGCATGTTGTTCATGTTAACTGGTAGTCACATGCCCAAGTAGGAACATAACCAAAGAGCAGAAACCAGTGCGTCCAGGAGACATAGGGCTGTCTGAGCACTGTGGTTTTTTTTTTTTTTTTTTTTTTTTTTTTTTCCCAGGGAGGTTCGGGCCGGGAAACGGTCACTGGCGCCTGCCATGAGATGCGTTGGCGACGGGCTCACCCGTACCAATCACCGTCCATCTGCAGCCTGTCATTGTAATATGTGGAATGAGCAAGTGAGGGTATGTGAGTAGCACCTGTGGTGGCAAGAGAAGTTATTGCAGCTTATGACCTTCCCCCATGACAGCAACAATAAGTCATCTAGGTGCCGTCAGTGTCCCCTCAACTGACGAATACTCTGCATCTCCCATGTATCTAATACGCCCCCGTATGTGGTAAACAGGTCTGCAGTATGCATAACAAAACAGGCACGACGGGACCGACTCAGTACCGAAGTAAGCGTCGGTTCTCGCCACATTCGCCAACGTAATGCGTCAAGGGATGGCTGGAGCATACATTCCCCGAACCCAACCAGGGACAAGAGCATAGGTGAGGAAAAAGTGAGTAGGTAAGCGCCAGAAATAAGGTTAGACTTAGCTTCACCGATCTTGCACACCATTCCCCTTCCAGTAAGGTTTTAACCGTGAGGAACACGGAGCTCTGCATCGTTAGACGCCATCTTGGAAAACGAAGCTGACCCCCGGCGGATCTGCGCCGTTTAAGAATGACCGTTCCAGACTACAACGTCTCATTTCTTCCCTCACGCGTAAATGCCTTCCGTTAAAGCGCGGAACTTTCAACAACCACGCTGCTAACCACAGCGAAAAAAGGGAGACTTGACCCTGTCAATAACAATACCACACCAACGCGGAAGGAGAGGGGGAACGGGCGCGAGACCCGCCAAGAAAAAGTCAAGAATCTTGGCGCAAGCAACAACGCAAATGAAGACCGCGTTCGCGCCTGCTCAACCAGTGCCCAGCCCGGGAACCAGCCGAGGGCCAACCCAGTCACCTTACCTTTTCCCGGAGCGGGACCGGGGAAGGGGAGGGGGGGGAGAATCCAAACCAAGGCACGCGCGGCGAAGTCCCAGCGAAGTTCACAGCGTAGCCCAGGCACTTCAGGGAGCCAAGCGGGCAGCTGCCAACGAAGAAGGGATACCAGAGCCACCCGGTACAGGGGGGCCCGACGAAGAACAAGTCAAGAGAAGAACTAAGTCCGTCGAAGACCGGAGAACCGGTCGAAATCCCCAAAATCCGTAGGCTAGAGCAACACGTCTGAACAGCGTAAGCCTAAGTAGACTGACTGAGGAATTATGGGTACTCTGTTCCGGATGGGGAGTATCGGGAGACAACTCTTGGCCCCCTCGGGGTTCCCCGAGTGCCTCCCGGGTTGTGTGTTAACACAACGAGTACTTAGGCTAGAATTGAGTAAGTAGTAGACACTCCCATAAGGTCATGTCATCGGTAATGTTTTTGATGAAATAATTACCAATGTTCTGTTTCAATGATGGAAGACGGTGCGTGTTTCCAAGGAGTAAAGGATTAAAGGTCAAACTAGGCACTGTGGATGCACGCTCGCTTTACGCAAGCCCTCGGTGCACTACTGTACGCACGATCATTACTAGTACAATACTATTAGCAGGTCGAGCGGAACCCGCGTTGTGATTTTGACAGCATTGCGAGTACGGAAGGTTTATTCTACTTTCTGGTGAAAAATTACGTCAAAGGGATGCCGGAGAACATCAGTACACGTGTACACCGACACATGTAAACATCACACCGATGACCTCGTGACCTGCAGTATTGTGATAAACTGATAGCCGGGTTCTGCTTTGTGATGTAGCTCATAAATATGCATATTAATTCAACACGAGGCCGATGCAGACGATAAATTCGCAACTCGGGTACAGAAACGATAAGCCCTCCAAACAATGAGTTTCGACATTTGGCATTGTATTTACATCAAAAGCTCTAAGATCGTACACAAAGGACCCATACACATATTGACAAGATACATATCTTAGACAAGATGGCGGCTATGCAACACCTCCTGGCCGCCCGCTCCGGCAGAAATGGTCGCCACCGACAGAATTCTAGCCACTGTACCTTCGTTTGATATACGATGTCAGGCCCTGCAATGCTGCATCACGACCGGTATTTCTTTTTGATGACTTTTGTAAATTTGATGTGCTGTGACTGTTAATTGGATTTCATATTTTTCTCCGCTGTGCCGCCATGCTGGGAGTTGATACATGCTGATTCTTGTTGTACCAAGCGGATATCAGAAGAACAGCGTGCGCTATGCTGTGGCAATACACCCAACATGCTTTCCTCCCCTTTCATCATTTCATATCAGGAGTGGCTCTTCCGGCACGCCACGCTCAACTGACATCACGGCCTGCGCTAGCCTAGTGCACTCAACGAAGCCAGTACCAGCAAGCTTCAGGCCCCACATTCCAGCCGAATGATGTAATGACAGACGCAGTGACTGTGTTTCTTACTGAACAGCCGCGTGTGTACTTTTCTAGAAACCATCGGACTGCTTTCATGTTAATGATGTAGTTCTACTACGTTTGTTTTTAAAATGAATATACTAGTTAAGTTCAGTATAAGGTGGTGACTGTTTATGCCGGAGCGACTGTCTAAACACCGGCGCTGTACTATGGCGGCGACGGGCCCCCAGGTGCTGTTTGACCGTTGTTCAGTTTTATGTTCGGCCTAGATCGGAGATCATCTCCGTATCGACGCGGGTATTTTGTTTCTGTTGTTAACTTGTTTTATGTACTAGTTTTAGCCAAGTAGGAACTTAATAAAGAACATTATAATAGTGTGTTCAGGAGACATAGGGCTGTCTTAGCATTCTGTTTTTGTCAGGGAGGTTCGGGTCGGGATGAGGCCACTGGCGCTGGCCATTAGATGCCTTGGCGACGGGCTTCACCCGTCCCGAGTCATTGTCCATTGTGTAGCTCTGTTATTGTAATTTGTGGAATGAGCGAGTGAGTGAATGCCGTAAGCAACACCTGTGGTGGCAAAAATGTGAATTTCCCCATGAGGGATTAATAAAGTATTACTGTATTGTATTGTATTGTATTGTATTGTATTGTCAGCAGCATCTGTTGCAGACAGTTTTCTAACTGTGTTAAGATGCTTGATCCGGGGGAATATAACTTTAAGTTGAGAGCATAATTTTCAAAAGCAGAAAAAGTAGCAAACACCACACACCAGCTGGACATAAAACTTTATCTTCCCTCACCTCTCCCTGTTTGTAGACACTGAGTATCTTGGAGTGCCCAGCACATAGCAGCAGGTCCTGAGGACTGTCTGGAAGTGACAGAGACACCAAGTGGGTGATGGGGCATTCTGCTCGCACCAACTCTTCTGCCGTAACCTTTCAGACAATAAAATGTGAATCAAGCAAAACAAGACGTACCATGTTCACACTCGACCCTCTAGCTGTTGGCAGCATATTTTGCCATGATGATTCCTGCAGGAATATTGTGACAAAAAGCGCTGCCGACAGCCAAAGATTTAAGGCACCACAGCAGTGGATGGATTAGCCATGATAGTTTTAAAGCGTAGTGCCAGATAAACTTATCACCCAGGACTATCAAGCATGGCTAATTGTATTACTACAGTGGTACATTTTATAGACACCACCTAAAATTGAAAAAGTAGATACACCAAACTTATCTAGATTAGATGGCAAATTTGCCAAAACCTGTAAGATGATAGACTTGTGCCTAAATTGACTTTGCCACAGTAAACAATAGCTGCCTTTTACTAGTTTATTTCCCCAGCCATGCACAATTCATCACCACTGTCACGTATGTGTGTGTGTGTGTGTGTGTGTGTGTGTGTGTGTGTGTGTGTGTGTGTGTGTGCGCGTGAGTATGTTGTGTGTGTGTCTGCGAGTTAGCTGTTAGCCTTTTCACTGTATCAGCGCTTAGAGCTACTTTTAGAATAAGCACTTAACAAATCTCCTTTATTATTATTATTATTATTATTAATCATCCTACTAACATGTAAGTTCTGGGCCACACAAGACACATCTTACTAAAATGAACAACAAAAACATCAAAAAGGAACCGACTGCCATATTGTAGAGAATATAAATGGAGCCGGAAGCTGTTCCAAGGGCCACCTGTCTGGAGTCACCTGCCCCTGGCCCTGGATTAGCCGCACCTGCTGGACCCAGCTGAGAGGCTGGAAGGAAAGTTCCCTGTGCCATCTAGAATCAAGAGAAAGGACTGAGGAGAATTTCAAATGAAATCAAAGAGACATAGACATTCCACACTAGGAAAGATCTTTAAGACATCCTTAAACAACTATGTAACACTCACAAACCAGATAGGCAAGGTTAGCGCTGGTAGAATAGTGCACATACCAAGGGAAATTACTCAGCGCTGGATATACAAACAGTTAGATCCCCTGCCCCTGCCTATCAGGCACCCAGTGGACAGCCCACAGAAAAATGCATTTTTCTTTAAAAGGTATTTTTTCGAAAAATACTTACCGATGACATGACCTTATGGGAGATGTCTACTACTTACGCAATTCTAGCCTAAGAGCTCGTTGTGTTACCACACAACCCGGGAGGCACTCGGGGAACCCCGAGGGGGCCGAGAGTTATCTCCCGATACTTCCCATCTGGGCCAGAGTACCCATAGTCCTTCAGTCAGGATACTTAGCTTACCAGCGGCAAGCGGGGCAGGTGGGAGGGTCGTCCGAGTCATGTCATCGGTAAGTATTTTTCGAAAAAATACCTTTTAAAGAAAAATGCATTTGTTTCTTCAAAAACATTACCGATGACATGACCTTATGGGAGAATGGCGAAAAGGAGGAGGGTGCCGCGCTCTAGCACACCTAAGGCCCCAAGGGCCGTCCTCCCAACCGCAAACTCCCGACAACTCTAGGAAGGTATAAGCGACGGCGCTGAAGCGCCAGGAGGGAGGAGAGCCCCCCCCCCGGGATGTCCCCCACCAGAGCGAGTAACCTCGCTAGGCTGACAGAACTCTGCGATCGAGAGCACCTGCGCGCCAGCCCTCCAATAGCCACGATGAGGGCAGCCCAGTTCCTGACGGCTGTGGCGTACATGGCCCTGCACGTAGCTGATTGGACGTAATTAGCCTCTAAGCTCCCTGAGGGAGGGATCCTGGACTTTGGATCGTATGACTGAGCGTAGACAGGAGGATCGACTGCCCTGTAGCTTCAGAGCTGCCGGGCACGGCCAAGAAGCGTGCGCGTCCGCCCGGACGGCTATGTCGTCGTAGGCATACGTGAGGCAAGCTCAGGCTATCCTGCCTAGTCTCCTGGGGATAAGTCTACCAGCTGGGGTCAGCAGGGTCGGTAGGGGAGAGGTGACGGACGCCGTCCAAGAGCACAATGCCTCGCCAACTTCATCGTAGAGGCGTCAAGTTGGGGAAGCGGGCCGTAGCGAGGCTTCGACCGCTGCCCATGCGCAGACTCCAGCGTTGAGGGTCTGTCGCAAACCGCCAAGGTGCCGGGGTAGGCGCTCCAGCAAGGCGGAACAGTGACCATCGCGGCTGCATGCGGACCTAGTAGAATGCGGGAAGCAGTAGCGGGGGGTCCGTGGCGAGCTGAGGGGAAGGAGGTTCAGGACCGGTGCCAGGGAAAGGGGTGACCAACAGGACGAGAGGAGGATCCTTCCCAGGCTAGGTCAGAGCGTTGGCATCTCGTCCAGGAGGGCTATATCCCACGAAGGCGCGGGGAAGCCAGAGATCCCACCTTGCGGCGAACAGGTCCACTAAGCCATCTCGCCGATCCTCCGAAGGTATCCTCGTGCATACCGAGTGAAGCAACTGGTTCCATCGGGGAAAAGGCTGGCGCAGACCTCCCACGAGCCGACCTCCTAGTCCGTGTCGGATCCAAGCCGTTCACGCTCTTGTCCTCGAGGTCCGGAGGCTAGGCTGGACCTCGAGAAGAACCACGGAAGTAGGGGGCGTAGCTATAGCAGCCGGGCTGCGAGACGACCGACGGAGAGTAGAGCCGACTTCTGAGCAGTGGCTAGGCCCTTCCACCGCGAGCACCGCCGCAGCCGTACCACCTGTCCAAACTCCGGCGTACCCCTGTGCGCCCAATGGGGATGTCGAATAGGTTAGGCACCCGGGAGACGGCGCTGCGCTTTGGTTCCACAGTGTCCATGGGTAGGTTGAGGACCCCCCGGTGAATCCAACGGAAAACCGAACAGGAGCGGAGCCTACCTCAGCGGTGACTCCTCCTTCGCAGGTGAACCGAGGAACGTTGTGGAGGCCGAGTGCACGGGTAACTGGAGTCAAGGGTCGGCAGCTCCGGAAGAAGGCGCAGCCCAAGATCTGGAGGCGGAGCCGAAGACCACCTGCGCGGACCGCATCCCATCGCCATCTGGCACCAGTGTAAGCGCAACCAAGGTCCTAGCAGCCTCCTCCGGTCTGCTCCCCGAAGTGAAGTCCAGGAACTCCGAAGAACCTGGGTCAGCCGAGTCGTCAGCACAGGGGGTCCTTCCGCGGCCAGACGCCCTGCCAGGGGCCAGGAGCCGTCCACTGGAGAACGAAGAGCAGGGTAAGGAGCTCCCCGATCCCACGCAGTGTAGGTTGTTACGGACGAGAGAGGTCATCTAGTCCAAGAAGAGTCAAGAGCGGATCCGCAGCCGGTAGGGGCAGGCAAACTCCTGAGACCTCCCGAGAACCGGTCCCGCCGAGGGAAGCCAACAGCTGACCACTCCAAGGAGGGCGAAGCAAGAAGCTCCGGGAACCGAGAGAAGAAGCGCAGGGTAGTCGAAGCGCCTGTCACGAAGTGCGGCAGCCGCGGCCAACTCCGAGCTGTATCCGAGAGGGCACCAGTGGAGACAGAAGCCGAAGCGCTCGCAGACCTGTTTACCCCCCGTGTGAAGTCAAAACCCTTCCAACTGACTAAGGGTAATTTGGATCTCACGCGTAAAAGGTCACAAGCTAGTGAGTAGTCAGATCTCCAAAGGAGTATATAGTGTATAACTGTGTAGAAAGTGTACATGTAAGTGTAACCCAAGCAAATATGTGTACTTTAACCCCCAAGTGTAGGTAAACAGGTCTGTGCTAGGCGAAGTAACGACAGCGTCCTCCCCGAGGATCCACCGGAGGGGGTCGAGCGTCCAGAAATGGAGCGACTGCAGCCAGGCGCCCTGGGACGGAGCACGAAGAAGGGGAAATGGCTGAGTGAGGGGAGAGGAATGGGATGAACGGCAGCCGGACGCGAAGGGGACCGACGAGCGAGACGGGACAGGATCCCTGGAGCGACGTGAAGAACGGCAACTCGTAAGCACGCCCGCAGTGGAGAGAGCGGAGTGTAGACGTAGAGTGCTCGAGGAGTGACTCCAACGATGGCGAACCGTAGCGGACGAGCATCCCATGGAGCGGTCCCTCCTTGCGTGTAGGAGTTCGAGAGAGGAGGTCCAATGTTGCCGAGAGGATTCCAAATCGTGCCGTGAAAGTGTACGCGTGCGTGAATGTCTCCGCGAACCGAGCTCTATGGCGAGGTGGGCTCGCTGCCGGCGAGGAGACTCCGCGTAGGAGCCAGCGGGCTTTCTAGGAGACGAGCGGGGATCGGCATTGGATCAAGGACGGAATGGCGCACGTCCCTCGGCACCGAGCTCCGTGCCGGTGCTGGTTTTCTGTCTGTCATAAGGTTTGTTCTTGGTGCGTTCCCTCCTAGGAACGACCGCATCGATCAACCCACTCCGCGTACTGGAACGTTGCAACCGGCGTGGTGATCTCTCCCCAAGATCGTCAAGGAATCGAGCGGTAAGAACGGAGACTGGAACCTCTGTCTAGCCGGCTGTCACCAACAGGACTCTGTAACCACTAGCAGCCGGCTCAGTGTGTCTCCCGACGAGCAGCGCTGTCCTGGTGGAGCCCCCTCCAGGGAGCGAGGGCGGTGCCAGCATACCCGCTCCGAGCGCGATAACCTGCGCCTCGTCATCGGCTGCCTGGACGGCTTCCAAGCTGACCTTGAGCGGTGTGTGGGTTCCGTACTGTGCGCCCAGCGGATTCCATTTGTGCCGAGACGATGCATGCGTGCGAGAATGTCTCCGCGAACCGAGCTCTATGGCGAGGTGGGCTCGCTGCCAGCGAGGAGACTCCGCGTAGGAGCCAGCAGGCTTTCTAGGAGACGAGCGGGGATCGGCATAGGATCAAGGACGGATAGCGCACGTCCCTCCGCACCGAGCTCCGTGTCGATGCGGGCTTCCTGTCTGCCACAATGTTTGGTCCTGGTGCGTTCCCTCCTGGGAACCACCGCATCGATCAACCCACTCTGCACACTATACTGACGCGTCCGGCATGGTGATCTCTCCGTCATCTCGTCGGAACTCGAGCGATCGTAGTACCGGGAACAGCAGCCGGTATTTCAGCAGGTCTGGAACCAGTCACAGGTGCCGGGCGAACTCGCCAAAGGAAGCCCCAAGTAGCGCCCAGCGCCGTTCCGGTCACGTGGAGCAGACGTCACACCAACGTTCGGAGGTACATCCGGCACATGGTAGACAGACCTTGTGCGAGTCCGACGGTCACTGGAATCCTCCATGTAGTGAGCAGGTCGTCCAGAGACCACTGCAACATATAAAAACCGAAGGCACGCGGGCGTGGGCCTGAGGGACCCTGCCCTGGTAAGGTTAACCTTCGCAACACATCATGCACAACAACTCAAGCATGTCATGACAAGTATAGGCCTGAAGCAAGCGGCAGGCACAGTAACCTTAGTCGGAGTGGTGCCCTCCGCTGAACACCGGCGCTGTACTATAGCGACGGGCCTCCAGGTGCAGCTTTGATCGTAGTTTTATGTTGCCTATACAGGCCATTAATCTCCTTTTGACCGTAATTTGTATTCACATGCCCAAGCCTTAGGCAAGGAGGAATTTAACCAAAGAGCATATACTAAAGTGTTCAGGAGACATAGGGCTGTCTTAGCACTCTGTTTCCGTCAGGTAGGTTCGGGTTGGGATGAGGTCACTGGCGCCGGCCCTTAGCTGCCTAGGCGACGGGCTCCACCCGTCCGAAAGCAATGTCCATTTCGTAGCTCTGTTCCTGTAACTTGCGGAACGAGCGCATGCATAAATGTGAGTAGCACCTGTGGCGGCAAGCCAAACTTTTTTTTTTTTTTTATTTTTTTTTTTTTTACAGCCACAAAAAGGTCATCTTGGACCTTAAAAAACGGCAGCAAGGCGTGGCGACCAGTGGCCCTGCGCTCAAGTAGGCAAACGCCTGACATCCAAGAACAGAAACATGTGATGCCAAGTATAAAAGTGCACAAGAATGTTCACCCACCAGCCAAATCGTGTACCTAATAAGCCCCCGAGTAAGGTAACAGGGCTGCATTACGCAAACCAGGCATTACGTGACCGACACAGTACCAAAGTAAGCGTCGGCTCTCGCCACACTCACCAACGCAATGCGTCAAGGAAATGCTGGAGCATAACACATTCCCCGAACCCCACAAGGTACAAAAAGAGTAGGTGAGGAACAAGTGAGTAGGTAAGCGCCCGAATAAAGTTAGACTTAACTGTCACCGATCTTTCCCACCACTCCCATTCCATTAGAGGTTTTAACCGCGAGGAAAAGGTGCTCTGCATCGCTAGACGCCATCTTGGAAAACGAAGCTGACCACCTGTGGATCTGAGCCGTTTAAGAATGACCGTTCCAGCTAAAAACGTCTCATTCCTTTCCTCACGCGTAAACGCCCTCTTTTGAGAAAGGGAGATTTTGACCCTGTTAAATAATAATGCCACACCAACACGGAAGGAGATAGGGAACGGGCGCGAGGCCCGCCAAGTAAAAGTCAAGAATCTTGGCGCAAAGCAACCGCGCCGAAGAAGACCGCCTTCGAGCCTGCTCAACCAGTGCCCAGCGCGGGAACCGGCCGAGGGCCAACCCAACTACCTTACCTTTTCCCGGAACGGGACCGGGGAAGGGGGGAGAAAATCTCAACCAAGGCACGCGCGGCGAAGTCACAGCGAAGCAGACAGCACAGCCCAGGCCGGAACCAAGAAGCCAAAGGGCAGCTGCCAACGAAAAGGGGACACCAGAGCCACGCGAGGCACAGGGAGGACGGACGAAGAAGAATTCAAGCGAAGAACCCAGGCCGTCGACGACCGGCGACCCGGTCGAAAATCCCAAGTCCGTAGGCTAGAGCAAACACGTCTGAACAGCGTAAGCCTAAGTAGACTGACTGGAGGACTATGGGTACTCTGGCCCAGATGGGAAGTATCGGGAGATAACTCTCGGCCCCCTCGGGGTTCCCCGAGTGCCTCCCGGGTTGTGTGGTAACACAACGAGCTCTTAGGCTAGAATTGCGTAAGTAGTAGACATCTCCCATAAGGTCATGTCATCGGTAATGTTTTTGAAGAAACAAATACACAGGTAAAGAACAAGACGATCATATACATCCCATTTGTAACAGCAATGGTGACGAATGTCCGTCTAAAAACAGATCTTCCGACAGCATAAAATGCCAAGGGACCCACCTTTGCTTTTGGTTATATGCAAACATTCGAGATTTAAGCAAAGCCATTTTACACAGAAAAAAAAAGTTGGCTGAACCTCTGAAAAAGGATTGTTATATCAAATGTGCCAAGTCAGCTGTACAAGTGCTAAAAGTCACACCCAGGATGTGTGAAAATGATCATTACCATGTGATTAACACACTGACCCCAAAGGCACAAACTAGCAAACTTAGGAGTTGTCCTCCGAGATCTACATTACAGTTTTGAAGACAGACCTAGCCTGACACTTTAAGTGTGGTTCCAGAATAACTTGGCACCTCTATCTGTATCATCATTATCTGAAGTCAACATTACAATTCTGAAGGCAGAATGCCTATGACAGCCTAGAGGCGCCAATCCATTCTGGTATCACCTTTGAACTGACATGGTCGATCTATCTCCCGCTGTAGAGTGCTAAGGCTTAGCTCCCTTGCACATCACAGCCACTGGTACTGGTTACAGAACTGGCGGCTTGCATGAGCAAGGTAACAGACTAAGAAGACAATGAAAAGCTTACAGCAGTGATGATGGCTGGTGTGGACAGAGACATAACCAGATGCCCATGCAATATCAGGTGCAAATGCTGCATGTTGTCCGCAGCCAGCATGTAGTGATGACTGTTGCCATGCGAGTCTGGTAGCTCCACACCCAGTATGCACTTCACCGACACTGGCCCTGTGGGCATCTGGCAGAGAAGAAATTACAACTGAATAATCATACACTATTACAATGTATACATTGACATACACTGTATTACAGTGAACACTCGCAGTTCATTTGCTTTCAGATTTTCAATTCCATCAAAATAATTATTTATACAGTTTAACCCATTTAGCCATGACGCACTACAGCAGGAGATGGGTCGACCATGATAATTCAAGGGTAGTGCCAGATTAGCTTGGCGCCTGTTGGCTAATTTGGCCATGCCTTTGAATTATCATGGTTGATCCATCTCCTGTGGTGCATAGTCATTAGATGATGTCTCCAAAATTTGGGAAATATGGCCGTCGGGCTCAATGAATGAATCAGTCATACTGATTTAATGAATCTGAAAGAAAGTAAACTGATAATATTTACAGTAAGAGAAATGTCAATGATCTAGGCACTTTTATCACAAGATGGGATAACCCATGTCTCCTCTATATGAGCTTGTAGACACAAGTACTACATGATAAAATTGCTTTAATGTCATTCTGTGAAGTGGATGCCAATACTGCAGTACATACTGAAAGGATCAGTAAAGGTAGTGTCTTTCAGCTGATTTCCATACTTTGAAGTTTTTCAGCTCACAAACTGGCCCAATCGTACTTGTGAGCTGGGAAGAGCAGCAGGCTTATGTATATATATATTCAGGTACTATTGTTCAACAAGATTCAAAGAATCACTGTTTTAAAATTGTCCCCCACAAATTGTGGTTCAAGAGCATTGCAAACACACTATACATAGAACTTAGAAGTCATTAACTTTATGAAATGTTAATCTCATTATGTATTGAGATTTTGACAGCATGTAATGTTCTAAGCACACAATTTTGAAACAATACTTTTGTTGCACAATGCCAGGGTTTGCCGTGTGTGTGTGTGTGTGTGTGTGTGTGTGTGTGTGTAAGTGTTTGTGTGTGCTTGCGGATGCATACATGCATCAGCACACACACGTTTGTAGGTGTTGACTGACAGTGCTGAGCCAGAGAAAGAGATCTTTTTGTCGTCTCTGTGCCATGACCTATCTGATCTTAGTCACTGTACTCTGGGGGATTTTTGCTTTCTCAATACATGTAAGTTTGTTTTTCTCAAAATGAATTAATGTTTACTCATATAGTTGAAGATGTGGGAAGGTGGCAAACAAACAAACTTAATGCCTTCCTATAATTTCGCTATATGCCAAATATCAAGTAACTACAATAAAGTATATGGACTCAAAAGCAGGTCAACTGCTTTTCATAAAACGGCCATCGTCTCACCATTGAGTACTCTAAGCTCAATACCTTTGGAGGCTTGCATGAAGATATTTTATAGGGATAAAATGTATTTACATAACTGTGAGAATTTTTTGTTTTTCTCAATACTAATGTTTTTCCAAAATGAATAAATTATCATTCAGAAAATTGAAGAGGTACAAAGCTGACTAACAAACTCATCCAATACCTTCCTCTAGTCTATATATATATATGTAAAATATCTAGTAAGAATAATGAAAATTATGGACTCTGATGCAGGTCAAACGTTTTTCATGAAATGGCCATTTTCTCACCAATGAGTGCTCCAATTACAATACATTCAGAGGCACTGTGAGATGTTTTGCAGGGAAAATATCCTAAAGTTTTAAGCTTGAAAGTCTACAAACACCGGCCCTATTCAGTGTCACAAACACACACACATATAAGTACACTCTATAGGCTGGCAAACCGCGACATGTCAATTCTACTTGAAGAAGCTGCATGCCACGACACCCCGATTTCACTGGCATTGGGCACACTTGCTATTGAACAGGATACGCCATGCCCCAGTCCACAGTTTTTACTACTTTTATAAACAGAAAAACATAAAGTGCAAGTTGAGCTTTGATCACGCTGTAGTACTGTGATCAAACACCTCCCAACCTCCTTCCCCTAAGACCCCATCTTCCCTTCCCCCACCTTTGAAAAGTTTGATCTATGGTTGACCTATCCCTTTGTATTACCCTTTTAGTCCCACGGATGCATTTCCCAGATTTTGGAAGTGTTACTTAATGACTATGTACCAGGTGCAGGAGGCGGATTGACCATGATAATTCAAGGGTAGTGCCAGCTGAGCTTGGTGCCTTCAGGCGCCAAGCTAATCTGGCACTACCCTTGAATTATCATGGTCAATCAATCTCCTGCTGTAGGGTGTTGGGGTTAAAAGGGTTAATGTGATAGGGCTCACCTTTACAATGTCATTCAGATTAATGCTCCACAGCTGACTGGAAGCCTGACAGGCTGTGATCAGCCCCCTTTCTGTGCCAGTGACTATTTCAATGTAGCCGCCTGGAAAAGAGGAAAGGAAATCAAATAAGACAGACCAAGAGCTGTACCTAATAAGTCTGGCATCCAGACAATCTTAAAATGTAAGCCCTTAACCCTTTCATCCTGATATTTCCATTGCTTGAAAAAAATCTGACTATGATAGTTCAAGGATGGTGCCAGAATAGCTCGGCGCCTCAGGCGCGAAGCTATTCCGGCACCACCCATGAACTAAAATGCTTGATCTATCTCCTAATCTGTAATGTTGTCTTCATAGGACAATAAGCAAATTTTTAAAGTTCACCCTCAGGATGTAATGGGTTAAGCCATTGGAAGTGAACAGGTTAATCAATGACACCCTGCATCACCCTTTATCTCCACAACAATGTGAGTGCTTTCTGTGGCTAGGTGCACGACATGCTTCTAAATTAAATCAGTCACAAGCCTTCAAGCATTCAAGTTAAGGGAGCTGTTAAAATAGTTTTAAAACTCTTCTACCACTCTTTGTCATTGATTTATAAAGACATGGAGAGAGATTCCCTGAACAGTTCATTTCACAATGAAGCATTCCTATCAAAAGTATGACCAAATTTGAGAATTTTGACTCTTTGTTGTTGTCTTGAAATAAGGTCTAGGTGCCAGTGACAAAGAAAAATATGGAATGCAAACGTATCCTTTCAATGGGGAATTAATTATGATTAAAAATAAAAACATACATAATTTATTTATGAAGGAATAAGGAGAAAAAAGCATAAGCAGCAAACAAACAAACAAAGACAAGAAAGAGAAAAAAAAGGCACAGCTGGGAGTTGAACCGCGCCAGTTACGGTTTACTTACTATGTATTCTATGGCGACATAGGAAAGAACTGAGCTTATTATAATTAAATACAAATTACATTGCATCCCAAATGAAATGGTTTTGAATTGATGCGATGATTTAATGAGGATGGACTCCTTCTTAATTGTGTGTGTATATTTTTTTTTTTAAATTCTTGTTCTGTGCGAGTCAGACTGCCTTTTTGCCGACACTGCCAAACTCAAGCTGACCTCCGGTCTCTCCAACAATTCTCTTATGAATCTAAAATGCTGGAATAGTTGTTCATTGCTGTATTTTGGACCAAAAAAAATCTCTTCGATTAATTCTATGATATTGTTGTTTGCGATGCAACTGATGCACAATGCTGGCCATTTTTAGAACAAATTGTGTGTGTTTAGAACAGCTCCAAGCACCTCTACAACTTAGAAGCAAAAATTTTCCCTAAAATGATTTTAAAACGTCCTACACCACATCTACCTGTGCTAATTAAGAGTTTGAAGCATGCTGTGTACCTAGCCCTGGTCCATATTCTACCCATTGTTACAAAGATCTTTTTCAAATTGCTGATGCAATTAGAGCAGTGCAAACAGGTCGCACATAGTGCCTAAAGGTTAATTCCTGCGTTATTACACCACATCGTTATCTGTAGTAGATTGGTTGCAACTATTCCTATTTTTGGAGTTACTTCCCTTTGCACAGGGAAAGACATTAGGGGTGGTAGGAACTTGCTTCAGATGACATTTAGCCTCAACGCCCTACAGCAAGACTACCATGACAATTCAAGGGTAGTGCCAGACTAGCTTGGCGCCTTCAGGCGCCAGGCTAATCTGGCACTACCCTTGAATTATCGTGGTTAATCCATCTTCAGCAAGTGGTACATAGTCATTAGGTAACACCTCCAAAATTTGGGAAATGTGGTTGTGGGGCTAAATCGGTTAAGACCATGTCAGACGGGAGCTGAAAACAGTTTTCAAAAACAAAAACACAGCTGTTTTGAAAATACACCCTGTCACGACACTGGTTTTTTTCGTCTAATTTTGTAGGGGAGTAAGTTTAGAGGGGTGACAGGATTTAGGTAGTCACCGGACATACAGGTAGTTTAGGTGAGGTATTTGGCCTGTACACGAGTATTTGCTGCCGTGCGAGAGTTTGGTGGACGGCGTGACATACGTGATCTCCTGGTCTGCGCGATTGGGTGGTTATTGTTGCACATGGATTCCAATCACATGATTTAGTGAGCGGTTTTTTTGCTAACCTAACGTTATCCAAATTGTTAGTGAGTCGCTTTTCCAACTGCGAACAAGTCAGTCATTTTTTCCAGCAGTCTCCTAGGGTGGTCTTTCAGGCGTGGTTCGCCATTTGCTGAAGGCCACAAGCAGCTGTGTCGTTCTTTTGTATCGGCCCTGCGATACGGTTTCGGTCGTCCCGGAGTCGGTGTCCGAAAAAGGAGAAAGAATGAAGAGCTGCGACGACTTTACCCCTGGCTTGTCTTGTCCTTGTTTGTCTTCGTCCTAGCCTGGGCGTCTTCACGGATGACAGTAAGTACACGCAACAATTCTTGAGTGGCCATTTGCTCGGGGGGTTTGTTTGTGTTTGCTTGTTCTGTTATTATTATTATTTTGGTTAGTGTGTATTTGGGGGGCAAGTGTGAGAATAGAATGTAGAGGTGAATGTCATCTGTATTTTGTAGTATCTAGCGTCGGATTAGTAACTTATTGGGATTTAACGCCGAGCAGGCGACTAAGGCCATTTCACTATCTAGCATTGGAGGGTGAATTGGGAAGTGGGTCATGTGGTGGCGTGTAAATATGTATTTTGTAGTATCTAGCGCCGGATTAGTAACTTATTGGGATTTAACGCCGAGCAGGCGACTAAGGCCATTTCACTATCTAGCATTGGAGGGTGAATTGGGAAGTGAGTCATGTGGTGGCGTGTAAATATGTATTTTGTAGTATCTAGCGTCGGATTAGTAACTTATTAGGATTTAACGCCGAGCAGGCGACTAAGGCCATTTCACTATC
The DNA here is from genome assembly GCA_036245525.1 of Semisulcospira habei. Taxonomy (NCBI): domain Eukaryota; kingdom Metazoa; phylum Mollusca; class Gastropoda; family Semisulcospiridae; genus Semisulcospira; species Semisulcospira habei. The sequence goes on from BTPG01000004.1 coordinate 33,426,757, forward strand.
TAGCATTGGAGGGTGAATTGGGAAGTGAGTCATGTGGTGGCGTGTAAATATGTATTTTGTAGTATCTAGCGTCGGATTAGTAACTTATTGGGATTTAACGCCGAGCAGGCAACTAAGGCCATTTCACTATCTAGCATTGGAGGGTGAATTGGGAAGTGAGTCATGTGGTGGCGTGTAAATATGTATTTTGTAGTATCTAGCGTCGGATTAGTAACTTATTGGGATTTAACGCCGAGCAGGCGACTAAGGCCATTTCACTATCTAGCATTGGAGGGTGAATTGGGAAGTGAGTCATGTGGTGGCGTGTAAATATGTATTTTGTAGTATCTAGCGTCGGATTAGTAACTTATTGGGATTTAACGCCGAGCAGGCGACTAAGGCCATTTCACTATCTAGCATTGGAGGGTGAATTGGGAAGTGAGTCGTGTGGCGGCGTGTAAATATGTATTTTGTAGTATCTGGCGTCGGATTAGTAACTTATTGGGATTTAACGCCGAGCAGGCGACTAAGGCCATTTCACTATCTAGCATTGGAGGGTGAATTGGGAAGTGAGTCGTGTGGCGGCGTGTAAATATGTATTTTGTAGTATCTAGCGTCGGATTAGTAACTTATTGGGATTTAACGCCGAGCAGGTGACTAAGGCCATTTCACTATCTAGCATTGGAGGGTGAATTGGGAAGTGAGTCGTGTGGCGGCGTGTAAATATGTATTTTGTTGGGGTTGAATTTATTGTTGCGGGAGAGAGGTGAAGGGAATATAAAAGACGGCAATCAAAAGTTGCGGGAAGGGTGATGTGATTATTTTGTTTCTTTTGTTAGTTATTTAAATGTGTATTTTTTGCACCTGTGTTTTAGTGTATCCTAATCCAATGGTCCAAATCCAACGGCCTAAAGCTTAAAGAACTAACCGGCTAAGTCTGCCACCGTGCTGTGGTACTGAGAGTGGAGGCTGACTGTGTCACTCCGCCTTGTGGGGCTACAACGCCGTACCCAAGGATGGGCAAACTACTTTTGAAAAGTAGTCCGCTACACTACAGTTACATTTGTAAAAAATAGTAGTTCGCTACTTTACAATTACATTTTGAAGAAATGTAGTTCGCTACTTTTACGCTACTTTAAAAAAAGTAGCTAACTACTTTTCAAACTACTTTTTTTAAAAACTGTAATCACAACTGGGACTGATAAGTATTTTGAAGTTGAAGTAAATAATCAACTTTAAAGTCAAAAATAGGAGGAAAAAAAGCAGCTTATATACACTGACAGTGATGTCTAGTATAAAACATAAATACAGCCACAAGGTTGTATAGGCAGTTGAGAATAAATGGGCCAAAAAAGTTAATTGATCATTCAATGATTCATGAAAACACTGACACTTCCTTATAAACCTTTCTTGGAGTTGTACTTAACCAACACTTTTGCCTCAAAGTTAGAATCAGTAACTCTGGCTCTTATCTTTGTTAAAATAAGTCCAGCCTGACTAAACAGACGCTGGGACAACAACTCCCCTACTAAATCTGTTTTAACTTTTATACTATACAGAAAAATCAGCATTTTTTTTTTCCAATTCACATTCAATAGCCTATCCCTAACAATGAAATGAAAGTATTTCCCAGTCTGTAATGTGGTTCAGTGACACAGGCGCCTTTTCTTAAATATACAACATCTTTAGTAGTATTTCAAATTATTTTAATCATAGCTATCAATACAAAGGCCTACCTATTTTTTTCCATCATTATGATTATATTTATTATTATTATCATTATTATTAATTTTTCTTTTGATTCCCCCCCCCCCCTTTGTTTTGTTTATAAATTTGTAACATACAAAGGCGTAGCAAATATCATTTTTATTCCCACTTACCCCCTTCCAAGACCATCCATATTCAACTTGGTCTAAACGTTTTATCACAATGTTAGAACGTAAATTTAAAAAATTGTGTTCAAAAAGACTAAGCTAAATAAAATAAATAAATGCAAAAAAAAAAAAAATGAAGTATGCCAGGCATTGCCAACATCATGCATTTATTCTATGGTTTTCTGTAATATAAATTAATTCCGAAGCTTTGTGTTCTGTTCTGTATCAAAAAGTACAGTGATCGAAGGGCATGATCGATGATTCACCTGTTGTGTAAACGGAAGAAGGATCTGCATACTAGTAATAGATGACAATAGATCGGCATTAACTCGGACAACTCCCCTACTAAATTTAAAACCGATTATACGGAAAAGCCGCCATTATGTTTTATAGGTTATATATATCCTGCTCAGCACTCCAAACAAGAAAATGGAATTCTTTCAGTAAATGAAAATAAATGAATATAGCTTTTGTCAGCCCAGGTTAATGCCGATAGAATAAAACCGGACGCATTTCGCAATGTAAGAAAATCAAAATAGGAAAACTCAAAAAGTCAATAAACCTTGAGATGAAGCCTAAGATTGGATGCTGTCGTCTTGCTCGCTGAATACTCTTTGCATCCGTACTTGCATTTGAATATAAATGCATTGTCCTTTTCTTCTTTGAGATGAAAAAATTCTAGATACGGTTCAAACAAAGTGGGAAGTTTCTCCATCTTCTGCGGTCAACAATTTGTGCGTTCTGTGCTTGATCTGAAGAACAAAGAGATGACTGACGCGCGCTTTTGAAAGTCACGTGGCTTGCTATTGGCCAGCCAATCACAATCATGCTTCCGTTCGCTGAGCGAGTGATCAACCTCGCGCGACACAGCAATTTCGCCACTCGCTTCGGCTTGGCTGAAAGGGATAGGCAAGTCACACGGCAAGGAAAGTAGCGTAGCGAAAGATACAATTTCGCTACTTCGCTACTAACAAATTAGTAGTTCGCTGCTTTACAACTACTTTTTTAAAATATGTAGTTTGGATCGTTACAAACTACTCCAAATAGTAGCGAAACTACAAAATGTAGTCGCTACTCTCGCTACTTGCCAATCCTTGGCCGTACCTGGGTGCTGTTGCGAGTGTCGCGGCACACCCCGTGTTTAGTCAGGTCGGGTCGTCCCATTTAATTATTTCTAACCTATTTAAGTAAAGTTTTGTTTGTTTATAATGTTGTAAAGGACTTGAGATTTATTTCATCTAGTGTTGTGAGAGGGGCTTTGTCACAGTGACGGAAAGAGTTTGAGAGATTGTATTATTTAAAGGCAGCCTGTGTTATTTAAGGAGCCACGTGCTGTGAGGGACTCTTGGCGGAAGCAAAGAGGTTGGTCTAACTGGCGTTAGCGCTTGACACTTGTGCTTCTGTTGGGGTCCAGTGGCTTAGGATTTAGGCTTTTCAACCTCAGTGTTCTTTTATATTTTTATTAAGGATATTTGTTTATCATATATTAGTTTTCTCAACCTTTTGTATTAGGGACATTTAGTTTATTATGTATTTGTTATTTTGTATTGTGTATAACGGTTATTCGGGTTGGGGAGGTTGGACATGTGCGTGTGAATGTGATGTGTGAGTGCGTGGTTAGGATTGCGTGAGAATAGTTGGTTATTGTTAGGGTTTTATGTAATAAATGTTGTCGTTATTGTTCCTCGGGTGTTTGTGTTAGGTTTGTGTTAGTGTGGGTCAGGTGTATCTCGAGTTGTAGAGCTCATAGTTCGCGCCCTGGAAGCAGGGGTCGTGACACACCATGTAATATGGCACACAAAACTGTTTTTGAAAACAGTTTCCTACTGCTTCCAAAATTTAGAACCGATCCTAAAATCTCACAACTGTTTCGGAAAACACAGCTGCTTGAACCAATCAACGTGAAACAAAAGATCATGTGACGACCAATACGTAAAAATGGTGGCAACCAAAGCCGCATGGTGCGTGTTATGCATCATGCAGGCGTCTTCTATCAACCCAAGGTCGATCCCACCATCTCCTTTTTCTTCTCTTTTGCCTTTCATGGACTATTTGTGCTGCTTGAATCAAAATGTCGTCGTCAGAACTTGATTCTGCCATTTTGATGCACAACAAGGACCTTTCACAACTCTCTTCACCAAAAGATCACCAAAGGGAAACAACTACTAGTATGGAAAATGTACACACGCAACGCAACAACGCTGTTTCTCCGTGTGACATGCTCGAAGCAAAACAGTTTTCGAAAACTCTTGTTTTAAAAAACTGCTGTTTCCTCCAAAACATTACCGATGCCATTACTACAATGGAACAACCTATAGCTAGCGTAATTTTAGCCCAAAAACTTACGATGTGTACCTTTAGGGCCAGGGGAGGCCACCAGGGGTGCCGTGACCTGGTACCCGGGTAGCCTCCCTTCCCATCCCCTGCGGGTAACTGCCCGAGCAGCCAAGCCAAACCAGTTCTTTCCTTTAGCTTGCAGCGTATAGACGTGTTCGCTTAGCCCTCTGCTGTGCTATCTACGGCTGTGTATGGTTCAAGCTGTACTTGGATATTTTCGGCAGTAGACTTCGTTCCCGGCCTGTGCTTTCGCCTTGCCTTGGAACTTTCTCTGCCCTTGTGTGTACCTACGGCTGTGTATGGTTCAAGAAGTACTTGGACTTTCGACAGTGGACTTCGTTCCTGGCCTGTGCTTTCGCCTTGCCTTGGAACTTTTTCTGCCCATGTTGTAGCGTAGGGTCGTGTTCTTAGACCTCTACTGTGCTACCTATGGCTGTGTATGGTTCATGGGGCCCTTGGACTTTTCGATAGCGTGAATTCGTTCCCGGCCTGCGCTTCGCCTTGTGTGACTTTAGGAAGTGGGTGTCACTGGTGCTTCTGTGCGTCATGTGCCGGAAGATAGGTCCCCGAGCCGTGGGGCCGGCCTTCGCCCCTCGTGGAAGCGCTGTACTGCACCGGTTCCGGCATTGAGAGACCTTTTACGGCTTGTGTGGTGCCTCTCGGAGCCTTCGACCTGCGTCCGGTGTGCTCCTGCTTCGGTCTCTCCGATCAAATTCGCCGGCTGGACGGCCGGGACCTTCGTCGAGGACCCAGCCTTCCTCAACCTGGATGCTTCTGGGCCTCTGCCGCGTGGGCGCTTCTTCTTCTTCTTCTTCTTCGGAAAGGCTACAGGTACTACCTTCCCCTGCCCCTTGCGAGATGTCCAGGTAAGGTCTCGATGTTTGCCAGTGCCGCGCCTCTGACGGCGTCCCTTGCAATATCGTTGCTTGTTAAAAAAAAACAAAAAAAAGAACGATATTACTCGGCGCAGGATAGTGGGGAAAGGTGAGGAGTGGTGCGCCGTTTTCGTCTCGTGGCCTTCTGCTATGACCAGTCGCTTCATTGTTTCACTCTATGTTGCAGTGGTCAAGTCCGCACCTGCACACGATGTGGCGACTTCCAGTGGCCGAGTGACAAGCATGCGGTCTGCCTCCCCTGCGCTAGTTGTGCTTCGGGCCACACCTGTGATGTCTGCGCTCTCTGGGTGGAGGACCATTGGGAAAACCCAGCTGCGGAGTCTTTTCGGCGTGACAGTACCGCCGCCCGCCCGCAGCCAAAAGCATGCTTCGGCCCCGGATCCAGCAGAAACGCACCTACGCTGCCGTTGGGGGACGGCATACAAAGGCTCCCCCCTTGCGCACTCACGCTCTCGAGTCAGGTCCGCAGCGAGTCCGCTCGCCCCGCTCTGCGGAAAACAAACCCCAACTCTCGACGTTGGGGGACGCCTTTCTCCCCCCTTGCGCACCAGCTTGCTCGAGCCAGGTCCGCAGCGAGCTAACTCGCCCCGCCTTGCGGAACCCAAGCCTCACAAGACCACCGACAGAACTGGACGCCGCTTCTCCCCGACGCCGGACCCTTGGCTTCTGCGTACGACCCTCGACATGTGGCCTCGGGTTCGCGACCGCCTGGACTCAGCTCCTCGCCCGCGTACGCCCCCTCGGACTTCGGGTCCTACCCCGGACCCGCAGCCCTGCGTCTTCGGTCCTCACCTCCCGCCGCTAGCACTCTTCGTTCTCTGCTCGCTCTTCGCGCCCGGCTTCGCTCGCCGCTTCAGCTTCGCGGACGTCTCGCCCTCCTCGTCGGTCTTCCCCTCGGGCATCGCTGGTTTCCTCTTCCTGTCGCCGCCCTTCCCGGTCGGCGTCCTGGGTCGTCCGTGCTGCTCTTCATTCCCGGCCTTGTCTTCTCCCCTCTCCTTCCCCGACACCCTTTCCCCGCCTTCCCCGCTCCCCTCCCCTTCGCGCCGTCGACCACGTGCTCACCGCCCTCCTTCGCGCGGACGCTCCACTCGTCGGTCTCGCCGCTCGTGCCTTCTCAGCCGCTCGCCCTGGTCTCGCTCCGTCTTGCGGCGGCACCCGCCTCCCCAGCTCCTGGTGCGTCGGCCTCCTGCGCCGCCCGTCGATATGGATAGAAGCCCTCAGCATTGCTCCGGAGATTCCGCCTCGGCTCACTCCTACCGTTCGACCTCCGCGCGCGCTCTTCTCGCCCTTGACCCTACGTCCAGGACGACCAGGGCGGAGACCTTTCCCTCGCTCGACGGGCCGCGCTTCTGTTGTCTCGTGCCTTCCCCAAACCCAGACGCCTGTCCCCGTCGCCCGCTTGGACGCTGTTCTAAGCCCTCCTAGAGGTTACGTCCCTGCCACGCCCCGAGGTTTCAAGGGTTCGTGTTGCCTTCTCCGCTCCTGCAGCAGGGTTCCGGCTCCGACGCGGTTCTCTTCTTCACCGTCGTTCGCTGGCCAGCGGATTTGGACATCGCCTTTCAGCACGGCTGGTATGCCGGACACTCACAGACCTTGCTTCTGCCCTCCCCGCAGTGGATCCTGCCACTCAGCAGCAGCTGGTGGACTTCGTGCCTTCCGCCGTTGCATCCCCCCCCCCCCCCCGCCCCCCCCCTCCCCCAGCCTGGAGCGGACGGCGATCCTCATCCGCAACGCCCTCGCCTGTGCCGGATTCCTCGATTGGCCAAGCAAGCGCTCGTCTACCTTCTGGAGCTGGCTCTTCTCCTTCTCGGCGCTGTTAGGGCACCTCCTCGCACTGGCTGTGGGGAAGAAGTACCGCCTACCAAGCGGCGTGCCTACGCTTATGTCCTCGCTTTCGCCGCTGCCGCGCTCTGCGGCCTGCCTGCCGGGATGCTGTGCTCGCCGTCTGCCCCCACCTCCCGCAGGATCTACGGAGACAGCTGCGACAGGCTCTGCTCGGCGATCCCCCCCTCTTCGGTCCAAGACCTGGCAGTCAGTGAAGGACGCGATGAGGAACTTTGCCCTGCCCGCGTCACCTCCTCCCGCTTCAAGCCGCCCGTGAGGCCCTGGGTCGTGCCCTGCAGACCGCCGGACCCGCCCAGCACCCGCTCTCCCAGCGTCGCCGCCTTCCCCCGCGCATCCCCGCCGCCCGCCGCGCCCCGCCCGCCCCCCGACCCCGCCTCCACCCCCGCCTGGCCTTGCCCGGCCACCGGTGGCGTCCGATCATCGACCTTTCAGTGCGGCACGAGTTCTTCGCAGCGCCTTCCTTCCCTTGGGGACCGCCAGAGCCCTTCGCGCCGTGGTTCCTCCCATGGGCTTCGCTGTCAGCCTGGATCTAGCGGACGCCTACACTCACGTCCCCGTGCATCCGGCATCCAGACACTTTCTGCACTTCGCTTTCGACGGCGTCGTTACCGATTCCGCGCCTTCCCCCTCGCCCGCAACCCCAGCTCTGGGTGTTCGCCCGTCTCTTGGACGGTGTCTTCGCCACGGTCAGGCGTGCTTCGTCGAGTCCCTCCTTGAACTACGTCGACGATCTGCTCCGGCGCCACCGGTCGGCACACTCCCAGGAGCAGCATCGAGACGCCTTGCTGGCCTCCTCGACAGCCGCGGCTTCATATTCAACTTCGGCAAGTCGGTTCTCGCCCCGTCCCGCCGCTTCACACACCGTGGTATGGAGTTCCTTACGGACCTCATCTGGTGTGACTCCCGGAACCGAGGATCCAGAGGTTGGCGAACCTGGCTCGTCTTGGTGCACAGGAGGAGACGGTCTCCGCCAGACTCTGGTTGCAGCTCTTAGGCCTGATGAGCGCGGCTGCGGATCTCCTTCCCCTTGGTCGCCTCTACTCGTGCCCACTTCAACTTCATCTACTCCTTCACTGGCGCCCTCGACCGGAGACATCGAGGCTCCCGTTCCGGTTTCTCCCTTGCTCGTTCCACTCCTCCTCCGCTGGACAGACCCTGCCTGGCTCGCGTCTGGAGTCCCTCTCCTTTGCCTCCCCCCCAGTTGTCCCTTGCGTCGACGCCAGCCGCTCCAGCTGGGGTGCACACCTGCTGCCGACGTGCCACGGCTTCCGGCAGCTGGCCACTGGTCCTTGCGGTCAAGCTTTTCAACTGGTTGGAGTTACAGGCGATATGGCAAGCTCTCCTCGCTTGGGAACCAACTCTCGATCAGGACCTGATGGTCCTTTCGATGACTCCGCTGTCGTGTCCTACATACACAAGCAGGATGGGACCCACTCCCCTTCCTCTGCTTTCTTCTTACCAGCGCCTCCGTGGGTGTGAGGATCGCTGCGTCTCTCTCCTAGCGAGATACTTCCCTGGCCACCTGTGGTCCTCGCGGACTCCCTCTCCCGGCACGGTCAGCTTCTCCACACCGAGTGGGTGCTTCGCCCGGACTTCTTCCGGATGATCTGCGCCACGTGGGAGACCCCCCTTAGCCATCTCTTCGCGACAAGGTGGAACCACCAGCCCCCCCTCTTGTCTCCCCGGTCCTGGACCCCCTAGCCTGGGCGGTCGATGCGCTCTCCATTCCCTGGGACGGCCTCTGCGCTTACGCTTACCCTCCCTCGGCCCTTGTTCCCAAGGTGCTTCTCAAGCTCAAGGGATGCAACGCGATCCTGTTGCTGGTGGCGCCATTCTGCTGGACCAGATCCTGCACCACCGACCTACTGAACCTCACCACGGGCCCTCCACTGTGGCTTCCCACTCCTCGCACGATGCTCAAGCAACCGCGCCTGGCACGCTACCTTCCGTGCCCCGAGCGACTCCTGCTTCACGCTTGGAGATTGTGCGGCAAGCCTTCGCCGCTAGAGGTTCTCGAGTGAAGCAGTGGCAGCTATCGCTTCAGGCCGCAGACCCTCGACCCTGCGTGTCTACGAGGGAAAGTGGAGAGTACTTGGAGCCTGGTGCGACCTCCGTCGCCTCTCCCCTACCGATCTGACTTCCACACAACTGGCCGAGTTCTTCCTCTGGCTCTTCGCCGAACAGCACTTGGCACCGATCACCATCAGGGGCTACCTCGCTATGATCGCCGACCCCTACCGGCACCTGGGCCGAGCGGACCCCAGCAAGTGCAAGGACCTCGCTGACCTTATGGCCCACCTCGGCATACAGCGACCTACCCTCCGCTCCCTGATCCCATGCTGGGACTTACCCTGGGTACTCACCTGGCTGAGCTCTAGCATTTCGAGCCGCTTCCCCTAGCAAGCCTGGCCGACGCTCTGCGAAAGGCTCGCTTCTGCTCACCGCAGCCACAGCCTCCAGAGTGAGTGAGCTGCACGCGCTCCCCGCGCCCCCGCCTGCCTGCAGTGCAGGTCGGATGGTTCCGTGCAGCTACTAACGGACCCGGCCTTCTTGGCCAAGAACCAGTCCCCACTGGCAGCCCCCCAGGTGATCACTGTTCGATCGCTGAAGCCGATCGACCCCTACTAGGAAGTCAGACAACAGGACCCGCTGAAAGCCTTACGCGTGAACCTACGCCGATCCAAGCCGCTCCGCAGGGGACGCACCCGCCTCTTTCTCTCTCTGTCCCCAGGTAGACAAGACATCTCAGCCCAGACGATCTCTTCCTGGCTAAGATGGGTGATACGCTCCGCCTACCAGGACCTCTGCCCCGACGCTGTCAAGCGACTACACTTCCGGGCCCACGAGGTCAGAGCCATGGCTGCTAACGTCGCATTCGACCGCAACTGCGCTGTCCGAGACAGTATGCTGCTGTAGGCTGGCGGACCGAGTCGACCTTCACCCGGGTCTACCTCTGAAACCTGGTTGGCCAGCGAGACAACCTGGCACTGGTGGGGGACATTGCGGCGGCGCAACACTCCCTCTTGGCACCTTTGGTGCCGTTGGTAATCCTTTAGCTAAAATTACTGGGAGCTTGCGCCGGGGAGGACGGGTCTTGCTAGCTCAGTCAGTCTCTGGGTTACGCAGCACCCTCCTCCTCTTCGCTATTTTCCATTGTAGTAATGGCATCGGTAATGTTTTTGAGGAAACAAATGAATTTTTCTCTAAAATGTATTTTTTCGAAAAATACTTACCGATGCCATTACTCGGACGGCCCTCCCACCTGTCCCGCTCGCCGCTAGCCAGCTAAACGAAAGAAATGGATCGGCTTGGCTGCTCGGGCAGTTACCTGTAGGGGGTGGGAAGGGAGGCTACCCGGGTACCAGGTTACGGCACCCCTGGTGGCCTCCCCTGGCCCTAAAGGTACACATTGTAAGTTTTTGGGCTAAAATTACGCTAGCTATAGGTTGTTCCATTGTAGTAATGGCATCGGTAAGTATTTTTTAAAAAAATACATTTTAGAGAAAAATTCATATTACATCAAACTCCATCAACAATAGCAAAATGAAAGCAACAACTTACGTCCATCCTCCTGAACCCGCAGGCAAGTGAGCGCATGTGATGCCAGATTTTGGCGAGACAGGATCTGTTGTCCACACACCACTGTCAGTGTGCCTTTGCCGTCAACAGTGAAAATATCATTTTGCCCAAACCTTGTCACCTTGTGAGCTGCAATGCACTGTATTGGACCTCCTTTAGTCTCTACACATGCCTGCAATTGTAAAAATGGCGCTGTCAATAGAAGAAGGAACACTGCTTCCTAATTTTTTCATTATGAAGAGACACCAGGCAAAATGTATTGTAGATTTTTTTCACAAGCTTTCAATTCCAGGACAAAGCCAAAAGCTTGTGAGAAAATATACAGCAGATTATTATGGCATCTTTCCTTCTATATTTCATATAAAACATGAAAAATACCACCTGTTATTAACATCCACTGTAATTATATTTTTAAAAACCCAAACAGTTGTAAATATGATCAATCCAATAAGTTGAAAAAAAGAAGAAATACACTATGAAAATTGTACAGCCTCTTAGTACAATTTTATTCAGTAGATTGGTCAAAAGACTAACACGCTGGGGTAGGTCAGGCATGTACTGACAGAAGAACTTGTCCCTCTACTTCAGCAACTGCTGTATAGATCTTGAAGCCCCTTTGTGCAAACAGTACTGTCTGGTGAATACAAAGAACTTACTTGTGGTTCTGAAGAGAGCGTGAGATTGCCAATTTCATGTATGCGGATGATTCCATCCTCGCCACCTGTAATGACCCCAAGTCCTTTGGACCTAATAATGGTAAATAAGTGACAAATGACATTATTATTACCTGAAAAATGATGGAGCTGGTAGATTAGCTGGACAAAAAGAATGGATCTTAGTCTTAACCCTTATCATTCGGAATACACCAGTGTGTGAAATAAGCGTGACTAAAATAGTTCAAGGGTAGTGCCAGAATAGCTTGGCGCCTCTAGGCGCCAAACTATTCTGGCACTAGCCCGTGAACTAAAGCCATTGATCTATATCCTTATCTGAAAGTACTATAATGTAGCATGCAAATGGCAGTGTACAAATATGAAGCTTTTAGCCTCAGTATGATATGGGTTAAATCTGTTGTGCAAGGGAAACAGAAATGGGAATGTATCATCCTTGCACAAACTATTATATTTCTACCTTAGTACACTAGCTTTAGTCTATCCACAAGCAGACTGCTTCCATTCTACTGTATGAGACCAGGGTTCACGCTAGCATTTTTCAAAACCAGTCCCCTCATCTTCCATCCCTCCAGTTTTTTTTTTCCAGTTCAGATCAAAACCAGGAAATGCTTTCCTGTAGACAAGAGACATAAGCATTCACCGGCAGAATTCTAACCGGTCCAGCCAAAATAAAACCAGTCCCTGGGACCGGTAGCTTAAAACATTTCCAGTATTCTCAGTTCACAAACGGTAAAATTCCGGTAATTACCGGTTATCGTGAACCCTATCAGACTTGAACAATCCTTTCATAAAGTAGAAAGAAGACATTTGTGTTCAATAGATGGCTCTTGGCAGCTGCTTGAACAAGTACATTACAACTATTATTATTATTAAACAGAGACTACTGCAATATACATACCAGCCACAAAAGGTATGCTTTGGCAATAATATTACACTACTTTAACTCACAGTTCATGTACAGTAATTAAATCACCACAGTGTTCAAGTTAACCAATAATTCATGATGTTAAAGGGTTAAATACAGGAAAGGAAACCGGCTGCCAAAAGGCAATACTGATTTATAAAAGAGAAATACCGATTCTGAATTTACTACCAAAGCATCCTTCATGAATACTAGAATTTACAATGAATTTGCAATGTAATTTTGTTTGTATGTCTCCCCTTCTCCCTTCCTGTCATTCAACTTTCATCGAACAACAAACTGGACTGACCACACCGCCCCCCCCCCCCCCCCCCCTCTTGTTTGAATTTGGGAAACCTGGCCAGTATAGGAACCCATTGTATTTTGGCAGGCCCGATTCAGTGAGCCCTATTTCAGTCAGGTACTAATGAAAGAAAATATGTATGGTCAAAATCTCTTGCGCAAACACCACATGATTTATGGGCTACAGTGACATTATGATTTTTGCATGGGCTTCAGTGACAAACGCATACAATGCAGATCTCTATCTAAACACAGGCTGTCCCAGGACTATCAGTCTGTGTGTGCGTGTGTGTGTGTGTGTGTGTGTGTGTGTGTGTGTGTGTGTGTGTGTGTGTGTGTGCGTGTGTGAGGGAGCGAGTGCTGGGATCGATCGGATGGCCTGTGATCTAAAAGACCCATACAGCCTGCGAGTGAATACTTTAACACTGTGTCCACACAAAGAGCGTTAAAGGCATCGTGTGTCTTAAAGTTCCATAGAACTGTGCACAACAAAGTGTCCGCAGCACCATCTGACGATTTCTTCAGTTTCATGGCTTGTCCTTTCTCGATAAAAACTAGCGAGACTGAAAATCAGGCAAATCTGCCGCCATGCTGAAATATCATACTTCCGCTTTTCCTCGACAGTGGCTTCCCTTTAATCGCAACTGCCAGTAAACAAAACAAAAAAAAAAAAAAAAAAAGGTGATAGTTTATGTTGGTGGTGATAGAGGGAGGGTGGTAAGGGGGGGGGATGGAGGGGTGGAGGCGGTACATCACGATGCGCGAAAAACAAAATGATTCGCAACTGACATGATCAGTGTACAAATGGTAAGCTAGAATAAGACGATGTTGGGGTCTGATCAAGTTTGATCTGACGTCCAGTCGGCTCAGTCCGGCACCAGCTCTCGTCACGTCCTGAAAGCCAAAGAAGGCATACTCTTTGTGAAGGCCGGAGCGTATCCAGAGATACACAGATATTTCAAGAGATCGCCTAGTTGGGCTCGGGAGGTTTCCCGGCCGCCGCGTTGCCTAGGAACCGTAGGCTGCCGCGCCGCCATCTTGAGAGGACACGCCCCTAGCCTGGCGATAGACCGCCTTCAGATAGTACGGCCAAATAGTGTTTCAAAACGTCACGGAGTTTTTCTTCATGTTTCTTCCTCTTTAGAAACAAACAAAAACAGATTCTCGTTAGCAGTTTCCTACTGTGATGGCACAACTGACTTGCTGTTATTGCCAATCGGGCACGTCAGAACTTTCAGTCCTCATTGTGACGGCGCGGCATTGTCCTGACAGCGATTTCCCGATGAGCGCCGGCATGTCGCGTATCGCTCTCAAGATCAGTGGCCGCCACGACTAGCCTGATGACGTCAGCTTCCCGAGCCCTATAGCCTCAGCCCGGCCGCGTGTATACACTGAGTGTCTTCAAGTTTGGCGACAAGCAATACTGAAGAAATGTGTGTACTAACCCAGTTTAGCCCCGAGTCCCTACAAGTTCAGGAGATTGATTGACCACAAGGGTAGTACCACTAGATTGGCTTGGCGGCCACGACTAGCGTGATGGCATCAGCTTGCATTGATTGTATTGATTGTACATTGCTTAACGTCCCGACAGCAACAAGGCTTTCTCAGGACGTGCCTGCACTGCTTGTGAAAAAAACCCAACTAAACAGAACATTGAATGTATGTCGCCAGCCAGTCCAATACGTTAAATAAACCTAAGACACGGGGCCTAAATAAAGCTAAGACCATTTAGCAACACACATCCAATATCAAGAGCTACAGGCAGTGCAGACAGTAGGGAGAGTTTTAAAAAGGCAAATACAGGTGAATGGACAAAGGGTAGACAGAAACACATGCCCCAGAATAGAGGAAAACCCACCCTGTGGAGCTGACCAGGGTGACCCTGGGAACTAAAAAGTAGCTAACCCCACCCAAGTCCCCCAGGGCAGACCCGGGTGGGGCATCAGCTTGCCGAGCCCTACTGATATCAATGCCTTATTTAGTGCAGATCATTTAATCCCGGGGGAAGAGCGAGGGGGGGGGGGGAGAGGGATCCAACTTTTTTTCCGGTTTTGGACTTTTACTAAACATGACCAGAAGACCTCCCGACGGGTGTGTGTGTAGGGGAGGGGGTGGTGGTGGGGGCGGGGGCGGATTGGCTCGCCAAGGGTGTGAGGATCTCTTGTGCGGGAGGGGGAGGGGGGGGGTATTACCTGCGCCCCAACCCACACCCATTTTTTTTAGAAAAGAAATTGAGGGAAAAAAATGATATTTGTAGAGACAATAATTATTAAATTGATGCATGTTATTATTGTCTGGAGAATAAAATATTTAAAGAGAAGAAAATATAAACTCCTTTTGATTGTCATGTTTGATTTATTACGAGGCTAATAATAATAATAATAATAATAATAATAATAATAAATAGTTCTTGTATAGCGCTGTTCTCTAGGAAAACACTGGACTCACTGCGCATAAAGCGGGCGGAGGTTGGAATGCCGGCTGTCACTTGGGTCCTCCCCCCCCCCCCCCTTTACCGTTTCATTTCAGTTTCGAAACTAGACCGCTCTTCAGTTCTCTCTCTCTCTCTCTCTCTCTCTCTCTCTCTCTAACATATTGTTTTAATGTTGCTTTTAATGTTGTAGTTTAGCAAGGACAAACATGAAAAGAGGCCTGTGCGCCTTTTGTTTCCATCCTTGAGAAATAAAGTATCATTCATTCATTCATTCTCTCTCCCCCCCCCCCCACCACCCACAAATGAAAAATATCTTTCTACGCCACTGAATTTGAGTGTATCCAGTCCGACCTCGCCATACTTTAACTGATTGATCGGTGCCGATGCAAAAATTCAACAGGTGGTGCATGGGGCATTTATACTGACGGCCGTCTCCCAATGACTGGCAATGGTCTCAAGAAAATATTTCATTAAAATTCAGTAATGACGTGGAATTACAGTCAGTAGTGGCAGCTTCGCCGTTCGTCGGAAACTGATGTTGGTCCATTCCCCGGCCTAAAACTCGTGCTGCAGCACTACTAATTGGTTTCCTCCCGGCCCTCGATTCGCTATACGTAACGGCAGTGCAGTCGAGGTCGGGGGGGGGGGGGGGGGGGAGGGGGGAGGCGACAACCAATGTGATCCGCGGCATAAGGGAGCTTACATCAGGGCGTCACAACGAAAGGCGACGTTCCGCTGTATTTCACGAGTGAGCTTTGGATCCGGCGCAACGTCTTCGGGCTCACATCAGCCGCAGTGGACCCGCGCACTGCGGCCGACGTCGGCCCAAAGACCCTTGCTTACTGGGCTGTTTCAAAGGGCCAGAAAAAGTTAACTCATTCGAGACGTGCCGCCTACGGATACGCGGCGAACCGCCGCGTATCCGTAGGCGGCACGTCTCGAATTGAGTTAAACCGGCAGACAGGAGCACTTGCGCGCGTTTTCGACTCATTCTCACTCACGCAGGTGACCACACTTTGTCCGTGAGTACATGTAGCACTGGGAGGGAACGACAATCCAACAGCGAACTCCTTCAATCTATACGAGAATTGAAACCCCAAGATCTCTTGTACAAAACTAAAAATTAAATTCTCACGCAACGCCGGAGGTTTTCCACTTTTCGAGTCAACCTGAAACTGCTACTTCGTTGTGTGTTGTAGGTCCGGCGCAGAGCCGTGTGAGTCAACCCTTTCCGTCCATATGCAAAAATCACAGATTCCGAAAAACTTGTGCAGCGACAGGATCTCATGAGAATGAACGCCTCATACTGGCTGATATCGGGTATATGTAGTTCCTCAGAAAGAGAATCTCAGACTGTAAACTAAAGAGTTGCCGCCAGACTTCAGCAGCGAGGCTGAAAACATGAACAGTCGAGGATCGGCCGCGGCGGGACCTTTCCTCGCAGTCTGAGAAAGAGCTAGGTCTATGCCAACAAGCGACACATTCCCAGAAGCCCTTGCGCCTGCAGGGCGTATGAGAATCTATGCCAACAACAGATGGACGAGGACTCGGAAAAAGTCTGCTAGCAAGCTGAAACCGCTGCGGAAAATTTCCTCTGAATCAAAACAAGAAGCATAGATCCACAGAAGCCCCCGTGTCTGCACCCATTATGCATACTTAGGACATCTGCCGCAGTGAGCCCGTCCTCTTCCATCTGCGAGAGGCATGGATACTCATGAGCCTGTACCAATAAAGACCCTCGGGTCGATGTGACCCGCGGTGGGCCAGCGCACGGCTGTGCGCTGGCCCACTGCGGGTCACACTCGGCCCGAGGGTCTTACTAGGTACGGCCTCATGAGTACCCATGCCTCTCGCAGATGGAAGAGGGCTAGATAACACACTGCCATCAAGCGAAAACGGCGGCGGGACTGCGTTTCCCTCGCCAGATTCTGAGCGGGGGAGTGGAGAAAGCAAGGGTGTGAGCGTGTGGATGTGTGTTTGGAACCGAACCATCGTCAGTCAGGATAGATTGTGGTGCTCGGCGTATCACTGGAACAAAATGTGCCGCGGACTGGTGTAAGTGATGTATTTTAGAACTATCTGTGGCAAGTTGTGACCGCGAACCCTCAGACTGACAGAAATCAACAATAATAATTATTTGGACGTTCAGAAGCACGTCGTGTTCGTGAAGTCGAAACTTTGGTGAATGTTTGAAGGTCAAAGAAAAAAAGTGCCAAAACGTATATATTCATGCGTTCTCCGTGCGTGTGTATCTGAACAGGAGCCAGATTTGGTCAGTGTTGCTTTTTTAACATATTCCGTTGTGTGTGTGTTCTTGTGACTGCCTGTCGTGCCATTATTGGGCATCATGTGATTTGTGCTATATGTAAACCTCATTGGCAGCTGTGTCACCTCACGTTGTCTACATAACTGTTACACTCTGTTCATGCGTGTATCTGTGTGAAAAACAAACCCTTTGCTTTTACAAGTGGCATATTATTAACACAAATCTACGTGGTAAACTTTACATCATTTTTTACATCCTGTTTGGTTCAAAGGTATTTTAATCAAGGATCACAAACAAAGAGTAACACTGATATTCACTTGCAACAATTTTCGCACAAATAAAGGATTGATTTTATTCTCAGCCTGGAACCAATACACACAAGACACAATTGTTTGTAAATGAAACCATTGCTGTGATTTCTGACATCACTTTTTCACCCACACATTATCAAATTATTCCAAACGGAAGAAATCGTCATACAGGGAAGCAGTTTACAGAGGAGTAATTACTACAATGGAAGCAGCCCCATACGATAATGTTGAATTCGGCCCCGTGGGTCGGAAGGCAGGCACGGGCACATGGCCCGGCCCACAGGGCCCCGTTCAGAACCAACCCGCGCGCACTCTGCAGCAGAGCTCGGCCACCAAGGGGCTAGTGGGGGCCGGCGGGGCAAGGCTAGCGCCCCTGGAGGAGAGCGCTGAGATGCCAGAGTCCCACGACCAACGTATGCAGGCCGTCACCCAACACGCTTCCTCTTTTGCTTCGTCGCAGTCACAGTCAGCGACATCTTCAACCTCCCACGTCCAGAGAACAGGCGGTGTTGGCGGTGGTCTTGGTGTCGGTGGTACGAGCAGTGGAAATACAGGTAGCAAGGTGAGTGAACCAAATGTTTGTTGACTGACCGTTGCCCTCTCCACCATCCACGCCTCCATTTTCTTCAGCTGCACATCCCACTTCTTTTATCGCTTCTCATTCTACTTTCCAGACTCTCGACCAGCCCCTTCCTCGCAAGAGGCACAGATTTTCATGAGCCCATGCAACCGCATGGGCCATGAGAATCTATGCCCCTTGCAGACGGACTTCGGCCCTAGTTTCTCAGCCTTTGGAAGTCATCCAGTTTTTTTCATTAAAAGAATTTACTTTGCGGAGCATATTCACCGCCGGCGATGATAATGTTCGTAGTGGTGGTGTCGTAAGTTCAAAAGTTCATAGCAAAAGAGTGTGTTTGCTTATTAGAGTGGATTGTTCCTATCGGCAAGAGGTTACCGCTCTCGTATGAAGAAGAGCCAGGAGTGGAATGACCGGTCAAATCGCAGGGGTTCAACCTTGGCACTAAGCCTGTCAGAATCTATATTCTTTGACTCCCTGTATAAATTAATCGATACTCGGGCCTCTCATCCCTTCCTCAGTAACCACTCCACAATTGCAAGGACTACATGGGAGTGTGTATGACCACGCCAGGTTACGCATTGGAAGCTTATAGGCTAGCAACTCAAGCGGAATGGATGATGGTGCTCACGGGGTTTGTTTTTATGACCTGTTCGACGAGCAATGGCGGCTGTTCTCTTGGGTTCTTCACCGAGTATCGTACATAAACACCGACGAGTTTCTCCATGTGAGGATCGGAGATGAACGAATAGGGTTTGATTTCAGCCAGCAAGAGACATAGATTTTAATGAGCCCCTGCGAATGCAGGGGTCATTAGAATCTATGCTTCTTGCAGATGGAATTGGCTGGGTGAGGTCACTTAGGTTGAAGAGCGGTTGAGCCCAAGACTCGTAAAATAAGATGGCGGCACGGCTGCTCTATCAAGTAATAACCGAGGATTTTGCCAACGGGCTGAGACGTCTGTAGCTGTCAGTACCAGCAGGTAGTACTGCACGCCTGGGAGCTGTTGTTGGCTCCGCTTACCAACATTACTAGCTAAGCTGTTTCTTCATGTCGGAGATAGTGTAGCAGGCTACAGTATCGTTTTCAAGTTCAGATGTACACGATCTTGGGACCGAAATTCCCAAACTGAGACTTGCCCTATAGATGAAAACTACTGGACTTGTCAGTTCAGGAAACAGACTGACCATGATAGTTTCAGGGTGGTGCCAGAATTGCTTGGCCAAGCTATTCTCGCACCACCCTTGAAACTGCCGTGTCTTGAGTTGATATTTGTCATAAAAAAAACTCCCCCCCCCCCCTCCCCCACCTCGCTCCATTGCCAACACCCCGTCGGCATTTGAGCTTGCTTTGGTAAATAACCATGTGTTCAAGTTTCCACATTTCGTGTTTGCCGTTTAGCCAGTGTCAGATGAATATGGCTTATCAGGAGTTAATCGTTTTTTGGCCGTTCTGGGTTGAGTCATCATCCGCCTAGTAATCGTATCATTCCTAGCTTGTCTTGGGCCTACTGGCTTCCAGATGCAACTTTAACCGCACACACACACACACACACACACACACACACACACACACACTACACACACACACAACACACACACACACACACACTACACACACACACACACACACACACACACACACACACACACACACACACACACACACACAGAGTTTGTGTGCCTCGTATAGTAGTAGAAGACCCTTTCCTGTATGCAGATGTTTCAAATCATTAGCAGCTCGTTTAGACCTGTAGTGATCATACAACCAACGGAAATGCAATTCACTGTTAACAGAATTAAAAACTAAACTGCAACGTTTTTTCATCATCAAGACTGAAACCGATGCTGTAACGACTATCATCGACATCAAACCGATGTTGTGACATCTATCATCAAATAAATACAGACCTACTGGTTTTCATTAGACGTGCCTGTGTGGCCTAGTATAAGGCCTCTACTGAAGACCTTATGTAATTAAGCATCGTTTGTAAGCCTTCAGTATAACAGACAAACCAGAATGTGGCCACACAGGGCAATTACTTCCAGTGCATTTAGTAACTTTTTCACAAGAAATAGTTTTTAAAAATTCCTCCCTTTTTGGAGAATTGTTTTAGGGTGTAAAACTTCAATTGTTTGCCTTTTTGGGCGTATTGAGCAGCAAAATGCATGACAGGTGGTGTGAAAAAGAGCAAAATCTGGGTAATTTTAGTCGCCCTAGTGTGTTCATGAGGGCCTTATATGGGGCATGTGCACAGTTGCATGCAGGTTTGCAGACGACAGTTTTGTCATGGGGTACTTAGTGCATTAGAGTGTTGCGGTAAACACTAACAGACAATTTGTTTAAGAATTGCTGGAAGTGTTTCTCCTGTGATATTCTCCGCGTGGATTTTTTGGGTTTTTTTTGTTTTGGCAGAAAGGTTCTTCGTTCATACCTTTGTGTTGCAAGAGACTAATAGAGAAGACTGTGTGAAAAGGGGACGTAACCTGATTGCCCTGTTGACCCTGCGGAAAAAAATGAAGGGTTCCTAGTCCTACCAAGTCTTCTATAGTTACCACATGAGCAAGAATAGTATCTGACTGGATTCTTTCTCCACCCCACTTCCAGACGGCCGACCTAAATGCCGGTCCATTATTTGCACAGGTGTTTTTTTAACTTTCCAACCCAGTTGCCCTCGGACCCCCTCCGCCTGAACATGGACATTACTGTGATCAGCAAGAGGCATAAATCCTCGTGAGCCCCCGCAGAATGCGGGGGCTCACGAGGATCTATGCCTCTTGCATAAATGGGATGGATGTGTATCTCTTAGGTGTGGTTCATGAGGATCTGTGCTTCATTCACACGGGTGGATTCGCGGATGCTTATCGAGGATCTGTGCCCTTTGCCCTTGGGGTGGATTTCTAACCTCGATTCACAGAGAAAGAATTCTGGAGTTTGAGCGTATCCGCCAATTCTGTGGGTGGTTCTGAAGAGGATGTGGGCTGAAACGGGTATTGTGAACTGCGCTACGTATATGCATTCATACAATTCCGTAAGAACGAAACTGTAGAAAATGATTGAAAGAAACGATGAGTACGATATCAGGGCGTTATTGAACAATTGAAAGATTTAATTATTTCTAACGCCGACTTAACCCGCACACATACCAAAAAAAAAAAAAAAAGGCGAAAAGGATGAGTGAATGGATGGATGGATGACATGTTATAGAAAGAAAATATCACACATGTGGCTTCTGAACTGTAGTGGGTCATGCTGACCGAAGACGTTACGCATTTGTCTCTAGGTGGACAATCATAGTCCTGCACATGCAACAATTCCAAGCTTATGGTAGCTAATTCCTGTTGGTTCCGCAGACCACAGACTAGCTCATTATTCATACTGAGTGAGCTTGCACAGCTGCAGTATTAGAGCAACGTATACCTGCTTTGTATACTGCGTACTTGATTCCTACATCTGCTACCTGTAATGAATGATGACCCATTAAATGGCTTCAGCACCACAAGCTGACACTGCCACCTCTGAAAGTAATAACATTGAACAGTCGTACCCAATTAACGCCCTTGATTTTAACAGCTCGATCAGCAAGCGGCATGGATTCTCATAGGACCCTGCATTGCCGTGGCCATGAGAATCTATGCTACTTGCAGCTGGAAGCGTATGTCACTGCCACTCTGTATAGATGGTGGTCACGAACGCGGACAGGCACGTGCTGTTCGTGCGTGCTTCTGACCTTTAGATTTTGAGCTTTGGACACGCCCACATTCCGGTAGGTGGAAAACGGTGATAAGCGTCAGTTTTCGTATCTAGTTCTCTGCGTGCGTGCGTGTGTGTGTGTGCGTGTGTGTGTGTGTGTGTCAGAGAGAGAGAGAGATGATGGAGGGGTATATTATCGCGTCTGCCTCTTCACAGTCTAGACTCATTATTCTGATAAAGTCTCGCGCTGGTAAGTGGTACCCTAGATAAGTGGAATCTCACTCTTGACCATACTGGTCGCGCAGCTTGTCTGTCCATCAGATAGGCAGACATATAATGGAAATTGACCCGGGGGTGGGGGGAGGGGGCAGGGATTGATTGTACATTGCTTAACGTCCCGACAGCAACAAGGCATTCTCAGGACGTGCCTGCACTGCTTGTGAAAAAAAAATAAACAGAACATTGAATGTATGTCGCCAGCCGGGCAAATACGTTAAATAAACCTAACAAATGGGGCTAAATAAAGCTAAGACCAGTTAGCAACACACATCCAATATCAAGAGCTACAGGCAGTGCAGACAGTAGGGACAGTTGTAAAAAGGCAAATACAGGTGAATGGACAAAGGGTAGACAGAAACACATGCCCCAGAATAGAGAGAAAAACTCACCCTGTGGGGCTGACCAGGGTGACCCTGGGAACTAAAAAGTACCTAACCCCACCCAAGTCCCCCAGGGCAGNGACCCGGGTGGGGGTGGAGGGGGCAGGGAGGGAATCATGCCTTAGATACTTTGTTACCTGTTTGAATGATTATTTATTTGTATTTAACAGCGGTTTTGTATGCTGAACTTCAAAGGTCGCAATTTCGAGGATCGGTCACTTGGGCAAATGTGCACTTCATAGTCTTACTATGTCTGAAATGTAGATTGAAAAATGCGTTGAAGATTAAATTCACGAGCTCCTTGAAATCGAACAAGACAGATGTGCTTTGGCAATAGATCTTTCAAAGAAACACCAGGTTTTGCCACCTATATCTTAAAATCCTTTGAGACTGATGATGCAGGCTTATCATCCTTTCACTATATTCTCAGATGATGCACACACAGCTCAGATGATGCACACAGCTGCAGTCTAAATGTGACCTTCGAACTTTGGCTCACTGAGACAATCTTTTCAGGTGATGAAGACCTAAGCCTATTTACTGCCGAGAAAAAGTGAGCACGGCCCAGCGGCAAGAGACATAGGTCCTCATGAGCCCCCGCATTCGCGGGGGCTCATGAGGATCTATGTCTCTTGCTGAAACCTAACGTATCCATGCTTCTCGGACCGCTGTGGCTTTTGCTTCTTGAATTACAAATAATTTCAGGAAACAAAATATGCGACCACTGGCATTGAAGGGGTTACAATTAAATTGGAAATGTTCCATACGTGCACTCACCATCACTCAGTGACTTCATGAACCTGAGAGACGCATGGATGTAAATAGAACCAGCAAGAGATATAGATGCTCATCACATGAGCCCTGCATCTACAGGACTCATATAGATCGATAGCGCTCGGTGGAGAGGTGCGAGTCTTGTATCAGGTTGCATAGATCTGGGATAGCCAAGAAGGAATGCCTGGAATTTTTCTTCCAGATTTCTACACGCGTTTATTGACCATTCTCCAGAATTCATTTCACAGATTTCAGATTTCTGGCAGTACCCTCGGGTGGTTATGACATGGTGCAGACACTACAGTCATGAGTGATCTATATATTTTTTGTTTGTGTGGGACTGGAAATCGCGTAAATGTTATCTCCTTATGTAAGTTCTCGTTGTAAAATGGCAGAAACAGTGGATGTCATCATGGCTCAGAAATGGCTACTGCCAGTTTGGATGTGTTAAAGCGATCTGCTCCTTGATTGCTAAATTTGGCCGATACAACGGGTTGTCAATGTTGTCTTGCGTCAGCTCAGACGTCTCCACCCTTCTTTTCACAATCCAAAGTGATATAGCCATACGTACCAGAGATTGTCCACTGCCTTTTGAGCGGAAGGAACTCTCCGGCGTACAAAAGCGAAGGAGAGCAGAAAGTATTTCATTTTACGACATTTAAACTTCATACACGTAATTTAAATTAACCCCATTGTAAGCCATATTAACCCCACATTCCTTCTGCGAATGAAGATAAGTAGCGGCTAATCTCTCTGTTTGTTTGTCTATTTTGACAAAGGGTATTTACCCGAAATATTAATAAATTGTGTTGTCTTTTCTAGGCGTGTTTCTTTCTCCGTTGGGTACTTCTCTTCATATTAACCCCATTACTGCCGAGAAAAAAAACCGAACTTGATCCAACTGCAAGAGGCATAGATCCTCATGAGCCCCCGCGATAGCGGGGGCTCATGAGGATCTATGCCTCTTGCTGGAGACCAGTTTGCATCGATGTTTCTTGGACGGCGTTGGCGTTTGGTCGTTGAATGAACCAAGCTTTCAGAAACAAAACATGTACGTACGGTGTACACATACAGTGGCAGGGAAGGGGTTAATGACATTTACAACGGAGAGTGTGCGATCTATTAACCCTTTACGGCCTGGGGTAGGTCTCTATTCTTTAAACTTGGCAAAACAAAGCATAGTACGCATCTGTTGCCTTCATGTGACATGCACGGCAATCTGCTTGGTACGTGTGTGTTGTTGCATTTTCATACGCGCCACTTTGGAGAATCAGTGTAAGCTGTGCACGTCTCATGACTGAGTTATCAGTTTGGCAAAGTGCCAGGATGAGTACGCGTAGTCTGCACTGTGTATACAACGAAAGCTTCTTTTATGGCGCTTTGTTGGCATGGTTTCAAAAGTAATAATCATTTCAAAACGCGGTGAAACGATGTGTTGTGCACCATTTGGCGCAAGGAGTCTATCCCTTCGGCTGTCAGCTGGGCTTTTTGTCGCGATCGTCTATCTTAACACATTCGAGACGTCAGTGCTGCATCCGGATACGCGGCATAAAACCGCGTATCCGGATGCAGCACTGACGTCTCGAATGTGTTAACGCAGAGAAATTTCAAGTCCAAATTCCCAACTTCAGAATGCCGCTTTAGCAATGAGCCTTTCAAAGAAACGCAACATCTTTGGCTAAAGAAGGCTAGGTAAAACCCGACGTACTCATGGGTGGGTGAGTTCTTTTATCATATTAACTTCAGAATGAGTTGTCTCCTGCCGAGTATGTACAGTACGGGTCAGGAGACAGATCGACCATAGTAGTTCAAGGATGGTGCTACAGCCTAGAATAGCTTTCAGGCAACAGTTTTGGACTATCTTTTGTCGATCCAGGTCTTGCACTGTGGCAAGGACCAGTGCCAGCAGACATAAATTACATATCTGTAACTACCACAGGTAGCTCCTTCTGTCACAGCGCGGAAAGGAAGTTGGACTGTAAGAACAGACCTGTTCCATTTTCTAAGCTTTTATTTCTAATAAAATATTCGTAAGCCGTTTCCGGTATGTAGGCTGTTTCTGCCACTGAAGTTTATGTGTTCCTGCGTCACCCACCGGTCCCAATTTCAGTAATGATATATAGAGTATTCCCTTGTTATGAGAAATTTAATACAAGACCCCTGCTGTGTTCCGATGCGAGAATGCCTATTTTCAGGTTATTATCTCTTCCGCAGCGGTCACAGAGAGGGCAGACGGGTATAAATAATAAACGCTGAACGAATTTAGCGGACAAACATTTGTTTTCAGTCTGTGAATAGGCCTAAAGGCAAAATTTGCAGGCAGTCCCAGACTAAACAGGATGATTTCTACTACATGAGGATGCATACATATATGGTTCGAAACTGTCCCAACAAGAGATACAGATTGTCATGTCCAGGCTGCCTGCAGGGCGCATGAGAATATATGCCTCTTGCAGGTGGGACGGGCCGAATTGCGAAAGGTCAGCATTCGCGGTATTAGGAAGTTGCATCCGGAATAAGAACAGTTGTAGGTATGATGATGAATGAGAATGACAACCCCATTTCGAGGATGTTTAATGGCAGCAACAGGCACATATTCTCAAGAGCCCCTGCGGCTGCAGGGGATCGTGAGAATATATGCCTCTTGTAGAAGAACGCAGAAGACTATTGCCAGAGCTCGCTCTGTCTCTGTCTTTTGTTGATCTCGAATAGAAACACCGACTGTTTGTGACACAAAAGCTGCCTTGCGACATCGACTTGGTGTTTCGCGCAGTGTTACGTGGGACCATTTATATCGCCGACACAAATTTTAACCTGTTGGCTTCCGAGACTAAAACGTGAACACGATCCAACTACAAGAGACATTGATCCTCATGAGCCCCCGCAACCGCGGGGGCTCATGCGGATCTGTGTCTCTTGTTGACATTACTTTGAATGCATGTTCCACGGCTGGGGCGCTTTAGCGTTGAATTAACGAAGACTGCAAAAAAGGCACTCAGCGTCAGCTGGTAATAATAATAATAATAATAATAATGCATATTTGTAAGGCGCCTACTGATTCCGATAAAAAGCTCTAGGCGCCGTACAAATGACATACATACACCCTTGCATCCTACAACACATATATACACACTCGCGCAACAAGGTGTACAAGACAAATGAAAATAACAAAATGGACGGTAACGAAAAGTTAAAAGCCTGAAAATGGTTAGGATGAAATATTTAAATTTCTCCTCCTCGAAGAGTTGACAGAAGATCTCGCAGACGGACAACTACTCAGAGACTTCACCCTCCACAAATTCACAGTTTTGTAGATCTGCTAATGCTTCCACACCCCCACCCCCCACAGGGGTGGATCTGGGAGGATCCTAGGGGTTCTGGAACCACCACCCCCCTCCAAACCCAAAATTATTTAAAATGCTAAATATATAATGAAGTCCCTTTTGGGGATGTTTGGACCCCCCCCCCCCCCCCCCAACCACCACCCCTGTTGTTCAGTTGATATTTTGGCCCCTGGAAGAAAGGTCTAGCGTCGGGGAGGCCTTTGGTTTTGTATCAGGTTGAAGGTCCCAACAAAAGGTTGGACCCCCACCCCCACCCCCGGAGGTAACTGATCCGCCCCTGCCCACCCCTCAACCACGCTGCATAGTTCTGTACACAGGTGTAACATATCTTTGCAATACGTAGTACAGAATGCGCTGTTCCTCTCTGGCAGGCGTCAAGCTTTGGCTTTCTACCAAGTATCTCCAGATGTTTGTGCTGTTTTTGTCGCCTCTCGAAATGTCACTGCCTTTTCTTTCCATTGTTTGACTTCAAAACAACGTCATGCTGTCTGTTGAGATTCTGTTCAGTCTCGTAAAAGCCACATAGTTTCCTGAAGGGTTTGTCCGTTTTGAACATGCTTGATCTTTTCATCTTAGTTTCAGCGCGGACGCCGTTTGGTTTCTTTGAGACATTGTAACTGGCCCAGTTATTTAATATTGCTGTGACGAATGTATTGAAGTCAGCTGATCTGCATCAGAATTGTGGAATGCTGCCGTTATATATAATTATGGCAAAAGCCAGTTTGTCATTTTTTGAGAAAAGCGGGATTTTCATTGCTATACAATGAAAATCGCGCTTTTCTCAAAAATGGAAGTTCTGGCTTTTGCCATCTCTCTCTCTCTCTCTCTCTCTCCTCTCTCTCTCTCTCTCTCTCTCTCTCTCTCTCTCTCTCTCTCTCTCTCCATAAGCATGGGTCCTCACTCTTTCCGTGGACATACATTTAACTCTTTTAGCCCCAAGGTTCCATTTCTCAAATTTTGGAGGTTTTGCCTATAACGACTATGTACCACTTGCAGGAGATGGCTTGACCATGCCTAAGGTAGTGCCAGATTAGCTTGGCGCCTTCGGGCGCCAAGCTAATCTGGCACTACCCTTGAATTATTATGGTCAAGCCATCTCCTGCTGTAGGGATCCGGGGCTAAAAGGGTTAAACATTACGTGATCGGCTAGACCGTTCTTTAATTCGAACATCAGTTCCGGACTGTATGCCTGGATCACTGTTTGTTCGTTCCTGTTGTACTTTCTTTCGTTTGGTTAACCGGCCATGACGGAGACGAAGTTCTGCTGTAGTCCGATGGCAACATGAAGAATTACCTGCACAATGACACGACATAGCTGTGAATGAGCAAAAACCGTTATTAGCATCCATAATTTCTGCACGTTTAGATAATCATTGGTGCTCGCGGTAGCGAGAGTCCTATTATGCTTGCCTAATGGCCCACTTAGCGAGGTTGACATTTCTAGTAATGTATCACTACTAGTACTGCAGCCACTTTCATTTTCAGAGCATCCCACACCTCTGCAAGAAGCACAGAGCATCATGAGCCCCCGCTAATGCGGGGGCTCATGATGTTCTGTGCCTCTCGCCTGCCCTGTTTAACCCTTCTTCTTTGAACAGACGGGGCTACACTGACCGAGGCAGTTGCATGAGGTCGCATTGTGAGCGGTACAGTGCCTCATAGAATATGGGGCAAATTATGTTTTCCCTTTTTCTTCTATGTCAGATGCTCGAATGGTTTGTCGTCCGCATGCGGTCTTCCGCATATTTGGCGGTGTCCGTCCACAAAATAATGTGCGAGAGCAAAGACCTTATTAAAGGTCTTTGGCAAGAGACATATTGATGGTTGATAATTATTTCGATTACAAGATGTTATGAAAATGCTTGTTCTTGTACAGTGCCCTCTCCCCCCTCGCTGTCTCTCTCTCTCTCTGATCATCATAATAATAATAATAAGCGCATTAAATAGGCGCTTTATCCCAATTGAAAATCGGCTCAAAGCGCCGCCGCGAACTGAACCCAACAAGCACGCTCACGTGAATCACGCGCATTCACTCACACACAGTACATAAACACAGAACACTCACGTGGTGCTAAGGGCTAGCTCAAGCGAGCTACTGTAGTTTTTGGAAATTCAAAATCGTTTGTATTTGAAATTTGATTAAGTGGGCTGAAGCTGATACCAAAGTCGTGGAGGAGGAAGAGCCGGAGTACCCAGAGAAAGAACCCCCGACGGTCCGCCCGAATAAACGGTGACACTAGAGGAGAAAAATCCGACGCCGGAACCCGTAATCGAACCTCGCACCTTTAGCATTGGTGGCAGGCGCCTTAACCACTGCGCCACGGACCGCCCCATGTGTGTTAGTAGTGTGTTGAGTAGTTGTAGCAACGGCAAGTTTGAAAATTGGTCTTGTAACCAAATACTTTTACCGTTGTAAAATAAAGGTTCATTGTTCTCTCTCTCTCTCTCTCTCTCTCTCTCTCTCTCTCTCTCTCTCTCTCTCTCTCTCTCTCTCTCTCTCTCTCTCTCTCTCTCTCTCTCTCACTCACTCACTCTCCCCCCTCTCTCTCTCTTAACCCCACCCGGGTCGGCCCTGGGGGACTTGGGCAGGGTTAAATACTTTTTTTTGTCTACCATATTTAAAAAAATACGATAGACTTTGAAATGGGGCTGGTCGGAGCGCATTCCGGAACATGCACATGACGTTTTTGGCGTGCGGCTCAGAAATTCTGGCAAAGAAGTAACACGATAAAAATGACGTCAAACCTTGCTAGAGAACGTCGATTTGGCGCCAAACGCCGTGTGTGTGTGTGTGTGGTGTGTGTGTGTGTGTGTGTGTGTGTGTGTGTGTGTGTGTGTGTGTGTGTGTGTGTGTGTGTGTGACAGGGACTAGACCCCGCATTTGAGGACGAACAAGCTTGAAATTTTAGGATATTGTCCCTAAAAGAATTATCTCGTGATTTGTTTTTTCGATTTTTGGATTAAGATGCTCATTGGCGAGAAAATAGCCGTTTCACAAAAACCGGTTGATCCACACTGGAGTCCCTAATTCTTCTTATTTTTACTAGATATTTTGCGTATAGCTAGATAAAAAGGGAGATATTGAATGCTTTCGTTAACCAGCATTGTACCTCTAGAACGTTTTGAGTGATAATTAAAATATGTTAAAAAAAATATTTTCACGTTTTTGGGATTAATTTCACGTATTATATGGGTTAATCTTATAACAAATGAATCTTTTTTATTGAAAAAAAATCTTCTCATTAATAATCGCATGATAAGCCTACAGTTTGTCTCAGCTGTCGGGTACGATTAGGTCCAAGGTGACCTGTATACCCTAGGTGTGAAAATCAGACAATGTTCTGCACCACATTTTGGAGTCATTTGTAAAACAGCTAACATAACTTTAATTTTTCTTTTACGAAAAAAAAACTATCTTCTCGTTAATACCCGCATGTAGTGTTTGCATAAGCCTGCTGTTTGTCCCGGCCCTGGGGTAGGATTAGATCAAATTGTGACCTGTAAGTCCTAGGCATGAAAATCGGCAAGAAACTTGCCAAGTTGATTCTCGGATACGTCAAATGTTAGTACTGCGATGAGTGACGTATAACATCGAGTCGTCACTATGAACATAGCGTCGTGGGACTAATGATGCCATGACATGAAGCTTGAAGTGACGTCATTTCGCTGCTCGTGCTATTATTCTTCTTTAGAATAGCTAGCTACACCCCAGACCACAGAGCTTACGAATGGCGGGAATCGCCGTGTGTCCGTCTTTATTTCTGTGTGCCAGTGTGTGTGGATCAGAGGGTGGGTTAGAGTAGAAGGAGATGGATTCCTGTCGCTACACGAGCCCTCAGAGCGTACTAATGGCGGGAAGCGACGTGCGTCCGTCTTTATTTGTGTGCGCCGACGTGTGTGTTGATCATGGGTTGGCTTAGAGAGGAGGGAAAAAGATCAGCATAATAAGCCTAAAAATATGAACAACTCTGAATGTTCCTAAAAGATAAACGCATCTGAGTTCGGTAGACTTTGAGATGAAATCTTCATCTTGTTAGTTCCAAGGGTCCGCCTCTCACCCCCACCCCCACCCCACCCCCCAACCTCCCACCCCCCCCCCACCCCCCCCCCCCAAAAAAAAAAAAAAAAAAAAAAAAAAAATCTCGAGAAGGAACTGATGCCTACTGCTGGAAAGATGGGCTCCAGCTGTACCTCAAGTTGAGGCTGTTAGAACCGATTCCGTACGCAGTTAAAGCGCACAGAAGTCCTGTTTGATGGACACTAAGTATTGTGCACACTTGTCTGCAACCAGTAATGGTCTGTTGGTTTAACAGACAAGAAACATGGGCATCAAAGTGTCAAGATGTCTTGGGTTTCGAAATATAGTTTAACCCCTTCCCTGCCGGCCATCGGGCTGAACCAAAATCATGGCAAATGTAACGTCAAAACACTTCTCATCATTCAGGGAACTGTGTGCCAGTGGCATGAGTGAGCTTAGTCCTGCGCAAGCCACTAAGCAAGGTGCTCCGCGATAGCGGAGCACCTTGCTTAGTGGCTTGCGCAGGACAAAGCTCACTCATGCAACAGGACGGATACAAATTGTTACGTGGTAGTCGTAGTCGTAGGTTGATACAATCACTGACACCAGACGCACGCACGTAAGGTTCTTGCCAAGAAACTTCACTCAGCTGCAACTCGTCACACGTGGCATACGGTTGTAGACCACATTGGAGTATCAGTTCCAACAATATTTTATTGCAGCGATGCGATATCCACACAATGCATCCACAACTGCACCAACACTGACACACTGTCTCCTCTACAATGCATCAACACTTTTGACACACTGCGTCTCTCATACAATGTACACATATACTTCCTAACACGGTCTTTTATACTATTACAGATTTTCAGAATAATCCAGCAAATTCTCCCAACACAACCAATCAGAAAAGAAAACGTAACCAAAACTCATTAATATTCATTTTTTTAAAAAAGTACTCTCTAGAAGTTACTAAAAATTTCCACTACTATCTAGGCGCCTTTGATACAATGTTACGAATGTAGCCGACAACTTTGACGTCATATCTGAGGTCACTAGAAAGATCGCGACCCTGCTCGAACCTTCCAGTGCAGTGTAGGTCAAACTTTACAACATTGTAGCGAAACTACTCGTCGCAACAAAAATAGATCGCAATTCTCCGTGCAAAAGAAAATGAATCCTACTAAAAAGGTACGTAATTCTTATCCAAAATAACTCAAATGAATATCAGATCTTTCTTATGATTAACACACACATGCCGCCTCTCAAAGAATAACACAATCACAAACGTAACACAATCGAGCCAACAAGAGGCAAAGAACACCATAAGCCCCCGCAGGTGCGGGGCTCATGAGGCTTTTTGCATTTTGGGGAGGGGGTGTTGGCAAAGCAGTCAACGCAAGCGCACCTGTTTGATTCCTTGGCATAAAGAGAGATACATACCGCGATGGAGAGGGACCACCCACCAAAGCCTTTACATGTTTTTATTGGAATCTTCATCCACACTTCCAGCGCCAGATGCGGGAGACAGATCGACCATGATAGCTCATTGGTAGTACCTGACCAGCTTGGAGCCTGGGGTCAGTTGATCGAGCGAGCTTAGTCCTGCGCCAGCCACTAAGCAAGGTGCTCCGCTACGGCGGAGCACCTTGCTAAGTGGCTGGCGCAGGACTAAGCTCGATCATGCAACTGGCCCCTTCGCTCTAAAGAATTTTATGTTGTGCTTACCACCCACGCTCCTGCCCCTGGCCCTCCACCCCCCCTCCCCCAACACCGACTTTTATTTTGTGCTTAGTTGACGATTTGAAGATTTAAGTTGGGATGCATTTGACGTGCTGGATGCTCCGGAGTTGAAGAAGTGTGTCGATGCCACCATCACACATACGTCTTCTAAAAGTAACGCCTCGCAGGGGACAGCTCCTTCGTGTGAACTAAACGCTTGAGAAACAAGAACCTCAAAAGAACCAGCAAGCGTCTTTGTCAACTGGCGGCAAAAGCAGCAACAAGCAGCCACTCAAAGATTCAGATCACGTAGAAGACGCCACTGTACACTCCAACACCGTCGAAGGCTTCGGGGGCAGGACCCAATAGGGGGCCAGTCAGATTGATCCAACCTGTCCTAATTTGGCAAAAGTCAGTATGTCCGTTTTGGCGAGTTTCGATATTTGAACCCTTAGCGTGTCGGTAGCGGTTTTTGTCGCGAGGATTCCTTGAACAACTTGAAACCGTTTCCGACAGCCAAAGGGTTAAAATGTAATACATTGGAAAACTCGCTTTTCACCCCCCCCCCCCCCCCAAAAAAAAAAAAAAAAAATGGACAGCGTAGGTCCTTTGGAGAACACCGTAATCGCTATCTTGTGCCAGACTTCTGGGAAGGATTCATAATTACTGCGAACGACCTTTCCGTTATACTAAATATGTATACGCTCAGATGTATATGGAAAGAAAATACGTGCCAACATAATGTTGTTACTGTGCACGCACACACACACACACACACACACACACACACACACACACACTGCGCAGATCTCACGATACCATATTCAAATAAATCCCCATAACGTTTACGGTTAACCCTTTGAGCGTCGGTAGCGGTTTTAGTCGCGATGATTCCTTTTGGAATCATCGCGACCAAAACCGCTACCGACACGCAAAGGGTTAATTTAATATGCTTGTTTTCTTGTAAGTTCGAACGGGTGCTTCTTCTCAGTACAAATTTACTGCATGTGATTATCTTGGAGTCACTTAACAAGCGCAACATATCCCTCTGGATTTAATGGCAAGACAATACTTTAGCCAGTTTCTTCCATCAACAAGAGGCATAGAGTTTCATAATCCTCTACAGCCGCAGGTGCTCGCGAGGATCTCTGCTTCTTGCCACTTTACGGCCTACATTACGTACAAGCATATAAAAGGTGTACCTGGGTTGTTTTTGTGTAGGGTTGAGCTGTACGTGGCACCTCACCTGGCGTGTTATGTTTGGCAAAGTTGTTTTCTAGTGAGCAAAAGGTCCTTGGACCGACGTTGGCCGCGGTGGGCCCACGCACGCCCCAAGGGCTTTACTGGACGGGTTGTATTGCTAGCTGGGACTGAGTGAGTCAGATTCTAGGTGCTGCTGATTTGTAGTCAGAGCTTTGGTTTGCTGGAAACACTGATCGCACGTAGCAGTGCAAGTCACAGACTGAGTGAGTCAGATTCTAGGTGCTGCTGATTTGTAGTAAGAGCTTTGGTTTGCTGGAAACACTGATCGCACGTAGCAGTGCAAGTCAGCGGCGGATCTGGGTGGGGGAGGGGTGTTTCAGGGGTTCCGGACACACACGTGCACACACACGCACGCACGCACACACACACACACACACACACACACACACACACACACACACCTCCCCTTCCCATGTACCCCCCAAAAATAAATAAATAAATAAAATAAAATTTAAAAAAAATTGTATAAAAAAATAAATAAAAATAATAATAATATAAAATATATATAAATAAATAATTAATAAATAAAAATAAGAAATGAATTAAATGAAAAACAAAGTCGATATAGCTTGGTGATTTCAGACAAGCTTGAGAAGTCTAGGACGCTGTTCTCTCACCAGGCACTCCCACCCCCCCCCCCCCCTTCCATCAGTCACCTTGATCAGCTCCAACAGACATAAACGGTACCGTAATAGACATGAAATTAATAATCCTGACAAACGTCCCACGACACCTTGAAGCACCAGTTGTGAGATGGGTCAGGCGGAACATTTCGGTTGGCGTCAGATTTCTAAGGTGTCCAGCGAAGTTAGGTGACAAGCTTCTAATCTTGAATTATCCTTGATCTGTCACAGTCGATCGACCTCCCACTGTATAGAGTGCGTCAAGGCAGTTAGATTTAGAGTTCAATCAGCGTGGATCCAATATCTAAACGCGCATGCCAGTTTCCAGCTATCTTTCTGCGCACGCGTACAAGACACACCTCTTCTGCCTTTTCAGATCATCAGCTAATTCCTTCCATCTGCAAGAGACATTCCTGCAGGGGCTCATGAGAATCTATGTCTCTAGCAGGTACAGGCTGGTTCCATTTAGCATCTCTGTCTTTAACCCATTCAGTCCCGAAGCCTTACAGCAGGAGATGGGTCGGCCATGATAATTCCAGGGTAGTGCCAGATTAGCTTGGCGCCTGTCGGCGCCAAGCTAATCTGGCACTGCCCTTGAATTATCATGGTCGATCCATCTCCTGCAACTGGTGCATAGTCATTAGATGAGGCCTCCAAAATTTGGGAAATACGGCCGTCGGGCTGAATGAGGTACGGTGTTACGCGTTTCGGGAATTTTGCATGTGACTTAATCGTAATGTGTTTGTGGTTGTTTGGCCTAACTTCCTCACATACCCTTGACATTATATGGTGGGGGAAAAAACAAAGCTGTGTCGCGCAATCCCTCGCCAGCCAAAAACGAAATGCAAAATCCCAACACAGATATAACGCCTAGTTTCTCCTCCGTGGAAGTATACAGTCGGGCGCCAAGCTTGGCAACCACTGTGAACCCCAACAGGAGAAGTATGCGCCATGGCAAGTTGTTGGGGTCGTGAGCATCTATGTCTCTGGCAGATTTGGCGTTTGCCGCTGAAACGTTTCAGCGAGTTTCAAAGGGGCCAGTTGTACGAGAGAGCTTACTCCTGCGCTAGCCACTCAGCAAGGCCGTGCTCCGCCGCAGCGGAACACCTTCCCAATGCGCAAATTGCCATCAGGCCGACGTCGCCGCCGTTGGCCCGCACACGGCCGTGCGCGTGCCAATGGCAGCCGACATCGGCCCGATGACCTTAGCGCACTGGGTTGCTTAGTTGCTGGTTGCAGGACTAAGCTCACTCATGCAAATGACCGCATGAGAGAGAGAGAGAAAGAGAGGTAGCTTGCCAGAGTAGACGACAACGGCGAAACCCTGTGTAGCCCCCTGCTGAAGCATAAAAGCAACACACGCCTGCAAGGGCTGATGAGGATCTATGGCAGACTGGCTGACGATACCCAGGATGGAAGGTTCACGGTTATCGCTTTTTACACAAGGCAGTTTCTGTCTACCTGGTACTGGATTTTTTTTTTTTTTTTAGGTTGAGGGAAATGGAATCCAGTGGTATGCAGTAACACCCACACCCACAGCTATCGCGTACAGCCAATTTCTGTCAGCAAGAGGTAGACTTTTTTGGGGGGTAAGTTCCTGCTTCTGCAGGGGCCTATGTAAATCTGTTTCACTAGACTATCTGACACGTAAACCCAGTACATCCATTTTTGAGAAAAGCGGGATTTTCATTGTGTAACAATAAAAATGTCGCTTTTCCCAAAAACGTACGTACTGGTTTTGCCAGATAACGTCAGTTTAACTCATTCGAGACGTGCCGCATCCGGATACGCGGCTTTTAGCCGCGTATCCGGATGCGGCACGTCTCGAATGTGTTAGCAGGGACATGATTTAGAAAAGGGCTCGTGTATCTCCAGGATAATTTTCACTTTGAAAAAAAAAAAGCCGTTTATCGTTATCGCTATGGCCCTCTCATCAATCATTCATCAACCTTGGCACGATAATCGCCCTTTTTCTCGTGTTTTCGTTTCACCATATCAGACCGCGAGCAAAAGTGCCGACCGGATGCTAATTGTGTATGGATTGGAGAAGGAACGCAAGCTGACCCAACTCCCATGTTTATTCATTAGCAGATGATGACCGCTCAGCTGACGAAAAGTTCCTCACGAGTTATGTTTAAGTAATGGATAGATTTGCTTCACACTCAGCAAAATGATAACCTCGTGACGAATATATTTATACGTGTTTATCAATCATTGAGACGTGTCGTATGCGAATACGCGGCAAGAAGCCGTGCCGCGTATCCACATGCGGCACGTTTTGAATGAGCTGAAGCAGAAGTAAGCTGATAGAATAGACATCCGTGTGTGTTTGGGGGGAGAGGGGGGGGGTGCGGAGCTAGGGGAGGGGGGGAGGGGGTGGTCAATAAAATCAGGATGCGTGATTCGTCACAGTGATTGCAATTTTGGTTTTAATCCTCGTGATCCGTGAAAGAAAAGGTCCTTGAGAAACATGAAAGCCAAAATAAGATGTTCGTGAGCCATGAAAAAGTCCTGGTTCTTTTGTTAAACGTGGAAGTCCGCGGCCAGACGGCAGTAAGATCTAGTGTGACTCCTTTCATTATCTCTTCCATCGCGATCCGGAAACATGAATGCTATATATTTGATTTAGTGATTCGAGAATGGCAAAATAAATCGTGAATCCGTGATGGTACTCCCCTCCCCATCTCCCCTCCCCGCCCACCCTCCCCCCCCCTCCCCACACACACACATACTCACTTCTTAGATGGAAGCGCTGACCTAGTGCAAATGTATTGATACAGCGGAGATCGATCATAAAGGTGTTTGAATATGACTGCGTAGCAGACACAGTATTTATGTACGTGCTGGTCTGTGATTATGGACCTTACGGTCTTTGGCCGTAAGGTCCATAGTCACATACCAGCACATATATTCCCTGAGGGGAAAAAAAAGAAGGAAAAAAAAAAAAAGGCGGAGAGAGAGACATTTTTTGTTATCATCGGAAACACCGTCCGATGATTCCAAAATTCTCTCTCTTTTTTTTTCCTTCTGATCCGTATACTTACATCTCTGCCCCTGTTCTGGTCTATGATGACTGAGACTGTGAAGTAGACGCAGTACGGTCCAGAATTACCACGTGTGGGCCAGAAGAAGCTACTTTCCACTAATCGAGCCAGCGGCCTGCATCTCGTCAAAATCTCGTTAGCGTCGGCAATGATGCGAGGTCAACATAAATCGTCATCGTGATGTGTGTACACGTACCCAAAAGTGTGTTGTGTGTGTGTGTGGCGGGGGGAGGGGGGGGGGGTGTTTGTGTGTTTCACCGTATGCTTTTTCTTTCACATTTAAAAGTGAAATACAGTGCGATCATCAATCTCACTATTAACTCAACACACTATAAAATTCAAAACACATGCACTAGTTCATGTGATGCCCCTCTTCTTCGTGCAATGATAATTGATCGTTGTTGTTGTTGTTTTGTTTGTTTGTTTTTAAATTCATTCGATGCAAAAGACCTTGATTATAGTGCAAGGTATAGCACAATCTTATATTTTATTCGTAAATCGTTTTTTCACTGTAATGACGGCTGGACACAGCGTTTTAACGTCCACACATGGCAAAAGCTAAGTGGCTTATGATTTTGAATAATCCGCTCGGCATGCCCTAGTGGCCTTTGCATGATCAGCTTAACCATGTGCAAGTCACTAAGCAAGGTCTTCCGCTATAGCGGAACACCTTGCTTTAGTGACTTGCGCAGGACTACGCTCACTCGTGCCACTAGCCTCAGCGGGTACGTACTTCACCTAATCTCCTTGAAGCCGTAGGTGGCACAACAGCTAGGTCACATGCGAAGGCCGACACAATAATAATTTGAAATTCAGTTTACGTCATAAGTCGAACAGGGTAAAGTGAATTTTAAATCATGCTTGTGTCAGACCTCCACCGTCTAACAATATCCCAGGGTAAGATTGATTGTATTGATTGTACATTGCTTAACGTCCCGACAGCAACAAGGCTTTCTCAGGACGTGCCTGCACTGCTTGTGAAAAAAAAAAGCACAAAAAACCCCAGAACATTGAATGCATGTCGCCAGCCGGTCAAATACGTTAAATAAACCCAACACATGGGGCCTAAATAAAGCTAAGACCATTTAGCAACACACATCCAACATCAAGAGCTACAGGCAGTGCAGACAGTAGGGAGAGTTTTAAAAAGGCAAATACAGGTGAATGGACAAAGGGTAGACAGAAACACATGCCCCAGAATAGAGAGAAAAACCCACCCTGTGGGGCTGACCAGGGTGACCCTGGGAACTAAAAAATACCTAACCCCACCCAAGTCCCCCAGGGCAGACCCGGGTGGGGTATCCCCAGGGTAAGATGCTTTGTTTCAGTTCTTTTACGATTTCACTTTTCAAGTCTCCGCCGTATTTTCTAGGGGCGTTCCTGATTTGGCTTTGCGTCTGCTGTCCAAAAAAGGTACAGAGTATTATCACATTTCGAGCGAATCGTAAGATGGACTATTCCACTTCAGCTGCAACGACTGCTTAGTTTTGCCTGGTTAACCCCTTAATGTACCATTACCCATAAATCTGAAGACACGTTTCATCCCCATTTGTGTTTGTTATGCCTTGTCGACACACCTAATGAACTTTTACAGCAGTTTGGACACGCAGCAAAAGCATACGCGTAATCGCACTTATTTATTCTGCGCTGCCGTTAGCGTGTGAATCTATTTTTAGCTGTTTCTCGTACTGAAAACGTATTTCTAGAACGGAGTGGAGTCATTGTCAGGTTACTTGATGTAAAGACGACGTGTGCTGAACTGGATTCTCCTGTGTCTAAATGAACCATACTAGACCCGTGTGCAGTAGCGTTTTGGTAACCATCTGTTACAGAAGTGTATCTTTGAACAGTTAGAGCGGTAGTGGGCCTTTAACTGCCGGGGCAAGGGCAGACGTCACCCAGTTGCACATAACTCCTCATGAGCCCCCGCAGCCGCGGGTGCTCATGAGAAGTTATGTCTCTTGTTATTTATGTGTATGCCTATTTGTGGTTTATTTACGTCGCTGTCTTTCACGCAGATATCGGTGGGTGTGTAGTGGTTTCAGACGCGCAATTCGTGATCACTACTGAGCAGGGAAGGGATTAAAGGAGCGCTACTTTTGAGCTGTCTTCATCTCTTCATATGTCGCAGTTGGTGTTCGTAATAGAAGAGGTAACTCTGTTGCGGCATCAGTTATCGGGCACTTTTGCTTATCTGTCAGCTCTTTCACACACACGCGTGTATGTGTTTGCAAATTCTGCATGCTCTTGTGAGACGAAGCATTGTGCGGATTGATAAAAAGCAGATGCTTCGGGTTACCGCCGGAACTTGAACGGAAGCTCTTACATACCGCCTCCTTCAGAGAAACGTCGATGCAAACAGGTTCAAATCTTCAGTGCCCGCAAAAGGGGGTAGATCCTCATGAGCCCCTGCAATGCAGGGGCTCATGAGGATCTATGCCTGTTGCTGGTGGAAGTGTAATGCTGGAGGGTACAGAACACGTGCCAGAGCTGCACCTCTTGGCCTAAGCTTCCAACGGGGTCGACAACTCAAAGGGAGGTAATGGTAATTGTCTAGACGGCTGAGGCGCTGCACTCGTTACAACGGTGCCAAGACCATGTCTCGTTTGTTTGTTAGCTTTAAAAAAAAATTTAAA
This sequence comes from Semisulcospira habei, assembly GCA_036245525.1. Lineage (NCBI taxonomy): Eukaryota > Metazoa > Mollusca > Gastropoda > Semisulcospiridae > Semisulcospira > Semisulcospira habei. Next base: position 33,466,512 of record BTPG01000004.1, read on the forward strand.
AAAAAGTTCAGTTGTAAAATGAACGGAAACAGCTTTGAGAATTAGTTTGCAGTCGATAAAGACACTGAGTTGCCTAAAAGACAACAGATAAAGACAACAGAAGATTTGAGTTATACGGAATCTTCAACGTTTCAACCTTGATGTTTAACCCTTATCACTTCGGAATTCACCATTGTGTGAAATACGTTTGACTAAACTAGTTCAAGGGTAGTGCCAGAATAGCTTGGCGCCTCTAGGCGCCAAGCTATTTTGGCACCACCCTTGAACTAAAGCCATTACCTGTAAGTACTATAACGTAGCTTGCATATGGCAGTGTACAAATTTGAAGCTTTTATCCTCAGTATGATATGGGTTAACATGCCTCTTTTGTGCAATAACTAAGAAAAGAAAAGGATAGTATACCACAGGTTTAGGGATCAGGATTGCATGAGTTAACTCCTTAGCCGAACGTGATCACGATTGAAACTGCACGTCAGTCTGAAAGGCCGACTGCACACTGGCCAACATTCGCCGCGCCGGTGACTGAAAAACCGATGTAACCGTGTAACCAAAACTCTTGGCTGGACTTCGCGAACGAAGATTTTATAGGAGTTGCCCACGACGTCTGCAGGCTTGTTCGTGGCTGCGGAGGCCAATCCGGGACAGGCAGGTTCGACCGCAGTGGCTGCAGGGGAAGGTATGGCCAGAGTTCTGAGTTGCGGCATCTCTGTTCTTTCTCCTGAGCCGCTTGTCCTTAAGGCTAGCTCTGCGAGAGTCCTCAAAGGAGACAGCTGCCTTGTAAATAGTGGAGCGCCAGGTGTCACGGTCCACAGCAAGCGAAGACCACTGGTGGTGGTCGATTTGGCAGGCACTAAGTGACTTCTTGAGACAGTCTTTGTATCTCTTCTTTGGTGCCCCTCTGTCACGGTGTCCAGTAGCAAGCTCGCCGAACAGGGTGATCTTTGGTAGGCGATGATCCTCCATCCTGGAGACATGCCCCGCCCAGCGGAGCTGTGTCCGCAGCAGCAAAGCCTCGATGCTCACGGTTTCAGCCTGTTCAAGGACCTCGACATTGGTGACATAGTCACTCCAGTGAATGCCCAGGATGGTACGCAGGCAGCGCTGGTGGAAGCGTTCGAGGAGTCGTAGTTGGCTGCGGTAGAGGGCCCAGGACTCGGAACCATACAGCAGGGTGGTGAGGACCACAGCTCTGTACACGCTGATCTTGGTGCCTGTTTTCAGCTGTTGATTGTGCCACACCCGCTTGAAAAGTCGCCCGAAAGCGCTGTTCGCTTTTGCCAGCCTGCTGTCAAGCTCCTTGTCCAGCTTGGCGTCCGACGTGATAATGCAGCCAAGGTAAGTAAACTGGTGCACTGACTTTAGTTCAGACTCGCCGATGGTGATGTGAGGAGGGCGATACACTGTCTTGGGTGCCGGCTGATGGAGGACCTCTGTCTTTTTCAGACTGACCTCGAGTCCAAAGAGCTGGGCAGCGTCTGCGAAGCAGGACGTGATGCGCTGCAGGGCTCTCTCTGTGTGTGCAACGAGGGCAGCATCATCAGCAAAAAGCAGCTCACGGATCAGTTGGTCTAGGGTTTTCGTGTGGGCCTGCAGTCGTCTGAGGTTGAACAGGCTGCCATCGAGACGATACCTGATGTACACTGCATCGTCATCATCGAGGTCCACTGTGGCCTGCTTCAACATCATGCTAAAAAAGATGGTGAAGAGGGTCGGTGCCAGCACGCAGCCCTGCTTTACGCCGTTGAGAATGGGGAATGGTTCTGAGAGGTCATTGTTGAGTCTGACCTGACCTTGCTGGTCCTCGTGTAGCTGGACAATCATGTTGAGGAACTTTGGGGGACAGCCAAGTCGCTCCAGGATCTGCCACATGCCTTGCCTGCTCACAGTGTCGAACGCTTTTGTTAGGTCGACAAACGTTACGTACAGCCCTTTGTTCTGCTCGCGGCACTTCTCCTGCAGCTGTCTCAGCACAAAGACCATATCGGTGGTGCTCCTGTTTGCTCTGAAGCCACACTGGCCCTCTGGGAGTTGGTCTTCAGCGATGGCAGGTACCAGCCGATTCAGGAGCAGCCTTGCAAGGATTTTTCCAGCAATGGACAGCAGTGTAATTCCCCGATAGTTGGAACAGTCAGACTTCTCACCTTTGTTCTTGTACAGGGTGATAACAGTCTGAAAGGCCGACTGCACACTGGCCAACATTCGCCGCGCCGGTGACTGAAAAACCGATGTAACCGTGTAACCAAAACTCAATAGGCCTACGAACACAGGACTAACACTTGAAGAGACATAAATCTTCATGAACCCCCGGGTTTATGTCTGTTGCGGCTGTTTAGCGTTCGTCTTGCCCCGGCTGTTTACGGATTAACTCGCGCAGGATTCTCGGCATCCTGTACCGGTGTTAAGTAAGACTATTTAGTTGTGTACCGCTGATAGTGATACCCCAGATCTTCACCATGTAACTGCGTTATCCATCTACCCCACTCTAAGTTTGGAATTCGCAACTCCTTCAGTCTCTATAACAACAATCAGTATTCATTATACTATTACTGTCGTCAACTCGTAATGTGAGTTGGCGTGTGATTTTGAACCTTAAGGCCCATAGCTCACAGACCAACACGCTAATGTAGAAAATGGCTAGCACCCCGATCTTGCAGCCCTTTGCTATGTCAAACTAGTGACCCTTCAGTTCTCAACGCCAATAGGCCAACAGATGAAACATGAAGAATCGCTTTGGCAAACACATAGTTGTTCATCTAAAGGACGTGCAGCACGCACCACAGTCTACATGACCAGGTGTATATGTGCAAGAGATATAGATTCACATGAGCCCTTGCGTTCGCAAGGGCTCGTGTGAATCTATGCCTCTTGCTGACCGAGATCGACACCAGCTGTTCCTTTTATGCCGCTGAGGCTGTAAAACGTCTCCAGGGTATTCTTTTCTGTTGCCCGTAATACGTGGCCAAAGATAAATCTGTAAGTGATAGGGTGATGTATCTCTTCCTCGTTTGGCCTTTCTCTGGCGTCCGTGGTCTCAGATCTGGTCATGGGTCACATTAACCTTTTGGCTGTCGGTAGCGCTTTTTGTCGCGATGATTCCTGCAGGAATCATCGCGACAAAATGCGTTACCGACAGTGAAGGGGGTTAGTCCTCCTACTCGGGGCGGCAGTCGGAATCTTGGGAAGAATGGTGACCAGTTTGCTGATCGGAAAACATGCTCTTCATTTTACGTGCGTGCTTGTGGAAATTTTATGATGACGGCGATAATGATGATGATGATAATGATGGCACACGCACCCAGGCGCGCGCATACACACACACACACACACACACACACGCACACACGCACGCACGCACTCTTTGGGGAGAAAATGGTCGGTATTCTGTAGTCTTGCTGTCTCGTCTTAATACCTTATTTTCTGGCATCCTGATAGTGATGCTATGGTGTAATTCCATCAAGTTGTAGAGCATAGCCAAAGGGAGGGGGAGAGGGGGGGGGGAGACTATGGACCAGTGCCAAGTCATTTTCTGAATGATAAGATACTGACGAACTCCGATTATAAAGGCAACAGACGGGAAATGTAATTCTGTTGTCTTTGGCAACAGTCTCTCAGCAGGAGGTATGGATTCTTATGAGCCTCGAGGCAGAGGTTCCTGAGAATCCATACCTCTCGCTGACCCACTTAACTACTCTCATAAAATTGTTTGCTCCCCCAGACGTGTGATGTCATCGTGATTTTAGCCGGTGGCCACAAATTATGTTTATTCACTTTTTTACCGTTGCAAATGTTTTGATGGATGACCCTGGGGCACACAGATATGAATAAGGCCAGCAAGTAAAATAGACCCTCACGAGCCCCTGCATCTGCGGGGGCTCTTGAGGATCTATGCCTCTTGCGTTTGTTTGCTGATCGCTGTGTTCTGGCAGTGAGAAATTTAAACCTAGTGAGGTCAAAGTGACGGTGGATGCCTCGTTATCTGACGATGTGCTATACATGTACAGAGCTCGCTGCCAACATTTAGTGGTGGTTGAAAATAAAATTTATTAGAGTTGTAAGACTAGAATTTATTGGAGTCTGACACTGGAGAAGTTACAGGATTCGGTTATCTTTCCCTTCATGTTCATTTCTGGTCCAAGGTTTATATTCTGGCGCCATGCACGACACCTATGGAGCTTAAATCTTGATTTCAGTTTGTGGGCATGATATAGCTGGTGGTTAAAATGTGTAGGGGTGGGCTAGGGAGGGAGGCTAAAGGGTGCCCGTTAGGGTCCTCCATTATCAATCCGGTGCCACGGGTGTTATCCGCTTCATAACCAGTTGACGTAAAATTATGTCTTTGAAGCAGGACAAGGACGTAAAATTATGTCTTTGAAGCAGTACAATGACGTAAAATTATGTCTTTGAAGCAGGACAAGGACGTAAAATTATTTCTTTGAAGCAGTACAATGACGTAAAATTATGTCTTTGAAGCAGGACAAGGACGTAAAATTATGTCTTTGAAGCAGGACAAGGACGTAAAATTATGTCTTTGAAGCAGTACAATGACGTAAAATTATGTCTTTGAAGCAGTACAATGACGTAAAATTATGTCTTTGAAGCAGTACAATGACGTAAAATTATATCTTTGAAGCAGGACAAAGACGTAAAATTATGTCTTTGAAGCAGGACAAGGACGTAAAATTGTGTCTTTGAAGCAGGACAAGGACGTAAAATTATATCTTTGAAGCAGGACAAGGACGTAAAATTATATCTTTGAAGCAGGACAAGAAACAAGCCCATCAATCCAGGGAACATGCATATGAATAGGCAGCAAGGACCAAAGAACCTCATAAGCCCCCGCATCCGCGGGGGCTTATGAGGTTCTTTGCCTCTTACATCTGGGTGGTGGTCGCGAAGGTGTTAAACCCCGATCTAACCAACGAGGGTTTAAAAGAGGAATTAGTGGGGGTGGGGTGGGGTGAATTATGGTTAAGTAATGACCTGACCAGATTTCTATCACCTTTTAGATGCCAAATTGCTCCATCACGTGAATTTTTGCCCCAGTCAGCCCGGGCCCGTGACAGCAGGGAATGGATCAACTGTGATAGTTTGGTTGGTTGGTTGATTAGTTCGGGGTTTAACCGGTGTCATACTGGACGGCCCTAACGGGTGGGTCACGGGGACAGGGACAGCTATTGCCTATGGAGTACGACCTGAAGCATCCCGTTCAATTCAGGCGTACTGAAACTGTGCCACTTTGATTTACCAGGTCTAGAAATGCTGAGAGGATGTATGTGTCAATTATGATAGCTTCCCTAACTCATTCGCGGCCAGCCGCATCCGGATGCGCGGCATAAGCCGCGCATCCGGATGCAGCTGGTCGCGCGAATGAGTTAACCCATTCGCTGCCAGTGATCACGAATTTCGCGTCTGAAACTACTGCACACTGACTGACATTCATGTGAAGAACATAGGTGTAAATGGGACAGAAATGTGCATAAAGAACATAGGACCAACAAGAGATAACACCCCATGAACCCCCTTGACTCCTGAGGGTTTATGTCCATTGCCGCTACTGTAGCATTCGCCTTGCGCCGGCAGTTAAAGGGGTTAAATCTTCTTTTTTTTTCAGCTCCTGACAATGTCTACGTTCGGAACCACACCAACCACACAGTCTTCACTCGTCACCACCACAGCCGAGGCTACCACGACCACAACTCCATCGTACAAATCCACCACCACCACGGCCACCAGCAACAACAACAAAGCCGCTGCGGACAAAACCGCCGTGGTCAAAACCACTGTGTCCGCTCCCACCTACATGCTTACCCAGGTCGGGTCAGGCGGGGTCAAGGATGCGACTTCTGCCCTGCGTAGCAGCGATGACGACGATGACTTCAAGCGACATGACCTTGACCCTCCTTCCCGCGCGGTCTTGGAGGCGGCCTACTCCCGGCACAAGGAGTTTTATCGCCTCAACTCCAAGGTCCTGGATGAGGGGGCTTTGCTGAAGCAAGATGTGTTGGACATCTATCGCAAGTCCGGGGAGGCCTTTTCTTATGAGCAGCTGCTTCAGGGTAAGCGGCATCCCGTTCCGTTTGTGAGAGTGAGTACCCCCCCCCCCCCCCCCTCTTCCCTCCCCGGGTACACTCACTCGGGGAGTGCGCCACAAGTATTCTTCTGTTCATATGAGATGCTTAGCATATCATTTGACGAGAAAATACTTGTTTTGCACTCTCCGAGTGGGTCTATGTGGGGAGTACTTCCACAAGCAGTACGGGATGACAAACGCTAGTTACTTCCCTCACTCCGCCATGCACGATTAATGTAACAGATGGAGCGGAGGGAGACAACCCGTACGAGCAAGTCTACACATGTTTGTTTATTTCCCCTTGTCGGTAAATTATTATATCAAAAAGATTGCTTACTCAAAACACCTGCCTATTCGTACCGATTGATTTGTTTCTTAACCCATATCATACTGAGGCTAAAAGCTCCAAATTTTTTACACTGCCATATGCAAGCTACATTATGGTACTTACAGATAAGGATATAGACCAGTGGCTTTAGTTCAAGGGTAGTGCCAGGATAGCTTGGCGCCTAGATGCGCTAAGCTATTTTGGCACTACCCATGAACTCTTTTAGTCAAACGTATTTCACAGATTGATAAGGGTTAAAAGTAAGCAAATGGTCCTCGGGCAAATGGACCTCACCATTGCTTATTTCGGTTGCTGAAATTTCGGTTGTTGATAATCCATAATCACTGCTGCTGTTGTTTCCACCGAGCTTACAAATGCTCATGTGCCCATCATGGGCCCCAGTTGGGCTGGCATCTGGGGATAGTCCATATCACATTCATGGGTAGCTCACCAGATGCCCACTCCACTCTCTGGACTGCCCGTATGGTTCCCACTCGATGCCTGCATATGTGCGCAACACACCTTCTTGGCAGACCACTCCATAATTATCCACGCGGTGCTTGCTTGGCCGCCTTGATATGTTTCTAGTGATCCTAACGTCTATTTTTATGAGTGTATACTTATTTTCCATTTAACATTTTGTCCAGGCATGTTGGTTGACGGTGAGATGCTGCTGTTGGGTGGGTGCTGGCTGCACTACATGCATGTGGAGTTCAAGGATGAGACAGGGGAGAGAACGGTGCGTCAGCCGTATGGCAGGGGGCGCCTGTGTCTCACCAGTCATCGCGTGCTGCTGCTGACTGCCGACGTTTACACAGGTCATTTCCCCTTATCCTCAGCATATTAACCCCTTGACTGCCGAGAAAAAGTGAACATGAGCTGACTGCAAGAGACATAGATCCTCATGAGCCCCCGCAGTTGCGGGGGCTCATGAGGATCTATGCTCTTGCTGACAACACTTTGAATCCAAGGCTAAGGTTCCTTGGCATTGAATGAACAAAGATTGAAAAAATACAATCCGCGTCTACTGGCAGTGAAGGAATTAACTCATTCGCGGCCAGCTGCATCCGGCTGCACGGCTTATGCCACGCATCCGGATGCGGATGGCCGCGAATGAGTTAATCCTCCTGTGTATGTAAACGGTGCCGGTGGCTAAATGAACGAGGAGGGTTCATTTGGGTAGTCTTAGTTTTGCAACGTTCCCATTGACCTGACGACAGCATGCGCTCAGTGTGTCCGACTATTGGGTGGGTAGGGGGGAGGTGGGGGGCGGATTGTTGAGGGGTGTTTTGATCATGGTAGGGGACCTTGTCAGTCAGCATTAACCTTTCCAGTGGCTGCATGCGCAAGGGTCCATGGTTAAGCTACCATCATTGTTGCCCTCAGTCGTAACTCTTCTGCTTCTTGGCTCCAGATGCTGACTTGAACCCGTATGGTGACCCAGCGGCCAAGAATGGTGGCTACAAACTGGAGGTGTCCAAGAGGAGCGCAGTGGTGTTCCGGAACCTGCCCTTGGCATGTTTCCATAGCGCCGACCTTGAGGTCAACATTGGCACATCTGCCCAGACCAAAATCTCAGCCAGTCCAGCTCCCTGCTGTGGTCTTTGCTCCTGTTTTGCAGTAAGTGTGCGCAAGCGTAATACTTAACTCATTCAGCCCGGCGCACGTATTTTCCAAATTTTGGAGGCATCATCTAACGACTATGCACCTGTTGCAAGAGATGGATCGACCATGATAATTCAAGGGCAGTGCCAGATTAGCTTGGCGCCGACAGGCACAAAGCTAATCTGGCACTACCCTTGAATTATCATGGTCGACCCATCTCCTGCTGCAGTGCGTCAGGGCTGAATGGGGTAATACTTAACCCCCTTGTGCATGCACCTATGAGCACTGTTTACAAGGCTGGTGTCTGCACGCACAAAGAGGTTAATGTTTAGCAGTGGTGATAATGGTAATGATGGTAATTATTGTTTTGCAGTATCAAACCTTTCTCTCTGTTTTGACAGTGTGGGTGCGGTGGGGCAAGAAAGGACTCCACCCCTCACATGGTAAGCTCATACACGGCACAGGTCTGCCTCAGTATATTGTGACTGCTTTATTCACGTTCACGTTATCATTTTGCTGGAATTTGGCATGGGCTCGGCAGGACAATAAGGAACGGTCCTTGGGTCAACTTAGGCGTATAAGTAGTAAGCTCTTGCACAGCTGTATGTGGGTAAACTGCTGTAGGCCTGCCATTAACTTGGAATCCAGAGACATGATCAGCATTTTATCTGATTTTGCAATATGCTTGTGCGCATACTGGTGCTGACATGTATAACTGATGATGATTTTGGTGATGATGATGACAATGACAATTATGATGATGCAAGTGTGACAACGACAACACCAATGATGTGTCTTTTCTCTCTCTCTCTCTTTCAACAGTGTGGTTGCTGCGGTGCAAGTTGGCACTCCACCCCTCCCATGACGAGATCCTTCAATGAGAGAGTGGTGAGGATGGGTGTCGTACTCCCCCCCTGGGGTACACGTGCTATTCTCGTGCTGCACCTTGATCCTGGCCAATCGCTGACCACTGCGCGTGACTTCATAGCCCAGCTGCATCAGCATGCGCCAAACATGCAGTGACTTTGATGTCAAAGAGGTTAACTCATTCGACACGTTCCGCCTCCGGATACGCGGCTTTAAGCCGCGTATCCAGAGGCGGAACGTGTCAAATGAGTTAACCCTTTGGCTGTTGGTAGTGATTTTTACCGCTGCAGACACGCAAAGGGTTTAAAGAGTTTGTGTGACATCATCACTGACATGACCACTGCATAGTACAGCCCCGGCACACTCCAAATATACTGAGAAGCAAAAGAAATGCGACATTTTTTTTAATCATCCGATTATTTCAAAAATGTTGCATTTGCTTTGCTCCTCAGTATATTATTTGGTGAGTGTGCATAGTGTGACAACTTCTGTGTTATTAAGTCATGTGCAATATTATACACTGACTGACGTTATAGTGGCAGAGTTTGGATGGTGTCATCACTGACATAAGCCTCTGACAGTGAATTGAGTGTGGTTATACGGCGCACACTGGTACACCATGTATCATTCATACTTGCAATAATCTGAATAAACTTCTTTTGACAATGAATTGTTTTAACGCCCTAAAACTAAACTAGTTTAAGTAAGCCAGAAAGAGGCGTAGATCCTCATGAGCCCCTGCAGATGCGGTGGATCCTGAAAATCTATTTTTCTTGAATATGTAGTGTCTTTGTAGTGAATGGCTTTAATGTACCATTACACATAAATCTGAAGACACATTTGAGCACCATTTGTTCTTGTTATGCCTTGTCGACACACCTACTGAACTTTAACAGCAGTTTGGACACGCAGCTAAAGCACATACGTAATCCCATTTATTTATTCTGCGCAGCTTATGCGTGTCAATCTATTTTTAGCTGTTTCTCGTACTAAAAGCGTTGTATTTATACAACAATAAGGAGTCATTTGTTAGGTTACTTGATATTAAGATGACGTGTGCTGAACTGGATCGCCCCGTGTCTAAATGAACCATAGTTAAGCCTATGTGGAGCGTTTCATAACCCGTATCTGTTACAGAAATGTATTGTTGAACAGTTACGGTGATAGTCGGCCTTTAATGCGGAATTAAATGCATTTGCCACCTTTTGAGTCAAACTGTCTGGTCGGGGAACTATTCCTGTGCAAACATTGTGTAGTATTTGTATTGTATTTGGGGTGCTATGGGATCATTATAAGTGAAAATTACAAGGTTGGATATAACCGAAGCTGGATTCGGGATATAACTAAAAATGTTCAGATTTCCCGGCTTACAATTTTGATATGTAATTTACTTCACTTTCTTAAACTTTGGATATAAGGACAACAATAACATCAGGTCCCGTCATTTGGTTATATCTTAACTCATTCGAGACGTGCCGCCTCCGGATGCACGGCTTAAAGCCGCGTATCCGGAGGTGACACGTCTCGAATGACTGAGTTAAGCGTTTGTATTCAGTTCCGGTTGTGCTAATCAGAGTGTATAGTCTCTATTTTACTTCAGTAGTTAATTTTGACACATGCACTTACCATTGTATTTAATAGTATACTCCGTTCACCAGCCAACAGTGATTTACATTTTTTACATTAACCCCTTCAGTGCCTGCTGACGCAGATTGTCTTTCTGCAGTCTTCGTTAATTCAAGACCAAAAAAATCCAAGATGTTCCAGAAACATGGGTTCAGAGTGTTGTCAGCAAGAGACGCAGATCCTCATGAGCCCCTGCAACTGCCGGGGGCTCATGAAGATCTATACCTCTTGCAGATGGGTGGTGTTCAGTTCTTCTCGGCACTGAACGGGTTAAGTATCCAACCGTCAGCCCAGTGAGCAAAACAGGTCCCGCGGGCAACATTGGCTGCAGTTGACACGCGCATTTCCATGCATGGGCCAACTACAGCTGATGTTGGCGTGAGCATCTTTCGCTTGTTGGGGGTGTGCTCTGATTGTACAGTATCTTTGTCATTTCAATGCATCCTCACCTAAACCACTTTCGGAAGAGAGAGAGACCAGCCATTGTAGTTCAAAGGTAGTGTCAGATTAACCCATTCAAGCACGCGGCCGCTTTTCCCAGGTGTCATCTGACGAGTATGAACCAGCTCCAGGAGACTGATCGACCATGATAATTCAAGGGTAGACCGTAGTGCCAGATGAGCTTGGCGCCATCAGGCGCCAAGCTCATCTGGCACTACCCTTGAACCATCATCATCGATCCGTCTCCAGCTGTAGGACATTGGGGCTAAATGGGTTAAGTTTTGATGCCTGAGTACTAAATTAGCGTGATGTTTTAAAGGGGCCAAGCTAATCTGGCACAGTTCATAAAGTAATTGTATCGTGGGTGATTAACTTACTTTAAATGGACCACCACACATTTTCTTTTAAAATCATTAGAATTAATGTTCCCTGTTTTCCCAACATAGTTGCAATTGAAATGGCGTTGTTACGTCTGTTTTGATGTGTCTGAATGGTGCACTATTTTCATGCATGACCATATTATTGCCATCGCAGTGAAGCTGCCTGCGTTTCTGTTTTTTTTTTTTAAATGATTTTCAAACCTTTTCAGTATTACTTACAGTTTGTAAATAAACGTGTGTATGGCTTTTGTTATGTGTGTGTGTGTGTGTGTGTCCGAGTTCACAATCGTCTCATACCTCATTTGAACTTGATTGTCCTTGGTTACCTTTCTGACAAAGATTAACTCTTTCACCGCCATTTTCAACTGTAATCGAATCCTTGGTTCTCCGCAAATTTTGACTTCAGTTGAACCCGTGGCTCACCACCAATTTTGACTTTAGTCCAGTTGTGGTATCTAGATAAATTATCGGCCTGAACATGTGTTCTGGAGAACAAAAATCATATTTCGTTCTTATTTACTCATAATCAACATGTCAAAACTTTGGTTTCATGTTAGAATGTGTGAGTTTTGTGGACAATTTCCAAAGTTTTCGAAGGAAAAGTGAAGAGGCAAAGTAGGGCGCTGACAAGCGAAAAGGTGTTGCAGCTAGTTGTGCAGCAATATGACAGTTTTGGCGCATTCCGACTCATAATCAAAATGTATGATTGCAAAGCTAGACAATGAAGAAGCATACAATGTTTTCTGATATGTGATTTTCCAGCGGGAACAGGAAGAAAATGAGAAGAGAGAAAACATTGTTGATGCACAGATGACGGTGATGCAAAGCTGATGGATTGGCGAATGTGTCAAATGCATCATAATGAACAGGACAATTCACGTCATGGTTTGTTTTTCAAGAAATTACAATTCTGGAGTGCTTCACGACTTTGCAGCAATCTGCAAGAAAAGTAATGAGATGGCGCATGGACTGTGTCGACTTCAGCATTGGCGACGTGTTATAGGGTCCTTTCCACTGATTGGGTAATTTTTGGTTCTGTGTGCTACGGGTATATTTGGTGTGGTTTCTACGTAAGGATAGGTGAATAACATTCCTTCTGCGAATGAAGATAAGTAGCGGCTAATCTCTCTGTTTGTTTGTCTATTTTGACAAAGGGTATTTACCCGAAATATTAATAGTGTTGTACCCGTCTTTTCTAAGCGTGTTTCTTTCTCCGTTGGGTACTTCTTTTCTTAGGTGAATAACGTTTGTTTGAACGCTTTTTTGGGGTCATGTTTTATGCATTTTGGTTGCACAGATTTTTCCTGCGTACATGTGAAATTGGGTTAAAACCGGTATTTTCTCTATTCACTTCCTGCTAAACCCAAAATTATTAAGATTAAGAGAATTGCTATAAAAATATACACACTTGTAAACAAACCATGTTTTATAAGTGCATGCATTTTCATATCAATCCTACTAAAATCAGTGGCGCTAGATGAGTTTTACTGTAGCCGCTCTGAAAACGATTCTGAGATCTAAAATGAGTGGCGCAGGCAGGTACACAGATTTGAACTCTGGCTGGCACTATCAGCGAGTGATTTTGATTACGTGTGGCGGTGAAAGAGTAAGCTAATCAGGGACAACCCGGCTTTGTGCTGTCATGGTCAATCCATATGACCATATCGTCAATAGTATTTGCACGAATTGCAGGGAAAAGGAGGTTGAAAAAAATCTGCTGGGGTGGAGAAATGTCGGTGCGTTCACAATGTATAGTATTACACTCTTTCTCTCTTCCTCGATTTGATTAGCGGTCACTCCAGCCTGTAAGAGACAGATTCTCATACGCCCCCCGCAATCTGCGAGTGCTCATGATAATCTGCGCCTCTTGCAGATGTTGGGTGCTGTGCAATTACTTTCAGTAGTAATAACCGTCTCCACCGGCAGGGACGGATCTGAGGGATGGTTGCTGAGGTTCCAGACCACTCTCCACACAGAAAATATGCGATGTGTACACACTGACAGACAGGCACCGACTCGCTTTTGGTCTGCGTGCACTTGTATATCCCTGAGTATGGAAAGGGGGGGGGGGGGGGCGGGGTACCAGCCCTGAAAATGGCGAGTAATTTACTCGCCATGGCGAGTGAATTTTTTATTTGGCGAGTAAAAAAAAATACTCACTCGCCAAATGCGAGTGCGCTCGTGCGTTTTTCAATCCAACGGCTAACCGCCAGCCGAACATCAGGTACGCCAGCGCGTGACCTGACCGCACCGCGAGTCGCCTACATCACTTTGCGGCAGTAGCTGAACACGTCACTCGAACCGTGCGTACCATAACAGTGGTCGGTGACAGTCGTTCTATTTTTAGTGACGAATTGGTTCGTTTAGCGGCGCGCTCAGTCGCGGCTGCGTTCAGAATCGACCCGACGCCTGCGTCCGTGCGAGTGTAACAGGGCGGGCAAACTGTTAGTTTATGTGTGGTGTCAGCATGTTATTACAAAGTGCGCGCTACATGTTGAACGCGGTACTTGCTGTGACGTCACCGTACATACTATTATGGGATACGGCATCGTGCGTTTCGCTTTCGATCTAGAACGAAGTTGTACATGGCGGAGAAAAAGCAAAGAAAGAGCTGTAATGCTTCGGATTCTTTAATCCGGCACCGTCTGATCTTGATAATCGCTAAGAAGAAAGTTGCACTTCGACATCGTCATCTTCATCGACAAGCGACAGTACCAGAAATGCTACCCCTCGGCCGTGTGTGGCACCGCCGCTACGACACAGTTTTCAGAGTCCATGGCTGTGCTGAGTGTATTTCCATGGCTAAAGCTCGACGGCACTCGAATGGCATGCGCAATGTGCACTGAGGCAAACTCAAAAAGCAAGTCCGACAGAAATTTGAACAGAAATAAGTTTGTCAGGTTTTTTTTAATCGTGGTCGAGCCATCTTCTGGTACACAGTTATTAGGCAAACATTGGAGAAACACGTCTCAGTTCTGAGTGGTTAAACGGGTTGAAACTAACTTTGAAGTACATCAGTTTACACACACACACACACACAGCACATGACACACATACACACACACACAGAGTTTAGACAAGCCGTCACACTTCGGTTGTCAATCTGCCGCGTTCAGCAGAAAACGCTATATTCTCTGTTACAATACATTATCAAACGATCATACAAATAAATAAATAGAGATCTTTTTTTCTGTGTGTGAGAGAGCTAGGGAGACAGGCTTTTGCGCGATAGCTCACCAGTTAAAGAATCAGATCATGGAAAGGACACACACACAGTCACAACACATTTAAAGAGGCTAGGAGAGAGCGAAATGAGATAATTTATTTTAATGATTGATTGATTGTACATTGTTTATCGTCCCGACAGCAATAAGGCTTTCTCAGGACGTGCCTGCACTGCTTGTGAAAAAAACAATATTGAATTATGTCGCCAGCTGGTCCAATATGTTAAATAAACCTACGCCATGGGGCCTAAATAAAGCTAAGACCATTTAGCAACACGCATCCAATATCAAGAGCTACAGGCAGTGCAGACAGTTGGGAGAGTTTTAAAAAGAGAAATACAGGTGAATGGACCAAGGGTAGACAGAAACGCATGCCCCAGAAAAAACACACCCTGTCTGTGGGGCTGACCAGGTTGACCCTGGGAACTAAAATGTAGTTAATCCCACCCAAGTCCCCCAGGGCAGACCCGGGTGTGGGTAATTTATTTTAAGGAACATACAGATGATGCAGTTTTTCTTAAATAAATCTGCGGACCCTCTATAATGCTAGTCTGGGGATCTGTATACCCTCTAAAATTTATACCTGGGGTAACCTGTTGTGCAAACAGAAGCCCAGCTCTACTTACAAAATATAAATAAATAAAAAATCCCACCACAGTTCACATGGGGATTTTGTCAGTTATTTCTCCACTTGATACTATCAAAAGCCTGAAGTCAGGACATAAACATTAACTTGGTTATGATTGTCTGTTCAAATATTTGTTTTCAATGCCTCTGGGCAGAAAACAGTCTCTAACATTGGGCGTCAAACACTTGTGGTACATTATATTGTTGAGTTGGGGGGCTATTTTCAGTAGTAAAATTTTCAGTTTGGCTAGTAAAACTTGCAAGTCACTAGCCAAAGGCTGGTGGGCAAAATTTTAGACTTTCAGGGCTGGGTACCATCACAGATTCGCGCCGATGTATTTCAGTTGCAATTCAGCGTGGATCACGAATCAAGATGAAGATTCATCCCAAAGTCTACGTATTGTTTGGAGCTAGCGTACGTGCGCTTTTCTTTTATGAACATTCAGAGTTGTTCATATTTTTAAGCTTATCCGTCTCATCCACTTCCCTCCTCTCTAAGCCAGCCTCTGATCAAAACACACGTCGACGCCGGCACACAAATAAAGACGGACACACGGTGCTTCCCGCCATTAGTACGCTCTATGGGCTCGTGTACCGACAGGAATTCAGAAGAAGAATAGCACGAGCAGCAAAATGACGTCATTATAAGCTTCATATTAAAAGTAGTCTAGCAGCAGACACCTTTCACAGTTTTCAGATTAGAGACTTCCCTTTTCATGGAGAAAATTGCAATTTTTAAAAAAACATTGTCTGCCAAAGAGCAAGTGCATTTTGTGATGACCAGACACATGCCAGCTAGAAAATGAAAATGTGAGAGATAGGGTATTCTTTCTCAGATTTTGCTCTAAATCGTCCCAACCCCCTTTTCTTCTAAAATAAAGCATATTAAAAGTATGCTCATTATTTTCCTACGTTTAACCTATTTACAATCTGTTCTCAGTTTAAAATGTGTGGGATGTATGTAGGAAAGAAATTACACAAAAAGTTCTAAATTGCAGGCACAGAAACAGAGTTTCTCGGCTAGACAGTGTCGGCTATTAAATTTTCAGACGCACAAACATATTCTTCTTTCACAGAAAGCAATAAAAGGCAAGAAATGCCAATTTTAGCACTTTTATTTTAAAGATTTTTATAGTAGACACCCACAGAAAGCAAAATGAATAAATGAAAACAATAATTTATAAAAGTATTAAGGACAAAACAAAACATACCCCCTAAATTTAAACGCAAGAAATTAAGACAGTAACCAATTTTGGGGATTACATACCAAATATCGGTTACATTTAACTCAAGTATTATAACTTGATAAACCATGAGATGCAAACAACAAATTAAAGGACAAATGCAGAGAAAAGAAGGAGTAACAAATTTCAGCTGCTGCTATATGCACTTATCTCGTTTATCTCAAGCGCTTCTTGGGTTTGCTCAAGTGCAGTGAGTTCACAGTTCCTGGGTGATGTTCTAAATCATTCATTAAGGGAATATCTTTTTACACTAACTGCAGAAAAGTGACTCTTTTTAACCTTTACAGCAATGAAACCAATGAAAATTAAAGCCTACAGTGTGCCAAGTTTTTATATGAAAAAGAAGATAATCTGATATGGTCATCACGACATCAGCAAAGCTTCAAAGAGGCTACAGGTACATTATGATCGTGAGAAAAACTGGGGAAAAAAGAAAGAAAACTGAAGTACTATTAAGCTCATATGAAAAACACCTCAAATACATTTCGAGATTCCTATTTGCACAAAAGAAAAAAGTCTAAGATCGGAATCAAACTGCTGTGAAAGAATGGCGCTGTCTATTGTCACAGTCAATGCGAGGCTGCGGCAGGATTTCAACAACAGCTTCTGCCAGCGTTAGCACTGTCAAGTCAGTCATACTGAGGTGGAAAGACATAGTCATTACTACATTTCCTCATGAAGCAAACCATGAACTCTCCATCTCTGAGGGGAACGCTCGCTGGAATCACCATGGCCACACAAAGGACAGACTCAGTTTTGCTGTTGACGAAGTAGGTGACGCGCACATGAGTACCGGTCTCCAACCTGTGGAACTTCATATATCACAGACCAATGGCACCACGTGATTTGCAGTCCAAAAATCTGGGTTAATGTTACCCATGTCATCCCGGTTACTGCACCAAAGTAAGTAGACTGTGCGGGGCTGGTCCTGCAGTAGGGATGGGTAGAACACTCGGTTCATCTCTAGTCCCGCACAGAGCTGGCTCCAAGGTTGGGACATACTGATACAACTTCACACTGAAGAATGTTCGCAGCAGCGCAATCATGTGCCAAGGTCCAAGACTCTTGCCGCAATGAGAGCCTGAAATGCTGTTTCCAGAGACTCGGTTGGGAAATCCCCAGTGGAACGATAAAATTCTAGGCTCTTGATCCCATCTAATAGGGTCCCTCTGCTCGCTGTGCTGGGAGACAGATAGACATTCTGGTTCCAAGCTAATCTCAGTCACAGTTCAACATGCGAAAGTCTGCCTTCAAAGAAAGCAATGCTGAGGGATCGGCAGAGGCAATTGCCCTCATCAACAACTCTAAAAGGAACCCGTTTTAGACCGTCCGGTGTGGGCGCTGGCCGCTCGGCTTCTTCGTCGAAATTGCTTCTGCTAAAGAGGGGTTCTTCAGTGGGAAGATCCAGAGGATAACGTTCATCTGCTTCAGCGTGGCATTGCAGCGCACATGCATAGAATGTTTCAAAACCCTGTTGTTCTGCTGAGCTCAGTTTCAACTCGCAAGCATTGAAAAATTAATTTCGAGAGACTGGTGGGTGGGTTGATGGGAGGGGACATATTTCCGGGCTTTGATGCGTCAAGAGACTGTTCAAAAGACGGGATTAGAGGTGAAGGAACCAAGACATCTGAGCCAGGTGGAGAGGGAGACTGAGTCAGCAACTGATTGCGAGGGAGACGGTATGACGAGTGCCTAGATCCCGACAATCTGGAATGGCCCACTCGGCTCCACATACTCCCTGTTCATGCAGTTCCCTGTAGTGGTGCTCTGACAACTTTCACAGAAGCATGCCAG
This sequence comes from Semisulcospira habei, assembly GCA_036245525.1. Lineage (NCBI taxonomy): Eukaryota > Metazoa > Mollusca > Gastropoda > Semisulcospiridae > Semisulcospira > Semisulcospira habei. Next base: position 33,484,718 of record BTPG01000004.1, read on the forward strand.
GGATCATGCCTTCAACACAAAGGGTGAAACCTTTTCAAAATGATGGAGCTTTCTGCTTCCAGAAATTCCTTTAACATAGGTTTCTTTCTAATTTCTTTTGATTTCTCCAGTGCCCATAATCTGATCATGTGACTTGCACAACTTGACACCTGACACCAATGTTGAAATGAAATGAAATAAAACGAAACTGAGCATGTGCCAAAAGGTGCTCGGTGCCGAACGGTATCGTGGTTGGCCACTTGTATAACTGACTAAATATCCAAAATCCTACCAAACTGTGTCATTATGCCCAGTGCGCAAAGTGCATCAGGCCGTGGCCGTGGTGATAATTAAATATTTTGGGGAAAAAAAATGTTTTACGTCAGTTTAAGGGATAATTTTATGTTACGAATTATTTGGTATTCAGTCTTAAAACACGGGAAGAAGGTCTAGTGTCGAGGCCTTTTGTGTCAGGTTGAAGGTCCCAAACAAAAAGTCAGTCCAGTGGGTGGAACCCTCGCCCCTCCGGCCGCGAGGTAACTGCATGATCCGCCGCTCCTGGTCAGTGAAACTCAGCTAGAAAATTGCAAAGTTTGATCCTCAATACGTACCGATGTTGAAAATGTTAACTGCAATGAGTGACGTATCCACTCATCAAGTCGTCACTATGAACACGGCGTCAGTGAGTCGTCAGTGGGACTAATGATGCCATGACGTGAACTGAACTGACTTGAAGTCGTGACGTCATTTCAGTCCATACGCTGCTCGTCAGTGCTATTCAGTCTTCTTCAGTTCAGAAAATGCGGCTCGCTTCGCCAGAACACACGGGCACAGTTTCAGTACCGGCGATTCACTGGGCGGCGGGACTGACAGCGCCGAGTCAGTGTCCGTCTTTATTTCTGGGGTGTGCTGCAAGTCGGGTGTCCGGCAGCACGGCCGTGTGGCGGCCGGGATCGGCAGAGTGGGCCTGGCCGCCGGGTGGCCGCAGTAGCTCAGGTCCTGCTGACTTCGCGAACGAGTTTATGGTTGCCACGACGTCTGCAGGCTGCTGCGGAGGCCGTCCGACGGCAGGTCGACGCATGGCTGCAGGGAGTATGCGGGTTCGGACGGTCTGGTCGGGACTCAGGTAGATTAGAAGGATAAGCGGCTTAAAAATTGGAGCTTGACTCGAACAACTTTGGGCTGGCGCCCGGGCCCTATCGTGTTTGGATCAACCAGAGATATACAGTGTCACTTTATATCTCTTGATCAACTCAGCTGTTCATGTGAAAAAGCGGCAGTGCGTGAGTCAGTGCCGGAGTTTGGCCGGGAGGACCCCGGCGCGTCCGGCGGCCGCAGCGCTAAACTGACTGCGGGCAGCGTACGGTGAGCGGCGGGCCTCAGGCTACGAGTCGCCGGCCGGTAGGCCGCCGCTGAACCGCGGGCAATCAGTGATAACTCGGCATCGTTTTGTCGATTTTGAAAATTGTTAACCAGTAAAGTTGAAATCTTAATATCCCCTACTTTATTGCACTGTATATCTCGGTAAGCAAGCCGGAAAAAATCTGACATCGCGGCGCTGAACACTATTGAGTAACCACTACGCACGCGGCCTTCGTCGGTACTACTACACCTCACAGAAATCTAGTACAGTGCATTCCTGAAGATTTAACTCTGACACACGATGAAAGAGCTGTCCTCTCCAGAGGTTTAAAGTTTATTCCAAGGCAGCCTACTATAAACAAATACGAACTCATCAGAGATCTGCAGAAATTCTATAGGTCTCTTAGATGGATGGCTGTCCTGGTATATGATTAGACATTCCTTCTGCCATTGAAGATAAGTAGCGGCTAATCTCTATGTTTGTTTGTTTGTCTATTTTGACAAAGGGTATTTACCCGAAATATTAATAAATTGTGTTGTACCCGTCTTTTCTAAGCGTGTTTCTTTCTCCGTTGGGTACTTCTTTACACTATTGAGTCAACCGCATGACGTCATTGTCATGAGACTTTGACACGATAGTTGCCTCCCTTCCCAACTACTTCCGTAAACTTGCTCGTCTAGCATAATGGCGTACTGGTTCCATCGCAATCCGTTGAAGGCTACTGCGCCTGTAACTTTTGAGCTTCATGGAGTTTCTACCAACGATGCTACCAGGAAAATATTCAGGTATGTCTGTGTGCAAACCGTTTACTTCTTAGTGACGGTTTCGGTAAGAAATCACTTTCTAAAATGGGACTGTCAACTGTTGACGTCTGTGGGTAAAATTAGAGAGTGGAAATTTCTGTTTACTTCAGCTCTACTTTTTTTCAAACAGAATAAGAAAGTTAAGTCATCACAAGGAAGTTCTGTACTTTCTCCTCATCTCTCGCCACTGTCTGTCTATCACAATAGCAAAAGTACTTACATAAGTCGGACTGCCGTCACGACTAATACTGTACGTATGGCCTACAAATTATTGTTTACATTGCGAAACACACACACACACACACACACACACACACACATATATATATATATATATATATATATATATATATATATATATATATATATATATATATATATATATATATATATATATATATATATAATTTATATATATATAATAATATATATATATAATTTAGTTAGTTCAGGGTTTAACGTGCATGGCACCGGAGTGATAACGGACGGCCCTAGCGGGTGGGTTATGGGAGACGGACAGCTATTACCTATGGAGTACAACCTGAACACTGATCAATTCTGCCGCACTGCAACTGTGCCTCTTTTACTGGCGATCTGAACAAGCCCGTCGTTTCTGCCTGGGCCAGTCTGGGCCACACATATTGTTAAGCACACAGTTCGGTTTTGGAAAGTATTGGCACAGAAGTGACCATGAACGGATTTATGTCACTGAATACTCCCAAAATGGTTAAGTCTCTTCTATTTATTAGGAGGGACTTTTTTTTTTTAGGATGGCTCGCAGTGGGGCAAATTCAAAAGCAAGCCCAAAATTAAATAGGCGGGCAGAGCTTAAAATCTGACAACTAAAGTAACCAGATAAAAATTATATCATGTCTATTTTAGTTACGCTAACCTTGCTGCTATTGCTAAACTTACTTTTGGCACGAAGGGCCATGTGTGTGTGTGAGCATGTATGTAAACTCAAAAATCTCCAATATGTGTGTACGTACGTTGAAACTTGGGGAAGTGCTTTGTTCAAGGGGTGCCTAGGCGGAGTGCCTCCGAGCATATTAAATTTAAAAATAAAATTGGGTGTCTCATTGAAGGGTTAACAGATGAGGTGGGGATTCCATACTGGGACAGGGGATGTTACTTTGGTTGTTTGTTTGTTGTAGTATTTTTTGGGGGAGGTGCATACTGTGCAATGTGTTATTTGTTAATGTTGTGTTGCAGTGATATGCGTACCAACCGCAATAAGCTGCTAGAGCATCTTACAGACCCTAACCACACTGTGGAGACAATAGAGAAAATTTCCAATGATTACTTTGCCCTCCTGCAAGGTATGTACCAGCAGATTGACCCCAACGAGTCAGAAAACAAACTGAGGAAAATGCTGGGATTCAAGTGGACACACACCCTAACTGGAATCAATGCTGTGTAAGTTTTCTTTCACTCTTTTGCTGTTTGTAATGCTTTTTGTTGAAGTGATTCCAGCAGGAATCCCCCCCCCCCACCCCCCACCAAAAAAACCCAAAAAAAAAACACCAAAAAACCCACACAAAAAAACACACACACAAAAACAAAGCCAACAAAAAAACCAAAAAACAACAACAAAAAACAAACAAACCCCACCAACAACAACAAAACAACAGAATCGATATCCAGGAAAGGGTACATTTTAACCAACTCAAAATACACACTCAGAATCAGATACACATTTCTTTGGTTTTGTTGTTGCCACATATCTGTATGATGCAGCATGTATCCAATGGATTAAGCTGAAATGTCTATCACTTTGTGCTATGTATGTTCAAAGTCCAATTTTGGGCTCACATGCGAAGCAAAAGTGAGTCTACGTTTTGGGCCAGTGGTCGTCCGTCTGTCGTCTTGTCCGTCCACCGTTGTTGGTGGTAAACTTTAACGTTGGCATTTTCTCTGAGACTATTCAAGCCACATTCTTTAAACTTGGCCCAAGGATACTTTGTGGTAAAACCTTTCTAAACATACAAATTTGAGTGACCTCACAAAGGTCAAGGTCACAGGGGATCAGGAAATAGCTATATTTTGACATAATTTATTTTTTCTCAAATACTATTCCCAACTTTAAACCCAAACTTTGTACAAAGATACCTGATGGTAAAACCTTTCTATACGCACTAATTTGGTTGATCCCTCGGAAAGGCCAAGGGTCACAAGAAGTCAGGAAATAGGTGAAAAATAGCCATATTTTGACAAAAGATGTTTTTTCTCAATACTATTCACAACTTCAAACCCTATCTTAATACAGAGATACCTGATGGTAAGACCTATCGATGCATAGTAATTTGGATAACCCCTCAGAAAGGTTAAGGGTCACAAGGGCTCAAATAGGTCCGAAATAGCCATATTTTGACAAACGATGTTTTTTTCTCAAATACTATTCACAACTTTTAACCCAAACTTGCTACAGAGATACCTGATGGGAAGACCTTTCTATGCACACTAATTTGGTTGATCCCTCAAAAAGTTCAAGGGTCACGAGAGCTCAGGAAATAGGTCTAAAATAGCCATATGTTGACAAAAGATGTTTTTTTTCTCAAATACTATTCACAACTTCAAACCCAAATTTGGTACTTAGATACCTGATGGTAAGACCTATCTACGCATACTAATTTGGATGACCCCTTGGAAAGGTCAACGACAAGAGGCTGGCAAATGTGTGTAAAATGCTGATTTTTGATAAAATTGTAGGTATTCCAAAATTTTTGCAAATTTTTCAACCAAATTTGGTACAAAGATAGCTGATGATAAGACCTTCCTATGCATACTAATTTAGTCGACTCATCACAAAAGTAAAGGGTCAAGGGGGGGTTGACAAATGTGTGAAAAATGCTTACATTTTCAGAAAACACGGCTTTTGCTGCTGCAGAAGCCAGCCCTTGTCACAAAGGTCACACATATGAGCAATTTCAAAAGGTCAGACAGGAAACATTATACATAGCTGAAATTTCATCTCTCATTTTGAAAACTGATTTAGATTTGATTGCATGTATCTGACACTACTGAAACAGTATCCAGCAATTGTTTTCTTTTTTATAACATTTTTAAGGAGTTGGAGAAGAATTTGTATTGTGCTAAGCATAATGTCATGCTACATTCAAGGTGTTGAACGTTACGAATGACCTGAATCACGATGCCTGTTTTTGTCCCCTGCTAAATAATTGTTTTTGACTCATTTTAAAAGATAAAGCTCATTTTCTGCAAATCAAATGCACTAATAATCGTGTGGTTATGTTGCTTTCGTGATTATGTACCTTTAGCTGTATCATCTGTTGTACTCAACTTTTGGCACTACTATGACCATAGAGGTAGCACCTGACCCCGTAAGTTTCAAATTATAAATTAGAAAAGAATTATCATCAACCAAACACTTTGCCCTGTTATTTACTTACTTACGCCTATCACCCCTCCCAGGGTATAGGTCGTCGACGAGAGACCTCCAGCGACTCCTGTCCTGTGCTTCCCCTTCGATTTTACTCCAGGTGGTTCCCAGTCTCTTGATGTCTGCTTGGAGGTCTTGATGCCAGGTGTTTCTTGGCCTACCTCTTTTCCTCTTTCCCTGGGGGTTACTTTGCCCTGTGCACGTACTTTAATCCCTATGCAACATAGAAGCCAGATTTACTTCAAGTTGTCATCCATTTCTGTGCTGAAGCTCCTATATCAGAGGTACCTATTCTGTGTAATGTTTTTCTTTGCCAAAATTCTAGTGTTTTTTTTTAAAATTTAAAATCATCTCACAAAATAAACCACTCAAAAGAATGATGCACAGCTTGGTATAAGAATTCTTTATTCCATTCATATTCAGCTGCAAAACAGGAGCAAAGTTATATCTACATTTAGTGAGTCGATACAATTACAAACATATTTCTGAACAGGGATCCAGACAAGCGACCTTTTGAGATTTGCTCATATGTAAATCAGTCATACACGTGAGCCATAATGGCTTTGCCTTTCTTGTTTAGTGTGATCAGCTTCATCTGGGCTCTGGTTACTTGTATGTGATGTAATTTGTTCTTGCAATCATGTAATTTTTATTAATGAGAAAAAAGAGTACATAAGACTGAGAAGCAGAAGCTGCATATAAATTAAAAAGGGCAAGTTTGTAACGCAAAAATGCAGTTCCACTTTTTTTAAAGTTATGTTTGTCACAACTTGGTGTGGCTTTCAAGATGCTGCTTACACATCTGATTATTCTCTCTCTTTTTTTTTTTTTTTTTGAGTTATAGCAAAAGTGAGTACATGTTGTCTTCTGTCATTCGTCGTCTGTGGTAAACTTTAAAGTTGACAGTTTCTAGGAGTCAATTCAATCCACAGATTCAAACTTAGCCCAAGGATACTTTGTGGCAAGAGTTTTCTACACATACCAGTTTGTTGGACCTTGCTAAATTAAAGTCAAGATCAGAAAGGGGCAACATTGCTCTATTTTAACTTTAAAAGCCAAACTTGGCACAGAGATGTATCTGACAATAAGACCTTCCTGTGCATTCTGATTTGGACAGATGCCTGATTTATTTATTTATTTAGTTTTTGGATAGAATGTTATTTTTTTTATTGGCCCTGTTGTAAACGTTTGGATCAAAGTTGGCTTGTGTTCTCCAGGGAGGCTCATGATGCAGTGTACGAGCATGTTTCCATGGCCGTCAATGTGGCACTGTGGTACACCAAGCATGCTGCTAAGCTTGCTGCCAAAGATGAGTGAGTTGATTTTGTTGTTGTTGTTTTTGTTTTCTTTTTCTCTCACATTATGTATTCAAGATTCAAGATTCAAAAACTTTATTGTCCAGATAAAAAAGAGATTTTATATGGAAATTTTTCTTTGCAACACTGGTGTAGGATAATTAAATAAAACAAGGAATCAAGTGACATAAATAATGATAATAAAATATGTACAACATAATATATACAACAAAAATACAAGCATCACAATATCAAACATACACACACATCCTTTCAGCATACACACACGCTAAAAAGAAGTGGGGGGGGGGGGATTAAAACAAGCGGAGGAAATGGTATGGTGGGTTAGGCTTAGGCTGAATGCAGAATGAAGGGATGAAGAGGAGAATGGGCCATCATCACAGTTGTTTTGAGTTTAGGATACTGATGGCGGTAGGAATGAAGGAGCGCTTGTACACGCTACGTTTTGTCCTTAACTATTTCAGTCTGACGGCCGTATTTCTCAAATTTTGGAGGCGTCATCTAGTGACTATGCACCAGTTGCAGGAGATAGATCGACCATGATAATTCAAGGGCAGTGCCAGATTAGCTTGGCGAATTCAAATAGCTTGGCGAATTCAAGGGCAGTGACCTATCATGGTTGACCCATCTCCTGCTGTAGTGCGTCAGGGTTGAATGGGTTAATACAGTACATGTACAGAGTACTGTAATAGATTGAGTCTTAAAGGTCACAATTCATAAATTTGGGAGATGTTCTCTAAAGATTGTATTACTGTTCAGGAGTCAGCTTGACCATGATAGTGCTAGGATTGTGCTCAGATTAAAACTTGGCATCTATTTGCTCAAAGTTAAACCGGCACTTTCCTTGAACTACAAAGGTCAGTCAGTCTCCATTGTTACTGGTACTTTAGTGGTACTCATAGCGCGTCAGGCCTGAATGGGCTGACTGCACAATAGTATAAACTCTTCACAGCCTGAGGATGAAATTTTCACTTTTATAGATATCCTTTGAGGTCTGCATCACAGCACTGGAGACAGAGCGACCATGATAGTTGAAGGGTGGTGTCAGAACAGCTTGGCTCCTACAGGCGCCAAGCTGTTCTGACACCACCCTTGAACTATCATTGTCAGTGCACATCCTATCGTAGCATGTCGGGGATTATTGGGTTAAATGCACCATGTATGTTGACTGATTCAGGCCAGACATGGAAGAGGCGAAGCAGGTACACAAGTGTATGCGTACGGCAGCTGGAATCTTCAAATTTGTCAAGGTCAGTCTTATTTCAGCATTTTACAACAACGGTGTACTCAATTTCTGACCAGGCATCATTGACAGACAGCTGCACTGTTCTGTGTCCATAATTTTAACCCCTTCACGGCCAAGAAAAGTGACCACCGCCCAACTGTATGAAGCAAAGAACCTCAAGAGAACCCGCAGTTGCCACTGATTATGACTATGAGGTTCTAAGCCACTTAGTCTTTCTGGTCTTGTTTTGTAGTTGTGTTCATTGGGCTGATGTGATTCTTTGACATTGAACTAAGTAAACGTAAAACTACAAAAAATTTCACAAACACTCAGTCATAGGTGTAGAAGGGGTTAGTTGGTGATTTGCTGTATTGTTAGTATTACCAAATGCATTTATTTTGCATTTTAATCTGATGGCAGTTAACTGTACTGAACAGTTTTAACCCCTATCATACTGAGGCTAAACGCTTCAAATTTGTACACTGCCATATGCAAGCTACATTATAGTACTTACAGATAAGGATATAGACCAATGGCTTTAGTTCAAGGGTGGTGCCAGAATAGCTTGGCGCCTACAGGCGCCAAGCTATTCTGGCACTACCCTTGAACTAATTTTAGTCAAACTTATTTCACACACTGGTGTGTTCCGAATGATAAGGGTTAATGGGTATGTTTTGCAGGAAACTCTTGTAGCAAAGCTGATTGACTCATTTGAAAGTGGAACTGATTGTGACACGCGTGTTCTAGATGCTTACATCAAGCAATGCACTGCTGAAGCACAAGAAGGTCAGTATGACTATCAATGACTGACGCAGTATGAAATACTGTATTGTTTTGTTTCATGCAAACTTATGATTTCTTATTGAGAGAAAGAAATTGTCCCGTTTAAAATTATTTAATAAGTAATTCAATATAAAGCTGATGTTGTCACAGACCTTGTATGATTTTATGACTAAGTAAAATTTTCTTCATTTCATGCCCCATTCCATATGATTACCTCCCTTGATCTGCTGTGCACGGTCTGCAGAGAGGTTATCAGTGTGGGCTCTCTTCATGACTGAACAGAACACAACATAAAAGTATTTATATGTATTACAGACTTTGGGCCCACATGTGATAGCAAAAGTGAGTCTATGTATTGTGCCATCCCTTGCCTGTCAGACGTCTGTTTGCAGTAAACTTTAGCTTTGGCATTTTCTCAAAGACTTCAAACCTGGCCCAAGGATACGGTACTTTAAACGTATCAATTTGAGGACCCTTGCTCAAAGGTCACAGTCACAGTGGGTCAATAAATACATGTAGGTTAAAAAAAAACGCACCTATTTTTAACAAAAATATTCTTTTAAAGACTAACCGTTGCATACTAAATTGGGTGACCCTGCTGAAAGGTCAAGTTTACAAGACATGAGGAAATTTGTGAAAACTACTTTTTTTTAATTGAAGATAAGTTTTGACTGGCACTTTTGCAAACATATCAATTAACTGGGCAGTTGACGATGAGACCTTTCTATGCATGCTAATTTGGCTGACCACTCATAAAGGTCAAGGGTGAAAGGATGTCAACATGTGCATGAAAACTGCACATATTGTGACAAAACACAGGATTTTGCAAGTACTACTGCCATTTGCCATTCAACACTTGCTCATATGAGTGACCCCTTGACCCCAGGGTCAAGGGGTCTCTGCCTGACCCAAAGGGTGGGATCCCCAGGGGACGAGTTGCGTTGGTGGTGTGGGTAGTGGGGAACTCTTACAGCGCCTCCCCCGGGATCCCCTAGTCTAGGGCCTCTTGGCCTTTGTGAGGCACCATCGTGTGTAATCCCTCCGGACAAGCATAGCATCCCTCTATCCCAAGACTGCCCGTGCGTGGTCCCTGGCCACATCCTCTCCAAGGTGACCCCAAAAACTTGGCAGCACTAGCCCCCAGGCTAAACACGGCGGATCTAGAGGAGAGAACCTCGAAAATAAATCATTGTCCTGCTGCCTTGCAGGCCTGGCCGCTTGGCTGCAGAAAGGCTAAGGGAGTTAAACCCTGACATCAAAGCCCCCGTGTCTCCGGGGAAGGCTTTTGAGCCAGAGACTAGGACAAGGACAGTCTGATATAAAACCTACGACCCGAGGACCTCGATGCCACTGTCCCAGCTTGCTAGGCAATGGCAGGCGAACCAAGGGTTTAAAGGGTGGGGCCAGTACTGCGCAAACTGCACTCCACCAAAAAGCTCCACCGCACAGGCTTTAGGAAACGCTTAACGCTAAGGACAGTCTGATATAAAACCTACGACCCAAGGACCTCGATGCCACCGTCCCAGCTTGCTAGGCCATGGCAGACGAACCAAGGGTTTAAAGGGTGGGGCCAGTACTGCGCACACTGCACTCCACCAAAAAGCTCCACCGCGCAGGCTTTAGGAAACGTCCACAGACCATGACACTGACCATTCCAAGTCCTGTAGCGATGGGCAAGGGGCGAAACGGCAGGTGAAAGATGTCATTGGAAGCCGCAGTCTCAAACCTGCATGCAGGCAGTTCAGGATATTGGTCACCTGATGTTGACCTGAGGATGACAACGTCACTCGGCACACCCTGAACGACCAAGCAGCCTTCTCTAGGGACAGCACTGCTTGCTCCACATGGAGAGGGGCCTAGAAAAGGTGGCCTAACCAAAGCTCATCCCCTCGCAACCCCAGAGGGGCCTAGAAAAGGTGGCCTAACCAAAGCTCATCCCCTCGCAACCCCAGTTGGCTAGCTGCGGTCAACGGGCATCTTCTCCTGCGGTCAGAAAACAAGAAAAAACAACGGATCCACTCTCATGACGACCACAACCGGACTCAACGTAGCATGCTGGAACATCCGAACCATGCTCGACACAGCAGACAGCGGACGCCCTGAACGTCACTCCGCCCTCATTGCCTATGAATTGCAGAGGTTAAACAACATCGCCGCGCTCAGCGAAGTGCGCCTCCTGGACGAAGGCAGCCTCCAAGAACTTGGCGCTGGATACACCCTCTACTGGTCAAGCAGGCCTACATCAGAAAGACAGCTCTCAGGCGTGGGCTTCATGGTCAAGACCTCCATTGCGACTAAGCTGGAAAACCTACCAACAGGTCACTCAGACCGCATCATGTCCATGCGCCTCCCACTGAGATACCAGCAATACGTCACCCTTCTCAGTGTGTACTCCCCAACCCTCCTGGCAGAGCCTGCAGAAAAAGACAAGTTCTACACTGACCTGCGCAGCCTCCTTCAGAGCACCCCTGCAGACGACAAAGTCATCATCCTTGGCGACTTCAATGCCAGAGTGGGCCAGGACTCTGAAGCCTGGAAAGGAGTCCTCGGCAAGCATGGTGTTGGGAACTGCAATGACAATGGCCGCCTACTGTTGGAGTTCTGTGCAGAGCAGCAACTTGTCATCACCAACACTACTTTCCAGCAAAAGGACAGTCGAAAGACCACCTGGATGCATCCTCGCTCCAAGCACTGGCACCTTATCGACTATGTCCTAGTGCGTCAGAGGGATCGCAGTGACGTCCTCCTCACCAGAGTGATGCCCAGCGCAGAGTGCCACACTGACCACCGCCTTGTCCGCTGCAGACTCATGCTCCGCCTCAAGCTGAAACCCAAGAAAGGGCCCCCCCCCCCCCCCCCCCCCCCCCCCCCCCCCCAAGAAAAAACTTGATGTTGCCAGCCTTCAGCGTGACGACGTGAAAGCTGCCTTTCAGACAGATCTGCAGCGCATACTCAAAGACACAGCTGATCCAGCAGACTCCTCCCCTGAAACACTCTGGGAACAACTGAAAACTGCTATTGTAAAATCCTCTGCGGAAGTCTTGGGCTTTGCTATAAAGAGGAACAAAGACTGGTTTGATGAAAACGACATAGAGATCCAGGAACTTCTAGCAGAAAAAAGAGCCGCCCACCAGGCCCACCTAGCCCAGCCTTCCTGCCCTGTGAAGAAGTCTGCCTTCTGCCTCATCTGCAGCAGTCTCCAACGCAAGCTGAGAGAGCTCCAGAACGAGTGGTGGTCCAGACTGGCACAGAGGACCCAGCTTTGCACTGACAATGGTGACTACAGGGGCTTCTATGAAGCACTGAAAGCAGTGTATGGTCCCAGGCACCTGGTTCAAAGTCCCCTGCAAAGCGCTGATGGACAGGCACTCCTCACAGATAGTACGTCCATCTTGAACCGCTGGTCGGAATACTTTCAGGACCTCTTCAGCGCTGAGCGCACTGTTTAAGAAACAGTCATTCTCTCCTGCTGGGAGAAAGGAACACTACCAAAGGATCTCCGTGATGCAGTCATCATCACCCTGTACAAGAACAAAGGAGAGAAGTCTGCCTGCTCTAACTATCGTGGAATTACCCTGCTGTCCATTGCCGGGATAATTCTCGCAAGGCTGCTCCTGAATCGACTGGTACCTGCCATCGCTGAAGACCACCTCCCAGAGGGCCAGTGTGGCTTCAGAGCCAACAGGAGTACCACTGACATGGTCTTTGTGCTGAGACAGATTCAGGAGAAGTGCCGCGAGCAGAACAAAGGGCTGTACGTAAGTAACGTTTGTCGACCTACCAAAAACGTTTGACACTGAGCAGGCAAGGTATGTGGCAGATCCTGGAGCGACTTGGCTGTCCCCCAAAGTTCCTCAGCATGATCGTCCAGCTCCACGAGGACCAGCAAGGTCAGGTCAGACTCAACAGTGACCTCTCAGAACAATTCCCCATTCTCATAGGCGTGAAGCAGGGCTGCATGCTGGCACCGACCCTCTTTACCATCTTCTTTAGCATGATGTTGAAGCAGGCCACAGTGGACCTCGACGATGACGACACAGTGTACATCAGGTATCGTCTCAATGGCAGCCTGTTCAACCTCAGACGACTGCAGGCCCACACCAAAACCCTAGACTGAATGATTCGTGAGCTGCTCTTTGCTGATGATGCTGCCCTTGTTGCACACACAGTGAGAGCCTTGCAGCGCATCACGTCCTGCTTCGCAGATGCTGCCCAGCTCTTTGGACTTGAGGTCAGTCTAAAAAAGACAGAGGTCCTTCACCAGCCAGCACCCAAGGAAGAGCATTGCCCTCCCCACATCACCATCGGTGAGACCGAACTGAAGTCTGTACACCAATTTACCTACCTTGGCTGCATCATCAAGTCAGACGCCAAGCTGGACAAGGAACTGGACAACAGGCTGGCAAAAACGAACAGTGCTTTCGGGCGACTATTCAAGCTAAAAAATGGCACCAAGATCAGCGTGTACAGAGCTGTCGCCCTCACCACCCTGTTGTATGGTTCCGAGTCCTGGGCCCTCGACCGCAGCCAAATACGACTCCTCGAATGCTTCCACCAGCGCTGCCTCCGTACCATCCTTGGCATTCACTGGAGTGACTATGTCACCAACGTCGAGGTCCTTGAACAGGCGGAAACTGTGAGCATTGAGGCTTTGTTGCTGCAGACACAGCTTCGCTGGGCGGGGCACGTCTCCAGGATGGAGGATCATCGCCTACCCAAGATCACCCTGTTCGGCGAGCTCGCCACTGGACACCGAGATAGAGGTGCACCTAAGAAGAAATACAAAGACGGTCTCAAAAAGTCACTTAGTACCTGCCAAATCGACCACCACCAGTGGTCTTCGCTTGCTGCGGACCACAACACCATTTACAAGGCAGCCGTCTCCTTTGAGGACTCTCGCAGAGCTAGCCTTAAGGACATGCGGCTCAGGAGAAAAAACAGAGATGTCGAAACTCAGAACCCTGGCCAGACCTTCCCCTGCAGCCACTGCGGTCGAACCTGCCTGTCCCGGATTGGCCTCCGCAGCCGCGAACATGCCTGCAGATGTCGTGGGCAACCCCTATAAAATCTTCATTCGCGAAGTCAAGCCAAGAAGAAGAAGAAGGGAATATGAGTGAACAAGGTCACAGAAAGTCAGAAGTCAGGTAAATGATGCAAATCAGTCATACATGTAAGCCATGAGGGCTCTGCTGTTTTTTTTTTTTTTCTTCCAGTATTCTCCCCGTCCCCCCCCCCCCCCCCCCCCCCCCCAAGCATATTTCATCTGTACCTTTTTTTGTTTCAGTGACACTAGCTAGGGCCATAGAATTGAAACACTCCAGTGGTCTGATCGCTGCTCTGGCTTATGAGACTGCACAACTGTACACAGACGCTGGTGAGTTGAAGCTATGTACCTACTCATTCATGACAATGAATTGATGCTACCAGATTCTGATTAACCCATTTACTCCCAACACCCAGCAGCAGGAGATGGATTAATTCAAGGGTAGTGCCAGATGAGCTTGGCGCCTTGAGGCGCCAAGCTCATCTGGCACTACCCTTGAATTATGATCATTCCATCTCCTACAACTGGTATATATTCGTTAGACAACGCTTCCAAAATTTTGGAATTTGTGGCTGTGGGGTTAACATGTGAAATTTGCATTATGCACTGTTATGCACTAGGAATCTAACTTGGATTACTGGTCATTTTTGATGACGTCAGCTCTTACCAGAAAGTCAAAGTTAGATTTTGAGTCCAGAATATAATTGCATCTTTTGTGATTGGTTACACTTGTTTATACTCTCCCTTTGTTTTTGTGACTTGTGTTGTAATCAGTTTACTCTGCATCTGAATAGATGTACGTTTAAGCCCTGTTAGCTCGAAGGTAGAAATCCCCATTTGTATTGGTTGGTTGTCCTCTCAATAGAATTTGAGTTGAGAACATAAACTGAACAAGGTAGTTAACTCATTCAGCCCGACGGCCGTATTTCCCAAATTTTTTGGAGGTGTCATCTAATGACTATGCACCAGTTGCAGGAGATGGATCGACTATGATAATTCAAGGGCAGTGCCAAATTAGCTTGGAATTATAGGCGCCAAGCTAATCTGGCACTGCCCTTGAATTATCATGGTCAACCCATCTCCTGCTGTAGTGCGTCAGGGTTGAATGGGTTAAAGGGTGGTGACAGAGACCTTGGAGCCTACAAGTGTCAAGCTATTCTGGCATCACCCTTGAACTATCCTAGTTGACCCATCTTCTAAGTTTTATCGTACTGTGTAGCATATCAGGGTTGAATGGGCCAAAACATGTTGTTTTCCTCCCTACGTCATACGACCAGTCACTTTAGCGCAAACCGTACCATGTGACCGTGATATAAATACACCTGTAGCAAAAAATGGAAGATGTTATGTAGCCTTCTCAATGACGCATCTTGGATGCCAGTTTTGTTCTATAAAAGATCGCCAAACGTTTTAAAGTACAAAGTTACTTAGTGTTGTTCGAAACAACAAGCACACTCAGTACTGGAGACGGCAACGTCATGATATATTTTAAATTACGTCATAAGTCTATTATGTATAAATGTATATTTCTTTGACGTCAGTCATGTCTGGCGTGATCCAGGTTGCAAGATGTCTTCTTGATTTCTTTTACGAAAATAGTGGAGGAATGAAAACAAATACGTTATTGGTCGGAAGGGTTCGCTGCATGGACCCTTGTAGGCCTTCGGGAGATCAAAGGAATCATTGTACCCCTCAGGCCTTCGGGGTACAATGATTCTTTTGACCTCCCTCAGGCCTACAAAGGTCTGTGCAGCGAACCCCTCCGACCAATAACTTATAGTATACCTACGTGGTTGCTTGTTGTTTGTGTGCAGACAGTGCCCTCTCCAGTCTGGACGAGAAGATAGTGGGCAAATGGCGCAAGTATTGTCAGCTCAAACTCAACTTCTACACAGCATGCGTAAGTGCACTTGCGCCCACCACAAAGCACACTCCACATGCTTATTGTAGGATATAGCCATTCCCTGTTTTTGCAGGCTCTGTGGCACAGTCTTAGAGCTTTCATATAGCACTACCCAGTTTCTGAGTTCGCAACGATGGCCAAAGATTGTACTGTCACGTCAAGACTTTGTTCACACACGGAACCCAGAATTTCCAGATTTGGGATTTGCCCTCCAAAGATGACATGTTCTGTATGTACATGTAGTTATGTTACAGTTCAGACGACAGAGGATTGACTGTGATATTTCAAGGGTGGTGGTGGAATTGCTTGACACCTAGAGGTGTCAATTCTATCACCACCCTTGAACTGTCATGGTCAATCCACATCCTATTGTCGAGTGTCAGTTCTAGAAATGTTGTGGGGAAATTCCTCAAATATTCTAGAGGAAAATTCTCTGCCGGATATCTCCCTACAACGAACGAGAGCAAAGTCACTGCGGATAACCAGCATGTACCAGAAGCATAGACAACACTCCATACATCTCCAAGAGGCATAGATCCTCATGAGCCCTCTGGGCTCATGAGGATCTATGCCTCTTGGAGATGTTTATAGTGTTACTTACTTACTTACGCCTGTCACCCCTACCCGGGTATAGGCCGTCGACGAGAGACCTCCAGCAACTCCTGTCCTGTGCTTCTCCTTCGATTCTACTCCAGGTGGTTCCCAGTCTCTTGATGTCTGCTTGGAGGTCTCGACGCCAGGAGTTTCTCGGCCTACCTCTTTTCCTCTTTCCCTGGGGGTTCCATGACAATGCCTGCCTAGTGATACTGGAAGCTGGCTTTCTCAGACTGTGACCGATCCATCCCCATCTTCTTCGCCCAATTTCATTCTCTGCTGTTATCTGCTCTGTTCTCTCCCAGAGTCTGACGTTGCTGATCTTCTCTGGCCAGTGGATTTTCAAAATTCTTCTAAGGCAACTGTTCATGAAGGTCTGTACTCTGTTGACTGTGGTTTTTGTCAATCTCCATGTCTCTGCTCCATATAGGAGAACTGCTTTTACATTGGAGTTGAAAATCCGGACTTTGGTGTGTTGTGACAGCTCTCTGGAACTCCACACTTTTTTCAACTGGAGAAAGGCTGCTCTGGCTTTACCGATTCGTGCTCTGACATCTGCATCAGTGCCGCCTTTTTTGTCTATGATGCTCCCGAGATAGGTGAAGGACTCCACCTCCTCCAACGGGGTGCCAGCAAGCAAGACTGGTTCTTCCCTGGTTGCGTTCAGCCTCATTGTCTTTGTTTTCTGTTTGTGAATGGTGAGGCCCACTTGGGACGAGATGTCAGCAAGCCTCGTGGTCTTGTCCTGCATTTGTTGATGAGTGTGGGACAGTAATGCCAAGTCATCTGCAAAATCGAGGTCGTCAAGCTGTGTCCACAGTGTCCACTGTATTCCACTTCGTCTGTGCTCTGTGGTCATCTTCATGACCCAGTCTATGGCCAGTAGGAAGAGGAACGGAGACAGCAGACACCCCTGCCTGACACCAGTTCTGACCTGGAGCTCTCTGGTGAACTGCATGTTTATAGTGTTGGTCCCGCTTATTGTCCAAGCTGATTATTGACTGTGACTTCGCTGTCGTCTGTTGTTTGGAGTCGTTGGTTGCAAACAAAACCTCACTATTCATAGGTGAAATTCCCGGAAAGTGCATGAATTCAGCTGGAAGTTGCAAAAATCCAATTGAACTGTCAGGTTGTTAGAACAAAACAGGTTTTTTTTTTGCCATTTTGCAGGCTCACAGTTACAACGGTGAGACATTGCTGGCACAAGACAAGTGCGGTGAGGCGATTAGGGGGCTGCAGGAGGCAGTCAAAAGTAAGTCTTTTGTGCGTTTCTTGTTATATGACTACTGTTTTCAACCCTGAGATGGTCAAAATGTTAACCCTTTGGGTGTCGGTAGCAGTTTTAGTCACGATGGTTCCTGCAGGATGTCAGAGTGTTGTTATTCCTGCCGGAATCATAGCAACTAAAACTGCTTCTGACACCCAAAGGATTAACTTTTGAGTTTGTTCGTTGAAGACTACGGTACAGGAGACGCATCGACCATGATAGTTCAAGGGTTGTGCCAGAATAGCTAGGTGCTGAGAGTTGCTAATCTATTCTAGCACCACTCTGGAACTATCATTTTTGACCCATATTTTGTAGAACTGTTTCACTTCAGGCCTGTTTGATTTCATTCACAGTCTCAGGGGTTGCACATTGTCATAAGACTGCATTATGTTTGCGAAGCTGTCAGTGTCAGCCTCTGAACAGCATGGTCATGCGTGTATTCTAGTCATGCCATATACTGCATTGTCAAATGTTGATAAAAGTATTGATTGGTCTTCAGATTGGTTTGATGGTGAGGGCATTACATGGCACTTTAGATGAGGGCCTGGCTGCACTATGTTTATGCACCAGACCTGTTCACTGCCTAGAAAACTTGAACACCACCCAACTGCAAGAGGCATAGATCCTCATGAGGCCCCGTAGTTGCAGGGGCTCATGAGGATCTTTGCCTCTTGCTGACACCACTTTGAATCCATGCCCCTGGGACACCTAGGTTTTGGGCTCACCCGCGATAGCAAAGGTGTCTGTGTAATGGGCCATCCGGCGTCTGTCCGGCATCCGTGATAAACTTTAACGTTATATTTTCTCAAGACTATCCAAGCCAAAGTCTTCAAAATGGGCCCCCCCACCCGGGTCTGCCCTGGGGGACTTGGGTGGGGTTAGCTACCTTTTAGTTCCCAGGGTCACCCTGGTCAGCCCCACAGGGTGGGTTTTCCCCTCTATTCTGGGGCATGTGTTTCTGTCTACCCATGGTCCATTCACCTGTATTTTCCTTTTTTAAACTCTCCCTACTGTCTGCGCTGCCTGTAGCTCTTGATATTGGATGTGTGTTGCTGAATGGTCTTTGGTTTATTTAGCGTATTAGACCTGCTGGCGACATAATTCAATATTCTGGGTTTTTTTTTTTTCACAAGCAGTGCAGGCACGTCCTGAGAAAGTCTTGTTGCTGTCGGGATGTTAAGCAATGTACAATCAATCAATCAATCAAAATGGGCCCAAGGATACTTGTGGCAAGACCTTTTTAAAGATACCAGTATCAGTGACCTTCCTCAAAGGTCCGGGTCACAGAGGCTCCAGAAATAGGAAACAAAATAGCCATTTTTTTTTGCCAATTAGTTTTCCTCAAGTACTATTTTGAACTTTAAACTTGATTTTAAGAACTTTCTATGTATGCTAATTTGGATGATACCTAAGAAAGGTAAAGGGTCACAGGAGGTCGGCAGATGTGTGAAAAATGCCAGTTTTTGTAGAAGTTTATTTTTTATAAGCGATTTTGCAAACTTTTCAATCAAATTTGGCATAAAGGTAGCTGATTATAAGACCATTCTATGCATACTAATTTAGTTGGCCCCTTGCGTAGGTCCAAGGTCACAGAGGGTTTACAGATGTGTCAAAAATGCATAATTTGATTTTAAATGTGGAATCGCTGGCACAAAGCCTTATGTTAAGACACTTGAACACTTGAATTTCTGTGATTTGTTGGAAAGATCAGGGTCACAAAAGTCAGATTAATTATGTGGATTGGTCACACATGTGAGCCATAGAGATTTTGCCATCCTTGTTGTTGATGTGTTTGCAGTGTATGATAAAGCAGACCAGCTGTGCAGGGACTATGCATCAGCTAAGGGAGCAGGTACCACAGCACGGCCACAGAACCACCTCTTCTTCCGCAAGCTGGGCCCAGTGGTCAAACGCACACTGGAGAAATGTGATAGAGAAAACGGGCTCATGTGAGTTGGCTGGCACACTTCTTTTTTTATTTCTCATCCAGTAAGTGAAAGTACCTTGCCCTGTCATCAGTCTTAGTTGACCAGTTCACAGCTTTTCTCAGGCCAGCTAAGGCTGACATCGGCCCAAAGTTGTCTTGCTTGCACTTTGCAGGGGTATGTACTCCATGGTCATGACTGAGTTTCAGCTTGAAAGTTTAGTTGTAGCACACAGGGAACAAAGGAATATTTTTATACTTTGACTTTTCAGAGTCCTCTGAAGACTACACTACATTTTGGGAGAGATCAATCATGATTAAATGGTGGTGCCAGAGGCACCAAGCTATTCTAGCACCACCTTTGAACTGTATTGGTCGATCTGCATAATATTGTAGCATAGCTTTATGTGTTCATAACAAAACAATTTTGCTCTGGTTTCAGCTATCATCAGAAGGTAGCGTACGATCCACCCCACCTCGAGCTGAGGGCCACCTATGGTCTGGTGAGTCCAGAGGAGTACCAGAACCCTTCCATCAACACACTTTGGACACCTGAGGCTTACAGCAAGTTTGACGCAACCAGAGCACCAAAACCTGAAAAGGTGAGCTGATGCAGCCTACTGGTATGACAGAAATTTTGCAGAAAATACTCATTTAGACATGAGGTCAAAAGTTGAGAGTTGTCCTCTTAAGACCACACAGTTGAGGAGATAGATTGACTGTGACAGTTCAAGGGTGTTTCCAGAGTAGCCTAGAGGCTATCCTGCCATCACCCTTGAACGGTTATGGTCCATTCATGTCTTTGTGTAATGTGTTGGGGTTGAATAGATTAAAACATCTGTGACATGTTTTCTAGTAATAATATTAACAATAATGAATATTTTTAAGGCATCTATATTTTCAATAAAGCTCTAGGCGCCACACAAATGACATACTAAAATACCTGTACCTTATATCATACAATACCTATATGAATACTCCCCAACATACACACTTGTTCATTCACGCAACAAGATACAGTGGAGTCCAGTTAACACGAACTCGCTTTGCACGAATTTCCGGTTAACACGAACAGTTTTTGCATTTCCGGCCGATGGCCTTCTTATTCTGTATTAAAATTTCACTGATAACACGAAATGCTTAACACGAAATTTCGCTTTACACGAAGCTGGTTTTGGTTCCCAACCAGGGCAATTTCACTATTATTCACCTGTTTAACATGAACACAGATTTCATTCACCGAAAACCAATTCACGTGTCGCTCTCGTGCTGTAGTACGCATGACAGATCAGAGTGAACTCTAGTCTGTGATTGGCTGAATAGCCTTTGGCTGTTGTAATCCGTCTTCTCATTGGCTAGCGTTTCTGAACTGTATTCATGTTGCATCATTTGTGTACCAACACAACTTTTTTACCGATGCGGGATTGTACTTCAGCCTGTGTTGCTTTTACCTCATGGATAGTAACTTACTATGGATTTTACATTAAATACGCGAGCTGAACACGTTTACTTGTGTTTTCCTAGCGAGCTGAAGGTATGAATATAAAGTACGATAATGTGCACTTTTAACCTCGTACTCATTCACACACACATCTCTTACACACTCTCTCCTTGAGGGGCGTGATCAATTTTGAGGCCATATTGGTTAACACGAAATACGTTTAACACGAAGTGATTTTCTGTGTCCCCAGAAATTCGTGTTAAGCGGACTCCACTGTATACACAAAAAATTAACATGGACACACCAACAAAAATGCTCGCGCAAAAAGAAGAAATCCTGACAGCTCTAGCTTGAAACTCTTCACTCCGCACAAAATGTTTTCACTCCAAAAAACAAAACCAGAAAAAATCAGAAAAACAAGGAAACCATATCACACCCATAACAACCGTAACTGTCCAAAGAAATTCTTCTGCCACAGATGGTTATGAAACACTACTTACAGATCTAGCTATGATTCAGTTAAACACAAGAAAATCCAGTTTAGCACACATCATCTTAATGTCAAGTAATATGACAATGATTCCATTCCGCTGCATAAATACAACGTTATGTGTGTGAACAACATTTGAAAATAGATTAATGCGCAAACCATTGCATAAGAAACTGTGATTACGCGTGTGCGTTTGCTGCATGTTCAGACTGCTGTAGAATTTCATTAGGTGTGTTGACAGGGTATAACAAAAGCAAATGGTGCTAATATTTGTCTTCAGGTTTGCACATTATGGCACTTTAGCCCCGTGCCTGCTGGGGTAGAGTAAACACTACCCTTCTGCAAGAGACATAGATCCTCATGAGCCCCCGCAGTCGCGGGGGCTCATGAGGATTTATGTCTCTTATAAGTCTTATGTTCTTTGTTTATGCCTATTTTTGGTCCCATTTATTGTGTGTTTGTCATGTAAATGTTGGTCAGTGTGTAGTGGCTTCAGACGCAAGATCTATGATCACTGGTAATTCAACGCATTCTATCCCAACACCGAAATCCATTAATTTTGCCGTTGTTCTCTGAAGACTGCATTGCAGTGCAGGACACGGATCGACCATGATAGTTCAAGGGTGATGCCAGAATAGCTTGGCGCCTATGTGTCCCATTTATTGTGTGTTTGTCATGTAAATGTTGGTCAGTGTGTAGTGGCTTCAGACGCAAGATCTATGATCACTGGTAATTCAACGCATTCTATCCCAACACCGAAATCCATTAATTTTGCCGTTGTTCTCTGAAGACTGCATTGCAGTGCAGGACACGGATCGACCATGATAGTTCAAGGGTGATGCCAGAATAGCTTGGCGCCTATGTGTCCCATTTATTGTGTGTTTGTCATGTAAATGTTGGTCAGTGTGTAGTGGCTTCAGACGCAAGATCTATGATCACTGGTAATTCAACGCATTCTATCCCAACACCGAAATCCATTAATTTTGCCGTTGTTCTCTGAAGACTGCATTGCAGTGCAGGACACGGATCGACCATGATAGTTCAAGGGTGATGCCAGAATAGCTTGGCGCCTATGTGTCCCATTTATTGTGTGTTTGTCATGTAAATGTTGGTCAGTGTGTAGTGGCTTCAGACGCAAGATCTATGATCACTGGTAATTCAACGCATTCTATCCCAACACCGAAATCCATTAATTTTGCCGTTGTTCTCTGAAGACTGCATTGCAGTGCAGGACACGGATCGACCATGATAGTTCAAGGGTGATGCCAGAATAGCTTGGCGCCTATGTGTCCCATTTATTGTGTGTTTGTCATGTAAATGTTGGTCAGTGTGTAGTGGCTTCAGACGCAAGATCTATGATCACTGGTAATTCAACGCATTCTATCCCAACACCGAAATCCATTAATTTTGCCGTTGTTCTCTGAAGACTGCATTGCAGTGCAGGACACGGATCGACCATGATAGTTCAAGGGTGATGCCAGAATAGCTTGGCGCCTATGTGTCCCATTTATTGTGTGTTTGTCATGTAAATGTTGGTCAGTGTGTAGTGGCTTCAGACGCAAGATCTATGATCACTGGTAATTCAACGCATTCTATCCCAACACCGAAATCCATTAATTTTGCCGTTGTTCTCTGAAGACTGCATTGCAGTGCAGGACACGGATCGACCATGATAGTTCAAGGGTGATGCCAGAATAGCTTGGCGCCTATGTGTCCCATTTATTGTGTGTTTGTCATGTAAATGTTGGTCAGTGTGTAGTGGCTTCAGACGCAAGATCTATGATCACTGGTAATTCAACGCATTCTATCCCAACACCGAAATCCATTAATTTTGCCGTTGTTCTCTGAAGACTGCATTGCAGTGCAGGACACGGATCGACCATGATAGTTCAAGGGTGATGCCAGAATAGCTTGGCGCCTATGTGTCCCATTTATTGTGTGTTTGTCATGTAAATGTTGGTCAGTGTGTAGTGGCTTCAGACGCAAGATCTATGATCACTGGTAATTCAACGCATTCTATCCCAACACCGAAATCCATTAATTTTGCCGTTGTTCTCTGAAGACTGCATTGCAGTGCAGGACACGGATCGACCATGATAGTTCAAGGGTGATGCCAGAATAGCTTGGCGCCTATGTGTCCCATTTATTGTGTGTTTGTCATGTAAATGTTGGTCAGTGTGTAGTGGCTTCAGACGCAAGATCTATGATCACTGGTAATTCAACGCATTCTATCCCAACACCGAAATCCATTAATTTTGCCGTTGTTCTCTGAAGACTGCATTGCAGTGCAGGACACGGATCGACCATGATAGTTCAAGGGTGATGCCAGAATAGCTTGGCGCCTATGTGTCCCATTTATTGTGTGTTTGTCATGTAAATGTTGGTCAGTGTGTAGTGGCTTCAGACGCAAGATCTATGATCACTGGTAATTCAACGCATTCTATCCCAACACCGAAATCCATTAATTTTGCCGTTGTTCTCTGAAGACTGCATTGCAGTGCAGGACACGGATCGACCATGATAGTTCAAGGGTGATGCCAGAATAGCTTGGCGCCTATGTGTCCCATTTATTGTGTGTTTGTCATGTAAATGTTGGTCAGTGTGTAGTGGCTTCAGACGCAAGATCTATGATCACTGGTAATTCAACGCATTCTATCCCAACACCGAAATCCATTAATTTTGCCGTTGTTCTCTGAAGACTGCATTGCAGTGCAGGACACGGATCGACCATGATAGTTCAAGGGTGATGCCAGAATAGCTTGGCGCCTATGTGTCCCATTTATTGTGTGTTTGTCATGTAAATGTTGGTCAGTGTGTAGTGGCTTCAGACGCAAGATCTATGATCACTGGTAATTCAACGCATTCTATCCCAACACCGAAATCCATTAATTTTGCCGTTGTTCTCTGAAGACTGCATTGCAGTGCAGGACACGGATCGACCATGATAGTTCAAGGGTGATGCCAGAATAGCTTGGCGCCTATGTGTCCCATTTATTGTGTGTTTGTCATGTAAATGTTGGTCAGTGTGTAGTGGCTTCAGACGCAAGATCTATGATCACTGGTAATTCAACGCATTCTATCCCAACACCGAAATCCATTAATTTTGCCGTTGTTCTCTGAAGACTGCATTGCAGTGCAGGACACGGATCGACCATGATAGTTCAAGGGTGATGCCAGAATAGCTTGGCGCCTATGTGTCCCATTTATTGTGTGTTTGTCATGTAAATGTTGGTCAGTGTGTAGTGGCTTCAGACGCAAGATCTATGATCACTGGTAATTCAACGCATTCTATCCCAACACCGAAATCCATTAATTTTGCCGTTGTTCTCTGAAGACTGCATTGCAGTGCAGGACACGGATCGACCATGATAGTTCAAGGGTGATGCCAGAATAGCTTGGCGCCTATGTGTCCCATTTATTGTGTGTTTGTCATGTAAATGTTGGTCAGTGTGTAGTGGCTTCAGACGCAAGATCTATGATCACTGGTAATTCAACGCATTCTATCCCAACACCGAAATCCATTAATTTTGCCGTTGTTCTCTGAAGACTGCATTGCAGTGCAGGACACGGATCGACCATGATAGTTCAAGGGTGATGCCAGAATAGCTTGGCGCCTATGTGTCCCATTTATTGTGTGTTTGTCATGTAAATGTTGGTCAGTGTGTAGTGGCTTCAGACGCAAGATCTATGATCACTGGTAATTCAACGCATTCTATCCCAACACCGAAATCCATTAATTTTGCCGTTGTTCTCTGAAGACTGCATTGCAGTGCAGGACACGGATCGACCATGATAGTTCAAGGGTGATGCCAGAATAGCTTGGCGCCTATGTGTCCCATTTATTGTGTGTTTGTCATGTAAATGTTGGTCAGTGTGTAGTGGCTTCAGACGCAAGATCTATGATCACTGGTAATTCAACGCATTCTATCCCAACACCGAAATCCATTAATTTTGCCGTTGTTCTCTGAAGACTGCATTGCAGTGCAGGACACGGATCGACCATGATAGTTCAAGGGTGATGCCAGAATAGCTTGGCGCCTATGTGTCCCATTTATTGTGTGTTTGTCATGTAAATGTTGGTCAGTGTGTAGTGGCTTCAGACGCAAGATCTATGATCACTGGTAATTCAACGCATTCTATCCCAACACCGAAATCCATTAATTTTGCCGTTGTTCTCTGAAGACTGCATTGCAGTGCAGGACACGGATCGACCATGATAGTTCAAGGGTGATGCCAGAATAGCTTGGCGCCTATGTGTCCCATTTATTGTGTGTTTGTCATGTAAATGTTGGTCAGTGTGTAGTGGCTTCAGACGCAAGATCTATGATCACTGGTAATTCAACGCATTCTATCCCAACACCGAAATCCATTAATTTTGCCGTTGTTCTCTGAAGACTGCATTGCAGTGCAGGACACGGATCGACCATGATAGTTCAAGGGTGATGCCAGAATAGCTTGGCGCCTATGTGTCCCATTTATTGTGTGTTTGTCATGTAAATGTTGGTCAGTGTGTAGTGGCTTCAGACGCAAGATCTATGATCACTGGTAATTCAACGCATTCTATCCCAACACCGAAATCCATTAATTTTGCCGTTGTTCTCTGAAGACTGCATTGCAGTGCAGGACACGGATCGACCATGATAGTTCAAGGGTGATGCCAGAATAGCTTGGCGCCTATGTGTCCCATTTATTGTGTGTTTGTCATGTAAATGTTGGTCAGTGTGTAGTGGCTTCAGACGCAAGATCTATGATCACTGGTAATTCAACGCATTCTATCCCAACACCGAAATCCATTAATTTTGCCGTTGTTCTCTGAAGACTGCATTGCAGTGCAGGACATGGATCGACCATGATAGTTCAAGGGTGATGCCAGAATAGCTTGGCGCCCATAGGCGCCAAGCTATTCTGGCATCACCCTTGAACTATCATGGTCGATCCTTATCTTGCTGTGGTGTGTCTGGGGTAGAATGAGTTAAAGGGCTACGCAGACCTTGCCACTCGGGAAAATGTTTCTTCCTGTGACAAAAGGGAGACGGTGAGGTTTGGTCTGGCGTGTCAGTTTTGCATGATTGCTTCTCTTAGTTTGAGCCCTCGTGTCAATGCAGTGAAATTGGTCTCCTATTGTGTTTGGACAAAAAAGGGAATACTGCTGTGATCGGACAACAAAGGGAATACTAGCATGCCAGTCTAATTAATAAGAACTTGTCCACACCAGATTTGTTTTTTCAAAATACATTACCGATGGCATTACTATCTGGAATACACTCAATTGCCTATAGATTTCAGCCAAAAAGTTGTGTAACCCACACAACTGGGGAGGAGAAACCAGGGATTCACGCACCGGGGCCCCGGGTGGCCTCCCCTTACTACCCTATCCCGGCATTCGTAGGGCGACCCTGTCAGTTTCACTCATAGCTCGACCGTGGACGGTCAAGTTTTTTGCCCTACTCCGTTCGGAAACTTTTTCTACCAGAGTTTGATAGTTTTTTGGCCTTCGACTTTGAGGGTTTTTCATAGCCTTGGACTCTCTACTTCGTTGACTTCTCTCCTACACGTAGTTGTGGACTACTGTGTTTGAACTGAGCGCCATCCAGTTCGGACCGGCTTTGACTTTCAGTGAGCTTCGCCAGTGACCTTGTGGTTGGCTTCCGCACGTGACTTTGTGAACTTGGTAGGAGTGCGACTTGACTTTTAGCCTTCGTACGGGTTTATCAGTGACACTATGGCTACTCCTGTGTTGAAGTCTTGCCGTATTTGCGGGGACTTTCAATGGCCCTCCGACGCCCATGACGCCTGCTTGACGTGCTCGGGCTGTTCATCGGACAGGACGTGTGACGTGTGTGACGAGTGGATGGAAGACCGGTGGTCGCAGATGTTCGACTTCTACAGGCGCGACCGGCCCTCCCAGTCGCTTCAGTCTCCCCGGAATCCTCCACAGGTAGTCGTCGCTACGTCGGCTCCTCGGGCACCGCTCCGCTCCGTCGTTCGGGCTGTCCGGCCCTAAGGTAAGTCCCCTTCTGGCACTATTACCTCACAGGTTCTCCCTCCCCACTCCGAGTCTTCGGAGCAGGGTAGGCGAGTTTCGGAGTCACGCTCCCCACGCTCTGCTTCGGCAGCGCATGGCTTGGGCCCATCGGGTTCGCTCACCCCCCGCTCTGCTTCGAGCGAGCGGTCTAGGCGAGCGGAAGTGTTTGTCAGCCACCCCCCGCTCTGGGTCTCCTGAGCGGGTGCGGTTGAAAGAACGCAAGCGTAGTAAGAATGAGAGGAAACGTGCTAAGAGGTGTTCTCTCTCACGCTCCAAGGCTTCGGAGCATGACTTGAGGCCCTTAGCAGTGCTGCCCCCTCCTTTGGTTAATTCCGAGCGGGCTGGGCCAGCTTCGCTTTCTTCCCTCCCCCGCCCGGTCTCGTCTGGGCGGGCCAGGGGTGAAGTTGACACTCGTCCCTCACGCTCCGAGGCGTCTGAGCGGGGGTCGCGTGCTCAGAATTTGTCCCCTCCCCGCTTCGCTTCGCCTGAGCGGGCTTGGCGAGACCATAGGCAATCGCCCCCCCCTCCCCCCGCCCCGTTCTGACCAGGCGGGCACGGTGTGACTCTGACACACGTCCCCCTCGCTCAGAGGCGCCTGAGCTGGGGCCGCGAGTTCATGAATTGTCCCCTCCCTGCTTCGCTTTTCCTGAGCGGGCTTGGTGTGACTCTAGAATGTCCCCCCCCCCCCCCCCCCCCCCCCCCCCCCCGCGCCCCGTTTCAACCAGGCGGGCACGGTGTGACATCACAGCGCATACCCCACGCTTCAAGTCTTTGGAGCGGGGGCCGCGTTCACGTTTTTTGTCCCCTCCCCGCTCCGCTTTTCCTGAGCAAGCTAGGCGTGACTCGTTACGGTCCCCCCCCCCCCCCCCCGCGCCCCGTTTTGACCAGGTGGGCACGATGTGACATCACAGCGCATACCCCACGCTTCGAGTCTTTGGAGCGGGGGCCGCGTTCACGTTTTTTGTCCCCTCCCCGCTCCGCTTTTCCTGAGCAAGCTAGGCGTGACTCGTTACGGTCCCCCCCCCGCCCCGTTCCGACCAGGGGGGCCCGGTGTGACCAGACCGCTACGTCGCTAGACCGGTTTCGTGCGGAATCTAGCTTCACTGCTGACCGTCCTTCCTTCGCGGTTATCTGTCCCCGCGACGCTCCGCCCAGCGGGCGTCGCGGGCGGCCCCATCTATCTCTCGTGCGGTGGTGCGGCTCTCTCGGAGCCGGTCGCCCCCGTTTTGCGCATTCTCGAGAGGGACGGTCTAGTTTTTCGGAACCGGATGTCCTAAGCCTTCATCCTACGGATTCGGCTTCGGCCATCTTCCTGCGGGATTCGGCGGTGGGATCCCCTTCCCACCTGTCAGCGTTCTCGTCGGCCTCCTCCTCCTTGGACATCGTCGGCCCTTCGCTCGGATCGCAGAATATCAGCGCCTTGGATGAGGCCTCCCGGCTTATTGCGAAGTTTCTCCCGCCCGACTTCTGTCCTCCTTCACCCTCGATGAAAAGACAGGCTTCCGCTATGGTCGACGCACAAAGCACGTCAAGCACCGTAAGTCCCTTCCTCAACCTGCTGGCTTCCAGGACTTCACAGATGCGTTCTCCGACCAATTACGTCAAGACAACTTCAGCGACGCGGGATTTTTCTCCGACTCACGGTGTCCTGCAGGGATTAACTTGAGCTTCCGCCAGGCCTGGTACGCGGGACATTCTCAAGCCTTCGCCGTCCCTCTCCCAGTGGTGGATACGGCAGCCCTAGTCCAGGCGGGCGGCCGCAGAATTGTCTTGAAAGCTTGGCCTCGTCCGCTCGACAGGATCGCTTCCTTAGTGTGAAATTCGCTGGCGTGCTCAGGGTTCCTGGAGTTGGCTACCCAGGCGGCTTTGCAGTGCCTGGAGGGAACTTGGGATCTGGAGGTGCCGTCCCCTCTCCGCGATGTGCAGTCCATCCTGATAGCGGCCAACCGGGCCGCCTACCACTCCTCCACCAACGCCATGGCGGTGGCCGCCAATTGTGATCTTTGGCGACGGGATACCCTTCTGCATCTCTGCGCGGATCTCCCGAAGTCGGTGAAGACCCAGCTTCGACAGGCCCCCCTAGGTGGATCTCAGCTTTTCGGGGACACGTAGCAGTCAGTTAAAGACTGGTCCAAGGACCTGTGGCCCAGACCTGTCTCCTCTCCTGCATCGACTCGCTTTCGCGGCCCCCGCCCGGCCGGGGGTCATGCCCGGCGGTCTTTTAGACCCTCCTTGCTTCCAGTCTGTTCGGCTAGAGGTAGGGCTCGCCCTCCTCACCCCTTCCCCGCCTTCTGCCCCTCTTGGTCCCGCGGCGCCCGTAAGTCCGGGCGCGGCCGGGCCCGCTGACTTGCCCCCTCTCTCGCCCCCGTCGGCAGTTCCCGGGTCTCCAGTCAGCGGGCGGCTGTCTCTTTACAGCGACCATTGGAGGTCGCTGTTCTTAGACGACCCCTGGATCCTTTCCACGGTTTCTACAGGCCTCCAGCTTTCGTTCCGGTCCCCTCCGCCTCTTCGCAGGTCCCCCATGTGGACCCAGTCTCCACTCGACACCTTTCAGGCGGACGCTCTGCGCAGAGAAGTTTCGGCTCTCCTCGACAAAGCAGCGACGGAGGTGGTTTCGCGTCAGGACTCACCAGCATTTTACAGCCGCCTCTTTCTCATTCCCAAACCAGGAGGCAAGTGGCGCCCAGTCATCGACTTGTCGGCGCTAAACAAGTTCATTTCGGCCCCTCGGTTCCGGATGGAGACAGCCAGGATCCTCCGAGCGGCCGTCCGACCGATGGACTTCGCGATCAGCCTCGATCTGTCCGACGCCTATCTTCACGTCCCGATTCATCCGTCGTCTCGCAGGTACCTGCGGTTTGCCTTTGGGGGAGTCGTTTACCAGTTCTGCGCCCTTCCCTTCTGGGCCTGCTCAGTGCGGCTGCGGACTTGCGTCCCTTGGGCAGGCTTTATGCCCGCCCGTTGCAGCTACATCTCCTACTACACTGGCGTCCTTCGTCGGGTTCCCTTGCGGATCTTGTACCGGTTACTCCTCTGGCTCGTCCATACCTCCATAGGTGGGCGGACATCACTTGGCTGGCTACGGGCGTGCCTCTTCACTCACCTCCGCCCCGGTGGTCTCTCTGCACCGACGCGAGTCAGGCCAGCTGGGGCGCGCATCTGTTACCGGACTTTGTCTCGACCTCGGGCCTTTGGCCGCGGGGTTTGGCGGACAAACACATCAACTGGCTGGAGCTGAAGGCAGTTTGGCTGACCCTCAGTTTCTGGCAGGAGACCTTGACCAACCAGGACGTTCTCGTTCTCTCAGACAACTCGACGGTGGTGGCGTACATACAGAACCAGGGGGGCACACACTCGCCCTCCCTGTGCATTCTCCTTTACCACCTCCTCCTCTGGTGCAGGGACCGGGGCATTACTCTACGGGCTTGCCACATACCCGGCCACCTGAACGTGATCGTGGATGCCCTGTCCCGCCGCGGACAGCTGCTCCACACGGAGTGGTCTCTACGCCCGGACATCTTTCGCCTGATCTGCTCCCGGTGGGAAACGCCTTTTAGTGGACTTGTTTGCCACCAGGTGGAACAAACAGCTCCCGGTCTACGTCTCACCAGTCCCGGACCCGCTTGCCTGGGCGGTAGACGCGCTCTCCATCCCCTGGGACGGTCTGATCGCTTACGCCTACCCCCCGTCAGTCCTCGTTCCGAAGGTTCTGCGGAAGCTTCTGGGTTGCTCCGCAGTCCTCCTTCTGGTGGCCCCCTTCAACTGGACCAAGAGCTGGACCACGGACCTACTCGAGCTAGTGACGGACCCGCCGCTGGAGCTTCCTACACCTCCTACGATGCTCAAGCAGCCCCGCCAGCAGCTTTTCCATCCGTGCCCGGAGCGCCTCCTCCTTCACGCCTGGAGGTTGTCCGGCAAGCCCTCGCCGCTAGAGGTTTCTCGGATGCGGCGGTGGCGGCTATTGCAGCAGCCCGCAGACGGTCTAAACGGCGGGTATATGAGAGCAAGTGGAGGGTCCTTCAGGCCTGGTGCGCCTCCAGAAGTCTCCCTCCCACACATCTAGCCACCCCGGAGCTGGTGGAGTTCTTCCTGTGGCTTTTTGACGAACAAGGCTTAGCACCCGTTACCATCAAAGGTTATCGCTCCATCATCGCGGACACTTACCGCCACCTGGGCCGGCCAGACCCAGGCACTTGCAAGGATCTGACGGACTTGCTGGCACATTTTGAGCTCCGACGACCAGTATCTCGGTCCCTAGTACCTCGGTGGGATCTTGCCTGGGTACTAACGTGGCTGAACACGGACCGCTTTCAACCTCTGCATTTGGCTAGTTTCTCAGATTTGACCAGGAAGGCTTGTTTTCTGCTGGCTCTCGCCACGGCGTCCCGAGTGAGCGAGCTTCACGCTCTCTCGGTACTTCCCTCCTGTTTGCAGTTTCACTCGGACGGTTCTGCACAGCTTCTCACCGACCCATCCTTTTTGGCAAAGAACCGCTGCCCTGCGGCGGCCCCTCAGATGCTGACCGTAAGGCCTCTCCGTGGAACGGACATGGCCCCTGAGTCATGTCAACAGGACCCGGTGCGGGCGCTTAGGATTTACCTGCGTCGCTCTAAGCCGCGACGCTGGGGGCGCTCTCGCCTCTTCCTACCACTGTCCGCAGGCAGGCCCGATATTTCGGCCCAGACAGTGTCGTCCTGGCTGCGGTGGGTGATTAAGTCGACCTACCAGGACCTCTTCCCGGACGGCGATAGACTTCTTCACATCCGAGCGCATGAAGTAAGAGCAGTGGCCACCAGTCTTGCCCTGGACCGCAACTGCTCGGTCAAAGATATTGTTACAGCAGTCGGCTGGCGAGCTGACTCCACATTCGCCCGCTTTTATCTCAGAGACCTATCCGGCCAACGTGACTCCCTGGCACAGGTGGGCGACATTTCCGCGGCCCAGCACTCCCTCCGCGCGCCCCTGGCGTTTTAGTTACGTCATAGCTGAAATCGTCGGGAGTGCTCTCTCTCTCTCTCTCTCCCCCTCTGGGCCAACGGGTGGTTGGGTTTGCGGTTATAGGAACGGCACCCTCCGCCTGTTCGACATTCTTACCGATGACATTACTCAGACTGCCCTCCCGCCTGCCCTGCTTGCCTTTTTTCGCTATACGTGAAACTGACAGGGTCGCCCTACGAATGCCGGGATAGGGTAGTAAGGGGAGGCCACCCGGGGCCCCGGTGCGTGGATCCCCGGTGTCTCCTCCCCAATTGTGTGGGTTACACAACTTTTTGGCTGAAATCTATAGGCAATTGAGTGTATTCCAGATAGTAATGCCATCGGTAAGTATTTTTCAAAAAAATACATTTTAGAAAAAAAAATTCACTTTTATGAAAAACGATTCCATTCTTGCTCGTTATGGCCTTTTAAAGGGGACATGTAACTGTTGCCTGATCTAATAAGCAGATTCCACTGTATATTTTTTAATTTGAATTTTTTTTTCTCGGTGAGATGCTTTAATGGATTTAATTAACTTATCTGTCACAGAAAAAGGCCGATGAGAAGCCACCAACCCTGGCACCAGTGAAGGAGAAGGAGACGCCAATGTCGGACAAAGATCCCAAGAACTTGAGTGGTTGTGTCGTGTCGTAGTGTGCAATACTCACCTTCCACAGAAACTGCGCAAAAATCGCTAAGCTGATATCAACATGTACTTTTTCCGCAGATGAATGTATGCTAATCTGTGATTTTGGACCTCATGGCCATAGGCTGTAAGGTCCAAAATCACAGACCAGTTCACACACATGTAGAGAAGTCAGATGTTGACGCTGAAAATGAAATCAACAGTCACTTAATCCTCCCATAAATGTGTGCTCGTATGCGATTTTGGACCTGACGGCTTGAAGCCGTCTGTTCCAAAATCACAGACCAGTGCACAAATCTGTAGGGCAGTAAAATATTGGTCACAGAAAGTGTTGTGAATGTGCAGGGCTTGCTGTCGAAGCTGTGATTGTTTCTGGATTGTTTCTGCCTCCTCTATCTCATTCGTGCTGATTGTTTTTACTCTGAACTCCCATGTGCATGTGGCCAGCGGTGCTGTGATCAGTACTGGTGGCTGCATGCCCAAAGGGGTGAACGTGGACCGGTAAGCAGCTGTGCGATGCGTTTGCACTCTGTGTTCGCTCAAATTGATTTTCGCCAGTGAGAACAAGATGGTTCAAGATGGTCCTATGTTGAACAAATAATGTGCATGCTCAGATAGTGTGCATGATGATGATTTTGTTTTTTTCAAATAGATTATCCCTTAGGAGAAGGTCCAAAATAGCATGGACTTCAGCCGTTCAGTGGATTCAGCCTGCTCCGTCTGCAAGAGGCGTTTATTTTCATGAGCCCATGCAGCCGCCGGGGTTCATGAGGATTTATGCTTCTTGCTTGCAAAGAGGTGGCCTTGGTTACATCCCCAGTTTAATGCACTGTTAACAATGCGACTGAATCGCCTTTTGTTGTACTGTGTGCACATTTTCACTGTCAAGGGGCGCAACCTACTTTAAAAAAAATAATGCCTGTTCTTTTGTCTGTGGACATTTTGTGCAGAAGACAAGAAAAGAAGATCCTGTGAAAGTCCACTTTTGTTATTTCTGTCCTTTGCAAATTCCAGTTGATTAACCCTTTTAGCCCTGGATCCCTACCCCAGGAGATGGCTTGACCATGGTAATTCAAGGGTAGTGGCAGATTAGCTTGGCGCCTTCAGGCGCCAAGCTAATCTGGCCCTACCCTTGAATTATCACAGTCAAGCCATCTCCTGTAACTGGTACATAGTCGTTGGGCGACACCTCCTACATTTGAGAAATGGGACCTTGGGGCTAAAGGGTTAAGTTCAGTGTATTCATGTACACATGAAATTGTATATTTTATTGCACGTGTTGTATGCATGTGTGTGTGAGAGAGAAAGATGGAGAATGTGAGTGCTAATACACATTATGTGTGACATTTAAAACTTGTTCCCATTGTACTCTTTATGTTTTATTTGTAGATCTATATGAATATGTTTTAATACTTTGCTTGCAACTCTGTAGTTACAATAGTTACCATGTGTTTAATCACATATTATTACCGACTGACTGGGCGAGGGTTGTTACATAAGACACAGTAGAAACTGAGCAAGATGAAATACATTGTGTGCTGGTGATGTTAAAACGGATGAAGACTTTTCTTCTCATTGATACGTGTACCTCATTGTTAACATCATTGAAAGCATGCCACATACGGTTACGCGACAAATAACAGAGCAAGTAAATGAGAGCTGTGCCTCTTGCAGACTGGCTTCCCCTCTTGGCTTTTTGCCACATATCCGTATGTGTCAGGTCACCGGTGAATTAACCATAGACGATGTCCACTGTCTTCATATTGATATGTCATTGTTGCTGATGCTTGTGTTGATAAATCTGTCTCTGTTTCTTCTGGCAGTGACTTGTTCACCCTGTGTCACTTCTTTTCCCAAACATGGAAATTCTACTGTCCGGTGTTTTTATAATTCATAAACTAGTGACTGTTTATGTTCGAATCTTGAACATGTTTATGATTACAGCTTTCTAAACAGTCTGCGCAATAAGGTCTTACACTTGTGTCATGCCCATTTTTTAACATCCCTGTTTCTTTGGAGAAATTATTTTTCATCGGTTATATCCCTGCAAGACACGATTTCATGTATCATGGGTTTAGTAGCGTATAACACTTTTAAAGTTTAACCCTATTTGCATGCAGCCACTGGTACTGTTTACTGCAACCTGCTGGCTGCAAGCACAAGGGGGGTCACGGTCATATCATCAGGCACGTTTCTTATTGGCCTACTTAAGTACATCCAAACCAGAAGCATGCTGACTACTCAAGTACACCTGGACTATAAGTGTACTAACTTCTTTTGCATACGACAAAGGGTTTAGCCTGCTTTCAGCCAGGATGACTTTAGTTTTGCATAGCTGTTTGAATGACTTTTGGTATAAATATGATTTGGAAATGTGTTTTTTTGTTTGCTAAAATATCAGTCCATGGTGGCTGATTCTGTTACTGACAGTGTTCAACTGTTGACTGTTGTTGTTGGCATCACATTGTGACGTTCTTTG
This sequence comes from Semisulcospira habei, assembly GCA_036245525.1. Taxonomy (NCBI): domain Eukaryota; kingdom Metazoa; phylum Mollusca; class Gastropoda; family Semisulcospiridae; genus Semisulcospira; species Semisulcospira habei. Next base: position 33,520,377 of record BTPG01000004.1, read on the forward strand.
ATTATTTCTTAACTTGTAAATAATTGAAAAAGTTGTGATTATTTCTTAACTTGTAAATAATTGTAAAAGTTGTAAATATCTTATTGCGCGCTGCGATAAGGAACACTGCACAACCCTTTGAACCCACAGTTGATTTAACCAGTTCAGTCCTGACACACTATGCCAAGATATGGATTGACCGTGATGGTTGAATGGTGGTGCCAGAACAGCTTGGCACCTCTGGGCGCCAAGCTGTTCTGGCCCCACCATTTAACTATATTTAAAGCATAGTCTGTGTGTCTCCTGATCTGGTTTGTAGTCTTTAAAGAGCAACTCCTAAATTGAGGAATCAGTCCTTAAGACTTTATGTGGTTAGGTGTATCGCTGTAAAGCAGTCACCCCCAATCAGGCAGTCACATGATAGGAGCTTGAAACTAGTTGTAATGACAGTGGACTTTTGAGGGTGTGAGGCATGACCAATTTAAGACGATTTACCTCTGAGCACCTGTGCTTTTGCGTGGGGCACGTGACAAGTTTCTGCTCTTGATCTTTTCTGGTGAGATTTAGTGAAAAATATTTGTCATCTTGTAGGGTTTTGTAAGTTCTTTTGAGATGATGTACTCTTGCTCGGCCACCCAAACCCCCTGGCCAATGCTCTAGCAACTGGTACATTAGGTAGGGTGAGAACGGCCCCTGCAAGTGTTCGGTGGAAAAATTAAACGGCCTGTAAGTCAATGCACCTCTGAAATTGTTTTCAGAAACAAAACTTAAACAGCTATCAGACATGGGTAGATGAGATTGACATCATTGTGATGGGGTGACCCCTGCTAATATTGCTTTAACCCATTCAGCCCTGACGCACTACAGCAGGAAATGGGTCGACCATGATAATTCAAGGGTAGTGCCAGATTAGCTTGGCGCCTGTCGGCGCCAAGCTAATCTGGCACTGCCCTTGAATTATCATGGTCGATCCATCTTCTGCCACTGGTGCAAAGTCATTAGATGACACCTAAAAAATTTGGAAAATACGGTCATCGTGCTGAATGAGTTAAAGTCTTATGTATCGGACTTAGATAATTTTCACTCTTCCCAACTGACATTTAACGTGTTATTGTAACTCGCAATCTACAGTTCAAATTTGTATCTGGTTCCCTCTTTTAACTCTTAAACTCCCAGAACTAAATGACTTCCATTCTACAGAATGGAAGTCATTTAGTTCTGGGAGTTCAAGAGTTAAGGACTACGAGTTAACGATAATAATAGAGTCCCAATCATTTTCAGTGCAATAAATTGATCCAACATTTTAGCAATAAACAAGGCTTATTTGCCTCTACAAAAAACAAAGTGACTAAATGTTTCTTTGCATGTCATTTGTGTGTGCAAACCATAGTTGTATGTTGCCCCAAAATCACAGGAACAGCTACGTATTGGAGATATGAAGAGCTATAGACTTTGGAAGGTGTTACCAAAACAACCGTATGTTGCTGGCATTTAAAATTTTGTACTATTAGTAATGCATGGGTGGGACTTTTTCTGGCTGCACCCGGATTTCTGGATTTAAAAAAAAAAAAAAAAAAATTCTTCACTTAAAACATGCCCTAAGACCCTCGTTTCAGGATTCAACTTTTTTTTTCGGTCCCACCCATGGTAATGTAATCGTGATGTTGAATAACTCATCACATCCCGAGGCTGATTTTTTTTTTTTTTAAAGTTGCTTATAGTCCTATGAAGGCTACAGTTACAGATTAGGAGAGATATCAACCATTTCAGTTCAAGGATGGTGTCAGAATAGCTTGGCGCCTCAGGCGCCAAGCTATTCTGACACCATTCTTGAACTGTCATAGTCAATCCCATTTTAAGCAATAGTGTATCAGAATGAACAGGGTTAGGTCCTTGCATTTGAAGACCCTACTCCTCTAGATGAAGAGCAGGCACATATTGTGCACCCTTGGTGCCTAAGGCCTTGTGTATAACTTGCACTGCTTACCTCTGTCTATCCACTCCACATATGCGTGCGGATCGGATTTAAGAAAGGTAACCAGTGAGTACTACCAGATTTTCCATGCAGTGCTGTGCACAGTGTGTAGTTTTGTGAAGTACATGTACACAGCATAGGCAGACGTACTCTTGTAGTAACCAGTTTATCCCCATTGTCACCTGACTTTATTCATTACTATTTTTCACACAAAATTAATTTATTCGCAAACTGTTTGTCTGAAATCGTACTTTAAAAAAAAAACTTAACAGTGTTTTCTTCAGATATTGGAATGTCTAGTTTTTTCTCTTCTAGGATTTAGATACCAACGTATGAGGTATTGACTGCCGTTTAGACAGCATAAACTCAGCTTGTGTATAAGTTTTGATTTTTATGGCTTTAGTGAAAGAAATGTTTCTCTATAGATACGGAGATGTTCTGAGCTTTGTAATTCATGTAAATGTACCCTTTTCCCCAGACAACTGAAAACAAAATACAACATAGTGTACTGCAGATTCATTGCTCCAATTTGAGCTTTATTTCAGTTTTTTCATTGTGTGTGTGTGGATGTGACTGTGTGTGTGTGATTATGATCGTTTCTGCTTAGTACAAGCAATTTTGTCAGATGTTTGCTACTGTAATGTTTAACCCATTTAACCCCACAGATTGGAGGTTTCGCTTAACAACTGTGTACCAGTTGCAGGTGGATCGACCATAATTCAGTGGCGCCAAACTAATTTGTCACTATCATTGAATTGTTATGATTGATTCATCTCCAGCTGTATTGTATTGGGGTTAAATGGATTAATATGGTCTGCTTACATGAACACTTAACCCATATCCATATCATACTGTGGCTAAAAGCTTCAAAATTGTACACTACCACATGCAAGCTACATTACAGTACTTACAGATACGGATACAGACCAATGGCTTTAGTTCAAGGGTGGTGCCAGAATAGCTTGGCGCCTAGAGGCGCCAAGCTATTCTGGCACCACCCTTGAACTATTCTAGTCAAACTTATTTCACACACTGGTGTATTCCGAAGGATAAGGGTTAATACACTACCCTCCATTGAAAACCATATGATTCAGCGATTATCAGTTTTATGATGGCCACTTCAATTTTTAACAATTTTATTTTTACACTTTGCTCATTCCACCCCAGGACCGAAATCCCCAAATTTTGAAGTTGCCCCCTGAAGGACTGTATTGCAATTCTAGAGACAGATCGAGCATGATAGTTCAAGGGAGGTGCCAGAATAGCTTGGCGCCAAGCTATTCTGGCACCACCCATGAACTGCCATGCTCGATCCATGTTCTGCTGTGTTTCGTCAGGCCTGATGGAGTTAATATTACAGTCTTTTCAACCCTGAAAACCACGTTCTTTTCATTTAACTGTTGTGTGACGCATGAAACAGGATTGCCTCCATAATAATAATAATAATAATAATAATAATTAGTTCTTGTTTAGCGCTGTTCTCCAGGCAAACACTGGACTCACTGCGCATGCACAACAGCACACTCTCTCTCTCAGACACACGCACGATTATACACTTAACCCACCCCATCCCTTCCCAGACACCTTACATCCGCTTCCCTCGATAATTAGAATAAAAGGCAGTCAACAGTTAATAATTGCAAGGTTGGTATATTTTAGCACATGCTGAGTTTTCATATTCTCATTGCACTGTTAGATACATCAACTCCACTACACACTGCTAATTGATTTGCCATTGAATATCATGGTGTCTGTATGCACAGCTGTTAACCCTTATCATTCGGAACGATACACCAGGGTGTGAAATACGTTTGACTAAAACAGTTCAAGGGTAGTGCCAGAATAGCTTGGCGCCTCTAGGCGCCAAGCTATTCTGGCACTACCCTTGAACTAAAGCCATTGATCTACTGTAAGTACTATAAGGTAGCTTGCGTTTTGAAGTTTTTAGCCTCAGTATGATATGGGTTAATCGTTGGCTGAAGGATGACGTAGTCAAAGCACAGTGTGTGGTCTGTAAGGCCAGAAAAAAAACATCCACCCCAAAAATAAATGGTACAAGTAGCAGATGTTTTGCGTAAGTTCAAACTATACTAATGGTCAAAACTTAAGGGCCACCCCACCTTTTGTGTCATTGTATATCGTCGCAAGTACACTAATAAAATACAATGTTCTTTCGATCCAAATGGGTTAAGAGTTGATCTTAGACAGTCCACTGTACAGGGAACAATAGACAACAATTCATCAATTTTCACGAACGTGTCAAATGCACGTGAAACATCGTCAGTTTTTGTGAAAAGCTTTGCGGCGATATTGGCAAGCGTACAAAAGGCAGGTAGGTAGAAATTCTCGGTAAAGTCGTGATGCATGTGCTAAAGGGGTCAGTCGTGAACGCTGAGCACTTCTGTTTCGCTACAAATACCGGTACAGTAGGGCCATAGTTGTCACTTTCCTAACCATGCCACCACGACGAAGCCTAACGCCAGTAGCCGGATCAAGGCTGGGCGCTAGTATGGCTGCAGGATGGAATTTCCGGACGAGAAGTTGGGAGACGTCTTGGGGTGTCCCATTCAGTGATCCAGAGGCTGCTGCCACGATTCCAATAAACTGGAAGGGCAGAACGACGACCCTGCTCAGGACGCCCGATCTGCACCAGCAGAAGGGAGGACAGATACCCGCTCTGTGTGGCGGCTCTGCGCGACCGAACTGTCACGTCAACCACTCTGCGACGTCAACTGATCAAATTCTGCAAACGTTAACGTCAGCAGAAGCACAGTCTGCCGACGTCTGCGCAAAATTGGCCTGGCTTCATGCAGAGCAGCAGTGAGAATACCCCTCACTCTAGCTCATCTCAGAGCCCGGATTGCCTGGTGTCGTCAACATGTGAGGTGGAACAGACTCCAGGGGACTCAGGTTCTGTTTACTGATGAGTCACGGTTCACTGTGTCCTTCAACGACGGCAGGGTGAGGGTCTGGAGACGCCAGGGCGAGCGATTCACGGATGGATGCGTCCAAGAGGTGCATATGGGATCACTACGGAAGAAGCTCAGTCATGGTCTGGGCAGGCTTCAGCAGGGAAGGCAGGACCGCCCTCCACGTCATCGAGGCATCCTGACTGGACCTGCGCAATCGGGACGAGATTGTGCAGCCCCTCGTCCAGCCACATCTCCAAGCCATAGGCGACAATGCTGTTCTGCAGGACGACGACGCTCGACCTCATCGCGCCCGTGTGGTGGATGAGTACCTTGAGCAACGGGGCATCATGAGGATGGAGTGGCCAGCTCGTTCACCTGATCTGGCTCTCATCGAGCACCTCTGGGACGTGCTGGGGCAACGTGTAGTCAGCATGCACCCCTCCCCCCCCCCCACCTCAAGGCGTCCCCCAGCTGACTCAGTTCCTGCATCAAGAGTGGGAAGCGATCCCACAACATGTTCCCCGAACCCTAGTGAAGTCCATGCGTCAACGCTGCATTGAATGCTTGGCTGCAAACGGTGGGTACACTCGCTACTGACTGGACCAGTCTTGTGTGACTTTTCAAATGCGGGTGGGTGAACATTCTAACGTACTGCTGTTGTTACAATTGCTTGATTTACGCAAAACTTAAATGAAATTGTTACTGAATAAATTAGCGAAGTACTGACTCCAAGTATTGCTTCTTTATTTGTGGTGGTGTCGGTACGTTTGCGATAAAAAGTGGCCCTTACGTTTTGACCACTAGTATAGTTGTCTGTAAACTGCAAACAGAATGTTGGGCTTTGTGCATGTGCGATGTTCCAAGTGGTTCATAGCTGCAATGATTCTTGAAAAATAGTCTCATTTATGTCAGTTTCATTTCCAAATCAATGTGAAAATTTAGTCCAGTAGTGTATGACTAATTACTGTCATACTCTTTGAGAGAATTCTTAAAAGTTAAAGTTGAAATTGCAATTTCCCTTACTTTTTGTGAGCGCTGTATGCTACTCTTTTCAAGGTTGTGACCCAACAACCTTTCTCTTCTCCATTCAAGGTCAGTTCGGCAATCCTGCCTCCTTGCTTTTTCCTTTTGCATCACATGATGGACAAAATCGATTCTGCATACAATTTGTCAATCACTGCGATTTCGCTACGGGTTAAGTTATTTTGGGTTTAACGCCATGCAGGCAACTAAAGGCCATCTCACAATGGAGTGAATGCAACGGAAATTTCTTGATTGTATCAACACGCTGAAAATGACAAGGTCTGTGCACTTGTTCAACACTGCCGGTTCCAGCTGCTTAGTGTTGTTTGAAAATGTGAAATAATGATTTGAATATTGGTTAGGACGATGTCAGTGCCTCAGCTGTTGTGGAGTTGCATTCATTGATTCTCCGTTTAATAATAATAATAGTAAAGAGCATTTATGTAGCGCCGAATCCCCAGAAGCAGAGCTCTCGGCGCGTTGCAAGAAGTTATCCCACACTATACACCCAATCACATACTACCCTACACAAATTTAACCCATTCAATGACAGAAAAATTTGAACACCACCCAACTGCACATGAGGTAATAGAGATCCCTCATTGAGCCCCCCGCAAGGTTGCGGCGGGCGCCCATGAGGATCTATTCCTCTTGCTGACACCACTTTGAATCCATGTTCCTGGTGCATCTAAGGCTTTTGGGTCTGCAATTAACGAAGATTGCAGAAACTCAACTTATGTCAGCCGGCACTGTATGGGATAAGCTATGCACACATAAACTGAAACCTGAAAACTATCGCCCGTACACACACACATACAAACAAAACACTCTCAATGCATACTCTTCTCTATCAAACACAAAGATGAGTACACAAACATCCGATTTCACATTTAATATTCTGTTCCTATGGATTGCTAAATACAATATAACCATCAGAAATAAACAATATATTTTAAACAGTAAATGAACGGACTGTCTCGCAAAGCAATGGAAATCTTTGGCTATATTATGTACAAAAACTGAAATCAAAATATGCCTGTAAATAACAATGTACAACACCAAAAATTCACTACTCACAATATGATTATTTATATTTTACAAGGAAACAAATGACAGTGTCTAAACATTACAAGTTTATCAGAATAAACATTTGCATCTGAATGGATTAATCGAGATTCATCCATCCAGATACAAATGTTTATATCAATCTGTGATGTGAAAATGATAGCGATGTGATAATATCCCAAATGATGTTGATATGCGCATGTCATACGAGTACATGGTTGTCATTTACACTCTCACTTATCATTTTAACTGTTTAAGCCTTATAAAAACACACCATCAGATCACCTGTAGGTGCCAATCTGGCAATATCCTTGCCATTTTTCAGGAAATAGATTGCCCATGATAGTTCAAGGATATTGCCAGATTGTTCTCAGATGGACACGTCATTTTTCAAGAAAGAGATTGCCCATGATAGTTCATGTCCATCTGAGAACATCTAAGACACTGGGACAAATTATTAGGACCAATTAAATTTGTACAACACTAACACCTATAAGAACAACTCGCAAAAAAAATCAACTCACTGTTTGCACTAGACAATAAAGAATTTCAAATGTTAGGTGCATTACAAAGGTGTTAAAATATCTCAATTAACTGGTCCATGTTCACAGACAGAAACAATATTGTGTACCTTCTGTCTCCTGATGGGGGTAAAATAGTTACAAATTGATTAAGTCTCTAGATATAACCAGCATTTAATTCTCTAGATATTACCAGTATTACTGTTGCGAAAAGAACAGTTTCCACATTTTCCACCTATCACCAAACTTGAGACAAATTGATTAACCCATTTTACTCCAACACCCTGCAGCAGGAGATGGATCGACCATGATAATTCCAGGGTAGAGCCAGATTAGCTTGGCGCATGATGGTGCCAAGCTAATCTGGCACTATCCTTGAATTGTCATGGTCGATCCATCTCCTGCAGCTGATAGTCATTGAGTGACACCTCCATAATTTTGGAAATACGGCCGTGGGGTTAACTGTATGATAATGTACCGTTAACTGTACCTGTGGCAACATACGCAAAGAGGTGTAACTTTTGAATAAAGCATACAGCTATCAACGGGACAAACATCTGAACTTTCTTTAGACCTTTTGCCTGTCTGTAGCGGTTTTTGTCTCAATGACTCCAGTAGGAATCATCGTGACAAAAAACCGCGGCCAACACCCCAAAGGATTAACCCGTTGAGCCCCGGGACCCTGCAGCAGGAGATGGATTGATCATGATAATTTGATCATGATAATTCAAGGGCAGTGCCAGATGGGCTTGGCGCCTTCAGGCGCCAAGCTCATCTGGCACTACCCTGGAATTATCATGATCAATCCATCTCCTGCGACTGGTACACAGTCGTTGGGCAACACCTCCACAATTGGAGAAATGGCGACCTTGGGGCTAAAAGGGTTAACGACATTACACGCAACCATCGTTTATATTCAAAACATTTTTTAACCCGTTGGCTGTCAGCAGCGCTTTTTGTAGCGACGATTACTTCAGGAATCTCTTGCGACACTAAAGCGCTAGCTACCGACAGCAAAAGGGCGAGTGTGGATTGCTCACTGCTAACGACGATATACCTGGCACGCTCACAGCTAAAGATTACATGCCATGAAGGATTAACACGCACAGCAACATTTTCCACAGGTACATCGTGCCCTTTCAAACTCCATTTCACACCACAACAACCAAATCCCCAACATTGTATCACATGCCACAATCAAACATGCATATTCTTCCACAGGTAAAACATAAAGGAAACATATTCAAAACACCAGAACAAAATTTAAAGAAAACAGCAGCCTTAACTTATTCAGCCCGATGGCCGTATTTCCCAAATTTTGGGAGGCATCATCTAAATGACTATGCACCAGTTGCACGAGATGGATCGACCACGATAATTCAAGGGTAGTGCCAGATTAGCTTGGCGCCTGTCGGCGCCAAGCTAATCTGGCACTACCCTTGAATTATCATGGTCGACCCATCTCCTGCTGTAGTGCGTCAGGGCTGAATGGGTTAAGCAAATGTGTGCTGGTTTGTGATACAGAACCTTATGGCCCTTGACTCTAAGGTCCAACATCACAGACTAGAACACACACACAAAAAAGAGTCAAAGTTGCTGGTGACGTAAAAGATATTCAAAAAGAGGATATACGTGACAATGTTTCTGACATTGAAAAAGCTTGGAACAGGTGAAACAAAGTAGTCGACCCATTCAGCCTCCTGAAGCCCTACAGCAGAAGACGAATTGGACATGATAATTCAAAGGTAGTGCCAGATCAGCTTGGCGCCGTCAGGCATCAAGCTAATCTGGCACTGCCCTTGAATTATGATGGTCGACTCATCCCCTGTGATTGGTACACAGTTGTTAGGAGACCATCCAAAATCTGGGAAATGCGCCTGTGGGGTGACATGGGTTAACCCTCCCTTGTACTTTCAGTCACTGGTACTGTAAGCAGTACCGGCAGCTGCATGCACAAGGAGGGTTAATTAAAGAAAAAGTACCGGCAAACCATTAACCCTACGCCATGCACTGCAACGGCTAAGCATTAGCCGTGGTAGTGCAACTCTCGCAACACACGGCAATGAACAACGTTGTTGACGTTGTTTCGCGTCATAACGCTTCTGTTGGAGTTTATTTACAGATGGATCTTCATCAAACCCTTGACTGCCAAGGAAAATGAATGAAATACCCTCCACCTGCAAGAGGCGTGAATCCTCACGGGCCCCCGCAGTTGCAGGGGCCCGCGAGGATCTACGCCTCTTGCTGCAACTACGCTGCATCCTTTGTTGCTTAGGCAGCTGAAGGGGTCTTTGACGACGATGAGTTCAACGCGATATAAGTCTGCGCCCACTGGCAGTGAAGGAGTTAACCCCTCCACAGCCAGTGGTTGCAGATTGTCTTCCTGATCTCTTCATGAATGCAACACCACCCACACAAAAAAAAATAATTCCAGTCACAAAACGAATCTGGACACAAAGCGGGGCCAGCAAGAGGCGGCAGATCCACGGGGGCCCCAGCAACTGCCGCAAGGGGCTCACGAGGATGTACGTCTCTTGCAGATGGACCTTGATCACTTTTCCTCTCACCAATGAAGGGGTTAAACAACTGAACTGAGGTTAACCCGTTTAGTGCCAGCTGACGCAGATTAATTCAACAGCAAAATGTCCTAGCTTTGCCAGGAAGGTGGATTCAAAGTGGTGTCAGCAAGAGGCACAGATCCTCATGGGCCTCCCCGCAACTGCGGGGGCTCATGAGGATCTATAGCTATTGCAGCTGGGTGATGTCCAGATTTTCTCGGCACTGAACACGTTAAAAAAAAAAAACAAACAAAAAAAAAAACGCCAATGCCCTACTGCGAAAACTACTCTTGCACGAGATGCTACAACTGACACAAGAGAAAATGTTCAAACCACATCTAGACCTGTACAAAAGACTGTGACCCGACACAACGTGTTCAAGTCATGCTGAACGCTGATCGCAAACCATGATTCCAGGTACTCTTCGAAAGTCCTCTGAAGCGCAAAATTACAAGATACATCAGTGTATGTTCGGCATTCGAAATTCAAACGACGAATTATTCTGAAGATTACACGCTGAACCATCGATGGCGAGATAACTTCAAAAATCGTTTGAGCTGGCTGATAAATGGGAACCACACAAGGTTTTTAACCCTCTTGTGCCTGCAGCCTCGGGTACTGTCAACAATACTGGTGAATGCATGAGCAAGGGAGGGTTAACTCACTCGCGCCCAGCCGCATCCGGACGCGCCGCGCGTCCGGATACAGCTGGCCGCGAGCGAGTTAAACATGCTGATGATACAAGGATGATGTAACATCTGACTTCCATCGGCTCACCCGAGACCCGACAACGATCGCGGACGAGAGGAGAAAACAAAAGGCCGAGTTCTATTTCCCTGACTTCCGATAACTTTCTGGCACTCCTCCAGAACTGAGCAAAACGTGACGCCAGTCACTCTTGTGTCCAGCAAAATCAATCATAAACACGAGTGCGTCAAACGTGATGTGATGAGAATCTGTTAATTATAATTATCCGAAGTCCAATATCCCTGCTGTGGCAGCTGCGTGGTGACCCTTTGTCTGCTGTCCTGCCGATTTGGGATCTTATGGCTCCAAGCCGCTCTAAGGTCCAAAATCACTGACCAGCACACATTTGAACGCCTGAATCGCCCCCCAAAAGCACCTAGCGTGAGGGGCCACCAAAAAGAATTAGATCCTCTTAAGCGACAGGCCCTCATAATGCTTAAAAACTCATTCTATCCCAACACCGAAATCCCCAAATGTTGCCGTCGTCCGCTGCAGACTGCACTCTAGTGCAGGACACAGATGGAGCATGATCAGTAGTTCAAGGGTGATGCCAGAATAGCTTGGCGCCCATAGGCGCCAAGCTATTCTGGCATCACCCTTGAACCATCATGGTCGATCCTTATCTTGCTGTGGTGTGTCTGGGGTAGAATGAGTTTTAATTGAAATTGCCTGATTTCTCTCTCGAACGGACGACGCAAATGGGGCAGATGTGTCGGCAAGAGACAGTAGATTCGCATGAGCCCCTGCCTTCTGCAGGGGCTCATGAGAATCTACTGCCTCTTGCAGATGGCAGGGATTTGTGTGAACGACGGCCGCGCCAGATCACGAGGATCTACACCTTTTTTTTTTTTCCAGGGCGAGTGGCATGGCATTTGCAGCAAGAGTAAGTGGTGCAACAACAACCACACGCGATGTCACTCTGTGAGGTAAAAAACACGCAAAACACAAAAAAATATCGGCGAGGAGAAACGAAACGGAATGGAAAACGAATAAGAAAGACGACACCAGAGGAGACACACATATCACAACAATTGCGCGCTGTGTTTTTTAAGTACTCGCTCCGCATGACCAAATCACATCACAGCCATTCAGACAATTAGTATATATACTCTCTAAAACTCTCCATACCATTCCACCCTTTCTGTGTTGTATAATAATTGACAATACATGTGGGGGAAGGGGGGGGGGGGGTAATCTGAAATTTGATTTTGCATCACGATTTTAAAGCTAAACACGACATGAAAAAAAAAAGGAAATCACAGTATTTACACTAAACTGTGCAGTGTAAAAAGGTGCCACATTTGAACCAAACACAATGTTGTACTAACAACAGATTTAAAGTACATTGTATTGATCAGTATAATATAACATCAAAAACACAAAATAGGTAAAATGAGGAAAAACTCCATCCATCACAGCTAAACCATAGGTGACTAACAAAAATTACAATACACAAATATATAGGCATTAAATGTTCTGATCACAGAAATCCACTTAAAAGCATCGTATATTTATTTCTCTCTCTCTCTCTCTCTCACGCACACACACCTAACTGGACAGCTTGTATCTCTTAGTTTTGAAAAGTGACAAATATGTCACAGGGCAGGTGTGGGTTGTTATATCTGGTGTGTCATAAACCCTTGTGCATGTACCCGCTGGTACTGTTTACTGTACTGGTGGCTGCCTGCACAAAGGGGTTGACAGCTAAAATAGCATACATACAGGGAATCAAACTGACCTGAGTTCAAACAAGCAAACAGCCAGCCTACCAACTACAGACATGTGAAATGAAAACTGAATTAAACTTATGTTATTATTTGAAGTAGCTTTGCATTAAGCCATCTACGTTACTTCATCTGCAGACAACACCTTTCAAAACACTTTTTCTCTCCAAACTTTTTTTCATAAAAATAACATCACAAAAAAGTCTGAGACATGAATTATAGTCAATAAAGAAAAAGAGTAATAATAGCTGATCCATTCTTAACTTCTTACCGATGCTCTGCACATGGGATACAAAGCAAATGAAGTTAGCGTTCATGGCATGTCTCAAACACTAACTTTATTTGCAAAGTGAACTCATTCGCTGGCCAGCCGCATCCGGATGTGGCTGGCCGCGAATGAGCTAATGGTCTTTCCAATGAAAGATTACGAGCTGGAGATACACCTACATCTATCTTTATGACGCTTCACTAACCAGAGTCTTACTTTTAACCCATTTAGCCCTGATGCACTACAGCAGGAGATGGATCGACCATGAAAATTTTAGGGTAGTGTCAGATTAGCCTGGTGCCTGATGACGCCGAGGTAATCTGACACCACCCTTGAATTATCATGGTCAATTTGTTTCCTGCATCAGGTACAATTTTGGTGAAAAATGGGGTGTTAAACAGGGTAGGTGTTGACCCTTATCATTCGGAATACACCAGTGTGTAAAATAAATTTGACTAAAATAGTTCAAGGGTAGTGCCAGAATAGCTTGGCGCCTCTAGGGTCCAAGCTATTCTGGCACCACCCTTGAACTAAAGCCATTGGTCTATATCCTTATCTGTAAGTACTATGATGTAGCCTGCATATGGCAGTGTACAAATTTGAAGCTTTTAGCCTCATTATGATATGGGTTAAATGGGTTAATCTTTCAGTCTGTGAGTTGTTCCAATCCCCAAGGTCCCTAGCACATTAACCCTCCCTACAGCACATTAACCCCCCCACCCCCCCCCCCCCCCCCTCCCCCCCGTACAGCCCTGCTACACGACAACTGGATATGAATCATGGTTGAAGAGTGGTGTCGGAACAGCGAAGTGTCTCTACTGGCATCAAGCTATTCTGGCACCATCTTTTAACCCATATCATACGGAGGCTAAAAGCTTCAAATCTGTACACTGCCATATGCAGGCTACATTATAGTACTTACAGATAGATAAAGATATAGACCAATGGCTTTTAGTTCAAGGGTGGTGCCAGAACAGCTTGGCGCCTACAGGCGCCAAGCTATTCTGGCACTACCTTTGAACTATTTTAGTCAAACTTATTTCACACACTGGTGTATTCCGAATGATAAGGGCTAACCTTTCTGTACTATCAATCTGTCTCCTGAAACTGTCACATGAATCTTCTGAAAGCAACTCACGAACTGGGCAATTTTGATCATAGGGCTCAATGTGTTAAAATTGTAACCCTTTGGCTGTTGGTAGTACTTTTTGTAGCAACAATTTCTACTGGAATCATCGCAATAAAAAAGCACCACCGACAGCTTAAGGGTACACACACAGAAATGTGCATACCCTCAAATACATGAATCTAAATATAAAAACAAGCACATTGCAAGAGTTGCAATAAAATACATTTTATCATTTGCTAAACTCTTGATAAAAGGATTATTCTTTTTATACATTTTGCTACAGCGTTACATGATTACATTCTTTCAACAGTCCATGGCAAGACAACACATTAGCAACTTTTTACAACTTGCAACAACAGGTAGAACTAGTAACCAGTCCCCAATGCAAACAGTGTTTAGATGACAGAGCTCCAGTGGAGTTCAAGGACAGTTTGATCGTTCACTTGACATTTATTTGAACTAAGAAATGCTTGCCCTGGCAAGCACTTCTCCCACCAAATAAAATTCAAGTGAAAACAGTTTCCAATGATCCTGCAGAGATCTAGTATGTCAAGAAGCGTTAACTTATTCAAGGTGCCCAGCATTTATGGCTGCGTGAGTGTCACATAGTGCTGCTGCCAACAATGATGTACAAAACTTCTGTAGTTAATGTGGGACACCTGGACCGAGTTCACCACAATGTAACACAGCCACCAGTAATGTAAACAGCACCGATGGCTGCATGTATCGACGGCTGCGTTATCTGTTGCTATCAACTCATTCAGCCCGACGGCCATATTTCCCAAATTTGGGAGGCGTCATCTAATGACCATGCACCAGTTGCAGGAGATGGGTCGACCATGATAATTCAAGGACAGTGCCAGATTAGCTTGGCGCCTGTCGGCGCCAAGCTAATCTGGCACTGCCCTTGAATTATCATGGTCGACCCATCTCCTGCTGTAGTGTGTCAGGTCTGAATGGGTTAACCACAAACTAAGGACGAGGCAAGCAGTGGTAGATCTATACATTATAAGTAATCAGGGAAACAACAGACAAACAAACAGTTTGATCCCTTGGCCCCTGAAGGGGTCAAGGGAGCAAACTATCTGTTTGTCCAACTTTTGAGTAATTTCCATTAGTACAGATACCATTTGTTGCTAGGTAGAACTGGCTAACTTATTTCACCACGGGAGAAAAATACAAAGACGAGTGGCATAAAATCTTTGGATGATGGATGTATGGCATTAATGCAAGGAGCAATGTGCAAAGGTGTGAGTGCAAAAGCATATCTGTCGTCACGTGCAGTACTCTGAACTTGCTAACAGCACATGCCAAGTGCTTGAGTCGTGTGAAAATCTAGCGAGCAAGAGGTCCCCAGGCTGACGTTAGGCCAGGGACCTGCTGCTCACCGGGAAGTGCGGGTGCACACAAGAAAATCCTGGGCAGAGTGCTTTTTGCATCAGTCATTTGCTGTTAGTGTTTCGTCTCTTCCACTTCGCAGGAGTCCAGCATTTTCATTGTCTGCATGATCACAAAAATCAACCACACAATGCCTGTCACATCTTTCATGTCTTCTCAGAAAGTTTGGCAAAGAAAGACAAAACTGACCCTAAACAATCATTGTCTTTTCTCTTCTTTCGTCCGTCAGTAGCCCTTTCTGTAAGAGGCGATTCCTGACCAAGAGCTCTATCGCCAGCCCAGGGGTTAACCCCTTCACTGCCCGTGGACACAGATGGTGTTTCATCGCCAAATTCTGTCAAAGGATACAAAGTGGAGTCAGCAAGAGGCATAGATCCTCAAGAGCCCCCGCAACTGCGGGGGCTCTTGAGGATCTATGCCTCCTGCAGTTGGATTGTGTTCACTTTTTCTCAGCAGTCAAGGGGTTAAATTGTTGGATCTGTGATGTCTGCAGTAGCAAGGAACAGATCCCCTCCACACATTTTGCCGATCTTTCTGTTTTGAGCGATGAAAAAAACAAACTTCTCTTTCTCCTCCCTTCATGTCTGACTATGAAGCCTTGCATTTATCCCTTCTTTGCTTGTGCATTTATCCCTTCTTTGCCTCTTTGAAAAAGACACTGTGAACGTCCTCTGCCGAGTGCAAGCGACAATGCTTCTTCACTCAGCTGTATCTTTTTCTCTCATGTGACTCTGCTATGGTGTCTTTCTTTGTCTCTCCGCTGACTTTGTTTCTCTCTTGTGTGTGAATGAAAATGCTTCAATCTCCTTCTCTCTCTTCCTTCTCTTGTCTTAAAAAAAAGTCAACTGTCCAAAACGGATGTAGGGAAATATAAAATGGCCTCCGGGATGAGCTGACTGCACGAACGGTGGGTGGTGTTAGGATCCGAACGCCGGTCCTTGTTTTGAGGGCGCTACTTGGCGTCCGGCCGCTGCATCCCGTGGCCCACAAGTCAGATGTTGGGCAGGTGTCCATCGAACCGTGGCCTCTGGCGGGAGGCAGGCGGGTGGTACTTAGGGTTGGGGACCGGGGACGTGGAAGCCTGCAGCTGTGGCAGCTGTTGGTGGAATGGTTGCTGCAATACACAGACACAGGAGTCAGCCATTGACTTAACTCAGTCAGAGGGTGCAAATCTCTCTCTGCAAATTGGTGAGATGCCTACATAGATCAATTTCTTACCCTTTGTGTGTTGGTAGCGGTTTTAGTCAATGATTCCTACAGAAATCATCATGACTAAAACCACTACTGACACGCAAAGGGTTAAACTTCACGTCTCCTTTTAATACCTAAATCACATGTTGCAGGTAGAAACTGCATGCACCATACAGCTGATGTGGCCCAGTTTACATAAATTGTATGGCCCAATTTTTACCCGCACCATACAAATGTGAATATCACTGTTGTGCTAACTTAATAATTGTACACTGTAGGTAGAAATCGTGCCATACAATCAATGTGGCACAGCCAACGTAAACTGTATGATGCAATTTCTACCCATAGCGTATGGACAAGGGATGTAAATTTATTTTTGTTGTTGTTGAAATAAACAAAAAGTACCTGTTTGAGTAAACAGGTATGATAAGATGTTAAAGGCATTCATGAAAGTGTATTCATTTACAGAAAAAAAACTGTGAATAATGAAGTTACAAGTGAAACTAGAACAGTCTGGTTATATCTCTACCCACCTGTAGCCAGGTTTAACCCATTCAGCCCGGACGCACTACAGCAGGAGATGGGTCGACCATGATAATTCAAGGGCAGTGCCCTTGAATTATCATGGTCGATCCATCTCCTGCAACTGGTGCATAGTCACTAGATGACGCCTCCAACATTTGAGAAATACAGCCGTCGGCCTGAATGAGTTAAGGTATTTTTACAACTTCACCAGCAATGTGAGATCTGTTTTTTCTTTCTTATTAGTGTAATAGAGAGTTTGATTATTAAAATCTCCATAAGAGAGATTGCGCACGGACTAGTTTTGGCGTTTTCGAGTGCCCACTCTCGCCCGTGCATCTCAAACGTAACCACACAAACTGCACTCACGATGGGGTAGTTGCCGGCGCGGGACGGGCGGTTGCGGTTGGTGGGTTCACGCTTGCCCTCTGTGACCATCTCCATGTTGAGGTCCATGTAAGGATGCTGCAACAGCTGGTGACAGGTCAGCCGCTCGGCCGGGTCCATCTTCAGGCAACCCTGTCACGCAAACGTCTCATCAACAGCTGCCCATTAATCCATTAACATCCTGAAGCTGATTTTTGTTAACATTTGCTTATTGTCCTATGAAGTCTACACATTACCGATGGGGAGACGGATCAACCATTTTACTTTTTAGTTCAAGGATGGTGCCAGAATAGCTGGAGCTTGCCTCGTCCTTAGTTTGCGGCTGGGAATATGTCCGCAACAGTTATGAACAGTCAGTGGTTAAAGGTCTGAGGTGGTACGAATAAAGGCCATCAACACACTACATGCACTCTCATTATCATCATCAATATTATTACCTGCATGAAGCTCATGGCCTGTGGCGCTGCACTGGGGAACTTCTCTTCCAGGGGTTCCTGGGAACAAAGCAGCGACACAACCATTAAGTGATTAACCCATTTAATCCCGAGGCTGAATTAAGAAGAAAAAAAAAATCTGCTTATTGTCCTACAAAGGCTACGTTACAGATTGGAGATAGATCAACCCGTTTTAGTTTAAGGGTGGTGCCAGAATAGCTTGGCGCCTCCGGTGCCAAGCTATTCTGGCACCACCCTTAACTATCATAGTCACATTTGTTTGAAGCAAGGATCATCGATGAAGAGGATTAAAAACACAACTATTTAATGTGATCACTCAGAGAAGATCATGGCAGACATAAGCCATCAGAGATGCAAAACTGAGTACATGTGCACTCCTAGGAGATGCACGGGTACGGGTGAACTGTCCAAAGGACTGAGGAAGCTGGCAGAGCCATTACAAAATGTGATTTAACCCTTTAGACTGAAAACACTGACAGCAGGCAGATGATCCACCATGATAGTCCAGCAGGAATCACCCAGACAAAAAGACCTACCAACAGCAAAAAGGTCGAGCACATCCAAGCTGGAACACAAAGGAAGATTTTCCATTCTTAATGTCCTTTCAGCAGTGCCAGTGAACTATACTCACCAGTCTGTCTGGTTCCGGTATACTCATGCCCTTGAAGAATGCATTGTTTGAGAAGATCTGCATATGGCGCGGTATAAGGTCCCCTAGAAAACAACAATGGACAAAAAATAATTTAAAATACACATCCGTAGAAAACAAAGTCACGAGTTAACCCTTATCATTCGGAATACACCAGTGTGTTAAATATGTTTGACTAAAATAGTTCAAGGGTGGTGCCAGAATAGCTTGGCGCCTCTAGGCGCCAAGCTATTCTGTCACCACCCTTGAACTAAAGCCATTGATCTGTATCCTTATCTGTAAGTACTATAATGTAGCTTGCATATGGCAGTGTACACATTTAAAGCTTTTAGCCTCAGTATGATTATGGGTTAATAATAACACACACATCAACCGATGTGATAAAAAAAAAAAAAAGCTTGCAAAGCACCAAAGCACGTAAATCAAGGGAAATTACAAAAGCGCAAATAAACACAATCTTTGACTGCAAGTTTGTCTTTTAGCTGTTGGCAGCACTTTTTGTTGATTCCTGTAGAATCATCGTGACAAAAAAATGCTACGACAGTGAAGGGGTTAACCTGTTCAACCCCATGGCCACATTACCGAAATGTAAAGGTGTCATCTAAGGACTGAGTAACAGTAGCACGAGGTGGATGGTCCATGATAATTTAAGGGTAGTGCCAGATTGTGCCAAGCTGATCTGGCACTACCCTTGAATTATCACGGTCATCTTCTGCTGTAAGGCACTGGGGTTAATGGGTTAATCAAGTAACTCATTTATCAGAAACATAAAACATCATCATCAGAAACTTCAGAAATGTATATCTCAAAACACCCAAAATGCGAGTTAAGACTGAATTTGTGAGAGAGGTTAATAAAGTAACTCATATACAGCACTATAGGGCTCGGGAAGTTCCCCGTGTTGCCTAGCAGCATCAAACCCACCATCAAGCTGCCCACGCAAGGAATAACTATCGGAACTTGGAACGTTCGCACACTCTACCAGTGCGGCAAAGTGAAGGAACTCACCCACGAGTTGAAGCGCTATCGCTGGGACATTGTAGGACTTGCAGAAGTTCGATGGACAGGCTTCGGAGAAACAACAACAGATGAAGGCCATAAAATCTGGTTCAGCGGAAAAGAAACCAAGCACGAACATGGCGTAGCTTTTATCGTAAGGAAAGAGGTGGTTGGAACTGTCATCAGCTGCACCCCCGTGTCAAGCAGACTAATCTCCATCCGCATCTCCGCCCGACCGCACAACATCACTATCATACAAGTATACGCTCCAACAGCAGACCATGATGATGAAGAATTAGAAGAATTTTACGAACAACTGGACAACATCATCAAGAAAACACCTAAGAAAGACATTCTGACTGTCCTCGGTGACTGGAATGCAAAGATCGGCCCTGACGCCTACCAACAATGGGCAGGAACAGCTGGCAAGTTTGGCCTTGGAGAAACAAATGACAGAGGCCTGCGACTTTTAGAGTTCGCAGAGAGTCACCGTCTCACCGTTGCTAATACCCTCCATCCACACAAGAAGTCAAGAACAGTGACATGGCAATCGCCAGGAGGCCTGGTCCATAACCAGATTGACTTCATCTTGCTGCCTCGACGATTCAAATCCAGCGTTAACAAAGCACAAACGAGGTCCTTTCCTGGCGCTGATATTGGCAGCGACCACAACCTCGTCCTTACTAGCCTCAAGTTGAAGCTGGCATTGAAACGAGAAGGTAGAAGCTAAAAGACCCGGAAGTAGAAGAGCTCTTCCAAGCCCAGGTGGGAGGCAGATTTGCAGCCTTGGCTACTTTGGACTGCGACGTAGACACCCTTGCTGGAAATATAAAAGAGGTGTTACTTTCTACAGCAGAAGAAGTGCTGGGGAAGCAGAGGAAGCGCAAACAGCCCTGGGTCACCGATGACATCCTCGATCTCTGTGATGAGAGGAGAGCCTGGAAGAAAAAGAGAGGCCAAGACCTCACATCAGCAAACAAGTACAGACTTGTCAACAAGAAGATCAGGAAGAGGATGAAAGAAGCCAAAGAAGATTGGATTGAAGACCAGTGTTGTAGCGTGGAAGAGGGCATGGCAAATGGCAACAGCAAGAAGGCTTATGAAACGCTAAGGACCCTCACCAAGACTCAACAGCGAACAGCCACAGTCATCGAAGACAGCAGCGGCCAACTCCTTACGGAAAACACTGCTGTACTAAACAGATGGACTGAGTACTGCCGAGACTTGTATAACTACAAGGCTGAGCCAGACACCAGCATCCTCCAAAACAACCAGGCTGGGGCCAGGAAGGCTGAAGACCTGCCAGTGTTAGCTGAAGAGGTGGAAGCAGCCGTACGCGGCCTGAAGGGAGGAAAGTCTCCAGGTGTAGACAACGTACCTGCTGAACTGTTGAAACATGGAGGAGAAGTAACAACGAAGGTCCTCACTACACTCTGTCAAAAGATCTGGGAGCAAAAGAAATGGCCAGTAGAATGGACACAGTCTCTAGTGATCCCGCTCCCCAAGAAAGGAAACCTGAAACAGTGCCAGAACTACAGAACTATCAGTCTGATAAGTCACCCTAGCAAAGTAATGCTTAGAATCATTCTCAACCGCCTCAAAACTTTCGCCGAGGAACTGCTGGCAGAAGAACAGGCTGGCTTCAGAGTTGGAAGAAGCACCGTAGAGCAGATTTTCAACTGCCGCGTCCTGATCGAGAAACATCTGCAGCATCAGCGCGAACTCTACCACAACTTCATTGATTTCAGGAAAGCATTTGATCGCGTCTGGCACGACGGACTCTGGCAAGTCATGAGATCGTTCAACATAGAGGAGGGACTGATCCAAATGATAGAAGCGCTTTACAAGAACGCCTGCAGCGCGGTTCTACTTAACAATCAGTCAGGCGAGTTCTTCAGGACGACGATCGGTGTCCGTCAAGGATGCCTGCTCTCTCCTGTCCTTTTCAACATATTCCTGGAGAAGATCATGCAGGAAACCCTCCACGACCACCATACTTCAATCTCTATTGGCGGCAGATCCCTGTGCAATCTTCGATTCGCAGACGACATTGACCTCATGGCAGGCAGCAATAGTGAGCTCCAAAACCTGACAGACAAACTTTCAAGTAGCGCAGGGTCTTATGGCATGGAGATCAGTACGGATAAAAGCAAAGTGATGATCAACACCACAAGCGACAGCAGCAGCAACATTCACATGAATGGCCAAAAGATAGAAGAGGTCAATAGCTTCAAGTACTTGGGAGCCACCCTGTCCAAAGACGGTAGTTGCATAGCAGAGATCCGTATCAGGATAGGTACAGCAACATCCGCAATGGCCAGGCTGGACAGGATATGGCGAAGTAACTCCATCAGCTTCACCATCAAGTACAGGCTTTACAAGTCCCTCATAGTGTCTATTCTACTCTACGGCTGTGAGACTTGGACACTGCTTGCAGACTCAGAAAAGAAAATCCAGGCCTTTGAGAACAAGTGCCTGAGGAAGTTGCTCCGCATCTCGTACCGCGAGCACAAGACCAACGAATATGTACGGAGCATCGTCACTTCCCTGGTGGGCCCACATGAACCCCTTCTGGCAACCGTGAAACGGCGCAAGCTTGCTTGGTTTGGCCACGTGACCCGACACAACACCTTGTCCAAGACTATCCTCCAAGGCACTCTCGAAGGAAGTCGTCGGCGAGGTCGTCAGAGAAAGAGTTGGGTCGCAAACATAAAAGAATGGACCGAACTCGAGATGTCAGACTTGCTTGCCACCGCCCAAAATAGAACTCAGTGGAGAGCACTGTCTGTTGCTGCTGCCTTTCAGTCCCCCCAACGCCCAGTTCGGGCAAGGGACTGATGATGATGATGATGATGATCAGCTGCCGTGCCGCCATCTTGAGAGGACACACTAGCCTGGCAATAGACTTCAGATAGTAGCGAAGTAGTGTTTCAACACGATTTTCTTCATGTTTCTTCCTCTTTGGAAAGAAACAAAAACAGATTCTGGTTAGCGGTTTCCTACGGTGATGGCAAGACTTGCTGTTATTGCCTATAGCACGTCACGACTTTTCTGACATTGTCCTGACAGCGATTTCCCGATGAGCACAGGAGTCGCGTATCCTCTCAAAATGGCCGCCACGACTAGCATGATGATGTCAGCTTCCCGAACCCTATAGCTATGAGCTATCAAAGTTCGTCTATCAGGCCAGGCAGATGGAATTAACTGGCTGTGAATCTGTGTTTCCGAGACGTAATTTCTAGCCATTAGCACTGAATGGACTAACGCACTACACGCACAAAAATAGACAAGCCGTGAAAACCACCCACCGAGAGTTTTGCGAATGAGGTAGAGTTGATCGACGTCCGAGCGCCCCGGCCACAGTGCCACGCCCGTCAGGAGCTCGGCAAAAACACAACCGATGGCCCACACGTCGACTGGCGGTCCGTACTGCGTGTCTCCAACCAGAAGTTCCGGTGCCCGATACCACCGAGTGGCCACGTAGTCTGTGTACTCATCACCAGGACCCGCTGACAAAGGACAAAGGGAAAACAGTTAACTCATTCTACCCCATCACCGAAATCCCCAAAATTTGCCGTTGTCCTCTGAAGACTGCATTGCAATGCAGAACGCAGATCGACCATGATAGTTCAAGGGTGATGCCAGAATAGCTTGGCGCCCATAGGCGCCAAGCTATTCTGGCATCACCCTTGAACTATCATGGTCGATCCTTATCTTGCTGTGGTGTGTCTGGGGTAGAATGAGTTAAATTGACTGAAAGTGCAAACTGATTTTCCAACAGAAATGATATTAGCATCTCAAACAAATCTTTTTTTTTTTTCCTTCTTTTATTCACACTCTGGCCGTCAGTAGGATCGCAATAGCCAAAGGTTATTTTGTATAGAGCTTTTCATTATGGTGATTCGCGCTAAATCACCTTGCCAAAAAGCGCCACCAACAGCCACAGGGTTAAATGTACTTATAAGCAAAATCATACAACTTTCATAAAAAGGTTGGGGGGTCATACTCCACAATTAATCGACCATCGGCACTTTGCAATGGTTTGGGTCTACATGTCAAGAAACTGACTATCTGCATTCTCATAATATGAAACACAAGAAATGTGCACCAGCACTTCCTCTACTGCATAGGATTTCATTGAAATTACAGGTCTCCAGCCCCCCCCCCCTCCCCCCCCCCCCCCCCCCAACAAAAAATAAAAAAATAATTTGCGGCTCTAGCTCCGACAGATGATAAATAATCAAATTGCCACCTGCCGCGTGCTATTAACCCCTTCACTAACCACCCAACTGCAAGAGGTATAGATCCTCATGAGCCCCCGCAGTTGCGGGGGCTCATGAGGATCTATGCCTCTTGCCGAAACCACTCTGTACCATGTTCCTTTGACGACTGGGGTTCTTTGACGTTGAATTATAGCAACGATCTTCGTCCACTGGCAGTCAACGGGTTAAATCACGCAATGTTCATGGAATTGCACAATATCTGTGCATCTAAAATGACCTAATCCCTAGTGCATGTAGTAGCTGCCAGTACTGTAGTACCGATGGCTGCATGCAGATGGGGGTTAAACTACGTGCCCGAACTGAAACTACAGACTAGCGCCCTCACTGCAGATCCTCGCGGGAAAGTGCACCAATGTTTTGTTTTCGCAACACAACGAACTCTAAAATTATCCTGATACCTGAAACCGGCCCAGCATATATCTGACACACTGGTTGTCTCCTTCGATTCGTTACTGCTGTAGCCAATAGAGTTAGACGAGTTAGACCCCAACCAGTGTGTCGTATCTGGCACACCCGCTAAGCCACAACGTGGATAACTTTATTGTGTGCTGAGACACAATGCCTGTGCCACAGCCTTTCAACTCCTTTCGCTTTGAAGTCTGCCAAGCAAGCAAAAGCTCCTCGTGTCTCCCAAGAACACTTTGCTCTCTGGATAGGAGCGGTAAATAACTTATGAGGTGTCGTCAATGATAACACACCAGCTGAAGGATATAAATCCCCACAATGCAAGTTTAGCGTTCGCAGATATAGTGCCTGATTAGCTTACACCTGAGAAGACGCCAAACTAATCCGCCACTACCTCTAAACTACCCAGCCTGAGCGATCCAAATATTCTACTGTTTGCCTCCGAGTATTTCTGTGGGTGTAATTTAACCAAGGAATCAGCCGCGTTGCTAACAAGAGTACATATTATTACCCTTGGGTCAGCTGCAAGAGTGAGCTAAAATCACGCGCAAGCCACTAAGCAAGGCACTCCGCAGAGCGCCTTGCTTAGTGGCTTGCGCAGGAAGTATGTTCCCTCATGTTAGACGGGCTGATGCATGTACAACACTCTCATGACAGCCGGGAAGTTCAGCGCGAATAAAATTATGCCACTATCTCACGCAAACACCCGACAAAGTATCGCGGGTGTCATCTGGCAAGGGACCCCCCACAACACCACACAATTCAACACAAACTGCACGCCTGATCAGCTCCGCACAATTACAGGCTTGCCTCAGCTGGTGGGACAAAGCTAAGATTTACAGCAACGCTAATTTCGGAACTATTAGCTGTCACCAACTGTGCTTTTTTTTTTTTTTTTTTTAACCCATTGTGTGTTGGTAGAGGTTTTAGTCGCGATGAGTCCTAAAGGAATCATCGCGACAAAAATAGCTACCGACACGCAAAGGGTTAACAACACCGACTTGCAGACTCTAGTTTACTAAACTATTTCCAAGAAAAAATAACAAATGCACTTTTATGAGCAATGTTTCAGATACTGTTTTCAAACCGTCGTGGGCAGTCGTTGTAAGGTGTCAAATATATATACATAGATACTAAACAGTTGTAACTAATTGTACCCCAAGAGCGAAATCCCCAAATTTTACCGTTGTTCTCTGAAGACTGCATTGCAGTGCAAGACACAGATCGACCATGATAGATCAAGGGTGATGCCAGAATAACTTGGCGCCCATAGGTGCCAAGCTATTCTGACATCACCCTTGAACTATCATGGTCGATCCATGTCTTGCTGTGCTGTGTCTGGGGTAGAATGAGTTAAGTGATTGTGTGTTGGTCTGTGATTTATTACCTCAGAGCCTAAATCCGTCATGTCTAAAATCGCAGGCCAGCACACATAACTTGCAGACATATCACGTTCTCGTGAAAAGGACTACCGGAACTTCTTCCTTGTTACTGGTGGTCCGAGATAGCGATGGTACAGAAGACCGGCTTTGCATATTATGTTTCAAGTCTCTTTCACGAATGCAATCACACTACATTAGTATTATTGATTGTACATTGCTTAACGTCCCGACAGCAACAAGGCTTTCTCAGGACGTGCCTGCACTGCTTGTGAAAAAAAAAAACTAAACAGAACATTGAATGTATCTCGCCAGCCAGTCAAATACGTTAAATAAACCTAACACATGGGGCCTAAATAAAGCTAAGACCATTTAGCAACACACATCCAATATTAAGAGGCAGTGCAGACAGTAGGGAGATTTTTAAAAAGGCAAATACAGGTGAATGGACCTCGGGTAGACAGAAACACATGCCCCAGAAAAGAGAGGAAAACCCACCCTGTGGGGCTGACCAGGGTGACCCTGGAAACTAAAAAGTACCTAACCCCCACCTAAGTCCCCCAGGGCAGACCCGGGTGGGGGACATTAGTATTATTACCGTAAGAGTCACTAAGTATTGATCTATACAAAATAAAAAATAAAAATGCCCTTGTCAGATATATTTTCTTTGTGAAGAGTTCAGAGAGCGCTGAGTCTCTGTCACAGTCACAATGTCTTAGTTCCAAAGTATAGATCTGGGGACAAACAAGGTTTAACATTAATCCTGCTAGCTGAGCCAGAGCCTGCCGTTTCTTGGAGACCGAGACAAACAACAGAACACCATTCTTCTGCAAGTGTCACTGATCCTCATGGGCCCCCCGCAAACTGCGGGTGTGGGGTGGGGGGGGGGAGCTGATGCGGATCGGTGCCTCTTGCTTGCGGACATGCAGAACGATCTGCACCTTGATATGACTCGTTATATCCATGTCCACCTACTCCGGCTGAGAGGGAGGGGGGGAGGGGGGGCGGGGGGTCACGGGTAAATGCTTCTCATTGAGAACAACCCTCAGACGCGCCCTCCCCCCACCCCTCCACACACACGCTTCCCCTTTTCCCCATAGAATGATAGAGTGGACACGCATTTTGTTTGTGAATTCAACGACCACAAGCCACAACCGTCCACGTAGCGTGGATTCGAAGTGATGTCAGTAAGAGGCATAGATAGATCCTCATGAGCCCCCGCAACTGGGGGGGGGGGGGGTTCATGAGGACCTATGTCTCCAGCATTCGCGCTTTTTCTGGGCAGGTTAACGCGTCGAGCCCTGAGGTCCAAATTGCAAAATCTCGAGTTAGTCCCTGAAACTCTGGGTATATTACAGCTCAGGAGACGGGCAGAATCTCGAGTTAGTCCCTGAAACTCTGGGTATATTACAGCTCAGGAGACGGGCAGAATCTCGAGTTAGTCCCTGAAACTCTGGGTATATTACAGCTCAGGAGACGGGCAGAATCTCGAGTTAGTCCCTGAAACTCTGGGTATATTACAGCTCAGGAGACGGGCAGAATCTCGAGTTAGTCCCTGGAACTCTGGGTATATTACAGCTCAGGAGACGGGCAGAATCTCGAGTTAGTCCCTGGAACTCTGGGTATATTACAGCTCAGGAGACGGGCAGAATCTCGAGTTAGTCCCTGAAACTCTGGGTATATTACAGCTCAGGAGTCGGGCAGAATCTCGAGTTAGTCCCTGAAACTCTGGGTATATTACAGCTCAGGAGACGGGCAGAATCTCGAGTTACTCCTGGAACTCTGGGTATATTTATTACACCTCAGGAGACGGGCAGAATCTCGAGTTAGTCCCTGAAACTCTGGGTATATTACACCTCAGGAGACGGGCAGAATCTCGAGTTAGTCCCTGAAACTCTGGGTATATTACAGCTCAGGAGACGGGCAGAATCTCGAGTTAGTCCCTGAAACTCTGGGTATATTACAGCTCAGGAGACGGGCAGAATCTCGAGTTAGTCCCTGGAACTCTGGGTATATTACAGCCCAGGAGACGGGCAGAATCTCGAGTTAGTCCCTGAAACTCTGGGTATATTACAGCTCAGGAGACGGGCAGAATCTCGAGTTAGTCCCTGGAACTCTGGGTATATTACAGCTCAGGAGACGGGCAGAATCTCGAGTTAGTCCCTGAAACTCTGGGTATATTACAGCTCAGGAGTCGGGCAGAATCTCGAGTTAGTCCCTGAAACTCTGGGTATATTACAGCTCAGGAGACGGGCAGAATCTCGAGTTACTCCTGGAACTCTGGGTATATTTATTACACCTCAGGAGACGGGCAGAATCTCGAGTTAGTCCCTGAAACTCTGGGTATATTACAGCTCAGGAGACGGGCAGAATCTCGAGTTAGTCCCTGAAACTCTGGGTATATTACAGCTCAGGAGACGGGCAGAATCTCGAGTTAGTCCCTGAAACTCTGGGTATATTACAGCTCAGGAGACGGGCAGAATCTCGAGTTAGTCCCTGAAACTCTGGGTATATTACAGCTCAGGAGACGGGCAGAATCTCGAGTTAGTCCCTGAAACTCTGGGTATATTACAGCTCAGGAGACGGGCAGAATCTCGAGTTAGTCCCTGGAACTCTGGGTATATTACAGCTCAGGAGACGGGCAGAATCTCGAGTTAGTCCCTGGAACTCTGGGTATATTACAGCTCAGGAGACGGGCAGAATCTCGAGTTAGTCCCTGAAACTCTGGGTATATTACAGCTCAGGAGTCGGGCAGAATCTCGAGTTAGTCCCTGAAACTCTGGGTATATTACAGCTCAGGAGACGGGCAGAATCTCGAGTTACTCCTGGAACTCTGGGTATATTTATTACACCTCAGGAGACGGGCAGAATCTCGAGTTAGTCCCTGAAACTCTGGGTATATTACACCTCAGGAGACGGGCAGAATCTCGAGTTAGTCCCTGAAACTCTGGGTATATTACAGCTCAGGAGACGGGCAGAATCTCGAGTTAGTCCCTGAAACTCTGGGTATATTACAGCTCAGGAGACGGGCAGAATCTCGAGTTAGTCCCTGGAACTCTGGGTATATTACAGCCCAGGAGACGGGCAGAATCTCGAGTTAGTCCCTGAAACTCTGGGTATATTACAGCTCAGGAGACGGGCAGAATCTCGAGTTAGTCCCTGGAACTCTGGGTATATTACAGCTCAGGAGACGGGCAGAATCTCGAGTTAGTCCCTGAAACTCTGGGTATATTACAGCTCAGGAGTCGGGCAGAATCTCGAGTTAGTCCCTGAAACTCTGGGTATATTACAGCTCAGGAGACGGGCAGAATCTCGAGTTACTCCTGGAACTCTGGGTATATTTATTACACCTCAGGAGACGGGCAGAATCTCGAGTTAGTCCCTGAAACTCTGGGTATATTACAGCCCAGGAGACGGGCAGAATCTCGAGTTAGTCCCTGAAACTCTGGGTATATTACAGCTCAGGAGACGGGCAGAATCTCGAGTTACTCCTGGAACTCTGGGTATATTTATTACACCTCAGGAGACGGGCAGAATCTCGAGTTAGTCCCTGAAACTCTGGGTATATTACACCTCAGGAGACGGGCAGAATCTCGAGTTAGTCCCTGAAACTCTGGGTATATTACAGCTCAGGAGACGGGCAGAATCTCGAGTTAGTCCCTGAAACTCTGGGTATATTACAGCTCAGGAGACGGGCAGAATCTCGAGTTAGTCCCTGAAACTCTGGGTATATTACAGCTCAGGAGACGGGCAGAATCTCGAGTTAGTCCCTGGAACTCTGGGTATATTACAGCTCAGGAGACGGGCAGAATCTCGAGTTAGTCCCTGGAACTCTGGGTATATTACAGCTCAGGAGACGGGCAGAATCTCGAGTTAGTCCCTGAAACTCTGGGTATATTACAGCTCAGGAGTCGGGCAGAATCTCGAGTTAGTCCCTGAAACTCTGGGTATATTACAGCTCAGGAGACGGGCAGAATCTCGAGTTACTCCTGGAACTCTGGGTATATTTATTACACCTCAGGAGACGGGCAGAATCTCGAGTTAGTCCCTGAAACTCTGGGTATATTACACCTCAGGAGACGGGCAGAATCTCGAGTTAGTCCCTGAAACTCTGGGTATATTACAGCTCAGGAGACGGGCAGAATCTCGAGTTAGTCCCTGAAACTCTGGGTATATTACAGCTCAGGAGACGGGCAGAATCTCGAGTTAGTCCCTGAAACTCTGGGTATATTACAGCTCAGGAGTCGGGCAGAATCTCGAGTTAGTCCCTGAAACTCTGGGTATATTACAGCTCAGGAGTCGGGCAGAATCTCGAGTTAGTCCCTGAAACTCTGGGTATATTACAGCTCAGGAGACGGGCAGAATCTCGAGTTACTCCTGGAACTCTGGGTATATTTATTACACCTCAGGAGACGGGCAGAATCTCGAGTTAGTCCCTGAAACTCTGGGTATATTACAGCTCAGGAGACGGGCAGAATCTCGAGTTAGTCCCTGGAACTCTGGGTATATTACACCTCAGGAGACGGGCAGAATCTCGAGTTAGTCCCTGAAACTCTGGGTATATTACAGCTCAGGAGACGGGCAGAATCTCGAGTTAGTCCCTGAAACTCTGGGTATATTACAGCTGAGGAGACGGGCAGAATCTCGAGTTAGTCCCTGAAACTCTGGGTATCGGCTCAGGAGACGGGCAGAATCTCGAGTTAGTCCCTGAAACTCTGGGTATATTACAGCTCAGGAGACGGGCAGAATCTCGAGTTAGTCCCTGAAACTCTGGGTATATTACAGCTCAGGAGACGGGCAGAATCTCGAGTTAGTCCCTGAAACTCTGGGTATATTACAGCTCAGGAGACGGGCAGAATCTCGAGTTAGTCCCTGAAACTCTGGGTATATTACAGCTCAGGAGACGGGCAGAGGTCGATCCACCGTCTTTAGTGCCGTGTCAGGTCTCAGGGATTAACCTTCGGGTCGTGGAAACATTCCTTTCTCAGTGTCTGCAGCAGAAGTGACCTGGACTCAAGCGAGGCTTCCGCAGCCGGGAGGCACCTACCGAATCCCGGGGCCAATCCATGTTTGTTTATTCTTCAATAATACGCCATACAAAACATGGCCCTTATAATACGACAAATCGCACGCAAATGACTCCAACGCGGCACATCAAGGTCCGGCAAACGTCTTGAGAAAACGGCACCATCCACATGAAGAATAGCTCCACACGAGACTCAACACCGTTGAGACAGTGCATGGGTACCAAATCAATAGGGCTGATGCCTGCCTCTCTCATGCCGCTGGCCCCAAATATATGTTTTTTTTTTTTTTGTTGTTTGTTTGTTTTTCTGGTGGAAATGCTCAAGCTGCGTTCAATCTATTACAAAGTCAGTTCGTTCCTCCCACACCTGCCGGCATATAGGCTGTCAGGTACCACCTGTTCTAACCCGTGACTAAGTAGCCGCATGATGACCGTGTCAGGGTTTACCGCGTACCATATCAGTTGTACTAAAGACAGCAAACTTCAGCCTCTTCTATTTGACGAGAGACGACACAGCTGTCAAGCACTAGAGGTATAAATCCTCATCATGCAGAGGCAGGTGGACGTGAGATAAAATGAGTGTTGCAGGAACTGAAAGTACGCGGCATTCGGAGTATCGCCCTCCCTACGCCGGACCAAACCACCGCCAATCGGCACTGATTATCATAAGCCAATCCACATGATAATCTATTCCTCTCGCTAGCTGTGGCAGGTCCCATTAACTCCTAAGACAGAGGCAGTCGTGTGAGTGTTGTCTACGATTCTATCTGACACTGCGCTTCTGTTCTGGCTACCTGGGTTTTTTCGTTTGTTTTACACTTGAATTTGGAGACACACACACACATACCAACCACTCCCTGCCTCAATGGCATCAACTGAATCTACAAGCGGCACAGATCTTCATGAGCCCTTGGCGACTTCTGGGGCTCATGAAAGCTCCCAAGTCCGATTGGTGACCCAATCTTTACGTCTGTTCCACAGTCGCAGTAAGTTGAAGCGACGTTCGATTGATCAAAATGACAAATGAGAAATATTGAATAGCAAAGCTAACACACTCGTACAATGTATGCTGTGGTACAACTGATTAAAAAAAAAAAAGAAAAAAAAAAGAAGAAATAGAAAAGATTGACATTGTAAAGTGCCTGCCTGCATTCATATCACGCTGCTTGAGAACGCGATTATCACTATCGTATAAAAGGCCGCATAGAAAGCATTCTACTAGCGACTCACCGACGCAAATCACAATTTCATGAAGTGATAAGAAATGCATGAAATGATCGAGAACGGATTATTGTCATGGGGGTTCAGACACATCTAAACAAAACCCATTCATCTGAAAGAGGCCTTGATTCTCATGAGCACCAGATGGAAGCTGGCCAATTTACTTCTGCTCCTATGACAGCCGAGGCGACAGGGTTTGCGCCAATGACTGTGACGCGCCCTAACAATTTCTCCAGCATGGCTGCAATCCGTCACGGCGATCATTAATTTTCTAGACAGATCGCGAAGCCGGATATTTTAAAATGAATACGGTCAGATCAAGGATGACGAACCTTTCACCACACGTGCCACACTGGGGAAATGGAGCTGTCATTACAGCAGAGCTCCGCATGGCCAGTCCCCGATTGGCTTGATGCCTGGAGATGCATGCATGAAAAGGCCAATGGGGGCTTGAGCTGGTACCAATGACAATGCTCGATCCCGTGTTTGCAACTAGCTGGTCTGTGATTTTGGACCTTACGGCCACAAGGCCGTAGAGTCCAAAATCACAGACCAGCCCACGTTATGACACGGCGTTTTGTCAGTGTCAGTACCAAAATCCGAGGGCGATGTCAGTTATAACCGACGATCCACAAACTGTCCTACGCCGGTTTGCCAATAGAAGAAAAATAGTTTGAGATATGAAATGGCGGATCAGACATAGTCCTCAACGCTTGAGTACCTTTTTTGTGGTAGTATTTATAGCTCTTGACAAACTGGCAAAAAATCAGATCCATTGAGGATATTTTGTTTTTTGCCGTGGTGCCTGTAGCATTGACACAGGATTCGATTGATTTATGGTTGTATTTTTCTTCTGCTTTTCCTTGTACCTACAGCAGACAGAACAGAAAAATGACGTCAGTTTTCAACAGAACAACATATATAATGACTTCTGTTTCTGAACACGGCAAGTCTGACAGATCTTTCACAATGCGGTCAAAGCATTGGCAGAATTCTACCGCACTCTAAACTGACTCTCTACTATCAGCACCCGTGTTTGTTTGTGTTCTTGTTCCTGGTTTTGTACAAATTCCACAAGGACATCTTGTACAAATTCCACATGGACGTCTTGTACAAATTCCACAAGGACGTCTTGTACAAATTCCACAAGGACGTCTTGCAACTTTAACAAATGCTCAGACATCAGTGGTTGACAAACACTAAATTGTAAACATACACAAATTCAACTCAACAGAACTAACCAAAATATTTCCCTAGTATTTAACACATTCATCCGCAAGACACGACAGTAATGATAGTTTAAGGGTATTTCCAGACTGGCAGGTTCAAAGCCAATTTGGGACTGCCCTTGAACTATCATCTTCCACTGCCCATGCGCAATCTTTACTGTGCACCTCAAAATTTGCGAAGAAGTGTGAATGCGTTGTCACAACTCCATGGGTGACAGTGTGAACGATTGAAAACGATCCACAAACTACCTATGGCAACAGGAGACATGAATTCTCATGAGCCCCTGCCGCAGATGCAGGGTGTAATTGTGACTGAGATGCAGGGTGTAATTGTGACCGAGATGCAGGGTGTAATTGTGACTGAGATGCAGGGTGTAATTGTGACTGAGATGCAGGGTGTAATTGTGACTGAGATGCAGGGTGTAATTGTGAATGCAGACGCAGGGTGTAATTGTGACTGAGATGCAGGGTGTAATTGTGACTGCAGACGCAGGGTGTAATTGTGAATGCAGACGCAGGGTGTAATTGTGACTGAGATGCAGGGTGTAATTGTGACTGCAGACGCAGGGTGTAATTGTGACTGCAGATGCAGGGTGTAATTGTGACTGCAGACGCAGGGTGTAATTGTGACTGAGATGCAGGGTGTAATTGTGACTGAGATGCAGGGTGTAATTGTGACTAAGATGCAGGGTGTAATTGTGTCTGCAGACGCAGGGTGTAATTGTGACTGAGATGCAGGGTATAATTGTGACTGCAGACGCAGGGTGTAATTGTGACTGAGATGCAGGGTGTAATTGTGACTGCAGACGCAGGGTGTAATTGTGACTGCAGACGCAGGGTGTAATTGTGACTGCAGACGCAGGGTGTAATTGTGACTGCAGACGCAGGGTGTAATTGTGACTGCAGACGCAGGGTGTAATTGTGACTGCAGACGCAGGGTGTAATTGTGACTGCAGATGCAGGGTGTATTTGTGACTGCAGGCGCAGGGTGTACACATATTTGTGACTGCAGACGCAGGGTGTATTTGTGACTGCAGGCGCAGGGCTCATGAGAATGTATGCCTCTTGAAGAACTCTGCTTCAACCAAAATGCTGAAATTCAGCTTTCTGGAATTTTGAAAAGCCGAATCAGCCTCAGTCTAGGACCCATGCAACTCCTACTCATCAATACAACCTCAGTAAGCAAAATCCAATCAAGCCGACATCGGCCGCACCTGGACCGCACACACTGAGCCGCTGCTGCGAGTGAGCCAGCGGCTGTGGCCGATGTCCGCCCGATGACCATTTTGCCCGCCGTGACCACACAGCATTGCGCTTATTATTTAACTCATTCTACCCCAAGACCGAAATCCTTAAATTTTGCCGTTGTCTTCTGAAGACTGCATTGGCCGCAGTGCAGGTCACAGATAGACCATAATTGTTCAAGGGTGATGCCAGAATAACTTGGCGCCTGTAGGCGCCAAGCTATTCTGGCAACACCCTTGAACTAGCATGGTCGATCCTTATCTTCCTGTGCCGTGTGTCTGGGGTAGAATGAGTTAATCAAACCGATCCCGGAACGGAGCACCAGCTGACAAGCCACCCAACAAGTGCCGTGTATACGCACTAAAGTGAAAGCCAGCCAAGTGTGAACTCCCAGCCGGTAAGCGGGCAAGGCAAAGCTCCACAAACAACAGAGGGGTACACGGCGCACTCGTAACTCCTCATGCTTGTGTGCGGGTGTGGGATTTTTTACCTTACGGCCTGGAGCCGCAAGGTCCAAAGTCACAGACCGCCACACAAAAACACCGGGCGCTGAAAATAATGGCGTGCTAATAGTTGCGGTACCGTTATGACGTGAGAATACACAGTCGTTTCACGAGATTTTACGCCTCTTGCTGATGGAAATTGCTGGCAGTTTAACCCTATGGCTGTCGGTAGTGAGATCATTTGGTCGAGGTGATTCCGAGAATCACCGACCTCGACCAAAATCGCTACCGACACCCAAAGGGCTACCAATATCAAGTCTACGCCCTTACGGCGTCAGTGCAGGTCTGCGATACTGGACCTTCACACCGTACGGTCCAAAATCACGGACCAGCACACGTGGGTGTGTAGCTCGCAATAATACCACCGCGCTGATTTAAAAAAAAAAAATTCCTGCAGCCTGGGGTCGGTAAACAAAAGAAGGGCCAGCTGACTACATCGGTGAGACTGGAACCCGGCCAAACGTCACCGACCCGTGATTCCTGTGAGTGTTTCTCGGCTGACATTTTGTCACTGAGCTAGCATATATATATGCGTGTGTGTGTGTGTGTGTATTATACCTGCAACTCGCGCACTGCCAGAATATGGCACAATCAAACCTGAGACTTCATCCTTTGTGTCGGTCACCTCAACCCTTATCATTCGCAATACACCAGCGTGTGAAATAAGTTTGACTAAAATAGTTCAAGGGTAGTGCCAGAATAGAGGCGCCAAGCTATTCTGGCACTACCCTTGAACTAAAGCCATTGGTCTATATCATTATCTGTAAGTACTATAATGCAGCTTGCATATGGCAGTGTACAGATTTGATGCTTTTGGCCTCTGTATGATATGGGGTAATCAGGTGGACATCTTGCAGTTAACCCTTTGGCTGTCAGTAGCGCTTTTTGTCCAGGGGCGATTTCTACCGGAATCGCCTAGACAAAAAGCGCTACCGACAGCCAAAGAGTTAACCTAACAAGTTACAGCCTAAGCCCAGACAGAGGATGACATAATATACCTGAGTTGGGAAAGACTGATCAAGTCGAAATTCCAAAATTTCAGAGTTGTCTTCAGGAGCTAGACTGATCATGATAGTTCAAGGATGGAGCCTAGAGGTACCAAACTATTCTGGCGTTACCTTTGAACTATCATGGTCAAGACTACACCACGAACAAAACGAGTAGATGGACACCTCATTTGAGGTGGTTGCCTGAACCGGTTTGGCTGCAGATAATTGTAATGTTGCATTCACTTGCCAAAAAGAAGTACTGCTGTGTTACCGTGCGGGTGACTTTAGGGCCTAAAACCACACGTTCCAAAATCATAGACCAGCACACAAATAAAACTGTTGGCTGCGAATTAGCATGACTGTGTGTGCACCGTGAAACCCACCAAATGATGTACATGCATTCAACATAATTTGCCTCATGGATGCTTCTTGGCTTCCAGTACCAGTTACAGCTGGCCACAAGTCACATTATATATATTTAACTCATTCAGCCTGACGCACGTATTTCCCAAATTTTGGAGGCGCCATCTAACGACTATGCACATGTTGCAGGAGACAGATCGACCATGATAAAATTCAAGGGTAGTGCCAGATTAGCTTGGTGCCAAGGTAATCTGGCACTACCCTCAAATTATCATGGTTGACCCATCTCCTGCTGCAGTGCGTCAGGGATGAATGGGTTAAATATATATACAGCCTGGAAGTAACCAATATACTCACCCAGTAAGCAAAAGTCTGCAAGCTGACGTCGGCTGCAAAGGGCCCGTGCGCAGGCCCACTGCAGCCAACGTCAGCCTGAAGACCTTTTGCTTACTGGAATGAAACCATCTAATAGCTTTCACAGCCAAACCGTTTCCTAGTAGAGTGTAGTGTTCAGAAAATTTAAAATAACATTAATGACAAGCCATTTGGCTGTAGAACTGAAGAGGACACATTTGCCAAATGGCCAGGCACTTCTGTACATGTAGAATGTACGCATTACCAGCCCTGGCACATGACCAAAGTGTTAACTCCCACGTTAAGTCCAGATCAATTTATCTATTTTTGCGGAAAGGTTAGAATGGAAAAAGGATAAGCCAGCTAAAGCCACGTTCGGTGATAACTAATGAGCAAATGGTCCTTGGGCCAACATTTGCTACAGTGGTCTGTAGGCCATCTATGGCAAGCATCAGCCTGAGAAACTGATAACCAGTGAACGCACTATCTGAAGTGCAAGGACTACAATTGTCCACAGCTAACACACAGTGTTGCCACAGCACACATACTGTTCTAAAATTGTAAAATGAACATTACTGTACATGCTGATTTGTGATCTTGGTCCACACCGCTCTTTGCCACAATGTCCAAAATCATAAACCAGCGCATATATACATGTACACAAAATCTCGAAGAAGTGTTTCTTTAAAATCTATCCATTCTTTTGAATAAATGAACCAACTTCTACATCTCTTTTAAAGATAATGTCTCAAGGATTTTGGGTCCAAAGATCCATATGCACTTAATTTAGAAATTACATACAACCATGAAAACAGTCCGTTTGGAAGATCACAGTTGCATGCAGGAAAACAGGTTACAAAGAAATGAGACTGCTGCCCGAGTTGAGAGACTTGACAGAAATGAAAACAACCTAGCAACGCATTTCCTGATGAAATACCACACACAGTCACAAAATTTCCCCCCATACGCAGGCAAGGTGGCTGCGTGCACATGGGGTTAACCCCTTCACTGCTGAGAAAATGTAAACACACCACCCATTAAATACAAGAGGCATAGATCCTCATGAGCCCCCACAATTGCGGGGGCTCATGAGGATCTATGCCTCTTGCTGAAACCGGTCTGCATCCTTGTTCCTTTGATGGCTGGGGTTCTTTGACGTTGAAGTTAAATCTTCTTCTTCGCATGAACTTGAAGAGTCAGGATCTCGCGAACGTTGATGACTCTGCGCCGACATGCAACCGGGTCAACGATTTGAAAAACACACTCTCAGTCCACTGGCAGTGAAGGGGTTGAAAAAGGATCATTCATGACGTGTCATGCGCATGATATGAGAAAAATCAATCGTACTCACTCAATATCCTTGCAAATCCGAAGTCACACAACTTGACTTGTCCCTGCCGTGTGATCAGTATGTTTTCTGGCTTCACGTCTCTGTGGATTGTCTGTGGGGTAAAAAAAAAAAAAAGTAACAATATTGTAACCACCCAATGTGCAAAAGGTCCTCGGGACAAAGTTAGCTGCAGTCGGCCCACACAGCGTTGTGCAACAACCAACTGTTGTCCCGATAACCTTTTGCTTACAAAACATAGGTTTCAGACATATCTTCACTGTGTGAAAATATTCAGCGCTTCCTTAGTATGCAGGTACCACAGTGTGAATAAAGACCATATTATGTGTGCTGGCCTGTGATGTTGGACCTTACAGTCTGCAGACACAAGGTCCAAAAACACAGACCAGGTTGCACTTCAATTCCAGGATGCACTTCAAGAGAAAGGACACACTTTTTTTATCCTTCTGGTGTCACTGTCAGTAGCGATTTTGGTCGAAGTGACTCCAGCAGAAATCATCTTGCCAAAATCGCTAATAATACCCAAAGTTTTTTTTGTTTTATTAACCTTATCATTCGGAATACACCAGTGTGTGAAATAAGTTAGGCAAAAATAGTTCAAGGATAGTGCCAGAATAGCTTGGCGCCTCTAGGCGCCAAGCTATTCTGGCACCACCCTTGAACTAAAGCCATTGGTTTATATCGTTATCTGTAAGTATATGATGTAGCTTGCATATATGGCAGTGTACAAATTTGCAGCTTTTAGTCTCAGTATGATATGGGTTAAAGGTCAATTGTGTAATACATACATGTGCAAGTGACATGTTCATGAAAACAAAAGATGCTGCGCTTTGTATTTCACATCAATCAAACCGCAACCATGGCCAGAGGGATAATAAAGCCAATAACATTTTGTTTGATGCCTTTTGCATAAAAGTGGCTTACGTGGAGTAAGACTTTATTATATCACTCCCATCGACAACCAATGCCCATAAAATGAATTTGAAAAGCACAGAATAAATTTCTGACATTTGACATGACTGAATAGGTGTGGCCCCCAAATCACGAGCTACAAATATATGACGGAAAACTATTTTCCATCATTTCTCATGTCACATTTTTTTTTTTTTTAAAGAAAAGAAAAACCAAATGTCACCAAAAATTCTGGCAGAACAAAAACATAACACACACGCACAATAATAATTTTAAAAAACACCAAAAAAGCCCAACACATACAGGTACACACACACACGCACAAAAGACCTTGTGTGGTGTCCCTTATCATTTCTCAAATTTCTCCGGAGAGTGATTTGGAGAGGACAGCAAACACCTCGTCCTCATGATTTATTGTGCGAATGGTGCATTCAAGATCAGTTAACTGTAGGATGCACTTCTTCAATAATTCTGCCAAAATTCTGTTCATGTGAATAATGGATTTGCCGGGCAGAAAGTAAACAGAAAAACTGACAAGTCAAGTGTAAAATGTCACATGAATTCCTTATGCAGAGACAGATGATCTGCTAGACAGAAAGTCTGTATGCATGACAATGACACCTTGGATGAATGAGACATAAAGTACTGTTTTAGCTTTTATGGCTGCATGCACACACTGCATGGGGTTGGGGTGGGGGTTGGAGCGAGGGTTGGGGTGGTGGTGGTGGTAGTGGTGGTGGGGGGGGGGGGGGGTTAACTACATGTAGTAAAGCACAATTTATTTTACTTGATGACGCACCTATTCACTGCTGAGAAAAACTGGACTGTGTTCACGTTTTCTTGACAGTGAAGGTGTTAACCTCCATGTGCATTTAGCCACCAGTACTTTGAATGACACTGCTGGCTGCATGCACAAGGGGGATTAACCAAGGATTTTTCTTAAAAGACAGAATTTCAATGCAAATTATCATAAATGAATTCATATCAATGCATGAATATTACTTACGTTGTACTGATGACAGAAATTAACTGCTAACAATGTCTGATATATTATCCTTTTCACCATCCCCTCTGGCAACCTGCAAAAAAAAGGGGAATTCATTTTTAATGTGTGTACCATTGCAGCATACTAAGAGTCACCGACGGCTGATTAGACGTAACAGGTAGATCTTGCTAGGTGTGATGCGCACATTTCATTACCGGTAAGTCGGATCTCTATAGTATCAAAGACTGCAAGAAGTTGGTCCAAAAGAATGTGCAGTTTAGAAAAAAAAAAGCACAGACCTGACAGAGCCCACAGTAGTATTATTTACTATAGCTACCCACCTACCACCCCACTCTAACAGCCCCACGGGAGCATTTCCAAATTTGGGAAGTGTTACATAACGATTATGTACCAGTTGCAGGAGGTGGATTGACCATGAATATTCAAGGGTAGTGCCAGATTAGCTTGGCGCCTGAAGGCGCCAAGCTAATCTGTCACTACCCTTGAATTATCATGGTCAATCAATTTCCTGCTTTGGGGTGTTGGGACTAAAAGGGTCAAATGAGCTAAGAGAGGTGAAAAATACACTCAGCAAGTGTAAATATATTTATGTCAAAACATGCTAACCCTTTGGCTGTCAGCAGCATGTTCGGTCAAGATGATTCCTGCATTGGTCTTTAACCCATAACATACTGAGGCTAAAAGCTTCAAATTTATACACTGCCACTATGCAAGCTACATTATAGTACTTACAGATAAGGATATAGACCAATGGTTTTAGTTCAAGGGTGGTGCCAGAATATCTTGGCGCCTCTAGGCGCCAAGCTATTCTGGCACTACCCTTGAACTATTTTAGTCAACTCTCATTTCACACACTTCAGAACCAGGCACTGCGTATCATCACCGGCGCAATGAGATCCACACCAATTGAAAAGATGGAAGAGACAACAGGCATCCCACCCCTGCGCATGAGAAGAGATTGCAAAGCCTTGACACAGTCCACAAAGATCAAGTCTTCCAAAGACCATCCTATGAATGCTAGGATGAAACAACCAACCTCAGAGAGACTGAAAAGATCAAGCTTTGTGAAGGAGACGAGAGCACTGCAGAGAAAACACCAGGCAAAGCTGCCTGCGCAGGTAGAGGCTCTGAATCCTGCTAGCGACCTTCCACCTTGGGAAAGTAAGCCAGAAAACATCACCATCTCTTCCACGGTACCCTACATCACCACCAGAGATGAGCACAGCACTGTGAGCAAGAAAGCCCTGACACTGGCCATGCTCGAAGAAAAGTATCCCCAGGAAGCATGGATACGGGCATACACGCATGGATCAGCCACAGATGCAGTTCAGGATGGAGGGGCTGGGGTGTACATTCAGTACCCAAACGGAAAATGGCAGGCAGAGGCAGTACCAACAGGCCTTCACTGCACAAATTACAGAGCTGAGGTGGAAGCCCTGGTCCACGCAGCTAACACCCTTAGTGGCACTGCAGACCCTGATGCCCAGATTGTCTTCCTTACTGATGCCATGTCTGTCCTTGAGGAAGCAACAGCAAGCAAACTGCCACGTCTACAAGAGGCACTGCAAAACATCAAGTGCACCAGACTGGTGCTGCAGTGGATCCCTTCACACTGTGGCATCTACGGCAATGAAGAAGCTGACAGAATGGCAAAAGTGGGCGCAGAGAAAGAACAAGATGAAAATGGAGTCGGCTTCACAGAGATGAAGACCATCATTAAGTCTGTGTACAGACCACCACAACGGCCCATAGACAGTTACCATCAGCTGTCCAGACAAGAGCAGGTGACCATCTTTCGTCTGAGGACCGGGCACAACCGACTCAATTTCCACCTGCACAGACGCTTCCACCTCGTGCCATCTCCCCTGTGCCCTTGTGGAGAAGCAGAGCAGACCACAGAGCACATCCTCCAGGACTGTGGGAACCACCAGCCGCTGAGGGAGGAGATATGGCCGAAGCCCGCCACTCTACAAGAGAAACTGTACGGGCCTGTGGAGGCGCTACAGAAGACCACAGATTTCATTTTGAGAGCCAAACTCCAAGTGTGACGGCGTTCGAGAAGAAGAAGAAGAATTTCACACACTGGTGTATTCCGAATGATAAAGGTTAAGTGATTCCTGCAGGAATCACCTCAACCAAACATGCTATCGACATCCAAAGGATTAAACCCCAGTTTCCTAGTGACAGGACACTTCAGTAGCATGCCTTGCAGCATTCATTAATCTATTTGGCCCTGATGCACCACAGCATGAGATCTATTGACCATGATAATTCAAGGGTAGTTCCAGATTAGCATGGCGCCATCAGGTGCCAAGCTAATCTGGCACTACCCTTGAAATTTCATGATTGATCCATCTCCTGCAACTGGTACATAGTCCTTAGATGACACCTAAACAATCTGGGGTTAAATGGATTAACTAGCACTACACTGCTGAATTTAACCCAGCTCATGCATGCAGCCACCAATAGTGTTTCCATTACTGGTGGCTGCATGCATGCATAAGTGGGGTTGAGTGATAATTCATTTCATCGTTCAGGTGAAACTTACCCCCTTGGATGTCTGTCGAGCTCATTAAGCAGTGTGTGATCGACATAGTCAAAGACTAGGTGAAGACGCTTCTTTCGTCGGAACACTTCTATCAGACGAACAAGATTTGGATGCTTCAATTGCTGTAGGAAAAAAAAAATCAAATGATTCTTTGACAAAAGAACACTTCCAAAAAATGTGCTGATATCACAAGAGGCAAAAATTCTCACGAGACCCTGCAACTGCAGGCCCTCATGAAATTGAAAATGTTTGTCTCTTGCTGGCAATGATCAGCCTCAGCTATATCATTGTTCCGTAGATAGAGGCACTTATCAGGGTATAAAGCAATGACTAAAGGCACTGTGCATTCAACGGCTTTCTTTCCAATTGGACATAAAATTGCACTCGGCTCTTTTACGACATTACATTTCAATTCAAGGTCAACTACTTAATGACTGTAAGGTCTAAATTATTATGTGCAAATGCCCGGCTATAAAAATTTAAGACCGTGTACTCATTCAATGGATAAGAACAGAGTTACAGTCTTTATTATGTCTACAAGCAGTGAAACAGAGGGCAGGAAAGAGAAAAAACATTAACCCTTTGGCTGTTTGTAGCTACAGACAGCCAAAGGGATAACAGAAAGCAAATAATGCTGTTGTATCCATAACTGGTACATAATTTACTTTGCCAACTAACATTTTCCCCTCTTTGCTTAAGTTGTTGAAAAAAGATGATGACATTTCACATTACTATTAAACCATGAAAACATTAACATGAACTGATGAAGAGCACAGTAATCGACAAACCTAAAATCACACACACGTTCATATGCGCGTACACACACAAATACACACACACACACTACCTTTATCTACACACACCATCTAGGAAGACACAAAGGTTAAGCACAATACATTAACAATACATTGACATAGTTATCACACTTAAAAACAACTGACAAACCACACACAAAACAGGAAACAAAAATAGAACGTTTTAGACAATCAGCCAAGCCTCTAATATTGTCTTTGAAATTCAATAACAAATATATATGCACACGAACAAATATATCATGTATGCACTGAAAACACAAACCTTGAGCATGCGTATTTCTCGCATAGCGATCTTCTTAATGAGTGGATCATCTTCTGACTCCACGAATTTTTTAATGGCAACCAGTTGTTGTGTGTCTTTGTTGCGACATTTGAACACCACACCGTAGGACCCCTCCCCGATTTTGCCAATTTTCTCATACTTCTCCATCCTGTCAACACGATCACCTCCTCCACCGTTGTTACCTCCCCCACCGCCTCCAGTGGGCGCCACGCCCCCGTTTGTTACGTGCACAGGGTGCGTGTCCTTTCGTGGACTGTTAACAAAAACAAGTATAATTGTAATTATAACTTTACCAAATGTTAGGGTACTGTAACAATAGTTATGCATGCATGCACATACATTGTATAATACAAGAGCATTATATACAGGGAAATGTTCACAGCTGATCTTTTGTGGTGCACTACAAACAAAACAAATTTTAAACTATTCATTGTAAATTATGTATCTATGGGACAAATTAGTGCAACTTTCAAAAGAAAAAAATGTATTTGGTCATGCTCCCACTGTAAACACAAGGAAA
The DNA here is from genome assembly GCA_036245525.1 of Semisulcospira habei. Classification (NCBI taxonomy): domain Eukaryota; kingdom Metazoa; phylum Mollusca; class Gastropoda; family Semisulcospiridae; genus Semisulcospira; species Semisulcospira habei. The sequence goes on from BTPG01000004.1 coordinate 33,564,308, forward strand.
TACCAATGTATAAAAACAAAACTGTACTTTGTTCGTCTTTCGATCAGTTCTAAAACATCTGACACACGATTCAACTTCATGCCAACACAACAGTCGATTTAACGACAACAGCTGACACAAGAGGCCTTGGTGCCATACTGGAAAGCAATGCGTAAACTCCATCGTACAAGAACGTACCTTGGTTCTGGCGCAATTTTGGTTACTTTTCAGGGTACTTTTCCAAATTCCAGATTAAACTATTTCAGCAGCCACTTCTTTTACAACAGAGTTCCCCTCAGATGAGTAACTGAAACCACACATGAGCTTGTTGTCGTTGCACAGTTCCGAGGTAGCGCATAATTTGCAAAGAAGTACTGGGTCAGATTTCACAAACAACTGAAGCCAGTGCGCCTATTCGCCCCCCACAACCATGCAAAACGCCACATGAATCTTTAGATTACGCTGACATGTCCACTCGGAACAAGAAGGCACATTAACACGCTGGGAATTGACAGTACACGAACAACCCAAAACGGGTCTATTCATGGATACACACGCATACACAGCAGTTCGAAAGTTCCCTGTCGAGAAACGATGTACAAGAGAGGTTCCACTAGGAATTCCATACCGCCATGTTGAATATTATGATTTGTATCTATCCGCAGCATATCGCAAACAAGCAAGAAGAGTCATGATAAAAACATACAAAAACAGTTTCTACGTATTACTCCTACACAAAATAAACTCAGCATTCTATAATACCTTTCATTTGTCAAAGAATTTACATCCCATTGCGTTTTCTTCTGGGTCTATATTTTCTATTCGTCGTATTAGACAAGTGCGCGGTGCGGCATTGCTTTCATTGTCGATAGCAAAGGTCATATCCAGGGTTACGGCGGCGTCACGTGATGTAAACTGGCCCTCGACAACAATCGATAGGCACTGCGGGGACCCTGCCGTTCATACGCCCATTGGACGTATATCCTCTACTTCGGTTCCATGCTTTTCGAGCTCTGATTATTGAAGTCTCCAGCGTATAGGCAAGTTATGGGTCTGATAACTGAATGAAAAATATATTCAAACCAATTAAATGACCGCGGCGGACTGGCACGGCTACCGGCTGAGTAGCCGTGCTAACTATATTAGATCGTTACTGCCGGTCATTCAGCGGTTTTCCAGGTCTACAAACGTTAACATGTGCAAGACCTCACACGCAGCTTTGCACTTTGCTAAGCAACATACGGAAGCCGCGTAGGAACTGAGGAATGAAAGTCACACAACAGCAGCACTGCGGCGGAGGACCTCCGGAGTAGGCGATACGTAGACCTCTGTCAGCAGCGCGATTATGCTCGGTTGGTTGGTTAGTTCGGGTTTAAAGTCCACAGAACCGAGGTGATCATGGACGGCCCTGACGGGCGGGTTATGGGGGACAGGGAAATCTATTGCCTATGGAGTACGACCTGAACACTGATCAACTCAGGCGCACTCCAACTATGCCACTTTGATTTACCAGGACCTGTCAACGGACATGCTATTGAACAAATCCGGTTTTTTTTTTCCCTGGATTGTGAGTCCAGCTACCGGGGCCGGGACGGGATTCGAACCCACGACCCGGCGATTCCCTTCGCTCTCGATTATGCTCTTCAGCTCGGTTCAAGTTAAATCTCGGTTTTCGGTGTGGGGAAGAGCATAACACGGAAAATTACTCTGTCTGGCCATTGACACGCGGACTGCAGCGAAACTTTAGTTCAAGAGTAGTGCCTGATAAGCCAAAATAATCAGGCACTACCCTAAAACTATATTAGTAGGATCTTTAAAGCCCTTAACTGCCGAGGGAAAGCGAACATTACCAAGCTACAAGAGACATCTAAACCTTTTGAGGCCCCTACTCGCGGGGCGGCTCGTGCATGATGATTTATGTCTCTTGTTAGTCCTATGTTTTATGCCTATTTCGCTCGCATTTACATCTGTGTAGTTCTTCACGCAAACATCGGTCTGTATGGTGTGCAGTCGTGTCTGAGACGCGCAATTCGTGATCACTGGCAGTGAAGGGGTTAAAGAGCCCCTGCAGTTTCCGATATACACGCGACATAAATGTTCATCATCCCAAGGAGCCACCTAATTTATGCAAAAACAAGCATACATCCTAATTAGACTCTATCAGAATATTCACATGCCTTTTACAGATGCGTAACGGGCTTTGAGGTCTGGAGCGGCTGGTATTCTCTGACGTACGATGGATGTCCCAATGCCCAATAGGCCATCGGGCGGATGTCGGCCCGCCGTTGGCCTTTGCGCACTGGGTGCCATGTTGACTTGTGGCCGGCATCCAGAAGTGCCTGATATGGAGGCTCATGAGCTCATGCAGCCGGCTGCACTCAAGAGGCATTAACCCATGTAGCCCCGGAGACATAGCAGCAGGAGGTGGACTGATCATGATAATTCAAGGGTAGTGCCAGGAGAGCTTGGCGCCTGAAGGCGCCAAGCTCTCCTGGCACTACCCTTGAATGGCGCATGATCAACCCATCTCCTACAACTGGTACACAGTCGTTAGACAACACCTCCAAAAGTTTGGATATGCGACCGTGAGGCTAAGAGGGTTAATCTTCATGAGCCCCCACAGTCTGCGGCTTTTTGTTTTGAGGTTCTATGGTTCGCGCGGCATCTTGTTTTCTCATCAGTTAAGCTGTAGACTGATGCCCAGATGACATCGATCAGAGGTGACGCAGCAATGGCATGCTGGCCAAGCGGCGAAACGCTTGCGCGCTCGTAGAATCTCTGCATGAGGCAAAGGTCCTCATGAGCTGCTCATTTTCGCACTGCGAGACTGAGCTCATGAAATCAATGTCTCTTTGTTGATTCTGTTATAAAAGGCACATTAGCGGTCCCTTGGCGGAGGAAGGTGAGGGTGACATCTTTAACCCCTTTACTGCCGCGAAAAAAAAATAACACCATCCAACTGCAAAAGGTATAAATCCTCATGGGCACCCGCAGTTGCGGTGGCTCATGAAGATACATATGCCTCTTGCTGACACCGCTTTGTATTTAGGTGCCATTAACTCATTCAGCCCCGCGCATGTATTTCCCAAATTTTGGAGGCGTCATCTAACGACTATGCACCAGTTGCAGGAGATGGATCGAGCCACGTCTTGCTGTGGTGTGTCGGGGCTGAATGAGTTAATCGCCATAGGTGGTCCCCAAAGGCACTCAGAGGAAACGAGAAGCTAGAGGACTCCAGTTGGTTCCCGAACAACACTCGACAGCCATCATAATGCAAGGGCGACAACTCCTTCACAAAGCAGTCGTCGCGCGTGGGAAACATGATATAAATAATTTTTCACGTGGTTGCTATTAACTTATTTATGGTATCAATCAAGTATTTTGACTTGATAAAGCTGAGGTCCACACCAGTTAACTCTCTCGATCCGTGCTTAGCGTTGCGCATCCACGGAGGTAACCAATGTCACAGTGACGGACGTTTCGCCCGTCAGTTTTGTCTGGGCAGTCATGATCAATGAGAACTTTTGAGCTTCAGTCAAATCAAGTGCGAACGAACCATGGTAACACTGGTATGACAAAGCGCCACGAGGCAATTAATTGTTCCAGGTTTACAGTACCATATCCAATCGCCTTAATTCGATCTGCAAGAGGCATAATTATAGTCTAATGACGCCCTGCACTCGTTGCCGCCAAGGGGCCTAGATTCTCATGAGCCCCTGTAAGGGCAGGGGCTCACGAGAATTTACGCCACTTGCTGGTGACATTGGGCGGTCTTATTTGTGTATCTGCACCCCCGAAAATGTCATCGGGGTTTGAGTGCAATTCTACTGTGACAGTATAGGCTGACAGTGATATAGCAGTACAGGCACTGAGGTAGTCTCGCCAGTTTGATTAGCTTTGGGAGACGTTTTTCTCCGTTTGAGTCGCGAAAGGATGCGAATCAACAGGACCAGATTCCATCAGTCAGAGACATATGAGACCATGCAGCCACAGGAACTGACGAGAACCGGCTGAGGGTCTGTGGTTTTGGCAGATCGAAGGTTGGTGCCTTCAAGACTGCGGACGGGACAAGCAGGGAAACTGATCGAACTGTCCCCGACACGCAAATCAGATACCTGCATGGGCCTGGGACCGGGAAGTACCAGTATCAGTCACACACACACACACACACACACACACACACACACACACACACACACACACACACACACACACACACACACACACACACCTAATCCAAGGCCACAGTCATAAATTAGTATAATCAATACAGGGAGGGGATGGGGGGGGGGTGGGGGGCGGGGCGGGGCTGATTTAACCCATTACATCTTGAGGCGGATTTAAAAAAACTGCGTATTGTCTTATGAAGGCTACATTACAGATTACATTATTACCTCACAAATCTGCATATAGATCAACCGTCTTAATTCAAGGGTAGTGCCATAATAGCTTGGCGCCTCAGGCGCCAAGCTATTCTGGAACCACCCTTGAACTATCATAGTCAAATTTATTTCAACCAATGGGATGGAATGGGTTAAAGAAAATATTATCTGTGAAACTTCTCAAAGTGAGTAAGTTACTTCAGAAACAATTTTAAGTGTACTTAAAAAACAACTTGTAAATGTTATCTTCCATAGATACTTGGATACAACGTAAATTCTTGCAACCAGTTTAATTACATTCGGATTCTTACCCGCACGCTGGTTAACATTATTGGAAAGGAGCTAGCAAAAGGACATCAGGCCGATGTCGGCTGGACGTCCTGGGCACTACGATGCATGGAATGTAAACTTATCAGTCGGATTCTAACTTCATAACTTTTCGAACGTTTTGAAGAGGTCAGACGGAAAATAGTGAATGAAAAAAAATAGTTGTGTAACTTTGGGGCGTGATGTGTATTACACACATGATCGATCATCAGATTATCATAAATAGCAACAGTTGTGTGCCTAGTGTAATGCCTTGCGGCAGTAGGCCTACGCAGGGGGGCGGTGCTAAGACCGCACGAGTGGGAGGGGGTGGGGGGAACACACGCTGAAACACCGACAACTCCCTCAGTCTCAAGAGCGGAGAACATGATAAACAAGACCCCGAACAATTTCTGCAAGAAGCTTACTAGATTCTCATGAGGCCCTGCAGCCTCATGAAAATCTAAGCCTCTTGCAGTCGAAAGGATTTCCCTGACGGTGATTCATCTATGCTGAAACTCACAATAACGACACATTCAGCCTGAGAAAACAAAAAGTACAAGCGAACAGAACTTTTCAGTGGGAGCAAAAGCCATAAAACCTCACGAGCCCCTGCGGTTGCACGGGCCCGTGAGAGTCTACGCCTCTTGCAGACGGTAGGGGGTTTGCTCACGGTGAATAATGTAGTGTAGTAGGTCAGTAATGATCTTCTGTATTTAAGCCCAGGTGTCAGGAAGGCGGTATGCTTCAGTGTTTACGCGTGGATGACTTGTTCGTTCCGTTCCTCTCCCATTTTGGTTACGGCTCAAACAAACAGTGATCCGTTACAAACGTGTGTGGTGCTGATGTGCTTGTATGCCGCGTGTGTATTTTGGTACGAAGAAAGATGTGGCATAATAAATAAATAAATAAATAAATAAATAAATAAATAAACCGCAGATACATCTCAGTGTAAACTCATTCAACCCCACGCATGTATTTCCTAAATGTTAGAGGCGTCATCTAACGACTATGCACCTGTTGCAGGAGATGGATCGACCATGATAATTCAAGGGTAGTGCCAGATTAGCTTGGCGCCGATGCTAATCTGGCACTACCCTTGAATTATCATGGTCGATCCATCTCCTGCTGTAGTGCGTTATGACTAAATGGGTTAATCTGTGTTTCAGTTTTGAATTATCGTTCAGCCAATCATGTATGTGCCAGCTTTGACAAAGTAAAAAAAAAAACAAACAAAAAAACACACCAAAAAACAAAAAACAAAGCGAGCATGATAGTTCAAGGGTGGTGGTAGAAGCTGTGCTCTTTACACCACCCTCGAGCGAAGATGGTCAGTATCTCCCAAAGAGTAACGGTCTTCAAAAGACAATTCCCAAGCCGCTGCGAGTTTCACCACACGGCTCAGTGTATTCAGTCAGATTTAACCCATTTAGCACCGACACCCTAAGCAGGAGATGGATCGACCCTGATAATTCAAGGTGTTACGATTGTGGTTGTGTTGTCCTGTGAGAGCATACATGTGTTAATCGTAGGAAACGATCTGATATTTATTTGAGCTATCATGGTTACGATTCACGTACCTTTTCGGTGGGATTTTCTTTTGTTCGCGCGTAAAGCGGAATTTGTTTTGTTATTGTGCTAGGTTTGTTCCGGAAGTTTCTAGCGAAGTCACACGGAGAAAAGCGGTCGATTTTTGTACTGTGTAGTTACGATGAGAATAGACTAGACTGTTACAGCAAAATCGCGCTCTGTCTAGTGACATCGTGTGTGTAACATCAAAGCGTCGGCATCCTTTTGAAACTCGGTATCAGAGTGAGCCGCTCTTTTGGTCACAAGTTGTTTACTGTGTGCGTGAAGTGTTCATCCTTTTTCTTGTCTGTATTGAAATTTTGTGAAGGTTCCCGAAGTTTCCGAACTGCCTACCATACTTTTGTGACATGTCATTTTACCAAGGATTTGGGGCTGAAGTGAGCAGCCAGATTTTTGTAGCCTATTGTGGTTTTCTAGAGGGTTCATGTTTTATCGATGTTTGTGAGTTTCAGTTGCGTAGATTATTTTGATTGGTTGAGTTGTTTGATTTTCCTAGATTATTCTAGAAATCAGTGCACTATAAAAGATTGGTGCTGGGGGTCACGTTATACATTTAAATTCAGGCAGTTCAGGCAGTGCAAGGACCGGTGTTTTTAAAAATAATTTTTGCCTTGTTTGAAAATTTGTAGTAGGGCTAAATGTTGAAATTTGCTGGAAATTTTTAGTTAGATGAGAGGAGACATGTTTGGTGCTTTGATTCATACTATCCTGAGCTTATTCAGTAGAGAATTGTGGACCTATGTTGAGTTTTGCCGTTGACGTAGTGATTTGAGGGGCACGCTGATTTCAGCTGTGCTTGGGTGTGGAATCATGTTCATAGCCAAGAAATGAGACTGTCAATGTGCTGTTTTTATTGTTATTTTGTGCATGGCAAATGTGCAGCTGGTGGGCGGAAGTGTTTTTTTTAGGTGATTGAAATATTAGGGGATGCCTGGGGCTGACTATGGCTAAGAGACTGGACAGTACGGAAACGCGACTGTGTACCGTGGCCTGGGGAAGCACGTGTATTAACGAGGATATTTTTTTTTTATCGTAAAAGAAAAATTAAAGTTATGTTCGCCGTTTTACAAATGACTCCGAAAAAGTGGTGCAGAAAATTGTCTGATTTCCACACCTACGGCATACAGGTCACAACTGACTTGAGCTAATCGTACCTGACAGCCGAGACAAACTGTAGGCTTATGTAAATACCGAATATGAGGAGAACCATGCGATTATTAATGAGAAAATTTTTTTTCGTAAAAAAGATTCAATTGTTTTAATATTAATCCCATATAATTCGTGAAATTAATCCCAAAAACGTGAAAGTATTTTTTACAAAATTTAATTATCACTCAAAAAGTTCTAGAGGCACAATGCTGGTTAACGAACTCATTCAATATCTTCTTTTATCTAGCTATATGGAAATATCTAGTAAAAATAAGAAAAATTACGGACTCCAGTGTGGATCAACCGGTTTTTTTTTGTTGTTGTTGTCTTGTTTTGTTTTGTGAAACGGCTATTTTCTCGCCATTGAGCATCTTAATAAAAAAAAAATATATAAAAAACTACCTCGAGATTATTCATTTAAGGACAATATCCTTCAATTTCAAGCGTGTCCGTCCTCTCGCGCACGCACGCACGCGCACGCACGCACGCACGCGCACACGCCCACTAGCAAGGTTTGTGTAGCTAGAGGTGACCTCATTTTTATCTTGATACTTCTTTGCCAGAATTCGGGGCCCGCATGCCCAGCACATCATGTGCATTCTCCGGAATGCGCTTTGACAAGCCCCATTTTAAAGTCTACCGTATTTTTTAAGTACGATAGACAAAAAACAAATTCAACAACATCAACAACAACAAAAAAAACCAACCAACCCAAACAGCAAAAACAAAAACACGAACGAACGAAGGTCGAACGAACACACGAACAAACAAACAAAATCACACGAACAAACGAGGCCGGAAAACAAAAACAAAAAAATTGAAAAAAATGGAGCCCCCCTCCCAACCCCCCATCCAGCCAACTAACCAACCAACCAAACAAACAAATAAACATCCGAGGTTAACGCCCAAAAGCGTCTGACCTGATTCAGCGATATCCTAGATGTTCAATGAGTTACGACACTCGTCCGTGACACACTAGGGCACGGTATGGATTGACCATGGGGTCACGAGGCGGCAGGCTACTCCCGTACCACCCTTAAACTATCATGATACAACTGCCTACAGCAGGAGATCGATTGACCATGATAATTCAAGGGTAGTGCCAGATTAGCTTGGCGCCTTCAGGCGCCAAGCTAATCTGGCACTACCCTTGAATTATCATAGTCAATCCTCCTCCTGCAAGTGGTACATAGTCGTTGAGTAACACTTCCAAAATGGTGGGAAAATGCGCCCATGGCGCTAAAAGGGTTAAACTATCATGATACAACTGTCTCTGGAAGTGTAACGTCGTCTTTTTTTTTTTTGGGAAGGACTTTTAAATGTAATGAATTTCGGCGGTGTAAGTGCTCAACGCATGCTATTTAACTAACTCATTCGAGGCGCCCCACACGGCCAACAGCTGCGGAAACGTCGTATAGCGTTGCAGCAACGCTATACAACACTTCCGCAGCTGTTGATGCGGGGCGCCGCGAATGAGTTAATTAATAGTTATACTGAGGTATGCGCCATGATGTCTGCGATTAAAAGACTCCCATGACAGAAGCATCCGCAAAGGAAAAAAAAGAAAAAAAAAGACGCGAAAGGCGCGGCAAACGGATCGACGAGACGCCAAGCTAAGACAAGTTAATCAGCACTACCCTAAAGCTATCATGCCGAGTGCGCAAAAGGCCTTCGGGCCGACGCCGGCCCGATGGCCTTTCAGTGCGCACTGAGATGGTCGACCCCTCTTACTGCAGAACGGATGTGAAAGTACTATACGATATCTGCCGCTGGCCTTCTCACAAACTAAGGTATCGAGTCGTGGGTACGCACAAACTGCGCGCTGGTCTGTGATTTCGACCTTCACGTCCAAAATGACAGACCTGCAGATGGCGTGACCACTCCAGAAAACTCCGCAAACAAGAGGCATAGACCCTCATGACCCATGCAGATCAATTCAAGTCTGTGGTTAGGAAGCGGTTTGAAATGAAATTCTTTGGTCGCCATTTTTCTTTTCCTTCTTCAAAGTTTACATCCCCTAAATTTACATCTGCCTTACTCAGCCTGCGGAGATCACCAGGAAAGGAGTTGGCAGTCTGCGACGTGCTATGGTGACGCAATTTGACTGTGTGAAGCAGTCAAGGGATAAGCCGCACTTGTAACGGATTATCTCCTCTTGCCTTCGTAAGCTAGCGACCCGCGTCTGGGGTCGGCCCCTCGGAGGAGTTTTATACGTGCAACGTCTACGATTGTGCTCTCGCACAGCGGTCGTTATTTTCACAATCCGTTATATGCAAAGAAATACGCAACAAAAAAACAACAAAAAAATTAAAGAAAGAAACACGCTTTCAAAGGACAAGCACAAGGCACAGGAAACACGCTTGTTTCTCAGATTCTTTATTGGGTATTTCTGCGTGTTTAATCCTACCTCAGTATCAAATGGGTTAAAAGACAGAGTGTGGTTTCCTATGGACACCTTCGCGCAACACGGCCTCATGATCAGGTACTGGTGTCAGGTATCTAGGGAAAATTGACCAAGCCTAGGACAAGTACATGTAGTAATCCAGACCAAAAAGGGGACTGCCAAGCGTGTAAAATGCAAAGAAGTACCCAACGGAGAAAAAAAAAAAAAACACATGCTTACGAAAAGACGGTTACAAACACAATTTATTTAAAAGTACATGTAGTGACAATACGGAACTGAAATCAAACTTGGCTAACTCTCTCAGCTGCGGGAAACGGATTGACAGTGATCGTTTAAGTGTAGTGCTTTCCCAAAACGCAAACCACAGGCATCAGTCAGTCGGGCCGACGTCTGCCCGAGGGACTATGCGCACTGGGTTGTCAGTCGTCTCGACCAATGCCTTGTTAGGAATCCGCCCGTTCAAGTCATGCACCAATTTCAGTCGTCACTCAGTTGTTATCCTGTGAAAATGCATCTAGAACGAGACAGTTCGCATGGTTTCTTTTTAAATGTTTCGAGAGACGAAAAAGAGAAACAACGGTATGTTCCAATGATTGATTGATTACTTCTGTGTAATAATAATAATAATAATTACGGTATTTATAATGCGCTTATCTTATAATAATTATAACTCTAAGCGCGCACTCACAACTCGCACACGCATGCGCACGCTTTAGACAATGACTCACGTAACACAAATAGTGAAAATACATTACGACTGTCAGCTTGGGGTGGGGAGTGTGGTGATATAGTGCTAGAACTGTTGAAAGAGGTGAGTTTTGAGGGCGGACTGGAAGGAGGATAGCGAGTGTTTCTGACAGAGAGAGAGTGGGAGGGTGTTCAAGGTGGATGGTCCGTATACTGAGAAGGAGCGGGGACCGAAGGTGCTGAGTTTGGTGCGGGGGATGAGGAGGCGGAGAGGGTCGGAGGCGGAGCGGAGGGAGCGGGGAGGAGTGTAGGGGTGAAGTAAGTTGGAGAGATAGGCAGGAGCGTAGTTGTTTAGGGATTTGTAGCAGAGAGACAGAATCTTGTATTGGATGCGTTGGAAGCCAGTGAAGGAGCTTGAGCAGGGGAGTGATGTGGTCGGGATTTTTTCTTTCTGAGGACGAGGCGGGCAGCATTGTTCTGGACGCGCTGGAGAGTGAGAGTGGTGGAGTGAGGAAGGCCGGAAAGGAGAGAGCTGCAGTAGTCGATGCGAGATAAGATGAGAGAGACAGCGAGTTTGGTGGCAGCTTCGTAGTGAGGTATTTTCTGATCTGACTGATGCGGCGGAGGTGGAAATAACATGCCTGTCACGTGATACTGTCTTTTTATGAAAACTGTCATTTCAACTTAGAATGTCAATATACCCCAGGTTATGTTCTTGTGGTTTTGAACTGATATATGTATACGCTCTCCATGTGAAAATGGCCGAAGTGCCAACATCAATAAAACTCTTGACTTGACTTGACTACCAATTACAGTACACTGTCCGAGAGACCGCTTATTGAACGATCAAAAGAATTATAATGTGAGCAACACTAGAGTGAAGGCAAAGTAAACAATAGTTGAATACATGAATCGACGGATGAATCACTGAACGTATCATTAAATCTATTCAACGCTCTTCACTCATTCTACCCCAAAACCGAAAGTGATCCGCCCAAAATTTCGCCCCCATTGTCATTTGAAGACTGCATTGCAGTGCAGGACACAGATCGACCATGATAGTTCAAGGGTGATGCCAGAATAGCTTGGCGCCTATGGGCGCCAAGCTATTCTGGCATCACCCTTGAACTATCATAGTCGATCCTTATTTTGCTGTGGTGTGTCTGGGGTAGAATGACTCGAGTTAAGTCCAGAACTAAATGACTTCCATTTTATAGAATACAAGCCATCCCGTTCCGAATCAGCAGCCTACTTGAAAGAAGATATGTTCGATTGGTTTCATGAATTTATTATAATGAAAGACATTCAGACGGCAATACGTTGGCAAACAACTCACCCCACCCCAGTGTGCAAAAGGTCATCGGGCCGACGTCAGCCCCCGTTGGCGGCGGCCCGGCCGCGCCTGGCTGTGCGAGGGTCAAGGGCGGCCAACGTCTGGGCATATTTTCAAAAATAATAAATAACGCAATGCAGTGTTTCTGATCGTCAGTGTATAAAAACTCTTCCGCTCACTGGCATAATGCCTAGCATGAGTCGCAGATCCTCATAAACCCCCGGGACACTGCGGGGGCCAGTGACGACTGACGTCCTCCTTGGTCTGTCTATCGCGGATTTCCTGCTACGTGCCAGACCAACGCAGACTTTAACGCCCGATGATGAATTTATATACAGATTGGACCGGCAAGAGGTTATAGGTCCTCATGAGCCCCCGCACCCTGCGGGGGCTCATGAGGATCTATGCCTCTTGCAGTGGGTAGAATGTTTACGAGAAGTGTCCGCAAGCAGGAGCATTGCACGCCAGGTCTATACGTCAAAGGCCAAAATACCCAGAGATTTATTTATGGAATATTTATGTAACGATGTTGGTGGAGTACGTCATACAGCCCGCCGCAACAAACAACAACAACAACAACTGTTTATGTTGTTGTTGTCGACTGATTTGTCTTTGTCGATTTGTTTTTCTGCATCTCAGCAACGCCTTTTACGGATGTGGACATTACCATCGTGAACCCATAGAGTCGTACTGAGGCTAAAAGCTTCACTGAAATTTCAAGTGTACACTGCCATATGCAAGCTACAGGATAGTACTTACAGATAAGGATATAGACCAATGGTTTTAGTCAAGGGTGGTGCCAGAATAGTCTTGGCGCCTAGAGGCGCCAAGCCATTCTGGCACTACCCTTGGACTATTTTAGGCAAACTTACTTCACACGACACTGGTGTATTCCGAATGATAAGGGTTAACGGGTTGTCTGCAGTATCCCCGAATGGAGTGTGATACAATACAATTTCACACATTTATCCCTGGGGTGGAGGCGCTGGTTAACCCGTTCACTGGCGAGAACTGTACACCACCTAACTGCAAGAGGTATAGATCCTCATGAGCCCCCGCAGTTGCGGGGGCTCTTGAGGATCTATGCCTCTTGCTGAAACCACTTTGTATCCATGTTTCCTGGATGGAAAGGACTCTTTGGTGTTGAATTAACAAAGATTTAACACGATGTGCGTACGCCCACGAGCCGGCAGGGAAGGGGTCATAACCCTATTGCGAATGCAGGTGAAACAGCACTGATGACTGCATGCACAAGGAGGTCGAAGGCTCACTACCGCCTTAACTGTTCAAAGATACACTTCGGTAAACAGATGGTTACGAAATGCTACACACAGGTCTAGATAAATTATGGTTCATTTGGACACAGGACAATCCAGTTCAGCACACGTCGTTTCGATATCAAGTAACCTGACAATGACTCCACTCCGTTCTATAAATACAACGCTTTCAGTACGAGAAACAACTAAAAATAGATTGACACGCTAAAGTGCGATTACGCGTGTGTTTTTGCTGCGTGTCCCAGCTGCTGTTAAAATTCATTAGGTGTGTCGACAAGGCATAACAAACACAAATGGTACTGAAATGTGTCTTAAAATGTACGTGTAATGGTACTTTAAAGGCCCACTACCGCCGTAACTGTTCAAAGATACACTTCTGTAACAAACACTGAATTAACAAAGATTTAACACGATGTGCGTCCACGAGCAGGGAAGGGGTTTAACCCTATTTGCGAAAGCAGCGCACCGGTACTGTAAACAGCACTGATGGCTGCATGCACAAGGAGGTTGAAGGCCCACTATCGCCTTAACTGTTCAAAGATACACTTCTGTAACAAATGGTTACGAAACGCTACACTCAGGTCTAGTTGTGGTTCATTTGGACCACAGGACAATCCAGTTCAGCACACCGTCGTCTTAATATCAAGTAACCTGACAATGACTCCACTCCCTTTTATAAATACAGTGCTATCAGTACGAAAAACATCTAGAAATAGTTTGAGAAACGAACGGCTGCACAGAATCATGTAACGATAAGTGCGATTACGCATGTGCTCAGTGTTGCTGCCTGTCCAAACTGCTGTTAAAGTTGATTAGGTGTGTCGACAAGACATAACAAACACAAGTGGTGCTGAAACGTGTTTTCGGATTTATGAGTAATGGTACTTTAAAACATTATCCAGCTGAGCATGCACACTACGGACATAGGGGTAGGGGGGGGGGGGGGGACCCGTCAAGTTTGTTTGAAATGCCTACGTCTGTTAACGTTTAAGTCGACATGTTATTATCATGTTATAAATATTCCACGCCAAAGGACGGTGGAAAAACACGACCAATCAATATCCTGAGAATTTATGGCCGTTAAAAATTTAATGTAACGCGTTGTCTGTCACATCGGTTATGAATATTCTACGCAGAAGACAGGAAAAAAAGAACAAGCAACCAGATTAAATTTGAGAGTTGGAAATTGTAAATGACATTACAAGTTAAGGTCATTTTAACCCCTTCACTGCAGAGAAAGAGCAAAAGCGATCCAACTGCAAGAGGCATAGATCCTCATGAGCCCCCGCGACTGCGGGGGCTCATGAGGATCTATGCCTCTTGCTGCGATCACACTGTTTTCATGTTCTTCGCGCGGTCGTTGCTTCTGGTCGTTCAGTGCACACAAATTAATTTTCAGAAACAAATAGCTGTGCGTCCGTGGACAGTGAAGGGCCGCTTACAATAAATCTTTATAAAATATTCCTTCTCACTATCTGTTACGATCAAGCCATACACTGCATGCAATACTACCTACAGACCTCGCAAAAACGTATCAATCGTGTCATCTGTGAAGCGGTCTATGCATTTAAAAATAGTATACATTTCAGTGCTCGCGTTGACCGACTCTGTAAAACCTAGGCGTTTGAACCACCCGCTCAGCGCCGAGAAAATCTGAACATGGCTCAAACGCAAGAGGCGTATGTCCTCGGGAGCCCCCCCCCCCCCCCCCCCCCCGTCCCCCCGTCCCCCCGGCAGTTGCGGGGCTCATGAGGATCTATGCCTCTTGCTGACACGACTTTGAATCCATGTTCTTGGGAAATATAGTTCTGATGCTGAATTAGCAAAGAAGGCCAAGCACAGCCAGCGTCCACTAGCACTGATGGTAAGGGTTTACCCATTTAGCCCTGACGCACTACAGCAGGAGATGGGTCGGCCATGATAAATAAAGGGTAGTGCCAGATTAGCTTGGCGCCTGTCGGCGCCAAGCCAATTTGGCACTGCCCTTGAATTATCAAGGTCGATCCATTTCCTGCAACTGGTGCCATAGTCATTAGATGACGCCTCCCGCCTACATTTGGGAAATACCGCCACGGCCGTCGGGCTGAATGAGTTAAGGAAATGTGCACCATCTACACCGGCCTGAACAAGGCCGGAAAATAGTAGTGGCAGCCGGTACTGAAGTAGTGCGATTACGCTTGAGAAGTACCAGTTGTGGAAGCCGCGATACCGGCCGCGTATATTTGAAGAGAAGCCGAATACCCAAACTAATGATGTATTTGTGATATTTCACTTCGAGACTGCACGGAACCGACTGTGTTTTGGCGTTGACTCGACCGTTTTTGGTGGTTGACGATATATTGATCAGGTACATGCAGCAATGGGAATTTAAGTGTTGCCCCGCACCCCCAACACGCCCCACACCACCCTCCCCCCCCCCCCAAAAAAAAAAAAAAAAAAAAAAAACCGCTAGCGCCACACACTGTTCGGAATATCTTTTAGTCTTTGCAAGTCGGTAGCGGTTTTGTTACCGACACGCAAAGGGTTAGTCAGCGACATTCCAACAATGCATTGTTATCATGCTGGGGGGGGGGGGGATCCCAGCTGAAAAGAAACACGCTTAGAAAGACAATTACAACACAGTTTATTGAAATAAATTATGTTGCGAACTAATCGTGTTCTACTTTCGTGCGGATTTTCTTGTGCATTTTACACGCTTGGCAGTCACTTTTTGTGGTCTGGATTTCGTTATCTACCTGGTTTCGACCGTTGGCGAGTATGTGCAAGATCATATTCAATCCTTTTTTGTGCATATAGATTACATGCACGTCTAACGATTATCATCGTCAAAATGTCAGGTGTCTTTTAGATGGGCCTCTGTCGGTCTGGATCGACCATAGATAATGCATCCTAGTTGTTCTGATCTGATTGCCTGCTCAGCGGCTGGATCAGGTGTCTTCAGTGACACATAAACTCTATATCACACGAGTGTGCGAATACTACGACAAACCGCAAACATGTGAGCAGTCGTAGATTAAAGCTACCAACCCGAAGATTTTAGGTACACGGATCGGGCGAAAGCTTTTGTTCGTGGTAAAAAGGGCGCTACACTCAGAGAATCACCAGGCCGATGTGCCAAATGCAGTTTGTGTGTCCATCAGACGCTAAAAATTATTGCAGAAAGATTCAGTTTTGGCGCCCACTCCAAAATCCAGGTCCTTTGCATGCGGCGTTGTTAGAAAATCAGACATAGGTTAAAACTGCACGTGTTGCGGCGAAAACAGTGGAATAAAAGCCCGGACAAACATACCATATTGGCATGTTTGTCCGGGCTTTTACTGAATCCACTCTTTGTGTCCAAAGACGAGTACTTCTGACTTTATTTCGGGATTTATGGAAATAATCCATTTAGCTCATGGACTGCCGAGAACAAATGGACACCACATTACTGCAAGAGGTATAGATCATCATGAGCCCCCGCAATTGCGGGGGCTCATGAGGATCTATGCCTCTTGCCGCTGAAACCACTTTGGCTCCAGACGTCCCATGAACAATGGATACACTCTTTCGAGGTGAATTGACACAGATTTTAGACGTGCAATGTGCGTACAGTGAGAATGAAGAGGTCAGCGTCTGTTCACACAGCTCACAAACGGCCGCAGGAACTTAACAGAGTGTAAACCTTTGTCAGCAGGACTGGGGTGCCCGCTGGAATACATACTCGTTTAAATGTGTTAGCGCGACTGTTCGCGGGGTGTCAGTGCCGTCAGTCTTGCCCCAAGTCAGAATTTTCTACCCTTCTTGATGCTACCGTTGCACTGATTAGTCAGTGTGTGTGTGTGTGTGTGTGTGTGTGTGTGTGTGTGTGTGTGTGTGCTGTGTGTGTGTGTCTGTGTGTGTGTCTGTGTGTGTGCGTGCGTGTACGTGAGCGGCAGCAGGCACAGTGAATGCGAATGTATGCCAGGGACGTGTATGTATGTAAACGTAAGTTTTGTGCTACGTGTTTTGTGCATGTATATTTGCGTCATTATTGGGTTTGGTGTGTTTTTTTGTTTTTTTGTTTTTTTTTGTTTTTTTTTACGCCATTCTAAATTTTCGCTATACAGGATGACGTCTTTTCTTTCTATCGTGTGTTCTTTTCTGTTGTTTGTTTCCATGTCATCTGAAGAAGGATCATCTGAAACGTCGTTCCTTGTATCTAATTTAAAGGGTTTTCAACCTCTATCTTCTGTTTTCCTTTCTACCCTTCTTTTGGCAATCTATGAAATTAGGCACACCTACCAGAGGTTTTCCTCTCTCTTTCAAGTTAAGCGTAACGGAAGCCACTCTCCTGCGTAGAAACTTGAAGAAAGAAGCAGTCTTTCCTTCTGTGATATTCAAACCTCTGTTTGTCACACCGGCTCCAGCTTTATTGTAAGACATACTGAGAACATTTATAATTGAGGTACTTCGACCTATACAGACGAGCAAAATACATGCGACGTTTTTCGGAATCATCGGAAACACTGTAGTGTTTCCGATGGTTCGGAAAATGTCGCATTTCTTTTGCTCGTCTGTATATTATTCCTTACCTGCCTGGAGTAGACGCATTAAGAGATGTGTTGGTCCCACTCTGTATGGAATATCCTGTTTTGTTTTTTGGTTAAAAAACATTATATCAGGCGCACCTATAGAATTTCGTAACGTGCCACAATGACAAAAAAACGGCATATCCTGCATATATCCATTTGGCCGTGGTGAAACGTAATTTAAGTAGTCACACTACACTGGCCTTTTGGAACGAGGCGCTCGTTTTACATGCACCGCCAATGTCAGACACTTCCTGTTTATAAAATTTACATTATTATTTCGTTTGCCTACTCAGTCATGCGGTGAGTTTTGTTGTTTCGTGGTTTCCGTTCATCGGGGATACGATAATTCCTATACCGCCAATGAAAACTGTGAAACAAAGTCCTGCACATTACCTGGGATTCGCCGTTGACTGACGCAATTCATGTTAGCGGCTGTCACACTGGGTACATGACAAGCGGATCAGCTATGTGAAAATCTAGCGTTATCATGTTATGTGTGCTGGCCTGTAATTTTCGACCTTACGGCCGTAGGCCAAAAGGTCCAAAATCACAGACCAGCACAAAGTAACCGCACGCTGTAGGCCTTTCACTGCCGCCGGGCGGTCGCAAAGTGGGTTTAAAAATATAAAAAAATTAAATCAGTCATCGTCAATTCAACGTCAACAGATCGCGATCATGGACACGGTTACAAAGTGGCCGGTTTATGCAACAGGCATAGATCCTCATGAGCCCCCGCTCTTGCAGTTGGGTGGTGTTCCAGTTCAGTTTCCTAGCACTGAGGTCAGTCACAATGCCTGAGCGACCGCAACCAACCAAGGCATATCAGCAGATTCTCATCATGAGTCCCTGCGAATGCAGGGGCTTATGAGAATCTTTACCTTTTGCAGATGTAGTGGGGGGGGGGGGGGAGGGGCTTGAGAAATGATACCTGCATGACACGACACTCATGTCATCAGCGGTGCATTATCACATGAGTTCCGACTGTGATCGGCGGCGAGAGACAAGGCACAACAGGAGGCAGGAACGCAGCGTTATCACTAGTACTGTTATAGAAGAAACTAGCACGTGATGATGAGCACGGGAATAGCATTAGCTTTATCATTGCAACTGACACTTCATAGCCGTGCATTTCCGTGACTGAGCCGCTGTAACCTGCACCAGCGCAGGTGCCTACGTGGTTCTTTCACTTCCAGAGCCAAACACTTTCTTAACTCATTCAACCCCACGCACGTATTTCCAAAATTTTGGAGGCGTCATTTATCGACTACTGATGCACCTATTGCAGGAGATGGATCGACCATGATAATTCAAGGGTAGTGCCAGATTAGCTTGGCGCCTGTCGGCGCCAAGAAAATCTGGCACTACCCTTGAATTATCATGGTCGATCCATCTCCTGCTGTAGTGCGTCAGGACTGAATGGGTTAACACTTTTGGCTGTCGTTAGCGCTTTACAGTCGCGATGAATTCATGCAGGACTAAAATCTGCTACCGGGAGCCAAAGGGTTAAAGATTCACTTAAGTGAAGATTCAAGATTCAGATTCAACACTTTACTGTGTCTCGCAGACAAATGTTCTTCGGTTGGGATCATTATGCTAAAATAGTACTGAAAGATAATAGTAATGAGTATGTTTAATCAAGAATCATGTTTTTAGAATTCGTCTGCTGGGCTCATCCGCACACCTTGTAACAGTCTGTCGCGCGGCACTTCTTTTTGTCTGACAGGCGAAATGAGGGTCGATCGATCAAATGTTGTGGGACAGATCAAGGGTAGTGCCTGATTAGCTAAAAGAAACCACTTTTAAAAATAAATGTTTTAAATTCCATTATCTTCTAACAAGGTCACTAGCACTTCTTACAAGAGGCCGGGAAACGGGTATCTCATGACAGGTCAAGGGTGGTGCTTGCTAGCATGATCCCGCACAAAAAACAAAAAACGTTCGTCCCCCCGGCCTCCCTCCCCCTTCTCCCCCCCCCCCACCACCACCACTCCTCAGAGGCAGCCATTATGTTGATGTAACATACAACATACTGACGCCGCGGAGCAGAAGAACAATGCGACATCATTCGAGTCATCAATGACTCACATTATATCGCATTGTTCTTCTGCTCGTCAGCATACACTATTCAGTTTTCGGTCTCCTCGCGTCAGTGACGGGCGCCTGTGTGTCTTCTGCAGCTGTGTGTGGTCGACTCGTGATGAGAGGGGGTTATATGACTGATATCATAGATTTGACGCCCCAACGGGAGGGTAGTAGATACAGGGGTGATAAAGTCATCAGTATCAAATCATGACGAGTTGCGTCGCGCCACGAACTGACACGACCACGACGCCGCCGAACATGGCACGTCGGTCAAGAGAAATATCAAATCGCGTGCTGGTCTGTGATTTTGGACCGTCCAGCTTTCAGCCGGATGGTCAAAATCACAGACCAGCAGACGTCACGATTATCATTATGCAAAAACACAAGGCACGACCAGGTGCACGTAGGGGCCTGGCGAGCCGGCTGTACGGCTGAAATGCCAGACAACTGCTGCGCCAACGCGTGCGCACAGTTGCTACACTCACTCAGTACCATACCGCGGTACGTTCTACTGAGTAAGTGTGCCACGGTGGCCGTGCGCATGCGGTGGCGCAGCGGTTGCCTCTTGTTTCCATACAGCTAGTGCCGGAGGTCCAGAAGCACCTGTGTAGTGATAACAACATGAATAAGTGCAACATGAATAAGTGCAACAACACAATACAGTGGTGGGGAATGGCGCGGGGGCCGGGGGTGGTTGGTTGGTTGCTTAACGTCCCGACAGCAACAAGACTTTCTCAGGATGTACCTGACTGCTTGTGAAAAAATAAAATAAATAAAATAAACATAATATTGAATGTATGTCGCCAGCCGGACAGTAGGAAGAGTTTAAAAAAGGAAAATACAGGTGAATGGACCAAAACACATGCCCCAAAATAGAGGGGAAAACCCACCCTGTGGACGGAGCTGACCAGGGTGACCCTGGGAACTAAAATGTAGTTAACTCACCCAAGTCCCCCAGGGAAGACCCGGGTGGGGGGTGGGGGTGGGGGAGGGGAAGCCCGGACATTGCGTGCGGTAATAAAATTCAAGCTTTTCATTTCAAGACTAATGAGATAAAGTGTGGATATTTGGTGGATTATAGTGCCTTAAAAAAAAAGTCGAAACTACCAAGAAAGTAGGAAAATGCGCTGTCAGGGGAGAGAATAGTGCATTATCGACCAATGATTAGAAGCACAATGCGACATCAACCCTTCATGGATCTATAAGTTCATAAAATGATACAAAAATAATAGAAGTATCTACGTTTTTGGATTTTATGGCTTTTAGCAGTAATGTTCTAAAACACAGCTCAGCACACATGAATGCCTCCAGCTTCATGATAAACTGTCCATGAAAAGGGAGGGGAGGGCGAGAGGAGGAGGGGGGCATTGGGGTGGTTGGGTGACTACCCAGTGCGCAAAGGCCATCGGGCCGACGTCGGCCGCTGTTGGCCCGCGCACGACCGTGCGCGGCCAACAGCGGCCGACGTCGGCCCGATGGTCTCTTGCGCATTGGGTAGACTGAAGACTATCCTAGCTAGACATAAAATTCACCGAACTGCAGAAAAACTGGCCTAGGCTAGCAAATTTGGACACGCATGTGAGAAGGGGGCGGAGAAGGTTCGGGGGTGGGAGGTGGGGGTGGGGGTGGGGGTGAGGGGACTAGGCTAAGATATACTGATACGCTTTCTGCTAAACCCACTCAGT
This sequence comes from Semisulcospira habei, assembly GCA_036245525.1. Lineage (NCBI taxonomy): Eukaryota > Metazoa > Mollusca > Gastropoda > Semisulcospiridae > Semisulcospira > Semisulcospira habei. Next base: position 33,585,732 of record BTPG01000004.1, read on the forward strand.
CCTAATCTTATTCATGTCACGTCTGCCTTTTCTCAGGTGGAGGAGAGGAGACACTGACACGGACGCTCACTCAGACTCTGCTACAGTCCGGCAGAGCAAAAGACATGCGGGCACACAAAGGATTCTCTGTCCGACTTACTAGTATCTCCGTCGCGCCTGCAAAAAGTGCCGGCTTGAGTCAAGTCGACCGCGGCAGCTCAAGGGTAGTGTCTGATTAGCCTATTGGCGCCTGTCAAGGCGACAAGCTAATCAGACACTACCCTTGAGCTACGACGGTCGATCCACCTCCCGGTACACAATTCATTGGCACACTGACGTGGTTTCAGTGTGTCAGTTTTGGCTGAGGAAAAGAATTGAGGTTGGGAGTAACGGCGTCACGTACAGTAAGCTCTGGATAGCCTCGCAAGCTCATGCCATCCAAACAGTTACAACATTCTCGGATAAAAACATCTCTGGGAAATAATCTTTCAAAAACACGCCGAGATTGCATACCCCTAGACCAATACTCGACTTTCGTGTTTACGGACAGACACCCCCGGCCCCCGCGCCATTCCCCACCACTGTATTGTGTTGTTGCACTTATTCATGTTGCACTTATTCATGTTGTTATCACTACACAGGTGCTTCTGGACCTCCGGCACTAGCTGTATGGAAACAAAATAAATAAAATAAACATAATATTGAAAACTCTTCCTACTGTCCGGCTGGCGACATACATTCAATATTATGTTTATTTTATTTATTTTATTTTTTCACAAGCAGTCAGGTACATCCTGAGAAAGTCTTGTTGCTGTCGGGACGTTAAGCAACCAACCAACCACCCCCGGCCCCCGCGCCATTCCCCACCACTGTATTGTGTTGTTGCACTTATTCATGTTGCACTTAATATCATCACAAGCTCCTATATAGCGTCCCAGTAGCCCTTTTGTTGACAGACAACATTTTAATAGGGACGGCACGCGCCGCCTCCCATCTGGTTTCACTAAATGCCGGGCAGGGGTGGGGGTGGGAGGGGGGGCGGTGGGGGTGGGTGGGTCTACGACCTGTCCGGCCAACACTGACCTGTAAATTGATACACCCAGAGCAGTGTCAAATGTCCGTGACCCAGATGTTTAGCATGCCGAAACAAGGCCTCGCTAGAATCTGGTGCCAGACTGCCTCTTACCCCAACATAACGACAGAAACTGTCAACGCCTCGGCCGCTTTAACAGCTCGCCGCTGCCGCTTTATCGCTCCCTGGTCGTGCCGGCGTGTTTATGTGTACTGTAAACAAATTCCCAACCCTTTCCCGAGGTCTCTGTACAGTCTATTTTTACTCTGAGGCCTTCCTTTGTAAAAATTCTCAGCTTTTCAAGTCGGTAAAGCGATCGCTGATTCCATTGCTAACGACGCGGTCCGACATCTTGGTTTTACTCTCTTCGGTTGTTTTTCTTTTTTTATGTGATACTGTGGAAATTGATAATCTATTGCTATATTGCCAGGAAACTTGTAGCAATGTTTCCAAGTGTTTAAAATCAAATGTTTTATTTAGAATGCTTTAAATGGTCAGCTATTGATAAATTACTTTTGTTTGAGTGTATTGTGTTGACCTCACGTGCTACGAGCGTTAGATTTGATGCTGCACAATCAAAGTATGCGTTTGTTTGGCCATTCATTTGAAACCTAACGCCAGGCACTAGGCTTCTAACGTACACAAAAGCGCCCGCATTCGTTTGCGAAAATTCGCCGGCCGCCTCGGGGTTACACGTTAGACAAACCCTACTCTGATGCGGGAACTGAGGAGCACTATAGTATAAATCACGAGAGAGGTTTACCACCGAAGGTTTTCAAAACTTGCACAGACTCATTACAATCTATGTATTTTCACCAAGCTGGTATTGCAGGCCAGTATGCTTGCTGAAACTGAAACCGTGCAGGAGACAGGCCAATATACCGCTTCTAGTCCTAGCATATATGTACATTTGCCCCTGCATTTACAAAGGCTACTGAGAACCTGCTGCCGCAAACGAACTGCGCAGTTCTTCTCAGAGCGGACAAAGTCAGGTTTTAGCATAAGACTGAACACATGCTCAAACTTATAACGCCCGGGGAAAGAGCTGGTACGCGCAAGCATGGATGCCGTGTTCACAGGTCACAGTGTGACTAGAATAAAGAGTGGTCCGCATGTGTTGTACACGTTTCTAGGTTGCCCATATTATCCCTGCTACCTCACCTATGGGATAAATCAATAAAGCAGCTAATTTAATTTATTGTTCGAAAGACTTTATGTACAGGAAATTCACCTATGGTGCAACTTGCAGCCACTCAATCACACTCGTAGATCATGATCATAATATTTTATTTTCCTAGTAATATTTTCCATCCTGAGCTTATCCAGTGGACAATAGTGGGCCTATGTTGAGTTGCCGCTGACTTAGTGATTTGTGGGGCACGCTGATTTCAGCTGTGCTTGGGTGTGGGGTTGGTAAGGAATCAGGTTCATAACCAAGAAATGAGACTGTCAATGTGCTGGTTTTTGTTGTTGTTGTTGTTATTTTGTGCATGGCAAATGTGCAGCTGATGGGCGGTAGTGTTTTTAGGGGATCCTTGAAATATTGACTATAGCTAAGAGACTGGACAGTACGGAAACGGCACTGTATTCCGTGGCCAAAAGGGCTGAACATAAAAATGTAGAATGCACTGAATGTGTGTGTGTGTGTGTGTGTGTGTGTGTGTGTGTGTGTGTGTGTGTGTGTGTGTGTGTGTGTGTGTGTGTGTGTGTGCGCGTGCATGCGTGTGTGAAAATTACGGCTTGGTTACACACACACACACACACACACACACACACACACACACACACACACACACACACACACACACGCACACACACACACACACACACACACACACACACACACTCAGTCCAATAGAATAAAGAGGGGATAGACTGTGCCACAATTAAAATCACCTATCCTTCTATTTCATGCTTAGGGCTTTTAGTCCCTCAGTTCACTCTGTTAGTATAAACATCCGATGCGGATCGGTTTCCAGCAATGAGGGCCACATGTGGGGCCGTGTGGCTATCACTACTGGACACTGACCGCGTCCACATTCATAGGAACATCTGGGGTGGATTACGTTTGGCATACAGGACAGGATCTCACGAGCCCCTGTGACTGGTAGGGGCTAATGTGAATCTATTTCTTCTCAGGCAAAGGGGGGTGGGGGGTGGGCAGGATGAAAAACTGTACAGAACTGCAGCGTGTGTGTTGGTGGGTTATATGAGTCTGTTCACAACCGCCACCCATGCCCTCCCTGCAACTGGTGCATTGAGAAGGGCGTTTGTCATAAAGAGCTGGATCTCACGAGCCCCTTGGACATCAGAGGCTAATGTGAATCTATTCCTTTCGGGCAAAGCGGGACAGGATGGAAAAATGTACAGAGCTGCAGGGAACATGTCGGCGGCATATACCTAAATGTATCTTCGTAAGGTACAAAATCTTCAGTGATTTAACTCTGCCTGCCCATTTTATTTAGTTCTGTTCCCTTGTAGCTTACCAGAGAGCGCTTTCCACCTCAGTGCCATAATGAAACCGGCGGCAGTGTCTATGTTGCCGGGGGCATATACTTTCATGTCTCTTAAAGGCTCCGAAACCTTTAGTGATTAATATCTCCCTGCAAGTTTCATTTACCTCTGTTTTCTAGTCATAGAGTACCAGAAAGAGTTTGGCTAGTTAGTGTTCGAGCTAGCCGCTCAGGAAACCGTGTGGAATGTGTCGGTCGGTTTTCGATTGCTCACATGTGTAAGCCGAAAGTTGTAACTGACTGGCTACTTTGAAAAGTGTATGAGCCCTTACATTCATACTTAAGTTGCACAGTTCAGTTCTGGTCTGGAATCTTACACATGCACCACGTGAGGCAGCCAAACAACACTAAAATACATATACACTCAAAGCCAAAGTATTGTATCAACTGTAGATCATTCTAAGCATTTTAAATAAAATGTTTATATTGAACCATTTTTTAAAAATATTTTACCATAAACAAAATACTGCAGTATAATAACAATTGCCATAATATCACATTTTTTAAAAAGTCGTGAGAGGAGAGTAAAAACAAAATGTCGGACAGCGTCGTTAGCAATGGCGACAGCGATCGCTTTGCCGACTTGAAAAGGCTAAAAAGTAAGAAAGTACAGGCCAGGCCGCGATCGGAAGTTTTTCTAGTGTGACACTTGACGTAGCCTGGTCTGTTTCAAGCGTTTTCACGAAACACTGGGGCCCATATGCCCTAGTTAGAGTGTACCAGAAACGACTTTGCTAATTTCCACGTCAGTGCCCTCGGAAACTAAGCCGCATCAGCCCAAAATACACTCAAAACAAAAACTATTTCATTAATTGCTGTCCATTTTTAAATGAAATTTTATCACTTTTTGTTTATTTTGCAAAATCACATTTTGAATGAAATAGGCGATAGATAAAAAACCCACAAGAAACGTTATAAAAAGAAAACGAGCATTTGACGTGAGTTAAAAACAAAGATGTCCGACTGCGTCTTTAGCAATGGAACCCCATTACCGACGTGGAAAGGCTGAGTTTGGAATTTTTGGAGAGGAATGTCTCAGAGTCAGTAGTGACCAGACTTTGCAGCCGTGAACTAAAGATCTGGGTCAGTGCATTTGCCACTGCTCTGGTTGTGTTTCAGTATAGGTCAGTGTTGACCCGTACCAACCCCCAACCCACCCCTCTCCGGCCCGGCATTCAGTGAAACCAGATGGGAGGCGGCGCGTGCCGTCCCTATTAAGAAATTTCTGTCAACAAGAGGGCTACTGGGACGCTTGTGATGCGCGTGCCGTCCCTATTAAGAAATTTCTGTCAACAAGAGGGCTACTGGGACGCTTGTGATGAGGCGGCGGCGGCCGGCGGTGGGGAATGGCGCGGGGTCCGGGGGTGGTTGGTTGGTTGCTTAACGTCCCGACAGCAACAAGACTTTCTCAGGATGTACCTGACTGCTTGTGAAAAAATAAAATAAATAAAATAAACATAATATTGAATGTATGTCGCCAGCCGGACAGTAGGAAGAGTTTAAAAAAGGAAAATACAGGTGAATGGACCAAAACACATGCCCCAAAATAGAGGGGAAAACCCACCCTGTGGACGGAGCTGACCAGGGTGACCCTGGGAACTAAAATGTAGTTAACTCACCCAAGTCCCCCAGGGAAGACCCGGGTGGGGGGTGGGGGTGGGGGAGGGGAAGCCCGGACATTGCGTGCGGTAATAAAATTCAAGCTTTTCATTTCAAGACTAATGAGATAAAGTGTGGATATTTGGTGGATTATAGTGCCTTAAAAAAAAAAGTCGAAACTACCAAGAAAGTAGGAAAATGCGCTGTCAGGGGAGAGAATAGTGCATTATCGACCAATGATTAGAAGCACAATGCGACATGAACCCTTCATGGATCTATAAGTTCATAAAATGATACAAAAATAATAGAAGTATCTACGTTTTTGGATTTTATGGCTTTTAGCAGTAATGTTCTAAAACACAGCTCAGCACACATGAATGCCTCCAGCTTCATGATAAACTGTCCATGAAAAGGGAGGGGAGGGCGAGAGGAGGAGGGGGGCATTGGGGTGGTTGGGTGACTACCCAGTGCGCAAAGGCCATCGGGCCGACGTCGGCCGCTGTTGGCCCGCGCACGACGGCCGTGCCAACAGCGACCGACGTCGGCCCGATGGTCTCTTGCGCATTGGGTAGACTGAAGGCTATTCTAGCTAGACATAAAATGCAGAAAAACTGGCCTAGGCTAGCAAATTTGGACACGCATGTGAGAAGGGGGCGGAGAAGGTTCGGGGGTGGGAGTGGGAGGTGGGGTGGGGGTGGGGGTGAGGGGACTAGGCTAAGATATACTGGTACGCTTTCTGCTAAACCCACTCAGTCCTAACCTTATTCATGTCACGTCTGCCTTTTCTCAGGTGGAGGAGAGGAGACACTGACACGGACGCTCACTCAGACTCTGCTACAGTCCGGCAGAGCAAAAGACATGCGGGCACACAAAGGATTCTCTGTTCGACTTACTAGTAACTCCGTCGCACCTGCAAAAAGTGCCGGCTTGAGTCAAGTCGACCGCGGCAGCTCAAGGGTAGTGTCTGATTAGCCTATTGGCGCCTGTCAAGGCGACAAGCTAATCAGACACTACCCTTGAGCTACGACGGTCGATCCACCTCCCGGTACACAATTCATTGGCACACTGACGTGGTTTCAGTGTGTCAGTTTTGGCTGAGGACTGAAAAGAATTGAGGTTGGGAGTAACGGCGTCACGTACAGTAAGCTCTGGATAGCCTCGCAAGCTCATGCCATCCAAACAGTTACAACATTCTCGGATAAAAACATCTCTGGGAAATAATCTTTCAAAAACACGCCGAGATTGCATACCCCTAGACCAATACTCGACTTTCGTGTTTACGGACAGATTTTGAAAGAGAATGTTAGTCTTCAAAACAATGGCAAAACTTGGGGGGAAAAGGGGGAGAGAGAGAGAGAGAGAGAGAGAGAGAGAGAGAGAGAGAGAGAGAGAGAGAGAGAGAGAGAGAGAGAGAGAGAGAGAGAGAGAGGACATATTAAGGAGAAGAAGAGCAGAAACGTTTTTCATTGTACGTCATTCAAAGGTCACAATTTATTACTAGTCCCATATGTTTTGCCGGTCCAGCAGTATACATACTACTCACTGAAAAACATTTGTAAGGGAGCTATTACCATATATTAACCATTTACTGCCTAGAGCAGGTCGCTTTAAACTGCATGTTGTAGTACTGATCGCATTCAATCCACCTCCACCACCACCCTTCCCCACCGCAGTCCCCCCTCCTTTCCTCCCGCCCATCCTTTCAATGTGGAATTTGTACATAACCGGCAAAGCAACAAAAACGTTATGCCAGCGTTTCTCCGTTGGGTTCTTCCCTTGTTCCGCAAGCAGTTTGCTTAAAGAATAAGAAACCAAAAAATGAAAAAGAAAAGAGAAAAAAATTCGGGGTCTTGAATTGTGGCACAAAAAAGTAAAAAAGGGTCAAACATATAACAGTCATAGGCGGATAATCAGTCTAATCCCGCGTCCTAACCCTTGCCCGCAGCAAATAAAGCGAAAGGCTAAACAACATAGGAGAAGCCAGAACAGAACAGAGCCCGACTAAATCCCCCACACTCTACACCCAGTCACGGCTGTGTGGGGCAAATAATGGAACGCGAGCGTGCCGATTGAAATATCTGGCGATTCTCAAACTCGCGTATATGTAAAGCCGGACGCGGACCTTGTCAGGCTGGCAAAAAGGTCCTGGGGCCGGCGTAGGCCTGAGCTGGCCCGCGCATGTGCGCGGGTCAGCTCAGGCCTACGTCGGCCCCAGGACCTTTTGCTGAGAATCTCAACTGAGTATTTTCAATCGAGAGGGGGAACATGTCTGACATGCTGACATGTTATTCGGCTCGAGGTACAGACAGATCCCTTGAATGTTAAAGGGGCTTTGATACCAGCAGGAATTGTCAGACATTTTGCGCCGGCCGGCAGGGCCGCGGCCGTTGCGCGGGTCAGGACTCAAGTCAGGCGTCAGCCCGAGGACCTTTAGCTCACTGGCTGACAGAATTTCACATTTTTACTTTGACGTAATGGCTGTCATTAACCACAGTCAACAGAGTACAGACCTTCATGAACAGTTGCCTTAGAAGAATTTTGAAAATCCACTGGCCAGAGAAGATCAGCAACGTCAGACTCTGGGAGAGAACAGAGCAGATAACAGCAGAGAATGAAATTGGGCAAAGAAGATGGGGATGGATCGGTCACAGTCTGAGAAAGCCAGCTTCCAGTATCACTAGGCAGGCATTGTCATGGAACCCCCAGGGAAAGAGGAAAAGAGGTAGGCCGAGAAACTCCTGGCGTCGAGACCTCCAAGCAGACATCAAGAGACTGGGAACCACCTGGAGTAGAATCGAAGGAGAAGCACAGGACAGGAGTTGCTGGAGGTCTCTCGTCGACGGCCTATACCCGGGTAGGGGTGACAGGCGTAAGTAAGTAAGTAAATGGCTGTCATTAGGTTTGAACACGGACTTCGCTCGAGCGAAGTGACTCAGTAATTAGAAGTGCCCCCTCTCTAACTCCGCGAGCATATCGCTGGGGCTCGTGGCCTCTTTCAGCTGGGTGGTTCAGTCTCATGCACGGCCGCAGCGTTGTACGGGCAGCAAAGATCATTAACCCATTTAAGATCATTTAAACCTAATGCCGCATTTCCAAATTTAAGAGGTGTCATTTAACAACTATGTACCAGTTCCAGGAGAATGAATCGACCATGATAATTCAAGGGTAGTGCCAGATCCGTAATTCTTTTTCACCCCCCTCTTGTTGCTGTGTTTGTATTTAATTTCTGAAAGCACCGGAATGCGTTCATATGTTTTCGTGATCAGAGCAGTAATCCATTAGACGGATGCTTGCTTTAAATATTAAATTATTTTAAACGTATTAGAATGTATTTCAGACATTTTTATCCCTGATACAAAAAATTAATTTCCCTTTTTTCCCAAGACAAAGTTAAAGCAGTTAGCACAGATGTAACTTATAATATAGTTATAAAACCTATATCTGTGCTGAGCTTTTCTAAAGTCAAATAACAGATACTCAAATTAAAAAAAAAACCCAGCTCCTTTGCACAAAAGGACATTAAAAAAACCAACCCACCAAAACTGAACAATGCATTACAAGAATTGTTAGTGCATGCGTACTTATCAAACTCCCCCCCCCCGTCGCTATCTGCTCGGGCTTTTCAAGCCATCACATCAGATTGCGGTGATCGTGACAAATCTTCCGAAAAACAACCTCTCATGCTGACAAATTTCAACAAACTGCGCACAGCCTGGTATCGATTGCAAACTCTCTCGATTTCCTACTCCAAGGATGCAAGCCGAATCTAACCGCACGGGACATAGATGCTCTCGCGGTGCTCTCTATGCCTCTGGTTGACGTCACTTTGCATCCACGGGTCCTTTAAACGGCTCGGGCTCTCTCTCTATCTAGCGCTGAATTGACAAAGAGCTCTGCTGAAACACAAACTTCCTCGTCTGGCAGTGAAGGGCCCGGTTATAAACAACTAAATATTTCACTACGTGAGAAGCAGAAATGGAAGCAATGGGTGTCGATGACAGTTGGCAAGAGGCATAGATTCTCGTGAGCCCCTGCAACTGCAGGGGCTCACGAGAATCTATGCCTCTTGCACAGGAAAGGAGACTGGGTGCGTTCAAAGCAAAGGCCATCAGCAGCTTCAGCAAACACCATGGACATGCAGTCGCACGGGGACGCGAGAAACGATAGCATCGATACGGTTTCCTGAGTTGACTGAACGGCCTCTAGGCTGAGCCAAAGAATATCAGTCTGCAGTGGCTCCTGTAATAGAGCCTGCAGTGGCTCCTGTAATATCAGTCTGCAGTGGCCCCTGAATATCAGTCTGCAGTGGCTCCTGTAATATATATATCAGCCTGCAGTGGCTCCTGTAATATCAGCCTGCAGTGGCTCCTGTAATATCAGTCTGCAGTGGCTCCTGAAGCTTAAACCCATTCACTGCCGAGCAAATCTGAGCACAGAACCCACTGCAAGAGACACAGATCCTCATGAGCTCCCGCAGTTGCTCTTGAGCATCCGCGCCTCTTGCTGACACCACTCTGTGTTCCTTGGGCGGTTGGGGGTTTTCGGCGTCATGTTAGCACAACATTTGGGAAACACTGATAATCTGCGTCCAGCAGCAGCGAACGGGTTAACTCACTCAGCCCCGACGGCCGTATTTCCAAATTTGGAGGCGTCATCTAATGACTATACTATGCACCAGTTGCAGGAGATGGATCGACCATGATAATTCAAGGGCAGTGCCAGATCTGGCACTGCCCTTGAATTATCACGGTCGACCCATCTCAGTCCTGCTGTAGTGCGTCAGGGCTGAAGGGGTTAACCCATATGTGCATGCAGCCACCGGTACTGCAAGAAATCTGAGGAGACTTGTAGAAATCTGAGGAGACTTGTAGACAAGTTGGGGGGGGGGGGGAGCGGACGGGGGGGGGGGGGGGAGGGAGGAAGGGACAGGTGGGGGGGACGGGGGGGGGGGAGCGGGGGAAGGGGGAGGAGGAGACGGGGCGGAGGGGGAAGGAGGGAAGGAGGGGACGGGGGAGGAGTCAAGATTATATCGATCTTAAGTTCATCGAGATTTTTTTTTCTCGGAGAAAATGCCAATACCTATCTAACTCATATCCTCACTGTACATAGAACTGTTAAACTTGGTATTTTTCCTACAGCCTAGTCAAAAATATCACAAAATCTGCATTAAATATCCAGCCAACAGCCTCATTTTCCCATTTGAACACCACATTTCTTTATGTTGAATCTTAATGTAAACTAAACCAACTTTATGTAAAACCACCCAAGTGACTTCTCATTCCAAAGTTTTCATCTGATCGATCAACTAACTCACATAAGTCAATAAATTCGGCCACAAAAAAGTGGGTGCGGACAGGTGTACACTTTGTTCGACTTCAAACTAAACGAACTGGACATTAAAACAGCGAACCCATGTTTGGTTTACGAGAGGCACACATCCTCATTAGACTCGGGCAAAACTAGATTAATACTAATGTGTCCCCAAAGAGCTGTGCCTTTCGCCGGTGTAACATGTCAGAAAGACGCCACGCCAGACCGACGTGAGTTCACTTTGGCGTAGGTCAAATGGAACCAGGGTCACTGTGGGGTAAGTAACACGTACGCCAAAATGACTCTCACGCCATATCAACCCGGGGTCACTTTGGCGTACGCCAAAGTGACCCCGAGTTGATGTGGCGTGAGAGTCATTTTGTCGTGATACACCGGCAAGCCTAATCACTACACACGCATTCACATCACAGTCTGTGTTCCTGAGACAGAAGGTGTGGAGATTTCACATGGCGAGTGTTGCCTGACAAGCAGGGAAGGCCAGGCTACAACGCAAGCCCGAGATTAGCTCCACAATAGTATCCAGTGGCCTAAGCGATACAGTTATCAGTTTTTGACACTAATGGATTACCATACAAGAGCCGATCGCAGGAACAGGCGGTAGGCGCCGGAATGCCAAAAAACCGGCACTTCAAAAGAGACCTTGACCAAGAAGTTAAATGAAATATTTAGTTTTACAATTTTGCTACACCTGTGTTGTGAAATGTATCATTTCAAGTGTACGTCATTGTTTAAACTAAGCTAAAACATGACTTTGTTGACTTAATTACATTTTCAAGTTGTGAACAGACGCCTATGGCGTGTATGCCGGATACACAGCATTGCCACGAGAGACAAAAATGTTCGGCCAAAAATGCTGGACAAAACAAACCGGAGACTAGTCGTAAATAGAAATCAGAAGCGCATTTGTCCGGGCTTAATTCACTGCGCCGTTTCAAGTTCGTCGAAACACTGCCGGTGCAGTCAACTCAGTTCTGATTTCCGACAAATCGTCTATTTGGACTTTTTCTAAACTGAGATGATAAAAAATCCTAACCAGATCGCGGCAAAGGCAGTGATAACAAGGCTAACCAGATCGCATTGATTATTTGCTATCCTTCGCAATATTCACGAATAAAGGTCACAACAAGCCTCGATTTCGATTTGCAGTGAACAAATCGAAAGCGAAGCTTAGTTGTTATAGTTGACGTTATCAGTTTTGAGTTTCACGTCTACTGCATGCCAAGACTGACAGATGTCGCATTTGAGGGCAACTGGTACAAGAAGAAAATGGCAAAGAAGTGACGTCGGAAGAATGCTGTAGGCTGTGGCGGCGACCCGCACAGCGAACCTCGTTTTCACTTGCTAATTAACGAATTCGAGACGTGCCGCCTCCGGATACGCGGCTTATGCCGCGTATCCTGAGGCGGCACGTCTCGAATGAGTTAAAAAAAAAAAGAAAAGAGTCAATCCTGATCCGCGGATCGATGGAGGTGACCAGAGTGAAGTCACATGAGACTTAGCCCGCCTCGCTTCCACATAAATAAATTAAAAAAAAAAAAAACGAGTTGGGAACTTCAGTTTAGAAGATGCAGGAACACCGCTCGTTTCCGTCATATATCAAGCATAATTGTAAGCCCGACAACTCAGCAAAAAAGATTTGTTTGGAGAAAAAGCGCCAGCAGAAGGAAATTTACTGAAGCTCAATTTAACCCTTCGCGTGTCGGTCGGGGTTTTAGTCGCGATGATTCCTGTAGAAATCATCGCCGCGACTAAATGAACCGCTACCGACACGCGGAAGGTTAACAACTGAAGAGATGATCTTTTTCTATTTGTCAGTTGTGGCCATGCACAGATAGATAGCTAAACGTTTAATTTACAACGTAAAAAGTAATGTGGGGCATAAAAACCATCACTTCAGATTTTTCCACACGCCCAAGTGGATAATATAAGACGGGCCCTGGAGTCAAGGATGAGTTGAAGGGTCTATGTTGACAATCAACGGTTGATCAAACCCCACTACTCTCCTCCTTTGAAGTAAAATGAGAGTAAATATTGGCCGTTCCATTCCAGACAAGGGGCAAGAAGTCCACACGGACAATCAGGCAGCAGGAGCAATTAAAGTCAACGAAGGCGGATCAATAACAGTGGTAGATCCTTTAATGTTAAAGGGCTTTTGATGTCAGCAAGAGGCATAGAGAGCCCCCGCGGATGCAGGGCTCATGAGAATCTATGCCTCTTGCACACGTACTGGGCACTTTAGTGGCGTGAAGGAAGTGATCTGTGATGCGCGCTCGAATCAAATAAGCATTTACACCCTGCGGTTGGAGAGCTTAAGAATAGTTACATGAGATGCAATATGTCTTATCAAGCCACACGCACAGGTGAGGCGCAGGTGTTTGAAGTAAAATTAAAATGGATAGTCAAGAAACAGGATAGCCAAGGTGAATTTTATTGTAACAAAGGGTCTAACAAAGGCAGAAAACTTTATTACAATCCGTACACTCGAAAGGACAAAACGGAAAAGGAAACAGAAAAACATGTATTCAAACAGGATACAAAATCGTTATGTTCTGTACACACGCATAGGAAGAAAACAATAAACTGGGAGAAAAAAAAAACATAAGGAAAAATAAATCGATGCAAAAAGATGGATATATATATATATATATATATATATATATATATATATATATATATATATATATATATATATATATATATATATATATACATATACATATATATATATATATATATATATATATATATATATATATATATATATATACAAGAGAAATGACCTTTCCTTCTCAGACAGTATTCTTTAAAAAAAACAAAAACAATTTACAACAGACGATGCTGAAAAGCCGCATATATTATTGACTTTCATTCCCATCTAAGAGCTGTGTAAATACATTTTTCACTGTTGGTGGACCGCGGACCGTAGGGTCCTTAAAAATCCTTCTGCAATGTTGTGTTTTCTTTTGCGTTTGTGTTTGCTGGCACATCCATCTGGCGTTTCTCAGGGCGAAAAGTCCTTGTACCCGAGACAAACACTTGGCTGTCGGTGGCGCTGTTTGTCGAGGTGACTCCTGCAGGAATCACCTCGACAAAATGCGCTACCGACAGCCAAAAGGTTAAAGGATAGATTCACAAAACCAGAAAATAACCGTTTTGGTGGTATCCTTGCGTGTGAAAAGCGCGTTCATTTCCTCTGGAACAGGTGACCCAAATATACAGCTAGTTTCCTCAATCTTAATGACAATCTCCCCCTAACGACTATACTTAAACTTTATCACACGCGTACAAGTACCATCATTAATTCATATACCGTGACAACAACTTCCTGGATGCCAAAAAAAGGGGGCTAAACTATCAAACTGGGTGCTGGTCTGTAAATCTGGACCTTGCTGCCTGATGCCGCAAGGTCCTAAATCACAGACCATCACGCACACGTATTAGCCAATACCCTCAGGCTTATCGCCCAACCTTCAGCGGTAATACTCCTGCACGAGTACCCTCCTTGATGGTACTTAATGACAAAAAAGATGAAATAAAGTTGCATTGTTCACAACAACAGCAACAAACACAAGCAAGCAACAGTCAATATTGTAATAAATGCCACCCCTCAATTACCGGTGTAAAGGACTTGACAGTTTTCAGTAACAAAACAATACACAGATAATTTCCCAGTGGACAAAGGTCCTAGGGCCGACGCCGGCCGTCGTCCCCCCGAAGATCTTTTGCTATTAGAGAACAGATATATATATATATATATATAGCCTGGTCGCTTCCAACCCCTCAGCTGAAGTACAGTTTTCAGGAACAAAAGCATTTTTCTTCTTTCCATAACGAGCTGATCCAAATATGGGTGTCGGTCTGTGATTTCGGACCTTACAACTCCAAGCCTCAAAGTACAAAATCACAGCCCAGGAAACTACATATATCCACCCCTCAGGCTTATCAGCATGACCTATTCTCCCTTCCTCCCACTCAACCTAATTACTCGCGTCTAATGCAAACTGTGCATGCAACATAACTTTACGAGAACAAAATCTGTGTTCATGAGGACAAAGTGTAAAATATCCCGCCCCTCAGGCTTGGAAATATTTCATCCCCCCCCCCACCCCCGCCACCCCCCCCCCCTCCCCCCGCCCCCCCCCCCTCCCCCCCCCCTCGATATATACTGACGAGCAAAAGAAATGCGACCTTTTTGGAATCATCGGAAACACTTCAGCGTTTCCGATGATTCCAAAAATGTTGCATTTCTTTTGCTCTTCAATATACCTTACGGTGTCAGAGGCAGCTCTGGAAGGTTTAGCCTCTAAGCGCTTTCCGTCTGAGGTTAAAATGTCCCAAAGAAAAAATTACCCCCCGCCCCCCCCCCCCCCACCTCGGGAAGGACTTGATCCGTCCCTGTCTATTCTCATTCGTAGTAACGACACCTTTCTTCAAGTTCGCATGCATTTTGAACCTTAACCCCTTCTCTGCCTTGTTGCATTCGGTAGGAATCACCGCGACAAAAAGCGCAACCGACAGCCAAAACCGTGTAGCACCATCGTGGTGGTCTTGATGTTAGGTCTTCCCTTTGTTGACCGAGTAGCACCATCGTGGTGGTCTTGATGTTAGGTCTTCCCTTTGTTGACCGTATAGCACCATCGTGGTGGCGCATCAGCATCATCAAAATGCAAGTTTAACATGGGAATGGTTTTGTTATGTGTGTTTCAGTTGTATGTATGTGCGTAGATTAAATTGGTTTAAAGGTAGTGTGATTCTGCATACATACATTTTTGGTAACGCGCTTAGAGCCCACTGCTCAGTCCTGGGGATTCAGCGCGATATAAATGTTTATTATTATTATTATTATTATTATTATTATTATTATTATTATTATTATTATTATTATTATTATTATTAATATTTTATTATAAACCAAACGAAGACTGCAAGACTGAACATGGAGAGGGACACCATCAAGTTGTGGAGACTGACTTAGGCGTTGAACGATGAAAATGGAGTCAGCTTCACAGAGATGAATACCATCATTAAGTCTGTGTACAGACCACCACAACGGTCCCTAGACTGTTACCATCAAGTGTCCAGACAAGAGCAGGTGACCATCCTCCGTCTGAGGACCGGGCACAACCGACTCAATTTCCACCTGCACAGAAGCTTCCACCTCGTGCCATCTCCCCTGTGCCCTTGTGGAGAAGCAGAGCAGACCACAGAGCGCATCCTCCAGGACTGTGGGAACCACTGACCAGCTGCTGAGGAAGGAGATATGGCCGAAGCCCGCCACTCTACAAAAGAAACTTACGGGCCTGTGGAGGCGCTACAGAAGACCACAGATTTCATTTTGAGAGCCAAACTCCTAGCGTGACGGCGTTCGAGAAAAAGAAGAAGATGACGATTATAAACCAAATTTCGAACACGCTCTTCCAATGTAAAATGTGGTCTGCCTATAACACTTTGATCACAACAAACAAACAAACAAAACCTCTTGTGGTCTACTGCCGTGTTGGTCTGTCCATATCCGACCTTAACTCATTCAGCCCGACGGCCGTATTTCCCAAATTTTGGAGGCGTCATCTAATGACTATGCACCAGTTGCAGGAGATGGATCGACCATGATAATTCAAGGGCAGTGCCAGATTAGCTTGGCGCCTGATGACGCCAAGCTAATCTGGCACTACCCTTGAATTATCATGGTCGGCCCACCTAGTGCGTCAGGCCTCAATGGGTTATACGCGAAGTTTACTGTGCAGTTGCTTCTGAAACTATTCCGCGGATGCGCAGGATACGTCATCATATTTTGTTACACGAAGGCGCTACTCTCGACCAATGAATCTATCATGTGCGCTGGTCTGCGATTTTGGATCGTACGGCTGAAAGCCGAAAGACCCAAACTGACAGACCGTCACACATTTACACCGTGCATTGACACAAATACAACTCGTGTATACAGCGTTTCAAATCACAGCCCGCCGTGCACAGAGACACCCTGGAGTGAAACAATGCAGATCGATACCCAAAAAAATACCATTGTATCCATTTCGAATTAGGCCCCCTTAATTCCTGACCTATATTAAAACCTGCATTCCTTGGTCTCCGCTCGATAACAATAAAATATGCGACCCGTTTGTCTTCCGGTTATTTTTATATTCATTATAATATTCGATCTCTAGCGGATCTAGATCAGTTAAATCCACATTCCTAAATCTTCGCTGCATGTATAAAGCTAACATGTGCGAACTGTTATCTTTAAAGCCGCAACAGGCGTGCATAAAGGCCACCCAGTCCGAGAGCGGCATTTGGTGCCCGGCTCAGTCTCAGCAAGCAAGCATCGCGCCGACAGCTTGCTGTGTTTACCCGAAAGTCGACTGTCCGATGATGAGCCTTTAAAATATTACCGTGCCATTTAAATACTTTGGCTGTCGGCAGCGCTATTGGTCGCGGTGATTCCTGCAGGAATCACCGCGACCAAGGAAAGCACTACCGACAAGCAAAGGGTTAGAGGGTTTGTGCCTACTAAGGCGTTTGTCGTCTGCGCTGAAACACACTTCTTTTATTAACCCTTATCATTCGGCGGAATACACCAGTGTGTGAAATAAGTTTGATTAAAATAGTTCCAAGGGTAGTGCCAGAATAGCTTGGCGCCTGAAGGCCTCTAGGCGCCAAGCGTCTGGCACCACCCTTGAACTAAAGCCACTGGTCTGTATCCGTATCTGTAAGTACTATAATGTAGCTTGCCGATGGCATTGTAAAAAAAAAAAAAAAAACACAAACCTAACATTAGAATAGCATTACTGACGAACAAGTGACGGGCGAAAGACCTGACAAGGGGGATAACCGCATTACGACGTATTTTGCACTTGTAGACCACATAAGACAGACACACCGTACTGCTCAGTTTCTGAAACTTCGTACCGCAAGCTTGGGCATCTTACAAGCATGCTTTAACCCATTTGACCCCATGCCGGATTTCTCAACATTTGGAGGTGTCACTTAAAGACTATGTGCCAGCTGCTAATTCAAGGGTAGTGTCAATTCAAGGGGCCAATTCAAGGGTAGTGCCAATTCAAGGGGCCAATTCAAAGGTAGTGCCAATTCAAGGGGAGTGCTAATTCAAGGGGCCAATTCAAGGGTAGTGCCAATTCAAAAAGCCAATTCAAGGGTAGTGCCAATTTAAGGGTAGTGCCAATTCAAGGGTAGTGCCAATTCAAGGGTAGTGCCAATTCAAGGGGCCAATTCAAGGGTAGTGCAAATTCAAGTGGCCAATTCAAGGGTAGTGCCAATTCAAGGCAGGGCCAATTCAAGGGTAGTGCAAATTCATGGGGCCAATTCAAGGGTAGTGTCAATTCAAGGGGCCAGTTCAAGGGTAGTGCCAATTCAAGGCCGGGCCAATTCAAGGGTAGTGCCAATTCAAGGGTAGTGACAATTCAAGGGGCCATTTCAAGGGGCCATTTCAAGGGTAGTGCCAATTCAAGGGGCCAATTCAGGGTAGTGCCAATTCAAGGGTAGTGCCAATTCAAGGGGCCAATTCAAGGGTAGTGTCAATTCAAGGGGCCAATTCAAGGGTAGTGCCAGTTCAAGGAGCCAATTCAAGGGTAGTGCCAATTCAAAGGGCCAATTCAAGGGTAGTGCCAATTCAAGGCGGGGCCAATTCAAGGATAGTGCCACTTCAAGGGGCCAATTCAAGGGTAGTGCCAATATAAGGCCGGGCCAATTCAAGGGTAGAGCCAATTCAAGGGTAGTGCCAATTCAAGGGGCCAATTCAAGGGTAGTGCCAATTCAAGGGGCTAATTCAAGGGTAGTGCCAATTCAAGGGTAGTGCCAATTCAGGGGGCCATTTCAAGGGTAGTGCCAATTCAAGGGGCCAATTCAAGGGTAGTGCCAATTCAAGAGTAGTGCCAATTCAAGGGTAGTGCCAATTCAAGGGACCAATTCAAGGGTAGTGCCAATTCAAGGCCGGGCCAATTCAAGGTGGTGTCAACTCATGGGGCCAATTTAAGGGTAGTGCCAGATGAACTTGGAGCCATTAGGCGCCAAGTTCATCTGGCATTACCCTTGAATTATCATGGAAGATCCATCTCCGGTGGTAGTGCGTTGGGGGCTGAATGGGTTAACATCGTACTAGCCGCACGTCTTCTTTCACACGCAAATTTCGCCAAACCTAAGCCTTGACATGCTAAATTATCGACTGGAATGCAAAAAATACCTAGATTTGTGACCACAAGGACTCTTCACTAGCTGTACGCAAGCCGCGAAGTGGAACAAAAATCGAATAGATGATGTAATTACGAAAATACGGCTAGAAACGTGATTCCGGTACATGTTCTGCCGCGCTGACCGTGGCAAAGGCTCGAGGGTAGTGCAAGATTAGTTCGGCGCCTTATTCAGGCGCCGAACTAATTCTGGCACTGACCTTGAGCTATCATTGTCGATCCATCTACGGCATCTTCGAGAGGCTGTTACACTCTTCGAAGTCGGATTGATAAGTTGTAAGTGCTCCTCAGCAGTACGGCGATTTTCATATCAGTGGCGGTAGTGCTTTTTCCATTCCTGGCGCTAAACTATTCTGGCACTATCCTTGAGCTAGTTCGATCGAACCATCTTCTGCGTTTGAAGCTGACTGTGAATGAATTATACTCGCCCCTTCGAACGTTCGAGTATAAGACCTTTTCTGTCAGGGAACGCCCAAAGGCCCCTGTTGTCCCAAAACAAAGAAACAACCAAAGTTGTGTCAGCAAGAGGCATAGATCCTTATGAGCCCCCGCAACTGCGGGGGCTCATGAGGATCTATGAACCTTGCAGTTGGATCGTGTGCAGTTGTTTTTTATCGGCAGTTAAAGGGTTAGCACTTGCCGTTATCCTGATTTTTATATCAGCGACGGTGGAGTTTGTTGTTTGTCTAAAGTGCGGTTGAAGACTAGAAACTTCTACGTTTGATTGACTTGTTTGGTACTGGCGAATTTTATGCGTCAGGCGCATTTGAAGCCTGCTTTACGCAAAAATAGCCTAATAATATGATTTGTTTTCATTCCTCCACT
Source organism: Semisulcospira habei (assembly GCA_036245525.1). Classification (NCBI taxonomy): domain Eukaryota; kingdom Metazoa; phylum Mollusca; class Gastropoda; family Semisulcospiridae; genus Semisulcospira; species Semisulcospira habei. The sequence continues at coordinate 33,605,255 of BTPG01000004.1, forward strand.
ATTTTCATAAAAGAAATCAAGAAGAAATCTTCTGGATCGAGCCAGACATGGCTGACGTAAAAGGATTATACTATTTACGCATAATAGACGTATGACGTAATTTATACTCTTTCATGACGTTGCCGTCTCCAGTAGTGTCCCTGTTGTTTCGAACAACACTAAGTAAATGTTTACTTTAGAACGTTTTGGTGATCATTTATAGAACAAAACTCGCATCCATGATGCGTCACAAACAGAGCTACAAGAAGTCCGCCATTTGTCGCTACAGGAGTTTTTGTAGCTCAGTCACATTTTACGGTTTGCGTAAGTATTGGTCGTGTGACGTAGGGATGAAAACAAATCGTTTTATACCACTCGCAGGACATTTTCAGGGCGGAGCCGAAACAATTTACGATTTTCTTGTACCTCTAGCGACCATAACGGGAGCGCAGTAATACATGACGTCATCAATCTTGTCGTCTGCACCGTTTCCTGTAGTTCTCTGGCTCTTGTTAGGAACGATTAAGTTGTGGTGTGTATTGTTTTTACAATAATATTCATACAGTTCTTTCTTATTCGAACACGAGACACTGTAGAAGAGTCATTAGTCATCAGGTTTCCTGACGATGCAAATGGCCGCGTCAACTTTGAAAGCTATTTTCAACCTTAAAATAGGAAGTAGAAAGAGCCACGTGGTATAAACCGCTTAGGCATTAGGACTCTCGTATGTTACGGAGAATTTTGGTTATTATTATTATTATTTTATTTATTTATTTATTTTATTCTTTATTTATTTTATTACTATATTTATTTTTATGTTATTTATTTATTTATTTTTATTTATTTTATTTATTTTTTGATTGGGGGGGGAGGGGAGGGGGCGCCCCCCCCCCCCTTCCCCAAATAATACCCCCGGGTGAAAAGTGAAAAATATCTCCGTAACTCACTCGACCCCTAGAGGAAATGAGATGGCGGAAAATGAAAAAAACAAAACAAAACAAAACAAAAAAACAACCGTAAAAGTCTGGTCTGGAACATTGCTATTACACCTTTGTTTTCCATGAAGTTTCAATGATTTAGGATTAGCTAAACATAAAAGCGATTTCATAGACTTGTCACCGAAAAAAGTCTGTACAACCCGGACCCCCATAACTCAAGGCTCGCACTGGTTGCCTCCCTCGATTCGCTAACCGCGCTGAACAGCGGTAGCGAAAGTCGAGGGAGACAGACCCAGAGTGACTCAAATTTGTTAGGTGCGCATTACCATGCCAAAGGGGTCTCCGAAAGCTATGCTGCACAAGATACCACATGAAACAAATGACCACTCCAACCCGGCATTCTGTTACAGATTTTCCGCCCTGTGCACCCGAACAAGCACCTCCCCGATGGCGTGGCTCGTCCGGCCGGATACCCCTGCTGGCGCCTCATTACTGGCTCTTGAGGATCTGAGTGCGCGGACGAATGAATGCACAGGTCTGTTTCCATTAGGTATTGTGGCCGCTCACAGGCATGCTGCGCTAAGACTTACACCGGGATTACTCTATATGTATCTCCAGTGACAAATAGCTCATGATTTGTAAAAACACAGGCATTCTGCTCGCAAAGGCGCTCTTCAAGTTCGTATAGTTTTAATGCACCTGGGACTGACGTAATTAACGGCCTTAGAGCCGACGCACTACAGCAGGTGTCTGCTGGTTTCTGGCTTATTTGGTGGGTTTTTAAAAAAATTTTTTTTTAACCCTTTGGGTGTCGGTAGCGGTTTTAGTCGCGATGATGCTACCGACACCCAAAGGGTTAATGGAAGCAGTTTGTTAAAATGACTCCGACAACTCTCTCCCAACCAATCAGTCACTCAGAATTACAGACGTGGTTATTTTCGGACGTTTTAATACAGTTTCATTATGTTAGACCCGACCGCACTAATTCTATATACTTTGTCAATTTCACTGGCACTGCAGAGCACGAGAGTACTTTTACCTTTCAGCATTACCCATCAAGCAGAACTGACGTGACACCGGCCCGCTGAGCGCCACCACTCACGGCGATCATGGGCAAAACGCCCTCGGGCCGATCCGGCCTTAGCTGACCCGCGCACGTCAGTGCCCGGGCCAGCTAAGACCGATATCGGCCGGATAACATTTTGCTGACTGCTTATCGAGGAGTGATGGAGGGAGTTATGCTTTTTCCACGATTCATCTGGCTTACATTTGAGTCGATAGCACGGTGTGCGCACTGCAGTGAAAGGACCGTTCTTGATAGGCCAAGGGTGGTGCCTGGCTGGCTTGGCGCCTTTCCAGGCGCCAAGACAACCAGGCACTACCCTTGTCCTATCATGGTCGATATATTAGCCGCAGCTGGCACAAGCTGGATATGCCTGCTCCAGTTGTTGTTGTCTGAATGAACGTCGAACGATGGATGATTGTATAGACTAATGCACAAAGCAAACACAGCACTACCCGTGATCTCTCAGAATGTTCTCTTGGACTGTCAGCTCGATTCATCTCTCTCATTTGATGCTAGAAATCGATTGATCCAGCCGACGAGTGTGGACTCGACAGTAATTTTGTCAAATGATTTCAATCCATGTCTGTCTGGATAAAGGATCCTGATTGACAGCCATCCCATTCACTAATGATCGGTACAGACAGTCATGGTAATTACAAAATGAATGAAGCCAAATTTTCGTTCAACCCATCCAGCCCTAGTGACACGCGACGACTGACATAAAATGGATCGACCGTGCAAGTTCAAGGGTGGTGCCGGAATAGACTGGCGTCCCAAGAATAAAATAACTGGATTATTTTTTAATGAAGAACAAAAAAACAACAACAAAAAACCCCAAAACAAACCCAACATTAAAGCCATGAAGCCCTGACACACGACAACCGAATATGAATCGATCATGATAGTTCAAGGGTGTTGCCAGAATAGCTTGTCACCTAAGGGCGCCAAGCCTATTCTGGCGCCACCCTTCAACTATCATGATCGAACTATCTCCTGAACTGTGATGTCTGCAGAGGACAAGTCCCGGAGTTGGGACTGTGGACCCTAAGGGGGCAGTGTAATAAGTTTGACTTTAAAGCAACCTACCCCAGAAAGTACGGATAAAAGCAAAGTGATGATCAACACCACAAGCGACAGCAGCAGCAACATCCACATAAACTGCCAGAAGCTAGAAGAGGTCAATAGCTTCAAGTACTTGGGAGCCACCTTGTCCAAAGACGGTAGTTGCATAGCAGAGATCCGTATCAGGATAGGTACAGCAACATCCGCAATGGCCAGGCTGGACAGGATCTGGCGAAGTAACTCCATCAGCTTCACCATCAAGTACAGGCTTTACAAGTCCCTCGTAGTGTCTATTCTACTCTACGGCTGTGAGACTTGGACACTGCTTGCAGACTCAGAAAAGAAAATCCAGGCCTTTGAGAACAAGTGCCTGAGGAAGTTGCTCCGCATCTCGTACCGCGAGCACAAGACCAACGAATATGTACGGAGCATCGTCACCTCTCTGGTGGGCCCACATGAACCCCTTCTGGCAACCGTGAAACGGCGCAAGCTTGCTTGGTTTGGCCACGTGGCCCGACACAACACCCTGTCCAAGACTATCCTCCAAGGCACTCTCGAAGGAAGTCGCCGGCGAGGTCGTCAGAGAAAGAGTTGGGTCGCAAACATAAAAGAATGGACCGAACTCGAGATGCCAGACTTGCTGGCCACCGCCCAAAATAGAACTCAGTGGAGAGCACTGTCTGTTGCTGCTGCCTTTCAGTCCCCCCAACGCCCAGATCGGGCAAGGGACTGATGATGATGATGACCCCAGAAAGTAAAGGGTTAACATATTAAAAACGTGTCTCTTTAACCCATTCAGCCCTGACGCACGACAGCAGGCGATGGGTCGACCATGATAATTCAAGGGCAGTGCCAGATTAGCTTGGCGCCTGTCGGCGCCAAGCTAATCTGGCACTGCCCTTGAATTATCATGGTCGATCCATCTCCTGCAACTGGTGCGTAGTCATTAGATGGCGAATCCAAAATGTGGGAAATACGGCCGTCGGGCTGAATGAGTTAATAATGGATAAAGGCTTAGGAAAAGGATTACAATAATGCAGAATAACAGGGATAACTTAGGGAAAGGATTACAATAATGCAGAACAGGGATAACTTAGGGAAAGGATTACAATAATGCAGAACAACAGGGATAACTTAGGGAAAGGATTACAATAATGCAGAACAACAGGGATAAATTAGGGAAAGGATTACAATAATGCAGAAAACATGGATAAAATAGGGAAATGATTACAATAATGCAGAACAACAGGGATAACTTAGGAAAAGGATTACAATAATGCAGAACAACAGGGATAACTTAGGAAAAGGATTACAATAATGCAGAACAACAGGGATAACTTAGGAAAAGGATTACAATAATGCAGAACAACAGGGATAACTCAAATTATGAAGTTTGAGCGCTGTAAAATGAAAGACTTTCACTTTAAAGGCCCACTACCGCCGTAACTGTTCACAGATACACTTCTGCAACAGATGGTTACGAAACGCTACACTGACACAGGTCTAGTTATGGTTCATTTAGACACATGGCAATCCAGTTCAGCACACGTCGTCTTATATCATGTAACCTGACAATGACTCCGCTCCGTTCTAGAAATACAACGCTATCAGTGCGAGAAACCGCTCACTAAAAATAGACCGACACGCTAACGGCAGCGCAGAATAAATAAGTGCGATTACGCGTGTGCTTTTCCTGCGTGTCCCAACTGCTGTCAAAGCTCATTAGGTGTGTCGACAAGGCATAACAAACAAACGGTGCTGAAATGTGTCTTCAGATTTATGCTTAATGGTACTTTAAAGACCAACGTCGCAAATATCATTATTTTACGGACAAATATCACAGCAACAGTTATCATTCACAAACTCATAGGACTAACAACAACAAATTCCGTATTTAACTGTTTGATTTTTAAGCGCCCAGAAACGTGTGATAAATCCACCGCTCCGCTCATTCAAAACATTTGGCTTTGAAAACTCTTCGGGAAGCGAATAATGTCGCCTGCTTGTCTACAAATTTCACCACAGCAAATCTGGAACTGCGTCTGGAGTCCGGAAATCGCACGTGCAGGTCTTTCGCTTTGACAACTGGACACACAGTGGGAAGGACTGTAAATCTTCTAACACGAGGGACAGATATACAGGGCAAAGTATGCACTATCCTTTGATATATATATATATATATATATATATATATATATATATATATATATATGCTCTTTTCGTTGCTGTATTTTGTAGCACCTTTCCTTCATATCCTCTGCCCCCTTCCTCTTTTATCTCATGCCCCATTCTTTCACCGCCTCCATAGCTTGGTCTTTCTTGTCCCATGTCAGAATGTCGCCACGCCAAGTAAGCAGGAGGTCTTCGGGCTGTGCTGTGCGCGGGCCAGCTGCGGCCGATGTCGGACCAAAGACCCTTGGGGTGGGGGGGGGGGTATGCTACACATCCCTAGATACAGGGCCCTGTCCAAGGAGGTCAAAACAGACCTTATTATGTATACCGCTGTTGGAGGTCTTTCGATGTCGCAGAAGGGTCGTTAACTCATTCGAGGCGCCACGCATCATAGCTGCGGAAGTGTCGCATAGCCTTACCAGCGGCAACGCTAGGCGACACTTCCGCAGCTACTGAGTTAACAGGCCCCCCCCCCCCCCCCCCCCCCATCCATCTATAAATCCATCGCACCTGCAAAAGACGCTGATTTCCATGAATTCGGTGTGAGTTTTTGTGTCTGCGAGTCTACTTTGACTTTCTGGACTGTCTACAGGTCTCTAATATTGTTGGCAGAGTTCTGCTCTGTTACGCCCCCGCCTGTGCCGCGCCCCAGCTTGTGCACAAATTGCTCCATTAACGTCCTGAGCTCTAGGAAGGTGTTTATCTGCTACATGTTTCACTAGTCATCCCGACTACTTTTAACTTGAACAATGTACACGTCAGTGTACTGGGAACTGGTCTCTGCTAATCGCCTGTCAGTACACGGTACTACGATTCCTTTCAAGTCGACGACACTTCAGGTAATGAATGGCCCATACATACATCACACTACCGCACCAATTTGATACTATTTATTGACGTTGTTGTGTGCGTGCGTGCGTGTTTGTAAAAAAAAAAAATACAAGTAAAAAAGAAACAAACAGTAATATATTGGACGTGAGTTATGTATGTCTGCCCACCTGCGAGCAAGGACTCTGAAATAAGCGTTTATTTAACCCATTCTACCCCAAGACCGAAATCCTTCAATTTTGCCGTTGTCCTCTGAAGACTGCGCGGCATTGCAGTGCAGGACACAGATCGACCAATGATAGTTCAAGGGTGATGCCAGAATAGCTTGGCGCCCATAGGCGGACCATATCAATACTCTACAGGGCCGGACCTGGGAAAAGTCGATGGGGGGGTTACAGATTCAGTATAAAGCGAAGGCGCGAAGCGCCGAGCCTTCTAGGGGGGTCCGGGGGCATGCCCCCCCGGAATTTTTTTTTTCAAGGATGCAAAATGGTGCAATCTGGTGCAATCTGAGCCTTGAAAAAGCCATTTGTGATGGTCTGGGGACTTTGAGCTTTTTGAACAATCGAACTGACAAACTCTGGGGTACAAAAATTATCACCTGCCCCTCCCTTAAAAAAAACACCCACACCCACACCCACACACACACACACACACACAAACATTTATTTATCAACAGAGATGTTTT
>BTPG01000004.1:33616987-33629487 GCA_036245525.1 Semisulcospira habei
CAGTGTTTGGAATCATGAAATTATCCGCACACCATTTTGATGTAACATTTAGACCCTGCTGAAGGGTGAGGTTGACACTGAAAACATTTGCATCAGAAAAGTCTAATGTGCCATCATCTGCAAAAAGGCTGCAGGTGACTCCAGTGGGAGAAATATGTAGAGGAAGATCATTTATAAAAAGAGAAAATAATAAGGGGCCGAGTATTGATCCCTGTGGCACACCATGACGAATTATACCCTCTGCAGATTGTTTGCCATTTACAAGAACAAATTGAGTTCTATTCTCTAGGTATGACTGAAAAAACGCCACAGCGTTGTTACTAAGCCTATATGCTCTAAGTTTCTGTATAAGTAGATTATGATTACTTACTTTACTTACTTACGCCTGTCACCCCTACCCGGGTATAGGCCGTCGACGAGAGACCTCCAGCAACTCCTGTCCTGTGCTTCTCCTTCGATTCTACTCCAGGTGGTTCCCAGTCTCTTGATGTCTGCTTGGAGGTCTCGACGCCAGGAGTTTCTCGGCCTACCTCTTTTCCTCTTTCCCTGGGGGTTCCATGACAATGCCTGCCTAGTGATACTGGAAGCTGGCTTTCTCAGACTGTGACCGATCCATCCCCATCTTCTTCGCCCAATTTCATTCTCTGCTGTTATCTGCTCTGTTCTCTCCCAGAGTCTGACGTTGCTGATCTTCTCTGGCCAGTGGATTTTCAAAATTCTTCTAAGGCAACTGTTCATGAAGGTCTGTACTCTGTTGACTGTGGTTTTTGTCAATCTCCATGTCTCTGCTCCATATAGGAGAACTGCTTTTACATTGGAGTTGAAAATCCGGACTTTGGTGTGTTGTGACAGCTCTCTGGAACTCCATACTTTTTTCAACTGGAGAAAGGCTGCTCTGGCTTTACCGATTCGTGCTCTGACATCTGCATCAGTGCCGCCTTTTTTGTCTATGATGCTCCCGAGATAGGTGAAGGACTCCACCTCCTCCAACGGGGTGCCAGCAAGCAAGACTGGTTCTTCCCTGGTTGCGTTCAGCCTCATTGTCTTTGTTTTCTGTTTGTGAATGGTGAGGCCCACTTGGGACGAGATGTCAGCAAGCCTCGTGGTCTTGTCCTGCATTTGTTGATGAGTGTGGGACAGTAATGCCAAGTCGTCTGCAAAATCGAGGTCGTCAAGCTGTGTCCACAGTGTCCACTGTATTCCACTTCGTCTGTGCTCTGTGGTCATCTTCATGACCCAGTCTATGGCCAGTAGGAAGAGGAACGGAGACAGCAGACACCCCTGCCTGACACCAGTTCTGACCTGGAGCTCTCTGGTGAACTGCCCTTCGTGGATCACGCGACATGTCATGCCATCGTAGCTGCTCTTGATCAGGCGGACGAGCTTTGTGGGTACACCGTAGTGTCGTAGGAGTTTCCACAGAGTCTCTCGGTCCACGCTGTCAAATGCTTTCTCATAATCCACAAAGTTGACGTACAGCGGGGAGCTCCACTCCAGAGACTGTTCCACGATGATGCGGAGAGTGGCGATCTGGTCTGTACATGATCGGTTCTTCCTGAATCCTGCTTGCTGGTCTCTCAGCTGGGGGTCAACGGAGCTCTTCATTCTTTCTAGGATGATCCTGTTGAAGACCTTTCCTGGTACTGACAGCAAGGTGATTCCTCTGTAGTTGGAACACTTGCTGAGGTCGCCTTTCTTGGGAAGCTTGATTAGGTACCCCTCCTTCCAGTCAGCCGGCATCACCTCCTCATCCCAGATCTTTCCAAACAGTGGGTACAGCATCTCAACTGTTGTCTCTAGGTCTGCTTTCAGAGACTCCGCTGGGATGCCATCTGGCCCTGCTGCTTTGCCATTCTTCAAAAATGCCACTGCTTTTCTGATCTCTTCCCGGCTGGGTCTGTCACAGCTGATGGGTAGGTCGGTCTCTGCCGGCTGGATGTCAGGGGGGTCGGGTGGGCTAGGTCTGTTCAGTAACTCTTCAAAATACTCGGCCCATCTGTCGAGTTGGTCTGCTCTGTCTGCAATAGGCTTGCCTTCTTTGTCTTTTACTGGTCTTTCTGTATGGCCATACTTACCCGACAATCTTCTGGTAATGTCGTAGAGCTGTTTCATGTTGCCGCTGCCTGCTGCCTTTTCTGCCTCTGCTGCCAGGCTTTCTGTGTAGGCCCTCTTGTCTGCCCTGATACTCCTCTTCACCTCGCGGTTGGCTTCCGAGTATTCCCCCTGTGCCCTTACTTTGGCTGCTCTCGTGCGACTGTTGTTGACCGCTGCTTTCTTCTGCTTCCTCGCTTCTATCTTCTTCAAGGTCTGTGCCGACAGCCAGTCCTTGTGGTGGTGTTTCCTGAACCCTACAGTGTCTTTGCAGGTTGAGTTCAGTGCCTCTCTAACTGCCTTCCACTGCTGCTCTGTGGTGACCGCCTCCTCTTCATTTACTAGCTCCTGTAGCGCTTGAAACCGGTTGGACAGCACCAGTTTGAACTCTTTTCGTCGGCGTTTTTGTAGCTATTTCCTTTTTTGCAGGGTGGGGAAGCTAACCCCACGCCCAACCCCCTTACTAGGAGGACCAGGGGTTTTCTGTCGGGGTCACCTTCCCTTAGACCATGTTGGTTCACGGCACCTTATTTCATTCGGTGCACCCCTCTCACGAGGGACCCCCTATCCACCACCCAGGGGACGCGCCTCAACGCCGTATGGTCCCAGCGCGAGGAGATTATGATTGACTAAGTCGAAAGCTTTGCATCGAGCCATCTATCAATCAGATGAATCAGCGCTGTATGACAAGAATGGCGTTGTCGAAAGCCTGATTGCAAGGGGTGTAAAACTTGATGATTTTCCAGGAACTGTTGTAAATGATGGTGAATATGTTTTTCTATTGGTTTCGACAAAGTCGAAAGTAAGGAAATGGGCCTAAAGTTATTTGGCTCAGAAAGATCTTTAGTTTTGGGCAAAGGAATGACTTTTGCTTTCTTTAGGCTGGACGGAAATGTTCCCTGTCGAATACAAAGATTGTAAATATACGTCAGAGAATCAACGACATATGGGAGAGCTATTTTTAGTATTGCAGTACTAATGCCGTCATGACCAGTTGATCTCTTATTTTTTAGCTGAGATATCGTTTTACCAACGTCATAAACCGTTATAACAGGAATGTTGAAAATACTTGACTTGAGCTTTTCGGCACAGAATTTATCAAGTACGTCTGATATCTGTGACATGTTTGGACAACTTTGTAATAGGACATCAGCAGCAGATAGGAAATGCTTATTAAATGTATCTGCTGAAACACTGGTGCATGCCGGTTTTTGTTTAGATTTTGTAAATGTGTTCAGGGCGCGCCACACTGTAACTGTGTCCCTTTTCTCATCAATGATCCTTTTAAAGTGACACTTTTGGGCTTCACGAACAAGATATTTTACCTTATTTCGCTGTTTACGATAGGCATCAAAATCCTTGTGTTTTTTAAGTTCATTACGAAGTGACATAGCATCCTTGATATTTTTATTTAACCACAAAGGTGGCTGTGCACTTTTTACACGTTTTTCTCGGTATGGTGCATGTTTATCCAGTACACTTAGAAAAAGCTCATACCATTCTGCAAGCGCAGAATTCGGATCCGTGTAATTATAAACGTGACTGAAACATACTTGACAGAGATCCGATAGGAAAACATCTTTGTTAAAGTGTTTATAAGATCTGAATTTAATAGTGATGTGTTGGTGATTTTTGGGGCGTCGGTCACCTTTCAGAGCCCAGCTACAACAGACGGGATAATGGTCACTAATAGCAACCTCGGGCACCTGCACCCCTAATACTCTAGTCTTGTTGTTTGTGTAGATATGGTCGATCAATGTTGAGGAACTGGCAGTTACTCTTGTTGCTTTAGTGACCAACTGTTTGAGACCAAACAAAGTAAGAGTAGTTTCCCAAGCAGGATTGGAAGAAAACAAATTGATGTTAAAGTCGCCTAAGATTAATAGATCAGAAGTACATTTGGTTGCATTGTCCATCATTTCCGTAAATGTGTCATACCATTCAAAAGTGGCTGAGGGATTTCGATAAACAAAGCAGATTAATAACGGGGTGGCTTTGCTTGCTTTTAGTTCAATCCAAACGCTTTCCACTAGGTCTGATTCTAGATCTGTCCTTCTTCGAGCGCAATCCCTAATTGAATTGTTTAAATACACGGCTATACCCGTGTGTTTAGGGGACACAGGATCGCGACGAAATAAATGAAAACCCGGGATAGAAATGGCTTCATCACTGATGTTAGAGCACAATCGTGATTCAGTTATTCCAAACACATGGAAAGCGTTTGGTTGACTCAACATCACACATAAATCTGGAACTTTGTTATACAAATGATATATATTTAAATGTCCTATAAGCAAATGATGCGTATCAGGCTTGTCTGTAGACATAACTGATGTAGAAAGATAACAATAAATCAACACCTATGAGCCAAGAGCAAAAGATATAATTATTGTATAGACGTGTGTTGTTTTTCAGTGCAGACAAGGAAAAACAAGGCAGTCTATACGTTGACACACTACAAGTTCAATGTGTCTTGACCAACTGTCCAGTAGATGAAGAGTTATTCGAAGTTTTCCAAAAGGCGTCAATAATCGCTTATGACTGATGGTGTGCTGGGAAACACACAAGGAAAAAATAGTGTCACAGTGCACTCGATGTGTGGTACGCTTACACAAAGATACCTAACCAGCGTCCCAAATCGCTCAAAATGTAAATTATGTATTCTCGTAGTGATAATGTTACTGGTGTAGTAATAGACGAAGGATAGGAAACACCGTTACAGTGCGCACACGATATAAGAGATTAATTAGGAAGCCGAGAATGTCTATGATGTAGGAGATCACTTAGGAAGCAATGTGTATGATGTAAGAGATCACTTAGGAAGCAATGTCTAGTCACTGAAATTCTGCTGAACAACTGGCCCAACAGACAATTCATAGAATATAATGTTTAATAGATGTATATAGGAGGATGCTCTGGTTATAGTCTCAGTAAACACAAGCTGGGCGATTGTACTGAGCCCAGACGTCGTGGTGCGTATACGGAGTGTGTGCCGGTGCGGTGACGTTGAATGGGTAGGGTTGCGCCATAGTGTTCCCCGAAAAGTGGTCCGTTGGCGCCGCACGATACTGCGGGTACATTGCAGGAACTGTCGGGAACTGCAGTATGTTAGGTGACTGCCACATATTCACGAACTGTTGATCTGGTGCCTCCTGTTGCTGTGGGGGTGACATGTCTTGTATCAGCATGTGTCCGGCTTGCCTCCCTTCCGCCAGCCCAGAGGGGACAAAAGCCGAACAGGCCCATCGCTGTTGCTGTTGAGATGTGCTGTTGAAACAGTCTCGTGTTATCTGGTGGCTATTTGCATCATACTGTGATCCTGGGTAGGAAGTAGATGTAGAGGACGCAGTCCCTGCCACAATTTCAGAATACAGTCCTTGAGAGTTGCCGCTACGCCTCTCACCACGGTCCCGGCCACTGCTTGGAGCACGGATGGCTGTGGAGGTGTCAGGAGGCACCCCACCCCTTTTCACGTTAATGGCCAAGCTAACTGTGCCCTGCCGGCTAGGGTGGATTGGGTCACTGCGCCTGTAGAGCCTTTTGCGCGGAAATCCATCTGTAGTAGAGAAAATCAGCGTGTTGTCCACAAATGTTACCCCACGCTTTTTGCACATGTGGTATAGGTTTCCGTTGGAGGCAGTAATAGACCTGTTCAGCTGTTGTCCCCGCTGGGCTGGCAGAATGGAGGAAGCTTGGATGCATGCGCTGGGGAATACCCGCCGACATTGCCGGGCAAGCTGGTCCCACACAGCGCTGGTCACTTCTGTCTGCTTACAGTCGTTCACTCCGACATGGAAGGTCACAAGAGAGACTGTGTGAGAGGGTTCTTGACTCCGGAGCCAGCCAATCAGGTGGGGAGTTTTCAGGCCAGACACAGATATGACCTGCACCTTTTCCTCTGGGTACGTAGACATCTTCTCCGCCTTGATGTAGTGAACAACGGAGTCTCCGATAACTAGAGTATTGGTGTCGGCGAATACCGAGTGTTGAAGTATCTGTTCCTCTGGAGACAGCCTGTGAGACGGTCTGTTGTTTTGCGGCTGTTCGCCGCTGGCTTCAGTAGTTTGGTTGATGATCTCGGGCTGGCCGGCGGTTATCCAGACAGGAATGCGGCGTTCCCGGCTTTCGTTCTCACCCACTCTCATAGCCTGGAGGGACACAGCCATGATGTCGTCTTGTGTAAGAAGCGGAGGGGCGGAGAGTGGGGATGCAACTGTTTCTATGTCCATTGCACACCTCTGAGTGGTACTGCTGTCAAGGTCAGCAGACAGAGGTGTAGGTGTACTGTCAGAGTTATCAGTCACTGATCGACTGTTTGTATGGGCTGATGCTTTGTTCAGTTTCTTTTGCAGATCTCGGAGGCGCTGCTTGTGATTCTGTTTAGCCGTGGATAAACCGTTTACAGTGCTGTCCATAGCGTGCTGAGCTGATTCGACACTATTTATCCTTTCGTCGAGACTAGACAACATCTCGCCCATGCAGGACTCAGTGGCTTGCAGATCCTTGGCTCTCCTCACTGCTTCATCGCGGATGTGGCTGTCAAGTTGATCAATCTTGACGAGAGCCGCTGACAGCCCTTTAAACAAAGTGTCTACATCAGCACGAAGACCCGCGATGATATTAAGAGCATCGTGTAGGCGGGAGTACAACTGTGATGAATTCTGTAGTGCTGGTAGAGCGGCAAGATGTCGGAGAGGGAGCACGGTGTTCATGGAGATAACATGAGCGGCTGCCTGGGTCATACCTGGGTCGCTGCTGTTGGTTATCTCAGGTGGACAGGAAGCTGGTCGAGACGCAGGGAGCAAAGTCACGGTGTGTAACTCTGCCTCTGACGGGCTGATCTCAAAGTCAGTTGCGGGAAGGAGGGTTTGCATGCCAGGAGATGACACTTGCAAATCATTCACGGCTGCAATAACATGAACAACACACGCTGAATCTGTAGGGGGTGTGGCTGTAAAGGAGACACGATCTGCCGACGATGACAAGTGCTGGGGCAAGATCGGCCTTAGCATGTTATCCCCCTTCGGTATCAGCATTAGGAGCGAAACTCCTGAGGTTTCCGTTAGAGAGGAGCGGGTGGGAGTGATGGGAGTGTCTGCCAAGGAGACGTCGAGCAACAACCCACGTGATGCACTAGGGGAGATGGTGGGGGAGGTGAAGGATGGTGTGACTGTGAAGGGTGATGTGGTCTGGTTGCTAACAACCCTGTTATCCCTCGCCTCAGTGGATGTGAAATCACACACTGCAGTGGAGGATGAGGACTGGTGCGGATATGGGGGGTGCTGTGGCTCGCAGCTAGAACACAGGGGTAGGTGACTGAATGTTGGCGGGGGCACATCATCTTCGTTAAAGTTCCCGTTCTGTAGTGACCTGACCAGGGCACACAGCTGGTGGAATTCCGTCTTCACCCACTCTTCAGCTCGTATTTCCTGGATCAGACAGGTTCCTCCCATGCTACGCTTCCGTTTGTAATACAGGGTCACAGTAATGTAGTTGACGCCCGCCCGTTTCACTTGTACGAATGTCTTGGCAAGTGTATTAGGAATTCCTGCTGCCCTTGTACGAACACTGAAGTCAGTGCGGTCGATAGTGTTATTGTCAAAGTCCACATCCTTCCAAGTCACGTCAAACCCACTGTTAGTGGACTCTAGAAGGTGAACATAGCGAACCGACAAGGCCTTTCTCCAGCGTTTCAGAACATGGATATTTGTGTCATTGAACACTTTCTGTTTTTCATCGAGAGTGTCTTTCACAATGGGATCTTTGGGATTAGGTGATTGGGAGGGGGTTTGGGACTGGAGGGTAGGCTGACACGACTGGACCGGGGAGAAACATGCCATGGTGAAGACCATATCGCTATGAAAAAAAAAAAAAAAAAAAAGAAAAAAAAAGAAAAGAGGCGGGGTGGGGGGGGGGGGGGGAGTTGATTTTGAGAACGGGGTCAGAATAGTGGATGGATGGAGGGATAGGTAAGGTGTAGACGAGTTAGATGGGGGCAAGAAGGTGGAGGTACTTTCATTTTAGCATGCTCAGTATTGCTTAGGTGAAATAGAGTAGTAGTTCCATCTCATCAGTTCTTTACAGTACCCATGCGCCGCCAGGCAACCTCAATATCAAGGACGACAATTAAGAACTGGGAGAGAACTCGTTGAAAATTATAGTACCTTTGCGCTGCCAGGGAACCTCAATTATCAAGGGCGACAATCGACAATAGGGAGAGAACTCGTTGTTGCACCAACGAGACGACTCCTAGAGACCATGTTTTAGATCCAATTGAAGCATATCACTATGTAGAGCAACAGTAAATGACACAGGTTAGAACCAAAAGTAAAATATACGGCTATCACACAAATCACAGCTAGTGAGAAGAGCGGCACTGGAAATCCGTTCGAAATGATAGAAACGTATGCACAGTTCGAACACGAACTCACACTAGAGCAATTAGAGTCTGGAATGAATTAGATTTGGTGTGTGGATTGCGCGGTCCAGGAGTAAACGGTAAAAATTGCAACTGACCGTTACTGGACAGGGTCACCAACGATGCACAGTTTATGCACGGTATTTACATGACGAAGTTGGCACCAACAGAAGTACACATTTGGAATCACAGCCACAATAAATGAAATATTATCTCGCAGCTAATACAGTGTGGAGGGCTGCTGGATCCCTGGTGGCGCAGAGAGAGAGAGAGAGAGAGAGAGAGAGAGAGAGAGAGAGAACAATGAACAATGAACAATGAACCTTTATTTTCCAACGGTAGAAGTTATTGGTAACAGGACCAGTTTTCAAACTTGCCGTTGCTACATCTACTACATAAGTGACATAGACATGTAAACATACACATACCACACACTGCTGCATGCACTGCTGCATTCGCTTACGCACGCACGCACGCACCACGCACATACACACACACATACCCACACACGCACTCAGGTACGCACGCATGCACATCACAACTCGCGCATGCACGCACGCACACACACACACTCATGTACACCGCAATTCAGTACGCATGCACACACGCACGAACACTCACACACACACACACACACACACACACACACACACACACTTACACACGCACGCACTCAGGCACATACGCACAAAAACAAACACACGCTCTCGGACACGCACTCCAGACATTCCTACCCGCATACGCGTACGCACAAAAATATAAAATGAGTAAAAATACAAAGTAAAGCAATAAACAAAGAATCATTAAGTACATTAAAGTTCATACAGCAAGGGCAAATATGTATGCAGGTGCTATCTCCCCCCCCCCCTCTCTCTCTCTCTCACGCCGACACACACACACATACACACACACACAGCATGCACGCACGCGCACACACACACACACACACACACACACACAGAGTCACACATACTGAGAGAGAGAGAGAGAGAGAGAGAGAGAGAGAGAGAGAGAGAGAGAGATCAGAGAGAGAGAGAGAGAGAGAGAGAGAGACCTGCAACAAGATAATTACATTTAAAGCATATATATGTCTTCGTTTACACACTTCAGTCAAGCTTAGATATATATTTATGATCTGAAATAACAGCTTTTCTTTTTAGACCCCTCCCCCCAAATGATGGACAAAATCTTTGCTACCTTATGACTCGTAGAGTCTTCTTAGGCTAATGATAGCCAATGGAACACACCAGTCATTTTGTTTAATATTAATTATTAAATTGAAACACTCAATCACGTATCAATTTCAGGTTGTATTTAATTTAATTTTTTTTTTTGAGAGGGGGGGGGGGGGGGCGGGGCAGTAAATTACTCACCAACACTGCTTTTACTTGTTCCCATGTCACTGTTTCGAACTCCACTGCCAGTGGTCTCACTTTGGGTTGATTTTTGTCTCTTTCGAGGAACTGCATCATCTGCCGTTTAGAAAAACAACTTTTATTATTATTATTATTATTAAAGGTTTTCTTATATAGCGCTTACCTGTAAACAGCTCTAAGCGCTTTACAATTTACTCAACAACAACAAACAAAAAGAAAAAAAACAAAAACAAAGACATAACATAAAAATTAAAACATGAAATTATCCTAAAAGCAACAACAAAAATGTAAAATAAAATAGAACCGTCTTTTCAACATCTTATATATGATTATGCATTGCAGGTGTTAACACGTCTACTACAATTTTATAATAATAATTTAATATAAAAAAACAGTGGTTTTCTGATTAGTTCTTAGCTTATTTAAAATTTCATCAACAAAAGGCCTAAGGGTGAATAATCTTATTTTGTAGCACGCTGTTCACAGGCATAGGAACTGTTAACAAATTTGCTGATTTTCAGCAGTTGGCAAAATTTCAGCACATTTTTATTTTCCATTTTACTATGTGAAAAAGGCAGTGGTTGGGATGCCGTCATGATGGCTTCTTGTCGTTCCAAAAACCGAAGTCGTCATGACGGTTTCGCACCCGGAAAGGCTATGTTGCCGTCACAATTGATGGCGACGCTGTCAAAGTGGTGTCAGATAGGCTATGGTTTCCATAGTCAGCCATCAAGACGGTTCTGTTCTGCTCTCCGAAGAGATTTACGTCACAATACATAGCTAGTAAGCTGCACTAGTGAAAACGATACCTTATAACTTAGCCCTTGGTTTTGTTATTGAAAACGATATTTTGCCGTCCAAAGATTTTTTTTATAAATATAAAAGCAATATTGATCATTGATGCCGATATCTTTATTCTTTAAATTGACATTTTTAAAAGTTATATATCATAATACTTTGTGAAATAAATTTTAGGCTATGCATTACTTTAATTGTTACCTGTTTTGGTATTTTAATAAGTGGGGCTGTTTTATATCTATGATATTCATTATATGCAGCTAGTATCAGCTCCTACAGCATAGGCTACACTCACAGGAAGGAAGTACCGGCTCCATCGCCACGTGCTCATTTGAATCGAATTCGGAATGGGTGAATTTTACCTAGTTCTACTGACTACATTTCTTTTATGAGACAAAATTGGATTTAAAAATGTACCCACCTTCTGAAATGGAGCTTGATGAAAACCAGCATGACAGTCGCCTACTGCCATCAGCATCTGTTTTTTTCAGTTTCGGCATTTTCGAGGAGACAGCAAAAGTGAAGTGTTACCAAAGAAAATAGATCTAGATTTAAACTTCCCCCCACAAACCTTAATGACGTCAGACGTCTTTTCACTGATCTTTCTCGGAAAGACATGCACTGAAGGAAAGCAACTCTTTTGGGTACCTGGTCGATTCAACGGAAATCCATTTCAACGATGTTTTTGGACGATTCAACGATGGTCGTTTCAACGGATGTTCGTTACAACGAATTATCATAATTATCAACTTAGCGTCTTAATTAATCTTTCTAAAAAGTCGTTTTTGGGGGATTAGGGCTGTATCAAGGTGAAGGCGCTGGAAGAGGCTTGTGGCCAGAACAAGAAAATATGGCTGCATTTACTAATTTAGGGTTAGGGGTTGGGTTACTTGGTTGTTTCAACGGGAAAACGTTTTGGACGTTTAAACGGATCCCTTGAAATGGATTTCCGTTGAATTGTCTATAAATAACTCTTTGTGCCTTGGATCAAAAGTGACTAAAAACTGCAATGTTTTAAAAACAATAAAAAAATAATAAAACTTTGGAACTCCCTTTGCATAAAAAAAATTCACTGTTCTTTTTTTTTTTTTTTTTTTTTTTTTTTTAGTTGGGAGGGGGGGTTCCGGAACCCAGGTACCCCCCCCCCTGGGTCCGGCCCTGCTCTAGTACGCAAACGATATGGATCACAATAATTCTTATGTGTGTCGTGGACAATGGTACCCGCTGAGCAAAAATTGCTCGGGTTGACGTTGGCCGCATTTGGGCCCGCGCACACGCAGGTAAATGCGTAGCCAGCCGGTGGCCCACGTCCGTTCGCCTACATTATGTTTTCTGGTTAATGGTCATGGACTAGTTGTTTTACATTCTGGACGCGATGTTCCACGCGTTTTAGTTATTGTTGTTGTTTCAGTGGTGTGAAAAGCTGTGCGTACAAGACACGAGAGCCGGATCATGGATGACAGCTCAAGGGTGGTGCCTGGTTTGCTTGGCGCCTTCAGGCGCCAAGCAAACCAGGCACCACCCTTGAGCAACCACGCAGTTGGCACATAACACTGAACTTGAAAGAGTTTATAGTATTCGCAAACGGCGGAGTGGACCCCGCACATTATAGCGTACACACCGACTGAGTGCTAACAAACAGCACGTTGTACAGATTCTCAGTCCCAAAGCTTGTCGAGTCCCTGTGCAGAAGGGGTTGCCGGTACTGTAATGTACGCATACACGTCAAACGCAAAAATAGACTACGTCACCGGCAAACAAAGGTCATTAGCCTCCGGAAAACAGGCATTTTGGCGAACCTGGTCAACGTCGCTAAA
>BTPG01000004.1:33634487-33671987 GCA_036245525.1 Semisulcospira habei
CACCAGTGTGTGAAATAAGTTTGACTAAAATAGTTCTTTAGGCGCCAAGCTATTCTGGCACCACCCTTGAACTAAAGCCTTTGGTCTATGTCCTTATCTCAGTGTAAGATATATGTTTCTATATTCATATTTTATTTTGTAATTCTTTCGGGAACTTTAAAATGCAGGTTAACCCTTATCATTCGGAGCACACCAGTGTGTGAAATAAGTCAGTTGGATTAAAATAGTTCAAGGGTAGTGCCAGAATAGCTTGGCGCCTATTCTGGCACCACCATTGAACTAAAGCCATTGGTCTATATCCTTTTCTGTAAGTACTATAATGTAGCTTGCATATGGCAGTGTACAAATTTGAAGCTTTTAGCCTCAGTATGATGTGCGTTAACCCATATCATACTGAGGCTAAAAGCTTCAAATTTGTACACTGCCATATGCAAGCTACATAATAGTACCTACAGATAAGGATATAGACCAATGGCTTTAGTTCAAGGGTGCCAGAATAGCCTGGCTTGGCGCCTAGAGGCGCCAATCTATTCTGGCACAACCCTTGAACTATTTTAGTCAAACTTATTTCACACACTGGTGTATTCCGAATGATAAGGATTAAGGGCAGAAACACATGCGCTGTTCTCACCTGAGATAGAAATAGGAGTTGAAGTGCCTCATAGTGGCCGCGGGTAGAACAGCTGTCAAAACACCCGGCACACGCTGCCAGACACTGGAACAGCCTCGCAGTACGGTCATAAACCCTCAACAACAAAGAAGTCTTCCCGAGGTCCGCTAGTCCTTCACACTCGATCGGACCACGGTGGAAAGGTTTTTAAACACAATGTCACGGACACGTTGACAAAACAGAGACGAACCACTGGAAGGCTGAATGAGACGAAAACAATTTCCAGGTTACAGTTCGAAATCAAAAGACTATTCGATTTTTTATTTTTAACAGCGGATTGTTGCGTTGACGTCTCGCAAAACAATGCAATGGCAAATTCCACCGTTTTCAAACATGTCTGCACGTAAGACAACGACTTTTTTTTTTATGTAAGTAGGAATTCTACTAGTTGTTTTTCAATTCTGATCTTTATTTTACTAAAAACCCAAACCCGCTGCCTTTGAGATTTACTTTTACTGTTAATTTCAGTTCAGTATATTTTTTTAAATACCAAACTAAAATTTCAGTCTTCGTTTGTCTTTAGGGTCTAGCACCATCAAATCTTCGTACGGGCCGTGTCATCGAGAAGGCTCATCCCGGCAAAACACGCTCCATGACTGAGCGTTACTGAGTCCAAATTGAGAAGCGTCACAACTGGCGAGCAGTACACTGGTGTATCTGTGTGTTAAACTGTGTTGTTGAGAACAGTATCACACCGGGGCAGTCTCACAGTCCCCCGACTACCGACCCACACCTTGCGCCACAGCATCAATGGCGTGCTGACAGCTTGTGCTACTAAACCTGACGACACGGCACCGCCCATGATCAGCGGATCAACCAAAACCCGTTGACCTACAAGAGGCATAGATTCTCATGAGCCCCTGCATTCGCAGGGGCTCATGCGAATCTATGCCTCTTGAGGTAACTTCATACGTACAGATCTGCTCCTCAAACCGGGAAAATCACATCGGTTTATGTCCGATACTGAGTTCTATAATATCTTCAATCAAAACTGAGCTTCGCGCGCGCTAGGTTGCTTAGCGGGCACAGCGCGACGCATCGCCTTATCTGTTCGTAGGGGTAGGGGTGGACTGAGTACGGCAGGTCGGGGGTAGGCTAGTGGGGCTGGGGCTGGGGTTCATTTTTAACAGAGGGAAGGGTGGGCTGGTGTTGGTGGTGGTGGTGGTAGTGGGGTGGGGGGGGGTGGGGGGGGGGAGGTTGTGGTAGTCTTATCTCTTCTCACGAATCAACAACAAAGTCACAGCCTGCTATGCGCGCTATCAGGTGTATTGAGGTCTGATTGAACCTTCGGCCATGACTAGACACGCTTCCAAAATAAAACACCCCCCAAAAGCCTCTGAATGGACTAAATTTATAATAACAAGAGGGCACAGATTCTCATGAGCCCCTGCTTTGTAGGGGCTCATGAGAATATGTGCCTCTTGCAGATGGGGTCTTGTTGAATGCACTACTTGTCGACTTGTACTGGGATCGGTGGCTGACTGATAAGCACCTATTCTAAAGAGAACAAAAGTTGCATGCCATGTTATCAAATCCCCAGAGCACAGAACTCGAAAATGTCATCACAGAGTCGCACTGCAGGCACCTGATACGCTGGAGGTGTTGCTAAAGGGGCTGATCTAGACCTGTGGAAAATGTATCCACCTGTAGGCCGTTCCATACCGGCTTTGTTTTGGCGTCTCTGTGGTTCCGGGATCAAACCTTTTATTTCCGCATTTGTTTCGTGACTCGCGTCCCAAATTCCCACAGCCGTACCGAAAGAAACCCGAACTAGTTCTGGCAACCTTGTCGACTGACTCGTGGTTTTATCTGAACAATGTATATTTCCGTTAACTCATTCAGCCCTGACGCACTACAGCAGAAGATGGGTCGACCATGATAATTCATCTCCTGCAGCTGGTGCAGTCATTAGATGACTGACGCCTCCAAAATTTGGGAAATACGGCCGTCGGGCTGCCTGGACTGAAAGAAACAAAAACAATCTAACAAACAGTCTGGAATGTGGTGAAAGTTGACTATGAAAATTTCAGGCGGTTCATCGAAAATAAAGAACCAACAACAATCGTACGGCTTGAAGTCCAGACCAGAGCGGTGACTGCCAAGCGCGTAAAATGCAGAGAAACGCCCAACGCCGAAAGAAGCATGTTTAGAAATGACAGTTTCAACAAGACCCCAACGGAGAAAAAAAAAAAAAAAAAAAAAACACGCTTAGAAAATACAGTTACAACACACAACATTGTTGTCACACTGTCATTTTTCAGTAAAACGTATTTCTTTCTACGTTTGGTTTTTCTCTCAATCTTACACAAAACCGATATCGCTCGCGTAAGTTTTTTTTTAAGAAAACTGATATTTTCTTTGGTCTGTACTTGACCAAATTACGTTCCACCGTCAAAAACGGTACGGTGACACGGCGATCGGTTCCAAGTTAGGCCGCGCCTCGGACTGAAACCGGACAACGCGTGTGGGGGACGGAGCTGGTAAAAACGAAAGTCGTGCTTCGGAAAATCAAAAGACGGAGAGTTAAGGGTGGGGGTGCAGAAGACACAACACAATAACAACTGTATCGTATGATGTTGGCAGAATAACAAATGCGTTGTCAAGAAGAGAATGTTCTGTAAATGTTATAAAAAAAAAAAAGCCTTCCCGGCCCTCCTCCAGTCCCCACGAAGAATAAAACTACCCACACCTCCGTCCCCAACTTTAGTTAGATTTGTTTTAGACTAGCAACGATCGTATTTACTAGAGCGTAGGTAGTTCGTTTTGAAAGCTGGGCGGAATTTTGATTCGGTAGACCGGATGTTAACACGTTCAGTGCCGAAAAAAACGTGCACACCAGCCAACTGCAAGAGGTATAGATCCTCATGAGCCCCCGCAGTTGCGGGGGCTCATGACGATCTATGCCTCTTGCTGACTCCACTTAGAACCCGTGTTCCTGGGACAGCGGGGGGTTAACTCGAGCTGACGACGCGGATTGTAGAAACACAATCTGCGTCACTGAGCTGGCCGTTAACCCTTTTAGCCCCGAGTCCCTAAAGCAGGAGATGGCTTGACCGTGATAATTCAAGGGTAGTGCCAGATTAGCTTGGCGCCTGAAAGGCGCCAAGCTAATCTGGCTCTACCCTTGAATTATCATGGTCAAGCCATCTCCTGCAGCTGGTACATAGTCGTAAGGCAACACCTCTGTGATGAAGCTCTATGCTTATGCATAGTGCTCACACATTAGGATAAATACGGTACGGGGTTTGTTAACGGTTTGTTTGTGCCGATAGTCCGTGGGGCCTGCTGTCCACGTGGAATCTGTAAGACATGGTTAGCACGGAGTTTTGGTGAGTTCTGTTTAGTGAGTTCTAGGCAAAAGCTCAGTGTGTCTGTCAGAGCAGTAATATATTAGTGCGGGGCTTGACTGTCATTCTGGACAGACGTTATGCGAGATACCTTAGCCCGCATTCCAAGACTCTGAAGCCTAGAATTCAGGTATGTTTCTATATATGTAGTATTGATAGTTGCTTAGTTAAAGAATAGTATGCGTTGCTAAGAGTAATTTGTTTGTATAGTGTTGGCCGGTTTGGTTCAGTTATGTTGGTTTAGAATTCAGTGAAGTAACCGGTGTTTTTGGAATACAGTTATTTACCGAGATGGATGACTAAAGGAATGTAAGGTGTGTGTGCTTAAGTCGCTATGAAGGTAGTACGTGGATGGTTAAGCATAGTCTTTTCCAGTGTATAGAGTAGTGTATAGCAAGAGTGTTAGGCTATAGTCTGTTTCAAGATAGTGACAGATATGGGGGTGTTACGGAAGTAGTTCGGTTATGAAGCACGTGTGTGTGAATGAACGTGAGTTATTTGGATCAGCCAGGTTGCGTGATATTTCTCATGTCATCCAATATGTTGTGTGTTTAGCAAGCGTTACGTTTGGATCCTTGTTGTTGTGTTTAGAGTACTTGTAAAGAGTGGAACGACGGACGCCGAGACGTCAGTCACAGGTGGGACCTAACGTGAGGTCATCCCTCCAGCTCTTCGCTCAGAGTGAGTCTGATCGGGACTAAGATACCCGGATCACAGCGAGAACTGCGCTACGGTGCGAGTACAAGGACGTCCGTGTTACAGACAAGACGACAGGAAAGACGAGCATACAACGGACTTGCACGCCTAGACGTGAGAAGGACCAACGTAACCAGGCAATAACATCAAACAGGTTGGAGACTGAGAACTAACACCTAGCCTGGCGAGATATTGTGAATTGTGTGTGTGTGATGTTCGGATGTTAGCAGAGAAGTCTGTATAGTTTGATAGTCATTTAAGCCTTTCTTTTCTTGTATAGAGTATAAAGGTTACTTTAGAAAGGGAGCCCGTGCGTTTGTTTTACCGCATGAATGCGCCCGTCTGAGTCAGTGGCGGTGTATGCGTCTGTTGCGTGAGTCTGTGCGTACGACTGTGGGCAAGTCTGCGTGCGTTACAACCTCCTAAATTTGAGAAATGGGACCTTGGAGCTAAAAAGGGTTTATTAATATCCTAGCGTGACCATTGACAGATATCATAGGGTCAGTATGGAACCTAGAATACTCTCGACCAGACAGTGCGGTGACTAACAATGACTACAGTATTATTCATTTTACAACCCCTGCTCCAGCCCCGCGGCACAACACGGCCATACGGCGGCTTTACACAAAAGGCTTCGCCTGGCAAATAGCACCCTTGACTTCGCCGTGTTGATGTGTAGAGGGTAAAGGCCTGTGAAGAGCGAAATTAATTTATGACCATACCCTTTCAAAGGTCGACGGCAATAAATATCGATATACAGTGTCGTTGTCTATAGATCTCGCCATACACGCAGCGGACTGACGCGCCGCTTGGGCTCAGTTGCACGACGTGCGCTCAAAGCACGCCGATTATTCTGAGAATCACATAATAAGTGAAACTTTTCACGACGGCTTCCTTTTATTTAAACAAGAGCTACCGCGAAAACTAAATAATTTGCCGCGAGTTTTGTCCCCCGGTGGAAAATGGTGGGTTGGGGTCATTTAGAGGACAGTTTTCCCGGGTACTATTCCTAACATATTTGGCGCGCTTTTTACCATTCCGGCAGCAACGACGGCATTACAACCGGAGATGAATCGACCATGATAATACAAGGGTAGTGCCAGATCAGCTTGGCGTCTGATTATCATTATTATTATTATAGTCATCGTCATCACTTTAGGTGGACTTTGCCACGCCGGCCGTGTTCACCCTGTAGGTCTTATCCCAGTTATCTCCGACCCACTACTGCAGGAGATGGATCGACCATGATAATTCAAGGGCAGTGCCAGATTAGCTTGGCGCCTGAAGGCGGCAAGCTAATCTGGCACTGCCCTTTGCTGCCCTTTGCTGCCCTTTGAATTATCATGGTCGATCCATCTCCTGCAACCGGTACATGGTCGTTAGGCGACTCTGTGACCTCCGAATTTTGGGAAATGCAGCCGTGGGGTTACATGGGTTAAAGTCCTGCGTGCAAGCCACTGCGTAAGGCGCTATGACACCAATTCTGGCCTCAGTTGTATGAGTAAGCTTTAAACTCTGCGCAAGCCACTTCGCAAAGTGCTCCGCTATAATAGCGGAGCCACCTTGCGTCAGTAGTGGCTTGCGCAGGATTTAAGCTTACTCATGCAAGTGACCTCTTGAGTCAAACATACTTCAGTTCCAGCATCCAGTGACAAGAACCCCGAGTGACCGCAAACAAGGAAGGACTGATTTCGCTGAGCTCACCGGTAGTGCCTGATGCCAGAGCCGCTCCATAAGAGCTAATACAAGTTAACCCTTTGGGTGTCGGTAGCGGTTTTAGTCGCGATGTAAGGTTCAGCAAAATTGCTTAAATGACTCCGGCAATATTTTTCAACCGAGCACAGCCACCAAAACATTTTCATACTGAAACAGCAAAGCGTGTGTGTAAGATAGACTCTTCACGGTAGCGGTTATTGTCGCGATTGTAGGAATCATCGCGACAACAACCGCTACCGACACGGAAAGGGTTAGTTCAATCCTACACTTCCAGAATCCTCGCGCTGGGACCATATGGCGTTGAGGCGCGTCCCCTGGGTGGTGGATAGGGGGTCCCTCGTGAGAGGGGTGCACCGAATTAAATAAGGTGCCGTGAACCAACATGGTCTAAGGGAAGGTGACCCCGACAGAAAACCCCTGGTCCTCCTAGTAAGGGGGTTGGGCATGGGGGTAGCTTCCCCACCCTGCAAAAAAGGAAATGGCTACAAAAACGCCGACGAAAAGACTAACAGTAATTCCTTTCCTGGAGGAGGAAGGTTCTTCTACCAGAAGACTTATGACGTCCTGTGGTGAAAGCCGGAAGTCTTCGGAAGCCACAGGACCGAGCCGCCTCTCTCTATCCAGGGATACAACCATGGGCACATGGAACGTCAAGACCATGTACCAGAGCGGCAAGGCCGCCCAGATAGCAGCGGAAATGCAAAAGTACAACCTTTCCCTGCTAGGTATCAGTGAAGCCAGATGGACGCAGTCTGGCCAGAAAAGGCTAAGTGGGGAGATGATTCTGTATTCAGGTCATGAAGAGGAGAATGCCCCCCCATGAAGGTGTAGCATTCATGCTGTCACCAGTGGCACAGAGAGCGCTGATGGGCTGGGAACCTCTTGGGCCAAGAATTATCACAGCAGCCTTTAGAACCAAGAAAAAGCTCAAGCTGAACGTCATCCAGTGTTATGCGCCCACTGACAGTGACGAGGAAGAGAAACAAGAGTTCTACGACCGACTCCAGAGTGCCTTGGACAAATGTGCGGAGCGAGACATCACCATCGTCATGGGCGATTTTAATGCCAAAATAGGGGAGGACAACACCGGATACGAAGAGGTGATGGGGAGACGGGGACTAGGCTCGGAGATGAGTGAGAACGGGGAGAGGTTTGTAGACTTTTGTGCTCTAAACCGACTTGTCATTGGAGGCAGCATCTTCCCACACAGAAGAATACACAAAGCAACTTGGGTCTCACCTGACCATACAACAGAGAACCAAATAGACCATATCTGCATTAGCAAGAAATTTAGAAGATCCCTTCAAGATGTTCGAGTGAGGAGGGGAGCAGATGTCGCCTCAGACCACCATCTGCTTACCTTAAGAATGAAGCTAAAGAAAAGCCGCACAGAGACAACAAGAAGACAGCGCTATAATGTAGGCCTCCTGAGAGAAACTGGAGTTAGAGAAGAGTTCAAACTGGTGCTGTCCAACCGGTTTCAAGCGCTACAGGAGCTAGTAAATGAAGAGGAGGCGGTCACCACAGAGCAGCAGTGGAAGGCAGTTAGAGAGGCGCTGAACTCAACCTGCAAAGACACTGTAGGGTTCAGGAAACACCATCACAAGGACTGGCTGTCGGCACAGACCTTGAAGAAGATAGAAGTGAGGAAGCAGAAGAAAGCAGCTGTCAACAACAGTCGCACGAGAGCAGCCAAAGTAAGGGCACAGGAGGAATACTCGGAAGCCAACCGCGAGGTGAAGAGGAGTATCAGGGCAGACAAGAGGGCCTACACAGACAGCCTGGCAGCAGAGGCAGAAAAGGCAGCAGGCAGCGGCAACATGAAACAGCTCTACGACATTACCAGAAGATTGTCAGGCAAGTATGGCCATACAGAAAGACCAGTAAAAGACAAAGAAGGCAAGCCTATTGCAGACAGAGCAGACCAACTCGACAGATGGGCCGAGTATTTTGAAGAGTTACTGAACAGACCTAGCCCACCCGACCCCCCAGACATCCAGCCGGCAGAGACCGACCTACCCATCAGCTGTGACAGACCCAGCCGGGAAGAGATAAGAAGAGCAGTGGCATTCTTGAAGAACGGCAAAGCAGCAGGCCCAGATGGCATCCCAGCGGAGTCTCTGAAAGCAGACCTAGAGACAACAGTGGAGATGCTGTACCCACTGTTTGGAAAGATCTGGGAAGAGGAGGTGATGCCGGCTGACTGGAAGGAGGGGTACCTAATCAAGCTTCCCAAGAAAGGCGACCTCAGCAAGTGTTCCAACTACAGAGGAATCACCTTGCTGTCGGTACCAGGAAAGGTCTTCAACAGTATCATCCTGGAGAGAATGAAGAGCTCCGTTGACCCCCAGCTGAGAGACCAGCAAGCAGGATTCAGGAAGAACCGATCATGTACAGACCAGATCGCCACTCTCCGCATCATCGTAGAACAGTCTTTGGAGTGGAGCTCCCCGCTGTACGTCAACTTTGTGGATTATGAGAAAGCATTTGACAGTGTGGACCGAGAGACTCTGTGGAAACTCCTACGACACTACGGTGTACCCACAAAGCTCGTCCGCCTGATCAAAAGCAGCTACGATGGCATGACATGTCGCGTGATCCACGAAGGGCAGTTCACCAGGGAGCTCCAGGTCAGAACCGGTGTCAGGCAGGGGTGTCTGCTGTCTCCGTTCCTCTTCCTACTGGTCATAGACTGGGTCATGAAGATGACCACAGAGCACAGACGAAGTGGAATACAGTGGACACTGTGGACACAGCTTGACGACCTTGATTTTGCAGACGACTTGGCATTACTGTCCCACACTCATCAACAAATGCAGGACAAGACCACGAGGCTTGCTGACATCTCGTCCCAAGTGGGCCTCACCATTCACAAACAGAAAACAAAGACAATGAGGCTGAACGCAACCAGGAAAGAACCAGTCTTGCTTGCTGGCACCCCGTTGGAGGAGGTGGAGTCCTTCACCTATCTCGGGAGCATCATAGACAAAAAAGGCGGCACTGATGCAGATGTCAGAGCACAAATCAGTAAAGCCAGAGCAGCCTTTCTCCAGTTGAAAAAAAGTGTGGAGCTCCAGAGCTGTCACAACACACCAAAGTCCGGATTTTCAACTCCAATGTAAAAGCAGTTCTCTTATATGGAGCAGAAACTTGGAGATTGACAAAAACCAGTCAACAGAGTACAGACCTTCATGAACAGTTGCCTTAGAAGAATTTTGAAAATCCACTGGCCAGAGAAGATCAGCAACGTCAGACTCTGGGAGAGAACAGAGCAGATAACAGCAGAGAATGAAATTGGGCGAAGAAGATGGGGATGGATCGGTCACAGTCTGAGAAAGCCAGCTTCCAGTATCACTAGGCAGGCATTGTCATGGAACCCCCAGGGAAAGAGGAAAAGAGGTAGGCCGAGAAACTCCTGGCGTCGAGACCTCCAAGCAGACATCAAGAGACTGGGAACCACCTGGAGTAGAATCGAAGGAGAAGCACAGGACAGGAGTTGCTGGAGGTCTCTCGTCGACGGCCTATACCCGGGTAGGGGTGACAGGCGTAAGTAAGTAAGTACACTTCCAGAATGTCGTCGGGCCTACAGTGTGACCGTTGGCCCGAGTCGGCCGGCGCACGTCTGTTGGGATAGATTCACCGTAAACGCTTTAAGGCAGTGCTGGATAAATGTGAAGCTTACCAGATCGATTCATCGCCTTAGACCTACAAGTCGTGTCAATCAGTCACTGTGACTCAACTAAAAATAAACACTTGCGACGAAAGAGATGCTTATGCAGAGATTAAAAATCGAGATTTAAAAAATAAATAAATAAAGGAAGAAAAAAACGGGAAAAAAATCCCAAAAAATAACAAAGAAAAAACAAAACAAAACAAAGAAAGGAACAACTCCCCCCCCCCCCCAAAAAAAAAAACAAAAAAAAAAAAACGAAAAAAGAAAAAAAAAAAAACAGAAAAAGAAACAAAGAAGGAAAGAAAGAAAGAAAGAAAGACCAACTTGATCACTCCAAACACAACACAAAGCAACGCAACGCAACGCAACGCAACACAACACAACACGAAATAAATAAATAAGAAAGAACAGGGTGGAAAAATGCCGATAAACGGTCAGACGCCGACGTCAGCCGCACCTGGCCTCGTGCCGTGCGTCTGACGGCGGTCCGAGGACCTTTCGCTTTCTGATCATGAGGTTGGTAAGCCTAGTAACCGCTGGGAGTCCGCGGACTTTATCGAATTGTTTTTATCGCAAACTCGGTCACCCAATGTTTGGTTCAGTTTTCGTGACGTCCTCGAAACGCCGCAGAGCAGACTTTTTGGCTAAAGCTGGACCTGTGTGACTTATTGAACGAGAAACACAGATGATCATGGGGCTGGTCCTTGCCGGGCGGACAAACGGTAACTCCAAAGACCGATCCTCAGTCATAGACGTTTGCGTTTACTCGCCAAATTTCTGATCGTCTCATTTATTTGATTTCTTCAAAATCCATGGGCAGTTGGCTTGAAGCTCCACCGCAAACCTCCACGCATATTAACACAGTTTAAGTAAGGTCGAGACTTGTCCCCAAAGAGGTATAGATCCTCTCGTGAGTCCTTGCAATCGGTCACTGAATGTTTCGCCGTTTTTCTAGACTCGTCGACTAAAACGCCGACTCTGAGTGGGACTAACAGCCCTCGGGTTTAACCCTTTTCATCCTGATACACCCATTGCTTGAAATAAATTTGACGAACAGTTCAAGGGTGGTGCCAGAATAGCTTGGCGCCCGAGGCGCCAAGCTATTCTGGCACCACTGACCCTTGAACTAAAACAGTTGAACTATCTCCTAATCTGTAATGTAGCCTTCACAGGACAATGGGTAGATATTTACAAAAAAAAATCGGCCTCAGGATGTGATGGGTTAATGAACAAATAACATATAAACTTAAAAATGGCAAATTCTTGGCAGAAAGAGGCGCAGATTTACACGAGCCCTTGCACTCTGCCGGAGCTCTCGAGGATCTACGTCTGTTTCAGATGGAAGCGACAGCACGGTTGTTGGGAGCCCCAGGGGCCGAAGCTATTGAACGGCAAACTCAAATATTTACACGAAATGGGACCGTACCGATATGTCCAACTACAAAGTTTCGCCTGGGATAGGGGCCATAGGCGACAGAAACGTAAATCTTCATGCGTCACCGACAGGCCGAGGCTCGGTGCCCTTCCTCCTGTGAGTAAACGAGAGTTAGCAAGAGGCCATAGATTCTCATGAGCCCCTGCTCATGAGAATCTATACCTCTTGCGGGATGATTGCTGATCTGGCCGAAGGACTGCGGTATCGGTCCCACTGAGAGAACCGACCCACGACGGCTAGTTTGGAATTTGATATCATTGGTCACTCGAGTATCGAGAGCAAGTTTGACGTTTCAAATTATCAGTCATGCTGCGTGTGGTGCCGATTAGCTTGCAGCGCAAAGGAACAATTCGCAATGAAATAGCAGACGACTGATATCACGAGGCCGCAGCTTTGCAGTTCAGGGTGATGTCGTATGCCGGCGCCTCGATGCAGCAAAATCCAGACGGCCCAAGGAGTGACCGCCAAGAATGTGAAACGCAAGGAAAATCCCAACAAAGAAACACGCTATGAAAGGACAATAGACGATTCCCGGAAATCAGAATTAGGTCAAAACTGCACGCGTTTCGGTGAAGCGGTGGATTAAAAGCCCGGACAAACAGGCGATATATCTCCGTTTGTCCGGACTATTAATCTACTGTTTTCGTCGAAATGTGTACACCGGGAATCTTCTATTCAGTACAACACAGTTTTATTAACTTTTCGGGACTCCCTGTATAACTTGTGCATCTCGCGTATTAGGAACCTTAATTTGTGCATTTTATTTCAGTTTGTCCGCATGTCCCTTATGAAAAGGGGCCGCTTAACCGAAAAAATAAATACATTGTGTTGTAATTAACCTTTCTGAGGGCGTTGATTTCTATGTTGTGATTTTCGATACAGCAAGTTTGGCATTACTCATTATCAGTCATCTGTTCTAGATTAACGGGCGTAGTTTGTTGTAGGGTTAGTTAGGAATGTGATATCGAGGAAATTCGAAATAGAATACCACTACTAACCAAGAGCGCATAGGCCATCGTGCCGACGCGGTTGCCCGCCGTTGGCCCGCGCACGGCCGTGCGCGGGCCAACGGCGGCCGACGTCGGCCCGATGGCCTTTTGCGCAACGGGAAGTCTTTGAGGCTGCTTGCTCAGTAGATGTCGTTTCGTTTATGCTGTCAACCACCGATAGTATTACTCGTCACGAGGCTAGTAGTAAGTTTAACTCATTCAGTCCCGACACACCCTACGGCAAGATATGGCTCGACCATGATAGTTCAAGGGTGGTGCCAGAATAGCTTGGCGCCTATATTCTGCGACCACGCTTGAACTATCATGGTCGATCTGTCTTCTGAACTGTAATGCAGTCCTGAGAGGACAACTCCGAAATGGGGGTATTTTAGTGCCCGGTACACAATGAGTTAAAGCGACATACTCCGATAAAGAGTTGGCAGCTCTCAATCTCTCCTTTATAAACGCTCTTAGTAATGTCTTGCAATTGGCTGGGCTAGCTTAAATTATGAAATCTAAATGACGTGAAATATTCTCTTTTCTTATCTTCTTTTCCTTTTGTACGCAGGAGAGTTGTTTTCGGTACGCTCAAAAGGCAGTGGGAAAACAACTGGTACGAGCGACTACTCACATGGACTGCGAAAAGATGGGTAAATTGAACAACATGACTTCAGTGTTTTTCATCCCTACGTCACACGACCAGTCCCTTTAGCGCAAACTGTGTCATATGACCGAGCTACAACTGAAAACCCTTGTAGCCAAAAATTGGCGGACTTCTTGTAGCCCTCTTTGTGAGGCATCTTGGATGCGATGTTTTGTTCTATAAAAGATCACAAAACTGAAAACGTTCTAAAGTATAAAGTTCCTTAGTGTTGTTCTAAACAACAAGCACGCTACTAGAAATGACGTCATGAAATATTTTCAATTACGTCATAAGACTATTATGTATAACTGTATATTCCTTTGACGTCAGTCATGTCTGGCGTGATCCAGGTCGGAAGATTTCTTCTTGATTTCTTTTAGGAAAACAGCGGAGGAATGACAACAAATCACGTTAATGGTAGCAAGGGCCTTGCTGCACGGACCCTTGTAGGCCTGAGGGAGGTCAAAGGAACCATTGTAACCCTCAGGCCTTCGGCATTCGGGGTACAATGGTTCCTTTGACCTCCCTCAGGTCTACAAGGGTCCGTATACCAAGCCCTTGCTACCAATAACTTATATTAGCTGATGCAAGACAACATTGATAACTCGTTGTGTTGGCGAGTTGCAGCAATCAAAGCCCGACGTGGAGCAGATCCCTTCGAGCATTGCATTGGTCGACCAAAAGCGCTACTGACAGCCAAAGGGTTAACCCATTCAGCCCGACGCACGGTTTTCCTATGATTTTGGAGGCGTTAGTCTAACCGGGCAATCCACCTGTTGCAGGAGATGGATTGACCATGATAATTCAAGGGTAGTGCCAGATTAGCTAATCTGGCACTACCCTTGAATTATCATGGTTGATCCATCCCCTGCTGTAGTGCTTCAGGGCTAAATGGGTTAAGTATTTTGTTCGTCGTTATGTTCTCTACACTGCGTCAAGCTGAGTTAGTCTGGAATGACATATGATTGCTAAATTGAAAAAAAAAAAAAAAATTGAAGGAGAAATTAACCCCTTCACTGCAAGTGGACGCAGACTGTTTTTGAAACCAGTGCAAATGCAACGTCAATGACCCTGATTCGTTTTTAAAAAAAAAAAAAACCCACAAAAATGGATTCAAAACAATGGTTTCGGGAAAGAGGCATAGATTCTGCAGAGCCCCCGAAACTGTTGGGGCTGATGAGGATCTATATACCTCTTGCATTTGGGTGGAGTTCATTTTTTCCTCGGCAATGAAAGGGTTGATAAATATTACAAGTAGCTACTACTAATCTTTGCGATTGGCAGTGAACAGTGTTGGCTACGTTGGTTTTTTTTTTTTTTTTTTGTTTCGCCCGGCAAGTTGAACGAGGTAAGCTATGATATTTGGAACATGGCAAATGCAGATCGCGCCCTGGGACTCCAGAAGAAACGATACACCGGCCCCATCCCCCCCCCCCTCCCCTGCCACACACACACCATGCAAAACCAACCACTAGTACGGTTTGCCGCAGTGCCACTGATGCAACAGTCCAGCGATTGACCGCGTGTCTGGTCTGATAATCGTCGCGGAGTACATGCGCAAAAAGCCAGACTGCACATCCGGGAGACCTATGTCACATCATTCCCTTTTAGATAACTTGATTTCCCGGCAGCGGATGCCAATAATGGCCTCCGTGACCTTGTGGGTCAACAGGGCAATTAGGTTACGCCCCCTTTTCACACACTCTTCTCTATTAGCCTCTTGCAACACAAAGCTATGAACGAAGAACCTTTCTGACAAAACAAAACATCCACGCGGAGCATATCACAGGAGAAGCATTTCCAGCAATTCTTAAACAAATTGTCTGTTTTCCGCAACACTCTAATGCACTAAGTACCCCACGACAAAACTGTCGTCTGCAAGCCTGAATACAACTGTGCACATGCCCCATATTATAAGGCTCCCATGAACACACCAGGGCGACTAAAATTACCTAAACTTTACTCTTTTTCACACCACCTGCCAGGCCTCCTGCTGCTCAAAACGCCCCAAAAGGCAAAAAATTTGAAGTTTTACACCCTAAAACAATTGCAAAAAGGGAGGAATTTCTTTTTAACTATTTCTTGAGACTTCCGGAAAACTTACTACAAGCACGATCTGTGATGTGCCTATGATAACTCATATTAGTGAGGTTTCCTTTGCAAAGAACGACTACTAACAACGAACGAGAGCGAAATCACGGCGGTTAACCCGCTTGTTCCAAAAGTCGGCATAGCAGACATCCAAACATCTCCAAGAGGCATAGATCCTCATGAGTCCGACTAAGGGCTCATGAGGATCTATGCCTCTTGGAGATGTTTAGAGTGTTGTCTGTCCGCCGTCATTTCTCTGTTGCGAGACCTTCGTTGCGAACGAAACCTGAATAGTGTTAATACACTGCTGCCTTGGACAGGCAAAAGTCCATTTTTGTGAAAAGCACTATTTCCATCGGATTGCGAAGACAATCTCGCTTTACACGCAAACTGACTTATTGTCCTGTCGCCTTCCTAAGGCAAAGAGGATGATTACGGCCTCGTGTCTCGGTTGTTGTTTTCGGTTGTTTCAGTTTTTTTTTATAGAGCTCGGGACGTTTCCCGCGTTGTCTAGCAGCATCGGCGCGTCAGTGAGCCGCCATTTTAAGAGGATAGAATAGGCTTCAGATAGTAGGGAAGTAGTGTTTCAACACGTTTTTCTTCGTGTTTCTTCCTCTTTGGGAACAAACAAAAACAGATTCTGGTGAGCGGTTTCCTACGGTGATGTTTTTGCCCATAGCACGTCAGGATTTTCCTGACGGCATTGTCCTGACAGCGATTTCCCTATGAGGGTCATAGTCGCGAATCCTCTCAAGATGGCCGCCACGACTAGCGTGATGACGTCAGCTTCCCGAGTCCTATTGTTACATCTTTTGGACCCATCCGTTCTAGTTTTATCGATTAACCCATTTAACCCCACGGCTGCGTTCCCCAAAGTTTGGAGGCGTCACCTGACGACTATGTACCAGTTGCGGGAGATAAATCAGTCGACCATGACAATTCAAGGGTAGTGCCAGATGAGCTTGGCGCCTGAAGGCGCCAAGCTCATCTGGCACTGCCCTTGAATTATCATGGTCGATCCATTTCCTGCTGCAGGGTCCAGGGGCTAAACAGTGGGTTATAGAAAGCATTCGCCGCTGGTTAATCTGAACGTTCATCGACAGCCTGAATCACTTTGTCTCATAGTACCAAATAAACAGACTGTATTACGTATTTTTGTTCATGTTCTTGTTTTGTAATATGTGGGTTGTTCTGTGATTTTGGACATTACCAACAAAGCCGTAAGGTCCAAAATCAAACACCAGCAGACATGTATTCAGTGCAGGGGGGGGGGGGGGGAATCTTGTTTTTCAATTTAAGCTGTCTGCGGTGATTTCGGACAGTCTGTGGAGGCGGCGATTTGGGCTGAAACCAAACCAACCAAACCAAGCCAAAAAAAAACAAAAGAAGACAACAATAGCCAGTAATACCAACAACAAAGCAAAACGACAACAAACGTTCACGCAACGTTTATTTTATTTTGTTGTTTGCAAAACAAAACAATCCGCCGCGTGAACACTGTAAAGTCATGTGTATATTTCCCGAGTCTACCCACGTGGACTCGTATATTCCACGTGTGGGGCACACAATACGATACTTAACAACAGTAAAGCAATATGGATCGACTGTGACCATGATGCTTCATCGGCAGTGCCAGATCAGCTTGGCACACAGGCACCAAACAAATGACATCAGATCAGAAAGACCTGGAGGCGTATACCTTATTCGAGCACCACCCTTGAACTATTGCGGTCGATTTGTCTTCTAATTTTCAGCGTATTTCTTTTTTCTTTTCTTTTTTTTTGACCTTGGGCCTGACTTTCTTAACCCCTCCGCTGCCAGTGGACATAGATTATGCATATGAAATGTTTGTTAACCTATTTAGGCCGCTAAACTACCGCAGGAGATAGACTGACCATAATAATTCAAGGGTAGTGCCAGATTAGCTTGTAGTCTAGCAGATGCCTTTTATAGACAATCAGCCGTTTATGAGATAGTGATTTTCTTCAGAGTAACAAAGGCCGTTTGGGTATGTCAAAATGACGTCTAGTTTGAATAAAAGCAGTGCGCACTCATTTTAAACCGACGCCGGGGGATAGAGACATTTTTCTGTAGCACATTTTGTTTCCAATACGTCTGCAGACGAAACCAGGACTGTCGC
Organism: Semisulcospira habei; assembly: GCA_036245525.1. Lineage (NCBI taxonomy): Eukaryota > Metazoa > Mollusca > Gastropoda > Semisulcospiridae > Semisulcospira > Semisulcospira habei. The sequence continues at coordinate 33,651,888 of BTPG01000004.1, forward strand.
AGCCACGTTTTCTGGGGATCAGTCGTTTACACGGTCTCACTGTTCCTGTATTCAGTTGTAATATGCATTGTATGTTACTTAAAAGGATTTCAATTTTATTTTTTAAGTGTATTTCCACACTTAATTGTATTAAGAGAAGAAACAATTACGAAAAAGCATGCCTTGAGCTCAAATATCGTTACTCAACAATAAAGTATCTCAAATCACGTGATGGGCGTCACATGATACAAGATGCACGCGGACTCGTTGCCGTGAATTTCGGTGTGCCAACGAGTTCTTTCGATTTGTTCTACATAAGCTTGTTTTTTTCCCCCCAAGAAAAGCGATCGTGCAAAGTCGCTTTGTGTATCTTTACGTCTTATTAAAGGTTTGTCACGCTTATTTCCATTCACTATACCATCGCTTTGCCCATTTCATTTCGACACTACAGTACCAAAACAAAACGCAACTCACAAAAACAAACGCTATCTTCGCTATAACGCTATAACCGATGTCCGAAGTGCAACATGCTGCATGCTGTAAATGAGAAAGAGTGCCACACCACTTATATCTCATTCATTGATCATTTGACTTATTTATTAAATCATCTCAGTGAGTCACCTTTCTCCATTTTCTTCCTTTTTTAAATCCCAATATATATCTTTTATGATGAATAGCTAGTTATAGGGAGGGGTGAAAAGGGGGGGGGGAGGAAGGAGGAGGCACGTACTGCATAATGTACACGTACTATTTCTTTCACACACTATTACTATTTTTTTCTGTGTTTCCATCACCCGCTCATAACACCATTGGGCTCAATGAGTTCTCATGTTTTATTTTAGTGATTTACAACATAATACTTGATGCTGATATCTTATTTTCTTACTGGCTTTGACATTTCGCTGGAAGATTTACAGTCCCATACTTTAAGCCTGTCTCGCCTAACGCACACGGAGGTTGACTGTAACGTTGATATCTGTGTGCAGGTAGCGTTTTGTTTGCAGTGTCAGTTGTGGCCTCATCTTTAAGTTTGGTGCCCTGTGCATGTGACCACCGGTACTATTTACAGAACAATGGTTGCAAATTCAGGCTAGTTCACGGCATCACTGATCAATGTATATTGGACAGCCTATTGTTTGAAGTGATCAGTGGTGGCATCATCCATGATGTCTGTGTGCATTTGGTACCGTTTACAAAGGTGATGATTACAGAACTAGTGGCTGCGTATGCATATTAGTTCTGTTAAGTTTGTTACCAGGTGTGGCCTCATCTCTAAGTATTGGTGTGCCTGTGCATGAGGCCAACAGTACTTGTTACAGAACTGATGGCTGCAAGACTGTGCAATGTGATTAACTGTATTTGTAGGTGGGCAGGTGAAATACAGGCAGTCAATACAAGTCACTTTCTTAACCTCAAGTCTCTATATATAGGTTTTACAGCCCACTAATGCCCATCAGTATACAATTGTGCATGTCTTTGGTGGGTGTTCTGCGGTTTTGTGTGTGTATGTTGGGTGGGGTTGGGAGCGGGTGGTATGGCACCTATTACCATGTATGTGTATGTTCTCATGTTGTATGCTGATGCGTATGTACACAATCTACATTACAAACAAACAAAAATAAATACAAAAAAATTAAACTATGATAAATAGTTATTTGGGTTTAACGCCGAGCAGGCGAATAAGGCCATCTCACAGTGGTTAAATAAATAAGATAAAGTAAGTAAAAAATACCTGGGACATAATATGAATGCTAAGTAAATGATAGATTATGAACATACACAGATTTACATGTCTTTTGGTGGGAGTTCTGCGGTTTTGTGTGTGTATGTGGGGTGGGGTTAGGAGCGGGCGGTATGGCACCTATTACCATCTATGTATGTGTACATTTCTTGTTGTACGCTGCATGTGTATATACAAAACCTACATTACAAACAAACAAAAATAAATAAATAATACATTTAAATAAATAAAATAAGTAAGTCAAAGATAGCTAAGACATATGAATGCCAAGTAAAGGATAGATTATGAAAATGCATAGATGATTGAAAAAATGTTTCCTTTCCTCTCCCTGGTGGCCACCACCATACCACTAGTGATTATGAGCATCAAGGAATTCCTTCCATCCATAATTAAAAGGATAAATAATAAATAAATATGTAAGTGAATACATAAATGAATCGATAATAAATAAATAAATAAAACATGTAATATAATGGAGAGGACTACTATCTGTATTGTGTCTCATGCAGTCCTGATAAAGCTTGATCATAAGAGTTTTTGTGAGTACTTGAGTGCGGATTGGTTGAATGGGTTGCAAAAACAAAAATTCCCATATTTAGGTAAAGAAGTATCCAACGGAAAAAGAAACACGCTTAGAAAAGACAGTTACAACAGAATTTATTAATATTTCGGGTAAATACCCTTTTTCAAAATAGACAAACAAACAAATAGAGATCAGTCGCTACATATCTTCATTTCAATCGCAGCAGAAGGAATGTTTAGGTGTTCAGCTGAACATGGTGATTTAGATGGAAACGGTTCGGAGATGGATTTCTGTCTGCCTGGCGTTTGCCTAAGACCAGACGGATAAGACCATGTTTCACCAGTTAATCCTATCTCCACTAATAAAAAAGAGCAGGCCTACACATAGAGCCGTTAGGCTGGAAAACAGACGAACAACATGCATGTTGTATCTGGACAAAAAGTCTTCAGATTGTTGAAGATGGTCGGCAGACACAATGCAAAACAGGCACGAGGCGAGTTTACTTTCGATATGCTTTCCTCCCACAAAAGACCGAGTTCTATGGCAAAGGCTGCTGTCAAGACCAGGAAAAATAACGTAAATGATGTACTTCAAAGTTCAAATCCAAAATAATCTCTGTTTTACTTCAGGAGCAAAACTAAACCTGCATCAACCGTGCGCGTCTGATTGACTTCTTTCGAAGGCATCTCGCTGACCGCCATTTTGAAACTATCGACGCGAGTATGCTTACGGCATTAAAAATATTACTTATAAAATTATTTTATCGTAAATATGTATACATGTTTACTTTCTCCTTATTTTAATTTACTCACTGGAATAAACTTGTAACTTATATCATTGAAATTTTCAATGTTATGCACAAAAAATGTCTTGCACCTTATCCGGACTGATTTCCCCACAGCAAACAAATAGCGCTCGAAACTGAAACACTTCTAAAAAAATGTCTCCATCCTAAGGATAAATATTGTTGTTCTGCATAAACCATATGGCATTAGTACTTTCGTTTCGTACCTCCCCCACCGGGTCTGCCCTAGGGGACCTTGATGGGGTTGTCTACTTTTTAGTTCCTAGGGTCACCTTGTCTAACCCCTGCAAGGTGGGTTCTACTCTTTTGGGGGTTTGTATTTCTGTCTTTCTGGTCCATTCATCTGTATTTTTCTTTTGAAATTCTCCCTCCTGTCTGCGCTTCTTGCAGTTCTTTTCTTCATTTAGCGCAGGCACGTCCTGAGAAGGCCTTTGTCGCTTGCGGGAAAGTAAAGCAATCTATACTCGCTCACTCGTTTCGTACCTGCAAACCATTGTTACTCTTTTGACGAACTACTTACCTCTGCAGAAATTGCGTAATCTGCTAGACTATTGGCGCCGTCAGGCGCCAAGCTAATCTGGCACTACCCTTGAATTATCAATGGTCAATGCACCTCTTGCGACTGGTAATAGTTGTTAGATGAAACCTGTACAATATAGAAATGCGGCCCTAGGGTTTAAAACGGGTTAATTCTACACCAAAGAGCCCCAGTTGTCCAACGAACAACGGACAAAAAGTGGTGTCAGCAAGAGGCACAGATCCTCATGAGCCCCGGTAACTGCGGGGACTGAGCTCGTGACGATCTATGCCTCTTGCAGTTGGATCGCCCTCGATTTCTGTAAAAATGAGCTGTCTGAATCAAAAGATACGAGGTGTCTGAATCAAAAGATACGAGGTGTCTGAATCAAAAGATACGAGCTGTCTGAATCAAAAGATACGAGCTGTCTGAATCAAAAGATACGAGGTGTCTGAATCAAAAGATACGAGGTGTCTGAATCAAAAGATACGAGCTGTCTGAATCAAAAGATACGAGCTGTCTGAATCAAAAGATACGAGGTGTCTGAATCAAAAGATACGAGGTGTCTGAATCAAAAGATACGAGGTGTCTGAATCAAAAGATACGAGGTGTCTGAATCAAAAGATACGAGCTGTCTGAATCAAAAGATACGAGCTGTCTGAATCAAAAGATACGAGGTGTCTGAATCAAAAGATACGAGGTGTCTGAATCAAAAGATACGAGGTGTCTGAATCAAAAGATACGAGGTGTCTGAATCAAAAGATACGAGGTGTCTGAATCAAAAGATACGAGGTGTCTGAATCAAAAGATACGAGGTGTCTGAATCAAAAGATACGAGGTGTCTGAATCAAAAGATACGAGGTGTCTGAATCAAAAGATACGAGGTGTCTGAATCAAAAGATACGAGCTGTCTGAATCAAAAGATACGAGGTGTCTGAATCAAAAGATACGAGGTGTCTGAATCAAAAGATACGAGGTGTCTGAATCAAAAGATACGAGGTGTCTGAATCAAAAGATACGAGGTGTCTGAATCAAAAGATACGAGGTGTCTGAATCAAAAGATACGAGGTGTCTGAATCAAAAAGATACGAGGTGTCTGAATCAAAAGATACATAAAAGGTTTGGAGCTGTCTGAATCAAAAGATACATAAAAGGTTTGGAGGTGTCTGAATCAAAAGATACATAAAAGGTTTGGAAAAAAAATCAGAATTACAAAATGGATACAAATTACAAGTGTATCCAATCGCAGTAGAAGGCAACACATTTCCTAGTTCAGTAGATAAAGCGGAGGCCTTTGTTAATATGTTTGCAGAAAGTAGTCTCACATCAAGTCTTAGTTTACCAAACATAAACCTCAGAAAACAAGAAGAAATCAAAGCAGATTATCAAGATCCAGTTTCTAATCATTCTCAGTATATCAAAGCTCCAATTCAATATAATGAATTCCTAGATGTTTTACAGTCGTTTGCAAATACCTCTAGTGCGGTGGGTATAGATGGAATTTCTTACAAACTACTTTATCATTTACCTGAGTCATGGAAAAAACTACTACATAAATTTTACCAAAATGTTGGTTTAATGGATCCCTTCCTACTATCTGGAAGCAGTCAGTAGTAGTTACAGTACTCAAATCGGGTAAAACACGTACATTGATTAGTAGTTATAGACCTATTGCACTAACATCACAAGCTTGCAAAGTAATGGAAAAGATTATTTTAAATCGGCTATTTCAAAAACAGGATGTAATTCCAATTCATCAAGCTGGTTTTCAGAAAGGTAGATGTACGACAGACCATTTAGTTAAACTCACAAATAACATTAAAAAACAATTTTCCAGAAGAAAAAGTATATTAGCAACCTTTTTGACGTAAAAAAAGGCTTATGATAGTGTTTGGCATCCTAGATTATTATACAAAATAAAACAGATTGGCATAACCGGGTTTATGTATGAGTACATTAAAAGTTTTTTGTCTGAAAGATTTTCTGCACCAAAGTTGGTAAATGTTATTCAACCTTTAAGAAAATAGATATGGGTATTCCGCAGGGATCAATAATTTCACCCTTTTTATTCACTGTGATAATTTATGACCTCCCAAAATCTCTCTCACAGGACACAACTGTGGTACAATATGCAAATGATATTGCAATATGGATAAACACTAATCTCAGAAAACGTACCCCAAAAAGAATCGTAGATTACGTTAAAAAAATCTATCAGATTGAATTGGACAAATTATCAAACTGTATAAAAGAAAATGGTCTAGAACTATCTGGGGAAAAACATGTCTAATGCTTTTCAATAATGGGGAAAAAGTGCTAAAACATTACCTAACTTATCCCTAAACGGGACGCCTTTAAACTACCAACATTGTGTAAAGTTTTTAGTTGTACGTTTTACATCAAAATTATCTTGGAGAATTCATATTGAAGCCATATTAAATAAGGCAAGAAAAAGACTTAACTTCTTAAAAATTATAAACTCACAACCATGGAGTCAGGACATTAAAACTGTTTTAGACCTTGGTAATCTTTAGTTCGATCAACACTTATCTATGGTCAGGAAGTCTACTTTACTGCCCCAGCTACACTTCTACGGAAGCTGCAAAGCATTGAAAGTAAAGCAGTTAAATTAGCCCTTGGAGTGCCAGTTCATACTAATACTGTAAAAACCTACAAAGAAGCAGGTATTCTGTCTTTATCTGACCAACGTAAATTAGTAACTGCAAAATACATTGTCCGAAGCCTGTCCGTCAAAAATTCAGTGCGAGAAGACATATTTTTAGACGCGGATTTGGATTTCCCGAAGAGAGCGCAAACAATCCCGTATCTTTTACCTATACGTAATTATGTCAAAGATGTTATAGAAAACTGCAATTAAGATATCAAGTCTATTCCCGTTTTACCAGTAACTACTACTATATCTCCGTGGGAACACATTAATGCTACTTTTGATATAGATTACACAGATTTGAAAAAAGATGAGGATGTGAACGTTTTAGCAAATTTAGTGAAAGAAAAATTACAGACAACATATTTTAAACATTTGAAAATTTTCACAGATGGGTCTGTCTTAGATTCTTCAGACTGTGGTGCAGGCTTTGTTATTCCGGATCTCAAAGTGAAGAAATCTTTTTATCTCGGTAAAGGGTTTTCTATATTTACGTCTGAACTGTATGCGGTTCTCATGGCGCTAAATTTTATTCAACTTCTACCTTATGATATATTTAACATTTTGATTTGTGTCGATTCTAAATCAGTCCTATATAGTCTAAAAAGCTGGAACTGTAACACTAGAAAAGACTTAGTATATGAAATAAAACATATTATAAGCTGTATTATGTCCAGAGGAATAGGGGTCGATTTTCTTTGGATACCCTCACACTGCGGAATTTATTGGAATGAAATTTGCGACAGACAAGCACAAAAGGGAGCTATAAATAGAGAAAACTCAGCAGTTTGTAATAATATGCAATTATCTCTACATGAAATGTACTCTCTGCTAAACAGCTTTTTTCACAAAGATGATATGAAATATACTTATCATGTTCCACCTTGTTCAAGGAAAACGGCTTCATTCAGTTAGTCTCCAGACTCGAGTTTGCACTCCCGTGAACCTATAGGGAGCATGAGCACCGCGCTATTCTACGCCGCAGAGCCGGGACGGTCGTCGAATCGCGCGTGTTGACAGAGTGTCTGGTTTTGGGCTCGGTGGTCGCGATTTTATCCCGGCAGCGTAAACATAGCAGCATAGAGGCAACACTAGCCAGCAAGATACATACAGATTCTTATGACTGCGCCTACTCCTAGACGCGTATGAAAATATGTGACTCTTGCAGCTGTCGACGTTCTGCCTGTGTTCTTTTCATCACCACAAACCGATTACACTACTAAACATAGCAGCATAAAGGTAATTCAACTCAGTGTCAGAACTACATTTAGCTTCTCACAAGCCCCCACACTCTGCGCGGAACTCATGAAGATCTATGCCTCTTGGGAAGTTTTGTCTATGGTTATAGGCGAAACAGTGAAAGCCATCCGTCTGATGTAAAAACAAGAATATATTTATCCTCGTGAAAGTATGCGGTAACGGTGGAATGAATGTTTCTTGATAGGTTCATTTGACTCTGTGCACATCAGATAGAACAGAGAACCTTCTGCTGTACCATCTGACGGCCGTTCCGCTGAAAGCGGCCTTCAAGGCTGGCTCTAGCCTTGTACTGCGGCTCCCAGGCCTCAACCAAATAACAGCCCAGTCCAAGTCCATGTCAGTATATATTTTTAATTTGTAACCTGGCTTTTAAGTTTCTGAGTTTTCAGAAGAATATGTGCCTCAGCAGATTCAAGTATATTCCGTAGTGAACCCGACTCTGTCTTTACCAGAACAAAAGGGGGTGGGGGGGTGGGGGGGTGGGGGGTGGTGTGGTGGAAGTGTTTTCATTTATATGGTCATTGATGTACGGTTACTGAAAAACAAAAGAAGCGTCTGCAGGCGCCAAGCTAATCAGGCATTGCCCTTGAGCCGTCATAGTGCAGTCATGATTTGGACGTAGTGCCTGGGCAGGCGAGTACTGTATGAGCCTGTTGGCATCAGATCATTAGATGATAAGGTCACGGCATCTAAGAATAGCAGACTGCGACAACAACACACTAACCAATAATCATACCCTGAGGCTAATAGCCTCAAATTTGTACAGTTGACTTGCCATATGCAAGCTAAATTATAGTACTTAAGATAAGGATATAGACCAATGGTTTTAGTTCAAAGGTTGTGCCAGAATCGCTTGGCGCCTAGAGGCGCCAAGCTATTCTGTCACTACCCTTGAACTATTTTAGTCAAACTTATTTCACACACTGGTGTATTGTGAATGATAAGGGTCAACCTTCTGAGACTTGACATTTTACTGCTGATGTTATTAAAATCTCTCCCATCCGTGAGACATGGCTGTAAAGCTCTTTCAAATCTAGTATCCCGCAAATAATAAAATTCTGTTGTTGCTTGCGAAGTTGAGCACCTAAGGTCACGATCCCTTAACAAGTTCACACTCGGGCGATCCATTTAGTGTCAAGTATAATCTCAACGCAGCCAAGGCACCCCGCATCAACCCAGCTGCGGAAGTGTCGTATAGGCGTTGCCGGCCGGCAACGCTATACGACACTTTCTCAAACTATTGATGCGGGACACCTTGAATGAGTTAACTCATTGGAGAAGTGCCGTATACAGCTAGCTTGCATCGTTAATCGTCTGCCACGTCGTACTGGACCGCCAAAGCGAGGTAGCGAGCAGAGGCGGATTCGAGAGGGGTGTGAGTGGGGGGGGGGGTGGTCAGTGGCGGAACGGGGCATTTCCATTTACTTGAAATTCCCTGCAGCAGTACACACGTACCCCCACTTTGGGTGTCCCACGAACCCCCTTTGTGAGCCCCTCCTTCACCCTCGCCCCCCCCCCCCTTTCGCCCACCCTGTTGATCCGGGCATGAAAGACACTATAAAGAGTAATAACAAAGCCATCAGTTCTAACTCAAATTATTTCAGCTGACTTGTTACTAATCACTTTCAAGTTTGAAATATCAATCACGCAGGTGTTTCGCCGAGCGCTGCCGAATGAAACTCTATCTGGGCAACAGACGAGTGATTTTCTAGATCAGATCGCAAATCACACCCACGAGCCAGAAGTAGCAAGCAACAGGCGCCTGCCGTACAAAATTGACAGTGTCTTCGCGTTAATAACCCCTTGCCTGCCGTCAAAGGTGACAATCACAACTGCAAGAGGCATAGATCCTCATGAGTCCCCGCAATTGCGGGGGCTCATGAGGATCTATGCCTCTTGTCGAGACCAATTTGTATCCACGGTCCTTGGGCGGTGGTGTTTTAGTCCCCGATCACATTTTGTGCTAGTGGGACATTAAAATGAAGAAAATGAAAATGGCGGTAGTGGCATTTGGTCGCTGCATGAACTAGGATTTTCAGAAGCAAGATGTACGTCTGTCCAGTGGTAGGGAAGGACTATGGCCGGACATCAGTTGCTCTTTCCGTCGAGCAACGATTCCTACTATTCGCCTAGGGGCGGTGCGTGGCGCAGTGGTTAAGGCGCCTGCCACCAATGCTAAAGGTGCGAGATTCGATTACGGGTTCCGGCGTAGGACTTTTCTCCTCTAGTAAGTGTCACCGTTACTTCGGGCGGACCGTCGGGGGTTCTTTTCTCCGGATACTCCGGCTCTTCCTAGTCCCCCTCCACTTTGGTACCGGTTTCAGGCCACTTTATAACATTTCAAATACAAGCGATCAAAATTTCCGAAACCTCAGTAGCTGAGCTGATCCTTCGCACCACGTGAATGTTCTGTGTTTGTCTTGTACTGTGTTTGTCTCATCAGAGTGAATGCGTGTGTGTTACATGAGCGTGCGTGTTGGGTTCAGTTCGCGGCGCTTTGAGCCGATTCGCAGAATTGGGAAAAGCGCCTATATAATAACCGGTATTATTATTATTATTATTATTATTATTATTATTATTATCTGGAGACAATCTACCCCCCCCCCCCTCCCCGGCGTATCCAACGCCGAGTCGTTCCAGAGTGACTCGACGCCGCGGCCCAGTATAAAGCAGACTTGCGTCAGGCATTTGCCCAAGCGCCTTTGGTAACAAGTAATGAGTTTGACGCGCGTGCAACTTGTGGGCTCGTGCAACGTGACTCAGTGACAAGCGAACAATTAAAATAATTGACACAGCGCGTGCAACTTGTAGGCTCGTGCTACGTGACTGACAAGCGCACAATTAAAAGGGCACGCCCGACCTTTTTTAAGGCTTCAGTTCGCAAAAAGCTTTTACTGGGCTTCAGAATACACACCCACTTAGACAGTGAAATCTTGACCTCTCGCTTTAAATGATTGTCTTGCAACGTGGTGCCGTTTTTGTTCTTTGGAGTTTAACCCATTGCATCCCGAGTCTGACTTTTCAAAAAGCTGCTTACTGTCATATGAAGGCTACGTTACAGATAAAATAGAGCACCATTTTAGTTCAAGGGTGGTGCCAGAATAGCTTGGCGCCTGAAGCGCCAAGCTATTCTGGCACCACCCTTGAACTAGCATAGTCACATTGATTTCCACAGTGTATCAGGGTGAAAAGGGTTAACGGGCCCTCGCAGCCTACTGGCCATCAGGGACGGCCGCCAGCTAATCTGCGTGCTTAGATTGTAACTTTTTGTGCTCGCAATAATTATGTCGAACACTTGACAGCTTTGTAAGAAAAAGAAAGAAAAAAAAAAAAAGAGTGTGCGCAAAGAAACACGCGAACATTGTCCCACCAAATGCTTTCTTTCGTCCGTTCAAAGCGGGTAGAGGCCCACCGGAATGTTCTGACGGGACACGTAACAAAATTCTTCTGATAGGCGATGGTAGCTGACGTCATTCTATACGACCTTCGGTCATCTGCTTAATAATAACCAATCAGAGACAAGGTGGCGGATGAACCAGCGAATAATTAAAAAAAAAAAAAAAATGGTCATCGACTCACGCTTGGAATTGAAGAGAATAATAATAATATAATAATAATAATAAGCGCATTAAATAGGCGCTTTATCCCAATTGAAAATCGGCTCAAAGCGCCGCCGCGAACTGAACCCAACAAGCACGCTCACGTGAATCACGCGCATTCACTCACACACTGTACATAAACACAGAACATTCACGTAGTGCTAAGGGCTAGCTCAAGCGAGCTACTGTAGTTTTTGGAAATTCAAAATCGTTTGTATTTGAAATTTGATTAAGTGGGCTGAAGTTGATACCAAAGAAAGAGGAAATGAAATGAAATTAAACTTTATTCTACAATGATTAGGTCACAGACCTATTTTCAATCTTGTCCTTGCTACACACTACAACAAATATAACAGTAACACACACACACACACACACACACACACACACACACACACACACACACACACACACACACACACACAACACACACACACACACCTCATTGTCTCACGTACACCCACATGTCAATGGCCTAACAGTACAGAAAGATACGTATATAAACAGGATATAAGACTACAGTTACAAATTCATATAAATGTACATACGTATCAAATCAATAGTACTAGAAACAAACAAACGAAAATGATATGTACGTACGTTGTGCATTGATTAACGTCCCGACAGCAACAAGGCTTTCTCAGGACGTGCCCGCACTGCTTGTGAAAAACAAAATTGAATGTATGTCGCCAGCCGGTCTAATATGCTAAATAAACCTAAGACCATTTAGCAACACACATCCAATACCAAGAGCTACAGGCAGCGCATACAGTAGGGAGAGTTTAAAAAAGGAAAATACAGGTGAATGGACCAACGGTAGACAGAAACATATACCCCAGAATAGAGAGGAAAACCCACCCCGTGGGGCTGACCAGGGTGACCCTGGGAACTAAAAAGTAGTTAACCCCACCCAAGTCCCCCAGGACAGACCCGGGTGGGGGACAAAAATGATATGTGAGGGGAAAGGAATCAGGTTACACATCCACTCATTCATCCCATAATATACGCACACGCACGCACGCACACACTCGTGCGCTCGCGGGCGTATGCACAAACTGACACCGCTGTTCTTACCGTAAGGGCAAATCAAGAGTCCAGATTTTGAGAAGAAAACAGGCAATGGTACAGTGGGCTTATAGTCAGGGCGAGAGTTTACTGAGAGTTTGCGACCGTAAAAACATGACGTTATGTGCTCATACCTTATTTAGGTGCTGTGCTAGACGAGTCCTGAATGTAGACAGGGATGGGGCGGCAGCAATATCTGCTGGTAATGAGTTCCATAATATGGTTCCCGAGTAAGATAGGCTCGTTTTAAATATGTCGAGGCGTGGCCTAGGTACGTACAGATTGTTCTTCGTTGTCTTGTACGGGGTGCTAGTGGGACTAAAGAGATCCGTTAAGTAGCGAGGAGTTTGGAGAGGCTGATTTTAAACATCAACATATTGTATATAAGTAGCTTACGTAAAGGCAGCATGCCAAGGGCTTTGAGTCGGTCGTCAGTGCTGTCTTTACTATTAGAGAGGATTAACTTAGCTGCCCGCCGGTGGAGAGCATTAAGCCTTTTTAAGCACACATCGCTACACCCATCCCCAACTGTAGATGCATAATCTATATGTGATTGGATGTGAGCGTTATAGAAGATTGTATTGTAGGCGTGTCTGTAAAATGAGTAAGTTTAGAGAGGAGGAATACATTTTTGGACACGGTCCGACATATACTATTGATATGAGCGTGCCAAGTGAGCTGATCGTCGATAGTGACGCCCAACAACCTGTGCTCTCTGACTTGCCTAATCGGCTCTGAGACGAGTGAAAGGCTGAGTGGAGGCGGCTGCAGCTGATGCCTCTGGCGAGTAGTGATTTACATGCACTCTGTTTTTGATAGGTTATGTATCATATAATTTTCATGGCACCATCTAGAAACATCGTTAATACTGCGTTGAAGTGAGTAATTAATTTTGGAGATGTCGGCTGATGAAACGTCTAGTGTAGCGTTGTCAGAAAACATGCTGCATCTTACATTTGGCTGTGAAATATGTAGTGGTAGGTCGTTAATATAAATAAAAAATAAAAGGGGACCTAAAATAGAACCTTGAGGGACTCCATGCTTTATGACACCTTCCATAGAACGTCAATGCGTTAATAAACACATACTGACCCCTATTGTCCAATAGGATTTAAAGAAAGCTAAGGAATTTGTGTTTATATGATGCGTCGCTAGCTTATGCAGCAAAAGTCCATGATTGATTAGATCAAATGCTTTTGAAAAATCTAAAAAAAGAACAGCACCTGTCATCTGAGCCTTGTTAATAGACGTAAGCCAAGTATTTGTTAGGTGAGACAGCGCCGTGTGACAAGAGTGGCGGGGTCTAAATCCTGACTGCAAGGGGTGAATTAAGTTGTGCTTCTCTAGAAAATTGCTCAGGTGTCTGTGAACATGTTTTTCTTTTGGTTTTGACAGAGCTGACAAGAGGAAGATTGGTCTAAAAAAAAAAAAGCTGAACTGCTATGATTTGTTTATTCTGCTGAACGGACTTAAAAATAATGGTGAAAAGGCAAGAACAAGCCATTTTCAATACCCTAATAGAGCCCCAGCGGGAAGCGGACAGATTTCAATATGAAGGTCAAGCAGGCAGACTTCAAGTACACCTAACCTGTCTCCGATTTGAAAACTTGGTCGTCTTCACGAGAAAAAGAATCTTTCCTATGCTGGGCTGAATATATCTGGGGCACATTTAGGGATGTAAGATCAGTCGTTTCATGAAAAACTTGAAATCCGATTTTTTTTACGACTGTACTGTGTAACTGACACATTGTTTGAATTTCTTGAAAGTAAATCGTATTAGGCCAAATGGGTCTAAATAATATTGTTCTAAGATTTGCGGAGATATTTGCGAAAAGCGTTGTGAGCTCCGATGTCAAACGACCGCCTATACAAGCTAAAACACCGCAGGAAAAGAAGCGGAAAAGAAGCGGAAAAGAAGCGTAAAAACGCACATCCTGTTAACCCATATCATACTGAGGCTAAAAGCTTCAAATTTGTACACTGCTATATGCAAGCTACATTATAGTACTTACAGATAAGGATATAGACCAATGGCTTTAGTTCAAGGGTAGTGCCAGAATAGCTTGGCGCCTTCGGGCGCCAAGCTATTCTGGCACTACCCTTGAACTATTTTAGTCAAACTTATTTCACACGCTGGTGTATTCCGAATGATAAGGGTTAATGTCTTCACTGTCAGTGCGCTCAGACTGTGCTTTTGAAATCAGTGTGACTTCAACGTCAAAGCCCAGCAGTAAAAGCAAAACAAAAAAAAAACAACCAACAAAAAAAAAATAACCACGAATACAAAGAGTGGTGCGGGGGCTCATGAAGATCTATACCTCTTGCTGTCGGGTGCTGTTCAGCGTTTCTCGGAAGTGAACGGGTTTTTAAAAAGTGAAAAGTAATCACTGAGTCGGGGTGTGGCAAAGAGATATCAAGTGGCATACGACTTCCTGGTTATGCAAACGCATTCCAAAGTCTATTGATGGCATGGTTTTCTTAAATCCTGCAGAACACCGATTTGAACGAGAGAGAGAGAGAGAGAGAGAGAGAGAGAGAGAGAGAGAGAGAGAGAGAGAGAGAGAGAGAGAGAGAGAGAGAGAGACTGTGTTGACCAGGATACCATGGAGACAGGAATACAGAGTTATCGACTCTAATATGATAGCAGGACAGGCTGCCTACTGTTGCTTTCTTCATAATCACACGTTCAGGCTTCAAACACCAATGCCTTCCTCTTTCTGACGTGCAGCAAGTAAATAAATGTATACATGTGTAAACTTAACAGACTAATTGAATGACTGACAATGAAAATCTTGCCTTTCACAAAAACATAGACTCAAGCTGGGTTACTGGCTTGTGCCTTCACACGGCAGAAAAAGCGATAAATTCACAGGCACAAATCCCCGATGGATTCCCCCGTAGAAGCAGATAAGCACAGCAAATCAGCAATAAGCATAGATTCTCATCAGCCTCTGCGTTCGCAAAGGGCTCATGAGAATCTATGCCTCTTGCAGATCCATGCAAGGACTACGGAAGGTGCACAATTTAGAGCCTACGTACAGTTGCGGTGATTTCAAACAAGAGTCAATGCCAATGTGAAATCTTCACCTCTCGCTTTAAATGATTGTCTTGCAACGTGGTATTGTTTTTGTTCTTTGAAGTTTAACCTTACCCACTGCATCCCGAGTCTGACTGTTCAAAAAGCTGCTTACTGTCATATGAAGGCTACGTTACAGATAAAATAGGTCACCAATTTAGTTCAAGGGTGGTGCCAGAATAGCTTGGCGCCTGAGGCGCCAAGCTATTCTGGCACCACCCTTGAACTAGCATAGTCAAATTGATTTCCACAGTGTATCAGGGGGAAAAGGGTTAACGGCCCTCGCTTCTGCGTGCTTAGATTGTAACTTCTTGTGCTGGCAATAATTATGTCGAACACTTTACCGCTTTGTACGAAAAGAAAAAAAAAAAAAGTGTGTGCAAAGAAACACGCCAACATTATGGATTAGCACATCGTTCTGCTCCAGGACTGAAATCCTCAAATTTTGAAGCTGCCCCCAGAAGACTATATTATTACACTCCCGGAAGCAGATCGAGCGTGATAGTTTAAGGGTGGTGCCAGAATAGCTTGGCGCCTATGGGCGCCAAGCTATTCTGGCACCACCCTTGAACTATCACGCTCGATCCATGTCTTGCCGTGGTGTGTCGAAGCTGAAGGAGTTAGAGGTATAGTCCGAAAGCAAAGCTTACCTTGCGCTTTTCGCAAATAACTTTTGAACGCATATGATTTCAAAACAACATTAGGAAGAAAAGATGATCACCAGCTTCCTATATATTGTAGTAATTTTCCTTTAGTCTTGCCGGCAGTGGTTTAGCCGCTGCCCTCTCGGGAAATTGTGTGCACATGACCTATTTAAATCTGCGAAAATATACCCTGATCAAGCCCCAGTCAGCAACACGGACATGTTTATGCCGGTAAATTTCACGCTTCTCGTGTTGAATGTTCGGCAGCTTGGTCTTGCGAAACGTCTGATCCGTGCATAGCTTGTCACAGTTTCAATGTCAGTGATGCAGGTCAGTGGTCACTGACTGAGACCTGAACAGGGTTATATATTTTAACTTTACATAGGTCATCGCTATGATCGCCCCTTGAAGTAGTGGCTAAACCGTTGGATTTAAAGCCAGCTAAATTTCAAAATAAATTAGGAGCAAGTTTGATGATCGCTTTTTGTTCTTGGCGTTTTTCTTCAATGTATTGTGTTCAAGAGTTAATTTGAAAAAACACAACAACAACAAAAAAAACACCGCGGTAAGCTTTGCTCAAATGGACCATGATGATGATGATGATGATGAAACGTTTATTAGGATACAGTTTTAGGCATTAAAAATACCTTTCTTCCAAACTGTCCTTTGTTCACTATAATACATTATAAAAAATCACTATAACAAGACATCAATAACTAACTTAATGTACATAAATCACGCAACACTACTGCAAAGTACTATTAATTTAGAAAAAAATACTAAACAACTAAATGTACATGAAAAAAAAAAAGGGTCGGTTAAAGATTTAACATACTACTAGTCAAGAACGGACACGTCATGTATAGTAGGGGAATTCCTGTGAGGTACATGCACGCTGTGCTGGAGCAACATACTAAGGAGAAAGATAGAACATTCACAACGACAGCAGATATTTATGGACGCGAGCTATGAAGATAGATAACTCTGAAATAGACTTTAAATGAGAGGGCAAGTTATTCCATGACTTATCACCGGAAAATGATATGCTAGATTTGAAGATGTCGATTCTCGGTTTTGGGAGATGGAGTAAGCTGTTCCTCGTGTCCTCGTAGAACATTCACAACGACAGCAGATATTTATAGACGCGAGCTCTGCAGATAGATAACTTTGAAATAGACTTTAAATGAGAGGGCAAGTTATTCCATGACTTAGCACCAGAAAATGATATGCTAGATTTGAAGATGTCGATTCTCGGTTTTGGGAGATGTAGTAAGCTGTTCCTCGTGTTCTCTCTATTCGTGTGGGAAAACAGCTCACGGAGATAGGGAGGGGCGGCATCGTTTAGAATGTTTTTTTGCACAAGTAAGCATTTATTAAGTTCCAATTGTTTACTAAGTGGTAAGATATTAAGGGCCTTCAGTCTTTCATCAGTAGGGGACGAACCAGAAAGAATAAGCTTAATACCTCGCCGGTAAAGGGATTTTTTTTTTTCAAATGAATATCTCCACAGCCGTCCCAGATATTGGAAGCATAATTACAATGTGTCTTAATGTGTGCGCTAAAGAATAGTTTTCGAGCATCAATGTCAACTATACGACTTAATTTGGATAACAGAAAAAGATTCTTCTAAATAGTTTTACAGGCAGTTTCTATGTGAGGCTCCCAGCTGAGCTGTTCGTCGACTGTCACTCCTAACAAACCATGTTTTGACACTTGCTCTATGGGCTGAGAGTGAAGGGACAGCTCAAGGGGTTGCAAACCACGTTGATGTTTTTTGGCTTGTCGTCACCAACAAACTTTTCGCTTTAGGAATACTGATAATCATATGATTTTCTTCACACCAAGTTGACACTTCATCTAAACTATGTTGGAGGACAGCGCTCACGGGCGAAACATTAAAAAGATCATGACCGGGTGCTGGAAAAACAGACATTACAATCATAAACTCTAGCCACTCACCCGTGTTTATGCCCGTTTTTAAC
Source organism: Semisulcospira habei (assembly GCA_036245525.1). Taxonomy (NCBI): domain Eukaryota; kingdom Metazoa; phylum Mollusca; class Gastropoda; family Semisulcospiridae; genus Semisulcospira; species Semisulcospira habei. The sequence continues at coordinate 33,669,747 of BTPG01000004.1, forward strand.
ACCTGTGGGCTGGCTGACCGTGAAGCTGAAAACAAGGAACACGAATTTCACACATCAAATGACACAGCCCTCAATTAACCCCGTCACTGCCGAGTAAAAGTGAACGCGATCTAACCGCAAGAGGCATAGATCCTCATGAGTCCCTGCGACTGCGGGGGCTCATGAGGATCTACGCCTCTTGCTGAGACCTCTTTGTCATCGTCCATCTTCTTTGGGACAGTTGTGGCTTTTGATCGTTCAGTGAACGCAAATTTCAGAAACAAAATGTACGCACGTTGGCAGCCGGGGAAGAGATTACAATCTGAAACCATTCAATCCCGACACGCTATAACAAGATTATGTAGTGTCAACCACGATCGTTTAAGGATGGCGCCGGAATAGCTTGGCGCCTGGAGGCGCCAAGCCTGGCACCATCTTCAAACTATAAAAGTCAACCTGTCTCAAGAATTGGTGTGAAGTTTTTAAAGACAAGGCCCAACATTTCGAAATTTGATCTCGGGGTTCGGAATTTGACCTCGGGGTTCAATGTGTTAATACAGGTATGAACATTTAAAAAAAAAAAAAAAATTAAAAATACAAAAATCTAAGAAAACCTAATGGTACATATAATGTGTCTACGTGACCCACCTGATCCATCTTGGAACCACATAAGCCATTCAGGGTTTGGTCCAGACACAACTTTATCCAATGGCAAGGCACGGTCCCGGTAGATATGCATGAATATCACACGTTCACAAAAGCACATGTCCTAAAAAACCACGGCATTACGATAAGCTTTCCGACTTCTACGTCGATGAAATCCTGAATTTCAATTCTGAAGGATAAGGACACTAACTCGCTCGCGTACGACGGACGGCATATGATAAAGAAACTGTGAAGAAATCAGCAATGACACGCAGAAAACGCAGAGAAACTCATACACTACGCCGAGTCAGTTTACGAGCAACTTGGATAATATGTTGACTCACAGTTGAGGATTTCCGGCTCTGCGAGGACTTACTGTTTGACTCAATATCTAAGCGGATGAAAATGACTCGCTCCGCCGTCACTCGGGAGACGCCGCTGACCTTGATAGTGTAGCAAGTCTGTCAACAGCTTAACCCTTTGGCTGTCGGTAGCGGTTTTAGTCGCCGATGATTCCGACAGGAATCATCGCGACTAAAACCGCAACCTACAGCCAAAGGGTTACAGAGATTTAATAGTGAAGTCCTCTGTACCCCTCTATAACAATCGTGCAATTGACGAATGCCAGTAATGGCTCCAACACTGAGCGGTGGTTTCACATCATCTGTGCTGCTCTATAACAATCTTGCAATCACCGCAGAAATTACTGGGTTCTACAGCTAATGAAGGAAACGTGACTAAACGGGAACGCGATCGACCACATAATAGTCTGGGATAAACACTGACAAAGTGAACCAACTACAGAACATTTGGTTACTCAGCAGTCGCATGGTTATAGACAGTCGTGGACCTCCCCGGCATGACTCCCTCAAAATGAGGCCGATCCGACAGTCTCAACCGCTGCCAGCAAGAGGTATAGATTCTCATGAGCCCCTACTACCGCAGGGGTTCATGAGGATCGATGCCATCGCAGACTTTTTTTTTTTTAAATTTTTAAATTTTTTTGTAGTATGTTTTCGCTGGGTGAATCTTTTGTATAAATGGCCGAGTCAATGTCGCGATCTCAAGCGGCAAGATGTATAGATCCTCATGAGCCCCATGCGGCTGCAGGTGTCCCATGATGATCTATGCCTCTTAAAGGTAACGGGCATTGGCTAAACGGACCAACAATGCTTGCTTGTGATCGATGTATGCAAGGTTTGTTTCGCGGCGTAAAAAGATTGATGCTGGAACACTAGTCTGACGTCATTCTCGTGTTGCCACGTCGGCGCTGAGAGACACAGGGATACGCCCTGCGGCTATCGGGCCGTATCACTTTCACAAAGGAAAGGGGGGGGGGAGGGGAGGGAGAGGGGGGGGGGGAAAGGATTATGAAAAAACATTTCTTTTTGTTAAAGGCCCACTGTTCAAAGACGATACACCGCCTGCAACAGATGGTTACCAAATGCTACACAGGTCTAGCTATGGTTCATTTAGACACAGGAGAATCTAGTTCGGCACAGGTCGTCTTTATATCAAGTAACCTGACAATGACTCCACTCCGTTCTATAAATACAACGCTTTTAGTACGAGAAACAGCTAAAAATAGATTGACACGCTAACGGCTGCGATTAGGCG
>BTPG01000004.1:33679487-33859511 GCA_036245525.1 Semisulcospira habei
AATGAGAGAGAGAGAGAACGAACGAACGAACGAACGAACGAAACTTTATTTTCCAAGGATTGAGATATTAGGCGCGCAGGCCTTTCTTACAATCTGTCCTTGCTAAGCTACTTTAAAAAAAAAGGAACACCAAACAAAACAACAAAAACTAACTAATAATAAAGGACACACACACGCATACACACACGCACACATACATACATATACATGTACTCGTGCACATGCGCACTTTTGTACATCCACATACACACGTACGTGCGCACATAATTATCTAACATATAAGTAGGTATGATATTTTGTGTACTATCAGAAACAAGTTAGAAAACAGAACAAACAATTTGGAGACTAGATGGGGGAAAAATAGCAAAAATTTAAAAACATGAAGCGTATTATGTCGAGAAAAAAAGAAGAAGAAAGGATCAGCATAACGTTGTCTTAGAAAGGTAATCATGTACTCTACTTTTAAACAGAGAGAGGGACGTGGTTTGTTGAATATTGGGAGGAAGTGAATTCCATAAAAGAGCACCTGAATAAGACAGGCTAGATTTGAACAGGTCTATACGGGGCCTTTTTATAGAGAGACTGTTCCTGGAGGTGCTGTATTTTTTTTTCAGTTGCCGAAAAGAGCCTAGATAAGTAAGGTGGAGCTTTCTCGTTAAGAATTTTGTGCATCAGTACACATTTGTTTAGTGCGAGGTGCTTAACCAGAGGGAGAAGTCCGATGGCCTGCAGCTTGGCATCAGTGGATAAAGACGGATCAGGGAGGATAAGCTTAGCAGCGCGCTTGTATAATGAGTTTATCTTCTTGAAGTGATTTTCACTGCAGCCATCCCATATTGTTGAGGCATAATCAATGTGTGGTTTAATGTAGGCATTAAAAAATAGTTTGCGCGTCTTAAGGTCAATGATCGTTTTAAGTTTGGAAAGTAAAAACAACTTTTTGGACAACTGTTTTCTCATATAGTATAGGTGGTTATGCCAGCTTAGATCATCATCTATTATTACTCCAAGCAGGCGATGTTGACTGACCTGCTCAATTGGGATGGAGTCCAAAGAAAGGTTGAGTGATGGAGGTTTGAGCTGATGTTTCTGGCGGGTTGTAATAAGCATGCTTTTTGTTTTTGTGGGATTTACAAGCATGCGATTTTCATTACACCACCGAGAGACTTCATGAAGACTCTCTTGAAGATTATTTTGCAATTTCAGGCACAGTTTTACCAGCGGAATGTAATGTTGAGTCGTCGGCAAACATGTCACACTCAGCCTCAGTACACGTTACATGTAACGGTAGATCGTTAACGAAGATACAGAACAGAGAGAGAGAGAGAGAGAGAGAGAGAGAGAGAGAGAGAGAGAGAGAGAGAGAGAGAGAGAGAGAGAGAGAGAGAGAGAGAGAGAGAGAGAGAGAGAGAGAGAGAGAGAGAGAGAGAGAGAGAGAGAGAGAGAAATGAAATGAAATGAAACTTTATTTCTGAACGGAAGAAGCATTTAGCACATGTGCCATCGAGAGAGAGAGAGTGTGTGTGTGTGCGTGTGTGTGTGTGTGCGCGCGCGCGTGTGTGTGTGTGTGCGTGTGTGTGTGGAGGGGGTGGGTGGGTGTGTGTGTGGGGGGGAGGGCAGGGGGGGGGGGGGTACGGCTGGAGAGTAAACGACAGAATAGACGTTCGGAAATCGGAAGTGATTTCCGGAAATCGTCTGTTTTGATTGGGAACGCATTATTGCGGCTGAGACGGTCGAGTGATACAGCAACTCTCAGAGAGAAGAAAAAAAAAGTGTCAAAAGATTGTACTGCTTATAATGTGACGCATTCTCCTAGAAAATGAAACTTTCGCATTTTTTCTTCTTTTATGAGTACAATGCAACTGTCTGATCTACCATTTGGCCAGTGTAATACGTCAAAATGACGCCCACGCCAGATCGACCCGGCGTCGATCTAGCGTGAGAGTCATTTTGATAAACTTGTCACGCAAATGCGACCTCTAGTGGACTGATGTGGCATACACCAAACAGACCCCTAGTCGATCTGGCGTGAGAGTCATTTGGATAAACTTGTCACGCAAAATACGACCCCATAGGACTGATGTGGCGTTACGGCAAAGTACCCCGGTTTGATCTAGCGTGGGGGTCATTCTGGCATGTGACACTGGAATAATGCTGAGCTGTACGGGCCATCGTTCCTCCATCTAGCGTCAATTGCCTGTGTGATCTATTCACTCGGGTCACATGTTAGTCAATTGCCTGTGTGATCAATTCACTCGGGTCACATGTTAGTCAATTGCCTGTGTGATCAATTCACTCGGGACACATGTTAGTCAATTGCCTGTGTGATCTATTCACTCGGGTCACATGTTAGTCAATTGCCTGTGTGATCAATTCACTCGGGACACATGTTAGTCAATTGCCTGTGTGATCTATTCACTCGGGTCACATGTTAGTCAATTGCCTGTGTGATCAATTCACTCGGGTCACATGTTAGTCAATTGCCTGTGTGATCAATTCACTCGGGACACATGTCAGAATGCGCAAAAAGGTGTTGTCATAATAATAATTAAAAAAAATTAAAAACCGAATGTTTGTGTGTTAGATGGCATTAATGGCTTCCGTGTTTCGAGGTCTTGAAAAAGAAGGGAAAAAAAACCGCCAACTATTTTTATATCTTTTTTTCTTTAAACACGATAAAAAAAAAAATAAATGCGTGAGTGGCATAATTATGATCCTGCGCTTACTTTCACTATAACATCAACATTTTATCAATAAGAACCGCTAGATAAATTTATCTCAGTTCGGCGTTTCTTGCTAAAAGCATAATTTGATCATGCATGTCATGTTCGTCAGATGATCTATGACTTTTTCACACGTCTAATAGCCTATCGGATTTTAATAGCCTATCGGATTTCTATTTTCATGACCCTTTGAGCTGTCGGTAGCGCTTTTTTTTGTCGCGATGATTCCTACAGGAATCATCGCGACACTATCGCGATGATTCCTGTAGGAATCATCGCGACAAAAAAAGCGCCACCGACACTGTGCCAACTGGGCTCTGCCGTTTATTTGATGTAATGGTCCATAAGCCTCTTGGAGATGGCGGCAGTTATACATCCTGTCAACTAAACACGTGTAAATTGGCCATTACAGCGATTACTGTTGTCCCATCTCCATTAACGTGTTCCAAAATCATTTGGGCTCCTTTCAGCATGCATCGATCTTTGTGCGTAATAAATACAGCTTGCTTCAGAAAATGTAGATTTTAATTTGGATTCACTTAAACTCATTCATCCCCGCGAAGGCCGTATTTCCGGGTGGCGTCATCTCATGACTACGCGCCAGTTGCAGGAGATGGATCGACCATGATCATTCAAGGGCAGTGCCAGATTAGCCGACAGGCGCCAAGCTATTCTGGCACTACCCTTGAATGATCATGGTCGATCCATCTCTTGCTGTAGTGCGTCAGGGCTGAATGTAGGAATCATCGCGACTAAAACCGCTACCGACACGCAAAGGGTTAATGTTGAAGCATTATGTATTTCTAAGCGCATAGTCGCGACATAAAGCACTTCAAAATGAAAATGGCATGTTATCGTTAAACATTTATACTTTTTTTTTTTTTTTAAGCTCACAGAACCCTGTTTGTCATAGTGTGACTAGCTCACTGCGCGCGCGCGCAATGAAACTAGTCATCCAAGAGAGAAAGTGTCGTGTGTGTGTGTGTGTGTGTGTGTGTGTGTGTGTGTGTGTGTGTGTGTGTGTGTGTGTGTGTGTGTGTGTGTGTGTGTGTGTGTGTGTGTGTGCGTGCGTGCGTGCGTGCGTGCGTGCTCCAAGCTGAGACGAAGTGCGAATCACCATTTTCCTTATCCAGCTCTGGCGTGTTTTCGCATGTTCAGTGTAGCGCACTTGACTAAAGCTTTAATAAACTATCAGAGCGGCCATATTTTATGGCTGATGTCTATTTTACCAGCCACCTCCAGCGTGAGTTATGGGGCTGGCGACACAGGGTGTTTTCTTTCCCGTACAAAGCCGCGCATTCAGCCTGCATTTATTTAATGTAATTTATTTGGGTTCCGTCGAGTCGGCAGAGAGGTCACGTTTACACGAAAGGACACAACGAACGAGAGTCAGGCGGTAACCAGCTCGCACCATAAACACAGACAACACTCCAGGCCGCGTAGGTCTCTTGGAGATGTTTGGACGTTGTCTATGCTTACGAGTTGGGGGGGGGGGGAGGGGGGGGGGGCATTATTTCATTATTTGAAGTGCTCCGTTCTTTGGGAGTTAGTCCTAAAACGTCTTCAGGCACACTGCCCTTTTGGGTGGCGCCTGAATATTCTATACAAACATGCAAGCACTTTATGCCAGCTTGCCATTGATCTCGCAAACACAGAACACCTCTGATTATGTTGTCACGTACAATCACCGACACTTATTTACACAGTCAACGGCAGTACCTCACAGTACGTGTCCATTTTAAGGCGCCACCCGGACTCGTTGTCTCCCCGGGGCTCTATTGGCTACTGCTGAAAGGTGTAGCAAATAGAGCAAGTGCCGGGGGTGGGGGACAACATCGTAGCGAAACTACACGTCACAACAAAAGTCGATGGCAAGTCTCCGTGCAAAAGAAAATGAATCCTACTAAAAAGGCAAGTAATTCTTATTAGAAATAACTCAAATGAATATCGGATCTTTCCTATGATTAACACATACATGCTCTTAAAAAAAATATAACACAACCACAAACGTAACAACTGACGTTGCCATTGTTGTCACCACAGTCTAGTACCGCCTACAGTCAAGTTTATACTTATAGGCGTCACCTGTATTGTCTTTCCATGACCTACTTGACGTATGTGGGCTGGTCTGTGATTTTGAACCTTACGGCGGCAGGCCAGCCCACTCTTCTTCTTTCGATGACCCAGTTGATTATCCTACAGGCCTGTCGGCACTTAGAGCGAGTCCACTGCGTCTGGAATGGAATAGACACAAAGATCTTTAGGTGAATCTGGTTTCCTGCTGATCGCATTTACACTATGTTTTGTATTAATCCTCAATATGGATGTGAATGGTGAAAACGGGGGCGGGGGGAGGTCTGGGGGGGTGGGGGTGGGGTGGGAGGGAGGTTGCGAGGAAGGGAGATGGGGTGGGTGGGGGGCAGGGGGCGGGGTAGGGTGGGGGGTGGGGCATTGCGGCGCTGAGTTCAGGACTCATCATTTATATAAACGTTGATTCAAGAAGTTTGTTTTTCTCAGGTCATACGCCCCCCCCCCCCTCCCCCGTTCACTGGCGGAAAAAATGCGAACACCACCCAATTGTAAGAGACAAAGAACCCCATGAGCCCCCTCATCCGCGGGGGCTCATGGGGTTCTTTGCCTCTTGCTCGCTGACCCTGTTCATGCCCGTGCTCCTTCGGATTGACGGCAATATTCCGTGCTTAAATTTGTTTCTGCTTCTAAAGACCTACTTCGGCGTCCACGGCACTGAAAAGGGTCGTAGTGACGGGTGGAGTTATTGCAAAGGAAGATCGGTTGGGGGTGGGGATGGGGAGGCTGACCGAACAAAGAGAAATGGTTTGTTAGGGTCTATTATCTTCCATATTAGCGGCAGCGAACCGAGGGTGACAACCCAGTAACTGCTCTTCCACATGTGCGTGCCGGTGTCACCGTGTGATTTTGGACTTGACAGCAAAACAGCTTACCGCTGTTTGATCAGCCTCACCGATTTCCTAACAGGGCGTACTCTCAGTCAAATGGCATTTTAAGCCCAGTGGCCGTACGTAGATTGGTGTTGAATTTACAGTGGCATTTTAAAAACGCAAAGATCGCCAGCCCTCAAATGGACATGAATACAAACGTGGTTTCAGCAAGGACATATATTGGGTGGAGTTCATGGACAGGAATACAAACGTGGTTTCAGCAAGGGGCATATATTGGGTGGAGTGCCATTCTTTCTTGAAGGGATTAAGCCTAGATTTTCCCACTGCGCTTGTGAACGGATTCATCTGTCGCCAAAATCAAACGGCAAAAATGTCTGACAAAATGATTTGCTGCGGTTTGATAGGCGTCAGTGACTGACGAGTAATTTCAAATGTATTTAATTTAATTTAAAATCAATATTCAGCTGAGTGCTGGTCTGAGATTTCTGACCTTATGGTTCTAGGCCGTCAGGTAGAAAATGACAGACTATAGCACATGCTTGGTTTCGTTTCCTGGGCTATTAACCCCTTTAACTGACTGCCGGGGCAAGGAGAACACTACCCGGCTGCAAGCGACATGAACTTACGTGAGCCCCCCCCCCCCCCCCCCCCCTCCCCTCCCGGCCTTCCCCCCCCCCCCCCTTCCCCCGCTTTCTCTCCTTAGTTCGGTGTCCTTTTACGCCTAATGTTGGTCTCGTCTAACCCGTTCGACCCAGCTGTCGCATGTGCCGATTTGTAGAGGCGCCACCGAACGACCATAAATTTACAAGTTGCAGGAGATGGATCGACCATGATAATTCAAGGGTAGTGGCAGGTTAGCTTGGCGCCTGACGGCGCCAAGCTAATCTGCCACTAACCTTGGTGATTATCATGGTCGATCCATCTCCTGCTGTGGTGCGCCGGGGGCTATGTGCGTTCTTCGCGCGAATGTTAGGTCAGCGTGGGGAGGTTCGTTCAAACGCGAAATGTGTGAACACTGGCAGAAAAGGGGTTACACCATTCCCGGATGACTCAGCAGTGCGAGAGGATTGCGTGTATGACAGCTTCTGATGACCCTCACCGACTTCACAGGGGGATTTCTGTTTCGGTTTCAAAAGAACAACAAAGGTTGAAGATAATCCCCACGCAACAGTTCTACAACGACAGTAGCTTTACCCTCTACTGACGGTTTTGTCTGAAGTCAGCAGCCGCCCTCTACCCGAAGGGCACTGGAGCGCACATTCGATGGCCGATGTCATTTTCAAATACAAACAGCTTATAAATAACGAATGGATTCATCTTACGACATCCCCGATCACGTTAGTGCCAGTGGGACAATAAGCTTGACTTAGTAATCTTACGACAGGCACATATTTCAGGTCAGCTTAACCGGGTTCAATGTCAGGTCAGCTTAACCGGGTTCAATGTCAGGTCAGCTTAACCGGGTTCAATGTCAGGTGACGCAGACTGTCTCTGCATTCTTCAGGACCCAAAAGCCCTGCATGTCCCAGGAACGTCGATTCAAAGTGGTGTCAGCAAGAGGCATAGATCCTCATGAGCCCCCGCGACTGCGGGGGCTCATGAGGATCTATACCTCTTGCAGTTGGGTGGCGTTCAAGCTTTCTGGGTACTGAACTACGGGTTAAACTGATCTGCAGCCGACAAAGTGTACGCTTACTGAAGGTGAATCATTGTCAATTCCCGACAAAGTGTACGCTTACTGAAGGTGAATCATTGTCAATTCCCGACAAAGTGTACGCTTACTGAAGATGAATCATTGTCAATTCCCATTATGAAAACCCCCCTCACGTTAACATGCACGTTAACAAGTTGAAAAGCGTCCTCCACGAATGTCTGAATTCTTCAGTCAGTTATATGAGCCTTTAGCTTTATCGAGTTGAAACGTTAAATTCACTGACTTCATACTTCCAACTCACTGGGACATAATTATATCATACACATTAGGCCTACATCCTCGCGCTGGGACCATATGGCGTTGAGGCGCGTCCCCTGGGTGGTGGATAGGGGGTCCCTCGTGAGAGGGGTGCACCGAATGAATTAAGGTGCCGTGAACCAACATGGTCTAAGGGAAGGTGACCCCGACAGAAAACCTCCTAGTAAGGGGGTTGGGCGTGGGGGTAGCTTCCCCACCCTGCAAAAAAGGAAATAGCTACAAAAACGCCGACAGTAATTCCTTTCCTGGAGACTTATGACGTCCTTTGGTGAAAGCCGGAAGTCTTCGGAAGCCACAGGACCTAGCCGCCTCTCTCTATCTAGGGATACAACCATGGGCACATGGAACGTCAAGACCATGTACCAGAGCGGCAAAGCCGCCCAGATAGCAGCGGAAATGCAAAAGTACAACCTTTCCCTGCTAGGTATCAGTGAAGCCAGATGGACGCAGTCTGGCCAGAAAAGGCTGTTAAGTGGGGAGATGATTCTGTATTCAGGTCATGAAGAGGAGAATGCCCCCCATACAGAAGGTGTAGCATTCATGCTGTCACCAGTGGCACAGAGAGCGCTGATGGGCTGGGAACCTCTTGGGCCAAGAATTATCACAGCAGCCTTTAGAACCAAGAAAAAGCTCAAGCTGAACGTCATCCAGTGTTATGCGCCCACTAATGACAGTGACGAGGAAGAGAAACAAGAGTTCTACGACCGACTCCAGAGTGCCTTGGACAAATGTGCGGAGCGAGACATCACCATTGTCATGGGCGATTTTAATGCCAAAATAGGGGAGGACAATACCGGATACGAAGAGGTGATGGGGAGACAGGGACTAGGCTCGGAGATGAGTGAGAACGGGGAGAGGTTTGTAGACTTTTGTGCTCTAAACCGACTTGTCATTGGAGGCAGCATCTTCCCACACAGAAGAATACACAAAGCAACTTGGGTCTCACCTGACCATACAACAGAGAACCAAATAGACCATATCTGCATTAGCAAGAAATTTAGAAGATCCCTTCAAGATGTTCGAGTGAGGAGGGGAGCAGATGTCGCCTCAGACCACCATCTGCTTACCGTAAGAATGAAGCTCAAGCTAAAGAAAAGCCGCACAGAGACAACAAGAAGACAGCGCTATAATGTAGGCCTCCTGAGAGAAACTGGAGTTAGAGAAGAGTTCAAACTGGTGCTGTCCAACCGGTTTCAAGCGCTACAGGAGCTAGTAAATGAAGAGGAGGCGGTCACCACAGAGCAGCAGTGGAAGGCAGTTAGAGAGGCGCTGAACTCAACCTGCAAAGTCACTGTAGGGTTCAGGAAACACCATCACAAAGACTGGCTGTCGGCACAGACCTTGAAGAAGATAGAAGTGAGGAAGCAGAAGAAAGCAGTTGTCAACAACAGTCGCACGAGAGCAGCCAAAATAAGGGCACAGGGGGAATACTGGGAAGCCAACCGCGAGGTGAAGAGGAGTATCAGGGCAGACAAGAGGGCCTACACAGACAGCCTGGCAGCAGAGGCAGAAAAGGCAGCAGGCAGCGGCAACATGAAACAACTCTACGACATTACCAGAAGATTGTCAGGCAAGTATGGCCATACAGAAAGACCAGTAAAAGACAAAGAAGGCAAGCCAATTGCAGACAGAGCAGACCAACTCGACAGATGGACCGAGTATTTTGAAGAGTTACTGAACAGACCTAGCCCCCCCGACCTCCCCCCCCCCCCCCCCCGACATCCAGCCGGCAGAGACCGACCTACCCATCAGCTGTGACAGACCCAGCCGGGAAGAGATCAGAAGAGCAGTGGCATTTTTGAAGAACGGCAAAGCAGCAGGCCCAGATGGCATCCCAGCGGAGTCTCTGAAAGCAGACCTAGAGACAACAGTGGAGATGCTGTACCCACTGTTTGGAAAGATCTGGGAAGAGGAGGTGATGCCGGCTGACTGGAAGGAGGGGTACCTAATCAAGCTTCCCAAGAAAGGCGACCTCAGCAAGTGTTCCAACTACAGAGGAATCACCTTGCTGTCAGTACCAGGAAAGGTCTTCAACAGGATCATCCTGGAGAGAATGAAGAGCTCCGTTGACCCCCAGCTGAGAGACCAGCAAGCAGGATTCAGGAAGAACCGATCATGTACAGACCAGATCGCCACTCTCCGCATCATCGTGGAACAATCTCTGGAGTGGAGCTCCCCACTGTACGTCAACTTTGTGGATTATGAGAAAGCATTTGACAGTGTGGACCGAGAGACTCTGTGGAAACTCCTACGACACTATGGTGTACCCACAAAGCTCGTCCGCCTGATCAAGAGCAGCTACGATGGCATGACATGTCGCGTGATCCACGAAGGGCAGTTCACCAGGGAGCTCCAGGTCAGAACTGGTGTCAGGCAGGGGTGTCTGCTGTCTCCGTTCCTCTTCCTACTGGCCATAGACTGGGTCATGAAGATGATCACAGAGCACAGACGAAGTGGAATACAGTGGACACTGTGGACACAGCTTGACGACCTCGATTTTGCAGACGACTTGGCATTACTGTCCCACACTCATCAACAAATGCAGGACAAGACCACGAGGCTTGCTGACATCTCGTCCCAAGTGGGCCTCACCATTCACAAACAGAAAACAAAGACAATGAGGCTGAACACAACCAGGGAAGAACCAGTCTTGCTTGCTGGCACCCCGTTGGAGGAGGTGGAGTCCTTCACCTATCTCGGGAGCATCATAGACAAAAAAGGCGGCACTGATGCAGATGTCAGAGCATGAATCGGTAAAGCCAGAGCAGCCTTTCTCCGGTTGAAAAAAGTGTGGAGTTCCAGAGAGCTGTCACAACACACCAAAATCCGGATTTTCAACTCCAATGTAAAAGCAGTTCTCCTATATGGAGCAGAGACTTGGAGATTGACAAAAACCACAGTCAACAGAGTACAGACCTTCATGAACAGTTGCCTTAGAAGAATTTTGAAAATCCACTGGCCAGAGAAGATCAGCAACGTCAGACTCTGGGAGAGAACAGAGCAGATAACAGCAGAGAATGAAATTGGGCGAAGAAGATGGGGATGGATCGGTCACAGTCTGAGAAAGCCAGCTTCCAGTATCACTAGGCAGGCATTGTCTTGGAACCCCCAGGGAAAGAGGAAAAGAGGTAGGCCAAGAAACTCCTGGCGTCGAGACCTCCAAGCAGACATTAAGAGACTGGGAACCACCTGGTGAGTAGAATCGAAGGAGAAGCACAGGACAGGAGTTGCTGGAGGTCTCTCGTCGACGGCCTATACCCGGGTAGGGGTGACAGGCGTAAGTAAAGTAAGTAAGTATTAGGCCTACATGTATTTGCAGCAGTTAGATTATTGATTAGTAGCCGAAAAAAAAGCAAGATTTTCTCGAGAGACTGATCCTTGCCACATTTCAGAATACAACCGTCTGCTTCATTTGGATCAGCCCTTGTGAATATTTAACCCCTTCACAACCTGCGATCGCAAGTTACGTTTCTGAAATCTTTGATGGTGACTTGAACGCCACACAAACACATTGCGATTGAACAAGAAGCACAGAGTTACATAAGCTTTGCGAGGCTCTCTGTTTCTAAGTACGGGCACGCACGCGCGCACACACGCACACACGCACGCACACACACACACACATTCACACACACACACACACATTCACACACACACACACACACACACATACACACACACACACACACACATACACACACACACACACACACACACACACACACAAACACCAGCACATTACAACCCCTCTCCCTCCATCCCCCCCCCTCCTCCCCTCCTCGCCCCCCCCCCCCCCACCCCTCCAAGATAAAAAGGGAGGGGGGGGGGGGGGGAGTAGCTCACACTTATTAATCGTTGTGCTGCCTCAAATCTAACTTCCAGTAACACGTGCAGTACTGTCACACTAAAGCAAAAAATGTGCCGACCATGCTAGTTTAAGAAGGGTGCCGAAATATTCCGGCACCACTCTTGAACTAGCATGGTCGATCTGCCTTCAAAATAAATACTTTTTAGTCTTTAAAGGACAACTTCCAACTTTTGGGGAATTTCAGGCCTTAGTGCCGGTGTACAATGTGTTAACACATTCTACCCGATGGCCGTATTTCTTAAATTTGGAGGCGTCCTCTAATGACTATGCACCAGTTGCAGGAGATGGATCGACCATGATAATTCAAGGGCAGTTCCAGATTAGCGTGGCGCCGACAGGCGCCAAGCTAATCTGGCACTACCATTGAATTATCATTGTCGACCCACCTCCAGCTGTAGTGCGTCAGGGCTGAATGGGTTAATGTTGGGTAATTGGGGCGGTCCGTGGCGCAGTGGTTAAGGCGCCTACCACCAATGCTAAAGGTGCGAGGTTCGATTACGGGTTCCGGCATCGGATTTTTCTCCTCTAGTAAGTGTCACCGTTAATTCGGGCGGACCGTCGGGGGTTCTTTCTCCGGGTACTCCGGCTCTTCCTCCCCCTCCACTTTCAAGTGGTATCAGTTTCAGTCCACTTAATCAAATTTTCAAATACAAACGATTTTGAATTTCCAAAAACTACAGTAGCTCGCTTGAGCTTGCCCTTAGCACCACGTGAATGTTCTGTGTTTATGTACAGTGTGTGAGTGAATGCGCGTGATTCACGTGAGCGTGCTTGTTGGGTTCAGTTCGCGGCGGCGCTTTGAGCCGATTTTCAATTGGGATAAAGCGCCTATTTAATGCGCTTATTATTATTATTATTATTATTATTATTATTATTATTATTATTATTATTATTATTATTATTAATTAGTGTAGACTGTGTTATTTTTTAACCCATTCGGAATCTCAGACATGTAATGCATGCTGGGGCGGATGTTATCCCAAACAGATTCAGAGGGCTGGTGTTTTCAAACCACTTTCTGAAAACTCGGGCACTCAGCTTCACTACCTCCTGCATCATGCTCCAGTGCTGGTGACATCGCTGATATCATCACCTTTTTATTTATTTAATTTTTTTTTTTACTAATACCGTGGAAATAAACCGATCGAAAATGATCTGTCTCAGTCATTAGAACGAGTTAGAAGCACTCCTGGGGACCAAAAATCATGGGTCAGTTTAAAAGACGGGCGGATTCGCCCATCTTAGTCCCCGTAACAAGAGAATGAAACACGTGGTTGGTTTTGTCTAGGGTTTCTCACAAAAACCGGACATGACGCACGCACATTTATCCCAGAACTGACGTTTGTTTGGCACAACTGACGATAGCACAGGCGCAATCGTAACTCCAAAATGGCCGTATTAGTTAACTGATAGGGTTGGCATCCACTTTGGGAACCCACGCGGCCACCCCCGAGTCAGTAGCAAACGTTCGTAAAAAGTCGTGAATTCAGATGTTTGCAGTAGATCAAAATAAAGGTTCCCATTGTCGTGGGTCTGTCGGCGTGTGCTTATCCGGGTCCAGTGCGTGCTGGTCTGTGAGTTTGGACCTTACGGCCGCAGGTCGTAAGGTCCAAAATCACAGACCAGCACACGGCATGCATGTTCGTTCAGTTGTAAGCTGATATGTGTCTGTTGTCGGCCCAGGTGTTTTTATTTTTCGACGGAAACATTTTTTTAAAAAAGTTGGAAACAAAGAGACTCACTGTGTTTGTATGTATAGTTGATCGCAATGAAGACATGCACAGTGTCTGGATCACTGCACTTTGAGTTGACAGCACGCCACAAAGTAGACCGGCCTCGCCCCTGGTGGATTATTAATGAATGTGGCTGTTAGCCCTTTCGCTGTCGGTAGTGCTTTTTGTCGAGGTGATTCCTGCAATAATCACCTCGACAAAAAGCGCTACCGACAGCAGAATGCGAAAAATATCTGTTAAAAAAAAAAAAAAAAAAAAAAAAAAAAAGGTGGAGGGGTGGGGGGTGGGGGTGGGGGGGGGGGGGGTTGAGGCGACACCGGCCTTGAGCTATCATGGTCAAGACAGTGAAATCTCCGTAGTTCAATACTGCAGGGGTTAAAAAGGATACCTGGTGACAGAAATGATACAAAACACCTAAACCTGGAAATTGTGAAGAGCTGCGATAAGCTCGATATCACAGGCAGCAATAAAATACTATGATAGTGATACAGTCCCATACACTTATCCCCAGTTTATAGAATGGAAGTCATTAAGTTCTGAGAGTTAAGTCGAATCTGCAGGGGAGTTTATTTTTCGTTCGACGTAACTGTCGTTGGACTTATCCGTCATACGGATTAGTCGAATTTTTCACATTTTTCACACTGCCTACTTCCTAAGTTCCGGAGAAAGACATGGGTTATATAAGAGACCTGATCCATTCGTTTGAGGATGGAAATGATCGTCTTATTCTATACCTGCGTATTTCTCTGTGGGCTGGCGATTGGGTGCCTGATAGGTGGGGGCAGGGGATCTAACTGTTGTCTGTCCAGCGCTGTGATTCCCCTTGGTTTGCATACAATTCTGCCAGCGCTAGCCTCACCTATCTGGTTTGTGAGTATCTATAACTCGAGGCAAATTTGTATCGTTACATTGTTGTGTAATGTTCTGTGCATCTACTGTGGGAAATCAGGGTATTTACCCGACCACATATAGTAGCGCACCTTCATGTTTGTGTATGTATGTTTCTCCTGCCTACTTCCTAAGTTCCGGAGAAAGACATGGGTTATATAAGAGACCTGATCCATTCGTTTGAGGATGGAAATGATCGTCTTATTCTATACCTGCGTATTTCTCTGTGGGCTGGCGATTGGGTGCCTCAACTGATAGGTGGGGGCAGGGGATCTAACCTGTTGTCTGTCCAGCGCTGTGATTCCCCTTGGTTTGCATACAATTCTGCCAGCGCTAGCCTCACCTATCTGGTTTGTGAGTATCTATAACTCGAGGCAAATTTGTATCGTTACATTGTTGTGTAATGTTCTGTGCATCTACTGTGGGAAATCAGGGTATTTACCCGACCACATATAGTAGGCGCACCTTCATGTTTGTGTATGTATGTTTCTCCTGCCTACTTCTTAAGTTCCGAAGAAAGACATGGGTTATATAAGAGACCTGATCCATTCGTTTGAGGATGGAAATGATCGTCTTATTCAGCTATACCTGCGTATTTCTCTGTGGGCTGGCGATTGGGTGCCTGATAGGTGGGGGCAGGGGATCTAACTGTTGTCTGTCCAGCGCTGTGATTCCCCTTGGTTTGCATACAATTCTGCCAGCGCTAGCCTCACCTATCTGGTTTGTGAGAATTTTTCACAGAGTTGTTCGACTTAAGCGGGATTTTATAAAACGATAGCGGGCATCTATTCTACTTCAAATCTCTGTGCGCTCTAAAAAAAAAAAAAAAGAAGAAGAAAACATTGCTTTGTCCTGCATGTGACGTTGCTCTGAAATAATCCAAGTACAATGTA
Source organism: Semisulcospira habei (assembly GCA_036245525.1). Classification (NCBI taxonomy): domain Eukaryota; kingdom Metazoa; phylum Mollusca; class Gastropoda; family Semisulcospiridae; genus Semisulcospira; species Semisulcospira habei. Next base: position 33,694,486 of record BTPG01000004.1, read on the forward strand.
GCGGAAAGTTGTGTTTATATGAAAACATCGCAAAATGGCAGTTATTTGTATAGCACACTAAGTACGCATAACCTCTATCTCTATCACTATCACAATCACACACACACACACACACACACACACACGCACACGACCGTAAGGTCCAAAATCACAGACCAGCCCACATACGTCAAGTAGTCATGGAAAGACAATACAGCTGACGCCTTAAAGTATAAACATGACTGTAGATGGTACTATACAGTGGCGAAAACAATGGCAACGTCAGTCGACTGTCAAATGAAGCGAGAGAGATGACACACTGGTTGCCTCGTTCGATTCGCTACCGCTACAGCGGTAGCAAATCGAGCGAGACAGCCAGTGTGGGAGAATGATTGTCAAGCGTGCCAGCAAGAGGCTTAGATTTTCATGAGGCCACGCGACCTTCGGCCTCATGCGGATCTGTGCCTCTTGCAGATGCTGAGCTTTTCGTACAAGGGTTGTCCAACGTGGTATAGACAAACCAGGAAACAAACTGAGTGCAAGGCACGCGGGACGATGCTAGCCGGCTTTTTTGTCTTACGTATTTTAAGAAATACGGTAGACTTTGAAATGGGGCTGGGTCGCAGCGCATTCCCGAGCACGCACATGACGTTTTTGGCGTGCGGCGCAGAAATTCTGGCAAAGACTGAAGTAACACGATAAAAATGACGTCACGTCTAGCTACGCAAACTCTAGAGAACGTCTTTATGGCGCCATTTGATGCGTGCGTGTTTGCGTGCGTGCGTGTGTGTGTGTGTGTGTGTGTGTGTGTGTGAGTCTGTGTGTGTGTGTGTGTATGTGTGTGTGCCGGTGTGTGTGTGTGTGTGTGTGTGTGTGTGTGTGTGTGTGTGTGTGTGTGTGTGTGTGTGTGAGCGACTAGAGCCCGCGTTTGAGGACGGACAAGCATTGTACCTGAAGACCTTTTGAAATATGTGAAAATATGTTTGTTCAAAATATATTTTCACCTTTTGGTGGTTCAGTAATTTCACGAATTATATGGGTTAATCTTAAAACATTTGAATCTTTTTAAAGAAAAAAAAGCAATCTTCTCATTAATAATCGCATGATTTTTCGTATGCGGTATTTACATAAGCCTACAGTTTGTCTCGGCTGTCGGGTACGATTAGTTGTGACCTGTGTGCCCTAGGTGTGAAAATCAATGTTCTGCACCACCTTTTAGGAGTCATTTGTAAAACAGCTAACATAACTTTAATTTTTCTTTTACGAAAAAAAAAAAACACAAACCCAACAACCTGTCTTCTCATTAATACCCGCATGATTTAAAAAAAAAAAAAAAAACTGTTTGCATAAGTCTGCTGTTTCAGTGGTCCATGCCAGGACAGCTTGGCGCCCTTGGGCGCCAAGCTCTTCTGGCACCACCCTTGAACTATCATGGTCAAATTTCTCTCAAAGATGATCAGTTTCAATGGATACGTGTTAGCTCGACTGTATTCATTATTATGAAGCGTTGTGCCCACTTTCAGACTTTTACGACCAGCACTGAAAATTAGTTAACTCATTCTGCCCCAGACACACCGCAGCAAGATATGGATCGACCATGATAGTTCAAGGGTGATGCCAGAATAGCTTGGCGCATATGGGCGCCAAGCTATTCTGGCATCGCCCTTGAACTATCAGGGTCGATCTGTGTCCTGCACGGCAATGCAGTCTTCAGAGGACAACGGCAAACTTTGGGGATTTGGGTGTTGGGGTAGAAAGAGTAAATTAATGTTGAGAAGAAAAAAAATGAAGACAGATTAACTGCAGGAGGTACCGCAGGTGCGGGGGTCTTGTGAGGATCTCCGCATCTTGCTGACACCACTTCGTCAGTATCCGTGTTCATTGGACGGCTAGGGGTCTTTATCTTGCTGACACCACTTTGTCAGTATCCGTGTTCATTGGACGGCTAGGGGGTCTTTATCTTGCTGACACCTTGTCAGTATCCGGTCATTGGACGGCTAGGGGTCTTTATCTTGCTGACACCACTTTGTCAGTATCCGTGTTCATTGGACGGCTAGGGGGTCTTTATCTTGCTGACACCACTTTGTCAGTATCCGTGTTCATTGGACGGCTAGGGGGTCTTTATCTTGCTGACACCACTTTGTCAGTATCCGTGTTCATTGGACGGCTAGGGGGCTTATCTTGCTGACACCACTTTGTCAGTATCCGTGTTCATTGGACGGCTAGGGGGTCTTTGCGTGGGCGTTGAATTAACCCTTTGACTGCCGAGACAAAACCGAACACGACCCAGCTGCAAGAGACATAGATCCTCATGAGCCCCCGCGACTGCGGGGGCTCATGGGGATCTATGCCTCTTGCTGAGACCAAGTTGTATCCATGCTGAATGAACGACGATTTCTCAGTGAAACAAAAATTAATAGAGGCAGGGGAGGCCGGTTAGCGGCACTAACGATGATTTCAGAAACACAATCTGCGTACACCGCCATCAACGGGGTTAAGCAAGATTAAGATGCTGCTCAGTGGTTATTTTGTCACGTCTTGGGCTCATGAGTAACTCTGCCTCTTGCAGATGGAGGTACCATGCACTTTAAGACTGGCGGTAAAGTGCAACTGAACTACTCGGGTCAAAACTGATGTGCAGGGCCGGCGGCTTGTCGGTGCCGTTATGCATTTTGCAACATGTTGGTTTATTTTCGAGTTGGATTGCGTGATAGCGGCAGCACTTCTGCCCCGTGTAGGCAAAAAAGGCAGCAAGTGCATTTTTTGTGAAAAGTAAGATTTTCATTGTGCCACAATGAAAATCTCGCTTTTCTCAAAAATGAACTTACTGTCTTTCGCCTCGCTGGGCACACTGGCCCTCGCGTGGGGGAAAGACGAGAAAAGCTATTGGGTTGCGGGTTCACCGGCAATCTCCAGAGAACAGGTGATTAGTTGGATTGATGGGATGTACAAGAAGTACCCCAATAAGCAAAACGTCTTCGGACCCACGACGGCCGCAGCGGGCTCACTCAGTGCGGCTGTCGGTGGGCCCGAAGACGTTTTACTAATGAGGTATCGGTCGGCTACAGTATGACACGGTGTCTGTACATAAACACACACACAAACGAGCGTTGCTCGCGTTATTGTTATTGGTTCTGAATTTACGAAAGGTTTGCAGAAAAAAAATGTCCTGGGGCTAACACTGGATGCTAGAGCTGGATGCTAGAGCTGGATGCTAGAACTGAACTGAGCTTGTCCGAGTTACATCCTAGTTCAGTTTCAGTCAGCGTCATCTGGTACCCCGCGTCATACTGAGGTTATACGTAAACACGTTTGCTATACGGACCCTTGTAGGCCTGAGGGAGGTCAAAGGAACTATTGTACCCCGAAGGCCGTAGGCCTGAGGGGTACAATGGTTCCTTTGACCTCCCGAAGCAAGCCCCTGCTACCAATAACGTATTTGTTTTCATTTCTACGCTATTTTCGTAAAAGAAATCAAGAAGAAATCGACCGACCTGGACTCATATCACGCCAGACATGACTGACGTCAAAGGAATATATATTTACAGCAAGAGACTTATGACGTAATTTAAAATATTTCATGACGTTGCCGTCTCCAGTAGTGTGCTTGATGTTTCAAACAACACCGAGTAACTTTGTACTTTTGAACGTTTTGGTGAGTGATCTTTTATACTTATAGAACAAAACTGGGGTCCCGTCCACTGACCGACAAGCAATAATTACCGACCTTTTCTCAGTGGCGCTGAGCTGTCACGTCTGCGGCGTGAAGTGCATGTCGTTTGGCACAGAATGTGGAGGCGTCATGCATTTTGCAAGATGCTGGTTATTTTCACGTCCCTGTCTGCGTGATAGCAAAGACAATACATTATAATGTATTGTCTTTGGTGATATCATCGGCGATCGTCCCGCAAGGACCTATGACGTCAGAACTGATCGCGTGTGTAACTAATCTCAATCCCAACCCCGTCACTGTCGAGATTGAAAAACTGAACATTACCACCCATCTGCAAGAGGCACAGATCACCGTGCGCCTCAGCAACTGCAGGGGCTCATGAGGATATATGCCTCTTGCTGGAACCACTTTGTATCGGTGTTCGTTTGCGTTGAAGGCTGGAGATTTTTCACGCTGAATTTACGAGTTCAAAAAAACACATGTTGCTTACACTAGCATTGGATGGGTTATAGTTACCCCACTGTGCAAGCGGCCATACATACTCTCCGCCTTAACTCATTCAGCCGGACGGCCGTACTGATTTCCCAAATTTTGGAGGCGTCATCTAATGACTATGCACCAGTTGCAGAAGATGGATCGACCATGATAATTCAAGGGCAGTGCCAGATTAGCTTGGCGCCGACAGGCGCCAAGCTAATCTGGCACTACCCTTGAATTATCATGGTCTACCCATCTCCTGCTGTAGTGCGTCAGGGCTGAGTGGGTTAAGAGGATTTTATATCTGTGTCCAGAGAATGAAAGTTCTTATGCTGAGAGTTTGTCATGGCCTAGGATAGGCCTAATCCTCACGTAAACATTGATGTAACAGCCATTGGGCAGGGCTGTAGCCTCGGTGTTCTGGCTGGCATCAGCTGATGACGGTCATAAGCAAACGGGAAGACACTTTCGAAAATATTAACCTTTCGGCGGTCGGTAGCGCTTTTTGTCGAGGTGATTCGAGTGGTGCTTTGATTTATGTATTCTGAATTGAGCTAGTGGACGCGGTGGCACGCACCCGGTGGCGCAGCGGATTTGCATTTAGTCAAAGCACCACTCGTCAGGCCCGTTGTTAGCGGCACTTGCCAGCTAATTATCGCTTTTCATCCTGATACACTACTGCTTGAAATAAATGTGACTATGATGCTTCAAGGGCCCGTGGCGCCAAGCTATTCTGGTACCAACCTTGAACTCGGATCTATCTCTGCCCTGATCTGTAATGTAGCCTTCAAAGGACAATAAGCAAATTATTTTTAAAAAAAAATTAAAAAAATCAGCAAAAACCAAAGGTCGGTGATATTTTTTTCTTCTTAGAGTTGTCTTGAAATCATCTGCGTTTAAAAGTTCTTTGCAAAAAAAAAAAAAAAAAAAAAAAAAAAAAAGAAGAAGAAAAAACGAGGCCGGCAAACATTGTTCCAATGGACTATTCCAGAACTGCCGGACTCAAAGGCCATCGGCAAACGTCGACCGCCTGGTTAGCCCGCGCACAACTGTGCGCGGGCCAACGGCGGCCGATGTCAGCCCGATGGCCTCATTTGTGCATTTGGGGTATATTCCACCAGCTTCTTTGCTTTACTCGAGTTAGTGTCTGTCCACTGCAGAATCTGAATCAATTTATACCTACGTACGTAGCTTTGCCATTTCAGTCTGCGCCAACACAAGGCGTCAAGCCAAGCTAACCAGGCAGCACAACAGAGCTGTCATTGATCGACCCATGTCGGTAGAGGTGTGAGAATGAGAGACTGAGAAAAAAAAAAAAAAAAAAGAGGTGTTCGCGTGTGATGAATCATTTACGTGCTGTTTTGCCCCGTTCATTTCAGTTGCACGTGACACAGATTCTCGTGTAACCCCGGCAGACCGCAGGGTCTCACGAGGATCGTTCTGCGTCTTGTTGGCCGCGTTACCTGTATTTACATTGGTGTGCTCGTCTTGGACTTTGGACCTTAAGGCGTGTTCCTGCGACGGAAAGGGTCGCCAGTCCAGTGTTTAATTCACGATTCGGTTTAAAAAAGGTTTTGCTATAACCTATTAAATTCGACGGCTGATTTTTTTTTTTTTTAAAGCTTGTCCTCTGAAGGCTACATTACAGATCAGGACAGATTAGTTCAAGGTTGGTACCAGAATAGCTTGGCGCCTCAGGCGCCAAGCTATTTTGGCACCACCCTTGAAGCGTCGTAGGGTCCGTGCAGCAAGCCTCTGCTACCAATAACGTATTTGTTTTTATTCCTCCAACGTTTTCGTAAAGAAATCGAGAAGAAATCTTCGGACCTGGATCACGCCAGACATGACTGACGACAAAGGAATATACATTTATACAGAATATAATTATGACGTAATTTAAAATCTTTCAGTAGTCACTATCATGATGTTGCCGTCTCCAGTACTGAGTGTGCTTGTTGTTTCGAACAACACTAAGTAAGTTTTTACTTTAGAACGTTTTGGTGATCTTTTCTAGAACACAGCTCGCATCCAAGATGCGTCACAAAGAGGGCTACAAGAAATCCGCCATTTGTCGCTACAAGGGTTTTTGTATCACGGTCACGTGGTACGGTTTGCGCTAAAGTGACTGGTCGTGTGACATAGGGATGAAAACAATATAAGTTATTGGTCGGAGGGGTTCGCTACACGGACCTTTGTAGGCCTGAGGGAGGTCAAAGGAACTATTGTACCCCGAAGGCCGAAGGAAGGGGAGGAAAACAATAATTTATGTCTGCCTCCATTGTTTATCATGGACCTCTATAATATTAGTAGATGCATCATGCTACTCAAGACCTACAAATCGACCAACAGACCTACATGTGTGTTTTCCACTCTCGTCCGAAAGGTCCCGGATTCGAATCCAGCTAGGGTCAAAATTTGTTCAGACCCTATTTCGGTGCCCCGTCTTTGAAATTACCTTAGAGTGGTGGACAAAAGATGTTAAGCACTAAACGTGTGTACATGTGTGTTTGTATGCGTGAGTGTATCTCTGTGTGTGTGTGTGTGTGTGTGTGTGTGTGTGTGTGCGTGTGCGTGTGCGTGCGCGTGCGCGTGCGCGTAAGGTTCGAGCAGGGTCGCGATCTTTCTAGTGACCTCATTATGACGTCAAAGTTGTCGGCAACATTTCGTAACATTGTATCGAAGGCGCTTAGAGGGTAGTGGGAATTTGTAGTAACTTCTAGAGAGTTTTTTTTTTTTAAGTGAATATTAATGAGTTTTGGTTACGTTTTCTTTTTTGATTGGTTGTGTTGGGAGAATTTGCTGGATTACATATTGTTCTGGAAATCTGTAATAGTATAAAAGTCCGTGTTAGGACTCGGAAGTATGTGTGTACATTGTATGAGAAACGCAGTGTGTCAAAAGTGTTGATGCATTGTAGATGCATTGTAGAGAAGACATTGTATCAGTGTTGTTGCATTTGTGGATGCATTGTGCGGAGATCGCATCGCTGCAATAAAATATTGTTGAAACTGTTACTCCAGTCTGGTCTACAACCTTGTGCCACGTGTGACGAGTTGCAGCTGAGTGAAGTTTCTTTACAAGAACCCTACGTGCATGCGTCCGGTGTGATTGTATCATACTACAACTACGACTACCATGTAACAGCCAGCCACTAAGCAAGGTGCTCCGCTATAGCGGAGCGCCTTGCTTAGTGGCTGGAGCAGGACTAAGTTCACTCATGCAACTTGCCCAGATCCTGCGTCCTACAGTTGGTGCGGTGTAGTGGACCTGTGCACGTATATGTCATCAGCCCCTGTGCGTTATAGGTCTTGCGTTGTCATGACTGTCTGCTTAAGTTGTTCGTCACCAGCTCCTGTGTCCAACAGTTCTTGTGTTGTTTGACGCTGTCTACCTGTTTGTCACCAGCCCCTGTATCCTAAAGTTTTGTGCTGTTTGGCCCTGTCTATATCTTTGTCACAAGCCCCTGTGTCCTATAGTTCTTGTGTTGTCTTGGCCCTGTCTACGTGTTTATGACCAGCCCCTGTATCCCGCCTATAATTCTTGCATTGCCATGGTAGTGTCTACGTGTTTGTCACCAGGCCCTGTGTCCTATGTTTTTGCGTAGTTTGGCCCTGTCTGCGTGTTTGTTACCAGCCCCTGAGTCCTATAGTTCTTGCGTTGTTTGGTCTTGTCTACGTGTTTGTCACGCCAGCCCCTGTGTCCTATGTTCTTGTGTAGTTTGGCCCTGTCTACGTGTTTGTCACCAGCCCCTGTGTCCTATAGTTCTTGCGTTGTTTGGTCCTGTCTACGTGTTTGTCACCAGCCCCTGTATCTCATAGTTCTTGCGTTGTGTGGTCCTGTCTACGTGTTTGTCACCAGCCCCTGTATCTCATAGTTCTTGCGTTGTTTGGTCCTGTCTACGTGTTTGTCACCAGCCCCTGTATCTCATAGTTCTTGCGTTGTTTGGTCCTGTCTACGTGTTTGTCTCCAGCCCCTGTGTCCTATAGTTCTTGCGTTGTTTGGTCCTGTCTACGTGTTTGTCACCAGCCCCTGTATCTCATAGTTCTTGCGTTGTTTGGTCCTGTCTACGTGTTTGTCTCCAGCCTCTGTGTCCTATAGTTCTTGCGTTGTTTGGTCCTGTCTACGTGTTTGTCACCAGCCCCTGTATCTCATAGTTCTTGCGTTGTTTGGTCCTGTCTACGTGTTTGTCACCAGCCCCTGTGTCCCATAGTTCTTGCATTGTTTGGTCCTGTCTACGCGTTTGTCACCAGCCCCTGTATCTCATAGTTCTTGCGATGTTTGGTCCTGTCTACGTGTTTGTCACCAGCCCCTGTGTCTCATAGTTCTTGCGTTGTTTTTGCCCTTTCTACGTGTTTGTCACCAGCCCCTGTATCTCATAGTTCTTGCGTTGTTTGGTCCTGTCTACGTGTTTGTCTCCAGCCCCTGTGTCCTATAGTTCTTGCGTTGTTTGGTCCTGTCTACGTGTTTGTCACCAGCCCCTGTCCACCTCATGAACACAGAACCAAACTGAGCTACACAGAAGAAGCGGTTGTCCTCACGAACCCTGCATGCTGCGGAGACGCATGAAGATATATGCACCTTGCGATAATGAAGGGCGTTCTACTGTGCGCAATAAGACATGTGAACAGAGCTACGTAAACAGGCCTGACCTTGACAACAGTGAGGTTACGCTTATTCGAGCGACTCCCAACAATGACCGAGAGCGGAGTCACGGCGGATAACTAGTGTGTAGCCTACCAAGAATAGACAACACTCCGAACATCTCCAAGAGGCATTGACCCTCATGAGCCCAGCCATCTCCAAGAGGCATTGACCCTCGTGAGCCCAGCCATCTCCAAGAGGCATTGACCCTCGTGAGCCCAGACATCTCCAACACTGAGGCATGACCCTCATGAGCCCAGCCATCTCCAAAATGCATTGACCCTCATGAGCCCAGCCATCTCCAAGAGGCATTGACCCTCGTGAGCCAGGCCATCTCCAAGAGGCATTGACCCTCGTGAGCCCGGCCATCTCCAAGAGGCATTGACCTTCATGAGCCCGGCCATCTCCAAGAGGCATTGACTCTCATGAGCCCAGCCATCTCCAAGAGTCATTGACCCCCTGAGCCCAGACATCTCCAAGAGGCATTGACCCCCATGAGCCCAGACATCTCCAAGAGGCATTGACCTTCATGAGCCCAGACATCTCCATGAGGCATTGACCTTCATGAGCCCTGACATCTCCAAGAGGCATTGACCCCCATGAGCCCAGACATCTCCAAGAGGCATTGGCCCCCGTGAGCCCAGACATCTCCAAGAGGCATTGACCTTCATGAGCCCAGACATCTCCAAGAGGCATTGACCTTCATGAGCCCAGCCATCTCCAAGAGGCATTGACCACCATGAGTCCAGACATCACCAAGAGGCATTGACCCCCTGAGCCCAGACATCTCCAAGAGGCATTGACCCCCTGAGCCCAGACATCTCCAAGAGGCATTGACCTTCATGAGCCCAGACATCTCCAAGATTCACTGACCTTCATGAGCCCAGACATCTCCAAGAGTCATTGACCACCTGAGCCCAGACATCTCCAAGAGGCATTGACCCCAGACATCTCCAAGAGGCATTGATTACCTGAGCCCAGACATCTCCAAGAGGCATTGACCCCCATGACCCCAGACATCTCCAAGAGGCATTGGCCCCCGTGAGCCCAGACATCTCCAAGAGGCATTGACCTTCATGAGCCCAGACATCTCCAAGAGGCATTGACCTTCATGAGCCCAGCCATCTCCAAGAGGCATTGACCACCATGAGCCCAGACATCACCAAGAGGCATTGACCCCCTGAGCCCAGACATCTCCAAGAGGCATTGACCCCCTGAGCCCAGACATCTCCAAGAGGCATTGACCTTCATGAGCCCAGACATCTCCAAGATTCACTGACCTTCATGAGCCCAGACATCTCCAAGAGTCATTGACCACCTGAGCCCAGACATCTCCAAGAGGCATTGACCCCAGACATCTCCAAGAGGCATTGATTACCTGAGCCCAGACATCTCCAAGAGGCATTGACCCCCATGACCCCAGACATCTCCAAGAGGCATTGACCTTCATGAGACCAGACATCTCCATGAGGCATTGACCCCCATAAGCCCAGACATCTCCAAGAGGCATTGACCCCCATGAGCCCAGACATCTCCAAGAGGCATTGACCTTCATGAGCCCAGACATCAAGAGGCATTGACCCCCATGAGCCTAGATATCACCAAGAGGCATTGACCCCTGAGCCCAGACATCTCCAAGAGGCATTGACCCCCTGAGCCCAGACATCTCCAAGATGCATTGACCCCCTGAGTCCAGACATCTCCAAGAGGCATTGACCCCCTGAGCCCAGACATCTCCAAGAGGCATTGGCCCTTATGAGCCCAGACATCTCCAAGAGGCATTGACCCCCTGAGCCCAGACCTCCACGAGGCATTGACCTCCATGAGCCCAGACATCTCCAAGAGGCATTGACCCCATGAGCCCAGACATCTCCAAGAGGCATTGACCCCCTGAGTCCAGACATCTCCAAGAGGCATTGACCCCCATGAGCCCAGACATCTTCAAGAGGCATTGGCCCCTGAGCCCAGACATTTCCAAGAGGCATTGACACCCATGAGCCCAGACATCGCCAAGAGGCATTGACCCTCATGCGCCCAGACATCTCCAAGAGGCATTGACCTTCATGAGCCCAGCCATCTCCAAGAGGCATTGACCCCCTGAGTCCAGACATCTCCAAGAGGCATTGACCTTCATGAGCCCAGCCATCTCCAAGAGGCATTGACCCCCATGAGCCCAGACATCTCCAAGAGGCATTGACCCCCTGAGCCCAGACATCTCCAAGAGGCATTGACCCCCATGAGCCCAGACATCGCCAAGAGGCATTGACCCTCATGAGCCTAGCCATCTCCAAGAGCATTGACCCCCATGAGCCCAGACATCGCCAAGAGGCATTGACCCCCATGAGCCCAGACATCGCCAAGAGGCATTGACCCCTTGAGCCCAGACAATGCCTCTGGGAGATGTTTGGAGTGTTGTCTATTCTTCTGGTCCAAGCGGACCGTGCGCCGTGACTTCGCTCTCGTGCGTTGTAGGAGTTGTACGTTGCAAACGAAACGTCACTAACGTCTTCAGCCTTAACACTTTCAGCCCCAACGCCCTACAGCAGGAGATGTATTGGCCATGATAATTCAAGTTTTGCCTTATCAACCCATTTGACCCCGCGGCCGCATTTCAGTCCCAAATTTCAGAGAGGTTGCCCAACTTTTGTGCTGTTTGGCCCTGTCTATTTCTTTGTCACAAGTTCCTGTGTCCTATAGTTCTTGTGTTGTCTTGGCCCTGTCTACGTGTTTATGAGTAGCCCCTGTATCCTATAATTCTTGCATTGCCTTGGTACTGTCTACGTGTTTGTCACCCGCCCCTCCCTTAGTGTGTCCCATGTTTTTGCGTAGTTTGGCCCTGTCCGGACGTGTTTGTCACCAGCCCCTGTGTCCTGTAGTTCTAGCGTTGTTTGGTCCTGTCTACGTGTTTGTCGCCACCCCCTGTGTCCCTTATCTCCCACGTCTACTTTCCTCTGGTTTCCTTAACCCTTTCACTGCCGAGAAAAAGTGAACACGATCAACTGCAAGAGACATAGATTCTCATGAGCCCCGGAGGCGCCTCGGCTGAACTTGAATCACGTTGGCATAGTCCTTGTCACGAAGTTACTATAGACGGCTTTGGAGTTTAAGTAACTGTAGCATCATTACTGTAGCTCTTGTAGCTGCAGATGATTGAACCAACGGCCTGTGCTCGTGAAGATCTAGCACTGAAAGACCGTGCGGCCGGCTAAACGTCAGTCAGAGTTCCGCCTGTGGCCGGAAGTGCAAGGGAAGTAATCCTGACAGAGACGACTGTTCGCGTGTTCTCGGCGTCTGGTGAACAGTGGCCGGTGGTGGGTGGATGTGCGGTTTGTCATTGACTGGCGATTGCAAGGGTGCATGCAAACCTTTGTTTCTTGCGGACTGTCTCTGCAGTCATCGCAAAGTTAGTCAGTTAGTTACCGTGTGCAGCGGCGCAAGAAATCGTCTTCCTATTTGCTTATGACCGTTAGGTCCAAAATGACAGTCCCGGCCGGGCAGCGCATAGTCGGTTGTATTTCCGGCTGCAAACGCCGGAAAAGAAAAGAAAAAAAGACTGGACCATTTAGCGTCAGTTCAGCATGGTTGACACAAGGTATATGCTTTTAGAAGGCAAGTGCGGCTCATACACCAGAGGGTGTCACACCCGGAGCATTGCGTGACCGAGTGAATAAGCGAAGACTGGGTGTGTGTTTTGTCTCTTCCACGCACTCACAGCCATAATAACACTCCCAGCGCCGGGTGAGAAGACGCCATCCTTATTATACAGCCAGTCACGAATCCAACTAGAGAAATTCAATAAATAAATAAATAAAATGTGACGGCGCCAGCCGCTTTCATAACCGAGCTGTCGGGCCATGTTCGAGCAGCGCCCACCAGCACTGCGGGAAGAGAATGAACCGACCAAATTGAACGCAACATCCGCATGCTCCACGTGCCGCTCTCACATAATTGAACAGTCGCGTCTAGCGCCATGACAGTGCAGCTCTTCTACTCCCCACTAGGCAGTGGAGGAAANTTATTACCTCTGCGTCTTCGTGCCTATTCTGTTTCGGTCCAATTTCATTTGTGTTCCTCAGGCACCAGTGTGCGTTGGGTTCAGGCGCGAAATCCGCGTCCAATGCAGTCCGGGCAACGGGTCAACTAATTCCTCCGGATACGCGGCTTAAAGCCGCGTATCCGGAGGCGGCACGTCTCGAATGAGTTAATGTCCGTGACTGAACCAGTGCAAACAGAAACAGTGATCCATATTGACAAGGTCTCCCACAGCAGCTATAAAGTGTACTGCCGGATCTGTCAGTGAAAGAAAGACCGTTGTCCATTTTTGGGAAAAGCAAGATTTTCATTGTATTCCAATGAAAAAGTCGCTTTTCACAAAAATTAATTGCCGTCACTGGTAATCACTTTGCTACAACAGTCGTCATATTACGGAACAAGAAAGGTAAAGCCCTTATGGCTCACCTGTATGACCAAACCACACGTCTGACAATAAGTAAAGGGATGGCTTCTACACTAACAAAATCCACGTTTTCTCAAAATTTAATCAGTTTTCACACATCTGACCCCGTGACCCTTGCGGTGAGTCGACTAAACACATACTACACAGGAAGGTCTTATCATCAGCTGCCTTTGTGCCAAATTTGATTGAAAAGTTTGCAAAAATGTTGATTATAACTACAATTATTGGCATTTTATCCACATTTGTCGACCTCTTTTGACCGTTGACCGTTTTTTAGGGGTCATCCAAATTAGTATGCATAGATAGGTTTTACTATCAAGAATCTCTGTAGCAAGTTTGGGTTTGTGAATAGTAATTGAGAAAAAACATTTCTTGTCAAAATGTGTCTATTTTTTCAACCTATTTCCTCAGCTCTTGTGACCCTTGACCTTTCCGAGGGGTCATCCAACTTGGTATGCATAGATAGGTCTTACCATCATCAGGTATCTCTGTAGCAAGTTTGGGTTTGACGTTGTAAATAGTATTTGAGAAAAAAACATCTTTTGTCAAAATATGGCGATTTTGGACCTATTTCTCGAGCTCTTGTGACCCTTGACCTTTCCGAGGGATCAACGAAATTAGTATGCATAGAAAGGTCTTATCGTCAGGTATCTTTGTGCCAAGTTTGGGTTTGACGTTGTGAATAGTATTTGAGAAAAACAAAACATCTTTTGTAAAAGAAATGTGGCTATTTTGGACCTATTTCCTGAGTTCTTGGGACCCTTGACCTTTCCGAGGGATCAACCAAATTAGTGTGCGTATAAAGGTCTTACCATCAGGTATATTTGCACCAAGTTTGAGTTTTAAGTTGTAAATTATGTCCAAAAATAGCTATTTTTGATATATTTCCTGATCCCCCGAGACCTTGACCTTTGTGAGGTCACTGAAATTGGTATGTTTAGAAAGGTCTTGCCACAAAGTATCCTTGGGCAAAGTATGAAGACTGTAGCTTGAATAGTCTCCGAGAAAATGCCAACGTTAAAGTTTACCACGGACGACGGCAGACCACTGGCCCAGAACATACTCACTTTTGCATCACACGATAGCCAGAACGGGTCGGAGGGGAGAGAGGTGGGGCGAGGGGACGTAAATGTAGGCCTGTATCCAATATTCCCCCTCCCCCCCCCCCCCCTCATGATCCTGTAGAGTAACATGTCAACCCCCAAATGAAAATGTTATCTGCCTACACCTCTGGTGTGTAGTATCTGCGGGAAGGGGCGAGGTTAAAGCGATGCATTTCAGCTGTCACCGTTGTCGTTGCGATGTGTGTAAAAAAAATTGTTTAAGTAACAACTTCTTGTACAGCAACCTACAACATAACTACCCCAGTAAACTCATTCATATGTGAGTATTGCAACATACACACACACACGCAGACACAAGCCAAAACACAACATACAAGCTTCCTGTGCTTTTTTCGCGCCTTTTTATAATATCGTCATCTGCAAAACAGGTCAATGTACATCACATGTAATTATATGCATATGACAGAAACGCTCAGCAAGCCATAAGAAAATCGTCAAATTAATCCGTCCATGAATAAAACAGTACAAGATGCCCAGCCAGCAACAGGTGATCGGGCCGACGCGGGCCTCAGCTGGCCCGCGGATGCGGGCCAGCTCAGGCCGATGCCAGCCCGGGGACCTTCTGCCTCACTGGGGGTAGTCTTCATAAGGCATGTGTGCACAAAACCTGATGTGAAGCTATACTTCAACGCCGTTACAAATTACAGCCAACAAAAAATAAGATTTTTTTTTCCAGTAGAAAAAGGAGACGGGGGAGCTCTAGCAGGATTAATAATTAACACTCCACATATATTGACTGATGATATTGAGAGGATTTTGCTTTTTGTTGCGTCGATTAATTTAATTGAATGAGGTGGCGAGGGTGCACGGGAGCGGGGAGCAAAACTGGCATAGAGGGGTTCAGCAAAGGCGCAAAGCTGTGGTTCAAGGTCATCGGGCCCACGACGGCTGCAGTGGGCCCGCGCACGGCTGTGCGCGGGCCCACTGCGGCCTTCGTGTGCCCAAAGACGTTTTGCTACTGGGGTAATGGATAAAACGCGACTAGTTTGCAGATGTGAATGACACGAAAATAACACAAGTATGGATGGAGGGAGGGCGGGATAGAGAGAGGGAGGGAGGGGGTGAGAGAGAGCGACTGTATTCCAACACAAGCAAAGGTGACCGTGGCACGATAATCAAAGGCCATGTAGATTCAACTTAGAAGACAAAATAAACTCGAAAGAAAATAAAACAAGTTGAATTATCCAAAACCAAAGCAAGGCCATCTTCTATAGGCATCTGCAAACACTGAAAGCAGCGGAACGCATTACTATTGAACTCGTTCACGTCCAGAGGCAAGTCGTCTGTAAACACTACACACAGATTGTAAATGACTGGCTCGATAAGGGCAGTTCAAGGGACAGCCATAAGGCGCCAAGCTAAACATGCACTACCCTGAGCTATTCTGACCGAGCCATCTCAGGTGGTTGGTTCTAGAAGTGAAAAGTCAAGCCCAGACATTATAGGAAGCAAGCAGTATGAAAAAGGCTGAAAATGCTGATGGCGCCAACCTGTAAGGTGCTTTTCTCAAAAGCCGCAACAAAATGTTGGGTTCTTTTCTTGCATATATCCGTTCACAAAATATTGTGCAGGAGGTGTCTTCAGTACTTCTTTCAATCAACGATAAATCAATGAAATTAAATATTTAAAAAACAAACACCAAAACAAAGAGTTGTTTCCATTCTTTGATAAAGACGGTCAACAAAAATAACAACAATAATAATAATAATATATCAGCCATTCCTGAAAAGTTCTAAAAGTATTTCACATCATTCACTGCAATAGGACTATGCAACTGCAGTTGACCTAGGCTGATAACAGCGCCCATTACCTACTTCTCATATTCCCCTTGCTTTGGATCTTGGCGCCAGTCACCCATTAGCTGTGAATGAATTAACCCTATGGCTGTCGGGTGCACTTTTTGTCGCGACGATTCCTTCAGGAATCCTTGCGACAAAAAGCGCTACTGACGGCCGACACCCATTTCTTGGAGAAAGGCTGGCGACATGGTCAGACATCTCCGAACTACATGAAGACGCCTTCCGCGTGTAACTGTAGAAGAGCACAGAAACAAATAGACTAGCATACATAATTCTAGGAGGACAATAAACATTTGGCACGGGATTAATCGGTTCTCAATACCAAAAAAAACAAAACAACAAACTTTGTACAAAACAAAAACAAAATATGAGGTGTGTTTTTAATCCCTCTAGTGCTTGCAGCCAATGGTACTGTATACGCATCAGTGCCTGCATGATAAGTCGGTTAAACCCATTTAGCCGCGACGCCCTTCAGAAAGACATGGATCTGCCATGATAATTAAAGGGTGGTGCCGGATTAGCTTGGCGCCGTCAGGCGCCAAGCTAATCCGGCACCACCCTTTAATTATCATGGCCAACTCACCTCCGGCAACATTTACACAGTCTTTACGCGACACCTCCAAAATTTGCGGCAGTGGGGTTCAAATGGGCCAATGAAACATCTGACCTTCAATACATATCAATGCATAGCCAAAACGGTTTATCCAATCTGTTTCGTCAACAATTCAAGGGTCAACTCAAGACAGGTGCAACTGTTCCATGACATCTGGACACCATGTTACACACATATGCCACCAATGACAACATTGATGGAGAACGTACCAACCTCACGATATAAAAGATGAACATTAGTTTTAGTTGAGAGAGACCTAAAGACCTTTTTTAATCTAAAAAAAATACATGAAAGTTACCAAAGTAGTTTCATTTGATACACAATGAAACCCGCTCACGCTGTGTCAACGGCTGTACAAGACGAAACCCATCTCCGCTGTGCAATTTACCTTACCTATCAAGGTATGTACATCCAATAAGAAGGTGAAAAGAGGTGTGCAAACCAGGAACACGTGTCGCATGTACACTTAACGACCTTTACCCATTTAGCCCCGAGTCCCTACAGCTTGATTGACCATGATAATTCAAGGGTAGTGCCAGATTACCTTGGCGCCTTCAGGCACCAAGCTAATCTGACACTACCCTTGAATTATCATGGTCAATCCATCCCCTGCAACTGGTTCAAAGTCGTTAGGCAACGCCTCCAAAATATGAGAAATGGGACCTTGGGGCTAATCACTTATCAATAATTTATCTATTTATTTCACAGGACCGATACTGTTGCCCTGTGAAGGCAAACGATAGCAAGTCTGTTTTTGATAGAAACGAAAACAGTGAAAATCTGTCTTGGCACAAAAATGGCCTTCCTGTCACAGGGCAGTGTGTGTTTTTGAAAAGAAAAACAACAAAAAAAAAAAAAAAAAAAAAAAAAACCGAAAGAAAAGTAAGACGTTGGCAAACAATTGGCAGAATTACTAATGACTGAACTGTGAGAATGTGTCAAAAGAAACGGCGAGTGAAATGTTTGTGGCAATACTGCACAATAACTATTTACAATTACTAGTTGCACAAAGTTTTGTACACACCCCGATAGCCTTTCATATTTACACACTTTGGGTGCATTTCCAGCCAAACAATAACCTGGTACATGTGCACCTGCTCAGAAATGCATGCAAAAGCAAACCAACAAAAAGAAAACAGCTAAAATTTCAATATTTGTTTCTCTTCAAAGACAAAGCATCAAATCATATTGTAAATCCTACGGCATAACTGTTTATGAATATTTATGAAAGAAACACAACAAAACATGTATCTGTTTTTGAAAATGTGCCAAAATGCTGTATGAGTGCAGATAACCTAGCTCAGTAAACTCTATGCGAGTTGAGCAATTCAATTTTTTTTTTTTTTTTTTTTTTTTGGGGGGGGGGGGGGGGGGTGGGTTGAGATGCCTTGAATACGTGCTTGTATTAACCCATTTACCCCCAACACCCTACAGCAGGAGATGGACTGACCATGATAATTCAAGGGTAGTGCCAGATTAGCTTTGTGCCTTCAGGCACAAAGCTAATCTGGCACTACCCTTGAATTATCATGGTCAATCCATATCCTGGAACTGGTATGTAGTTGTTAGGTAACACTTATAAAAATTTGAAAAATGCGGCCATGGGTAAATGGGTTACATCATTCTAACCCATTACTTTCAGGACTAAGACTTCCATTTAGAACAGAAGACATTACCGGTAACTCCAGAAGCTAAAATGCTCATGAAGAAATGAAAATGTGCCGTGATTAATGTCCCATACTGGTATGTGACATGTTACATAACGAACTCAGGCATACTATGTAACTAATATGATCTGTAATCATACCGAATACAATTCACAACTGCTCAAACATATTTTCCAACATTAATGTTTGTCGCTCTCCTAGCACTCATTCATACAGGACTGTCAGAATGGCAAGGACTTGCGTAGTTTCAAAATGGCTGAAATAGTAAAGTCTTTTTTCCCCCCCTTGTATCAGAAAAAAAACTGAACAATGGCCACAAGAAAAATAAAAAAATGAAAAAAAAAAAGAAAAAAAAAGAGAAAAAAAAAAGAATAAAAACAACATGAAAGGCAAAGCCATTATGGCTCACGTGTATGACCTATTTACATGTGTGTGACCTTTGTGACAATAAGGGCTGGTTTCTGCACCAGCAAAATCCATGTTTTCTCAAAATGTAAGCATTTTTCATACATCTGTCAACCCCCCCCCCCACCCCTGTGACCCTTGACCTTTGCGATGAGTCAACTAAATTAGTATGCATAGGAAGGTCTTATCAACAGCTGCCTTTGTGACAAATTTGATTGAAAAATTTACAAAAATATTGATAATACCTACAATTGTATTTAAAAAATTGACATTTTACACACATTTGCTGGCCTCTTGTGACCCTTGACCTGTCCAAGGGCTCATCCAAATTAGTATGCATAGATAGGTCTTACCATCAGGTATCTATGTAGCAAGTTTGGGTTTGAAGTTGTGAATAGTATTTGAGAAAAAAACATCTTTTGTACAAAAAATGGGCTATTTTTTTACCTATTTCCTCAGCTCGTGACCCTTAACCTTTCTGAGGGATCAACCAAATTAGTATGCATAGAAAGTTCTTACCATCAGGTATCTTGTACCAAGTTTGGATTTGATGTTGTTAATAGTATTTGAGAAAAAATAAATTATGTCAAAATACAGCTATTTTTTTACCCGTTTCCTGATCCAATGTGACCTTGACCTTTGTGAGAGGTCACTGAAATTGGTATGTTTAGAAAGGTCTTGCCACAAAGTAGCCTTGGGCCAAATTTAAAGACTTTGGCTTGAATAGTCTCTGAGAAAATGCCAACATTAAAGTTTATCATGGACGACGGCAGACAGACAGATGACCACTGGCCCAGAACATACTCACTTTTGCTTCGCACGTGAGCCAAAAATCATAATTTTTTACTCACATAAAAATCAACCCCCTTGTGAATGCAGCTGCCAGTTCTATGAACAGTACTGGTGGCTGCATGCACCAGGGGAGGGGGTGTGGGTTAACACATGCCAGCTGAATTTTTGTGACAGCTTAGATGGGTAGTATTTAAATACACATTATACATTTTTAACAGATAAAGCATCTTTCTATTCATGAAAAGTGTACTTCTAAAAAAAGTTATGTCTGTTTTTCCACGAAGTCTCTGCGAACAGTGTTTTTATCCCACTGGTCATTTGTTGTATTTTTGTGTGTTTTCAACAAAAGGCAGCTCAATATTAAATATTGATATGATCATGCATATGTTACAAACAAATAAGTTCAAGTGTATACAAAAGGTCTCACGCAGCCACATAATACAGTACATCCCTCCAGGCATGCTCAATTCAAAGGAAATTCAATTCAAAGGAAAAAATATAAACATGCGCAATAAATATTCACTTTTTGCACTGTAACATATGAATTAACCCTTTGGCTGTTGCTAGCGGGTTTTTGTCGTGCAGATTCCTGCAGAAATTATCGTGGCAAAAATCGCTACTGACAGTCCTTTGGGCTGTGGTAACAGTTTTGGATGTGATGATTTCTGCAGAAATCATTACGACAAAAAGTGCTATCGACAGCCAAAGTGTTAACCCCAGCGTGCATGCATCCAGCTCACTGTTTACAGGTCATGCGGTCGCATGCACATGGAGGTTAATATAGCAATAGAAACATGGAAGGAATTGCTCTGTTGTAAAAACTTAACAACACTTTTTCACAACCAGCAGTCTGGCAGATTTCCATTATCATCCCAAGAAAGCACCAACGATCCAAACGATCTTAACATACTTCACTTCCAAGAAAGCAAAATGTTCTTAGGTCGATGTTCACCTTGGCTGCACATGCACGGGCCAACCATTGCAAACATCAGCCTGAGAACTTTTCATGAAGAGCAGGCTAAAATCTTTGAGTGCTAAAATTCAAGTCTGTACTAATTTTGTTTTAAAAGAAGACAGCAAAATAACACCAAAATAACCGCATCTTTCTTTGATCTTTACAAAATAAGACAAAATTGAAGTTACTGATGTACATACAAACCCTTATCCCTCTATCTAGTTTCATATAACCCATCATTTCTATTTACCTGTTTTATTTTATTGAAGTGATCTGGCTAACTTGCAATATGTACACATGCAAAGTTCAGTTTACATACACAATCATATTTACTAGTGACGTATTTGACTTTATGTGGTGCTCCATTGAAAGCGCGTTGTACACGGAAAACCGTCCAATGAAAATCAACAAATCTTGTGTAACCAATAAATGTGGCTGAGGAAGCCATAACAAAAAGGTACACTCGTTTTCATTATTCTGTATCATATGTTTACAGCATGGCAATCTAATTACGATCCTGACCAAATCAAATTCATTCTGAGTATTTACAAACCAACAGTGCACCACCTCAAAGTGAAAAGTAAACAAAATATGTGGAAATTCGTATGAAATCTTTACAAAGAACAACTTTTCCCAAAACATTTTGAACAAAATCTTGAAAATGTAACACAATCACACTGGCAACAACACAGCAAATAGATTGGACACGGCAGATCAAGGGCAGTGGCAGATCAGCTTGGCGCCTTCCAAGGCGCCAAGCTGATCTGCCACAGCCCTTGAACTATCATACAAACTCTACATCCCCTCAATCAGTACAAAAGAAAAGATGGTGCATGGGAAGGGAGAGGAGGGTGGGGGGGGGTGGGGGGGGGGGGGCAAAATAAACAAACTGAGACTGTGGTGTCATGATTACAATACCACAAAGAAACAAGCTGTGTATTTGTGACTATCTCTTGAAACATAAAAAAAAAAAACATGCGTTCACGACTAAATGTACAAGAACAAAATGAAAGCAAATTTTGTTTTTCACACACTAAATATACATACAGTGATTATCATTATCAATTAATCTCAATTCATAACTTCTGAGCAATACAGCATTTGTACCGGCAGCACAAAGTATAAGCATCAAGAAAGCTGTTTATCTGATGACATATTCATGCCCATTTTTGCTTAAAGTTAGCAATGAGCATGTACATAGCAACGGTCACATTTTCTAGAAATGAACATACAATCAACTGCAATTCTGGAAAAAAACATGTTGGATCCAAGAATGCATAGTCATGGAACCCGGTAGCACAAAGTATAATAAGCATTAACTCATTCAGCCCGACGGCCATATTTCCCAAATTTTGGAGGCATCATCTAATGACTATGCACCAGTTGCAGGAGATGGATCAACCATGATAATTCAATTGATTGATTGATTGTACATTGCTTAACGTCCCGACAGCAACAAGGCTTTCTCAGGACGTGCCTGCACTGCTTGTGAAAAAAAACAACCAACTAAACAGAACATTGAATGTATGTCGCCAGCCGGTCAAACACATTAAATAAACCTAACACATGGGGCCTAAATAAAGCTAAGACCATTTAGCAACACACATCCAATATCAAGAGCTACAGGCAGTGCAGACAGTAGGGAGAGTTTAAAAAAGGCAAATGCAGGTGAATGGACCTCGGGTAGACAGAAACACATGCCCCAGAATAGAGAGAAAAACCCACCCTGTGGGGCTGACCAGGGTGACCCTGGGAACTAAAAAATACCTAACCCCACCCAAGTCCCCCAGGGCAGACCCGGGTGGGGTCATGATAATTCAAGGGCAGTGCCAGATTAGCTTGGCGCCGACAGGCGCCAAGCTAATCTGGCACTACCTTTGAATTATCATGGTCAACCCATCTCCTGCTGTACGGCGTCAGGGCTGAATGGGTTAAGAAAGTAGTTTATCTGATGAAATATGAATGACCAATGATTTTTTTCATTTTCTGAGTAAGCTGCTCAATGAGCGTGCTACACGTAATGGCAGCAGTTACATTTTAAATGAAAATGCCATTCACTGCAAAATCCAGGCATTGCACTGGATTTAGAAAGCACTGTACCTGTAACTCCAGAAAATGCATTGGAATCTAACAATGCATTATTGAACCAACTGCAATTAAAGAAAGGTGCTGAACCTAACACATTAACTCTTAAACTCCCAGAACTAAAGAATGGAGGTCATTTAGTTCTGAGAGTTAAGAGTTGATGGAACCCATTGCAAATCCAGAAAACGTAGATCCAGCATGTTTTCCAAAATTGCAGTGCGTTCTATACACCCTATTTCCATTTGAAAACACAGATAAATCAATTTTGTAATCTGCATGATGATGAATTACCCTTCATCCCCTTATAAATATATGCACTCTGTGAAAGAAAAAGTTAAAAGAAGAAAAAAGAAGAAAGATCAAAGTTTGTCCAAGGCCATCCAATAGATTGTCAAAGCGTGGGACTACAATTCATGAGTGGAGCACACTTGAACAATATGGTTATAAATCCGCTGTAACAAGACACACAGGAAAAGCAGATGAGGAGGGGTTGTGAAGTGGACATTAGATCTGTAAAAACTACTAATAAGCAAGTCTCACTCACACGCACACACACACTCCAAAATGAAAAGTCCACAAATCCATGTTCATACATGCCTGTAAGTGTAAGTTGAATTTTTGTTAAAAGACTAAATATTACAGTCTTCTTGCTTTGCAAGTTTAACTCATTCAGCCCAACGACCGTATTTCTCAAATTTTAGAGGTGTCATCTAATGAATATGCACCACTTGCAGGAGATGGATCGACCATAATTCAAGGGCAGTGCTAGATTTGCTTGGCACCGACAGGCGCCAAGCTAATCTGGCACTGCCCTTGAATTATCATGGTCGACCCATCTCCTACTGTAGCGCATCAGGGCTGAATGGGTTAAGTACCTAATGAAACTGATCTAAAACGGCTTTCACAGACAGTAAAGAACTGACATATTCCTTCTTTTTCCCACAACACATTTGTTTACTATGAAAGTAATGCAGAGCTCAAAACGTCTCTGCAGCTAAATTTGAATGAACATCTACATGTCTTAAAAATATAGAAACTCAGGCCGATATCCTGACAGAGCCAGGTGCGGTGAATGTGATCATCATGAACATTTAACAACTGATGAAGTTCCAGCAGCAACTGGCACTGTCCAAACTCTGTATCTGTGCTAGTTAGATGAACATGTTTATGTATTGAAACAATAGTCCCATACCCTATGTAACTAAGATTGGTTGAAAAAAATAGTTGCTTACCCAATGTAACTAATACCTGAAGTGCTCTTTCTATAAACGTTTTGTGTGTGCATTAAATCATGTGATGAGTTTGACGAATATGCTCCTACGTCTTGAAGCAACAGAGGTATACCCTACATAAACTCATGCCGCTCAGCTTGTGCATAAAAAATTATGAGTCGCTTGATGAAATGATACAACATTTAAGTAACGTATGATACCTTAGGCAACTCATGGGTGGAAAAAATTGTTTGTATCAAATGAGTTGCCAACAACTTGAAGGGTGTGGGAAGAGTTGGAACATGAAGCAGAAATATTTACCAACCCTTGTGCGCATGCAGACACCTGTGATGTAAACAGTACCAGGGGTTGCAATGCACGTGGTATTTGAGGGCCTTAGCATCTCCTATGAAATGATGCTCCTATGAAAACACACTGTCCGCCAAGTCACACGTTTCCTTGCTCCTGTATCTTATCCCCCTGGAATAGGCAGTCAAGTGAAGCATCTAGTCTGGATGAAATGTGCGCTTGTCTGTGATTTTGGGCCTAAAAGCTTCAAATTTGTACACTGCCATATGCACACTATTATAGTACTTACAGATAAGGATGTAGACCAATGGCTTTAGTTCAAGGGTGGTGCCAGAATAGCTTGGCGCCTAGAGGCGCCAAGCTATTCTGGCACTACCCTTGAAGTATTTTAGTAAGACTTATTTCACACACTGGTGTATTTCGAATGATATGGGTTAACCCTCTTCCTCCTGATGCACTACTGCTTAACATTAATTTGGCTATGATAGTCCAAGGGTGGTGCCAGAAGAACCTGGCACCCGAGGCGCCAAGCTATGCTGGCACCACCCTTGAACTAAAATGGTTGAGCTATCTCCTAATCTGTAATGTAACCTTCAAGGGACAATATGCAATTCTTTTCCAAAATCAGCCTCAGGATGCACTGGGTTAAGGCTGGGAGGTCCAAAATCACAGACCAGGACAGAGACTAATCCACTGAGCATACGGTCTTGTTAGGACTCCGATCCCACTGCTCAACGCAGCACTAAATCTTGAAAAGCACGTAGATTATCTGGCGCAATTAAACGCAAGAGCTGCATAACCCTTTGGCGGGCAGTAGCAGCACTTGCCGCTGCTGATGCCTGCTGGAATCATCGCCGTGGCAGCCAAGAGGTTAACCCATTTCGCCTGAAGCACTAACAGCAGGAGATCAATCGACCATGATGGAGGCGTCATCTAATGCCTGTGCACCAGTTGCAGGAGATGGATCGACCATGATCATTCAAGGGCAGTGCCAGATTAGCTTGGCGCCGACAGGCGCCAAGCTAATCTGGCACTGCCCTTGAATGATCATGGCCGATTCATCTCCTGCAACTGGTACAGGCGCCAAGCTAATCTGGCACTGCCCTTGAATGATCATGGCCGATTCATCTCCTGCAACTGGTACAGGCGCCAAGCTAATCTGGCACTGCCCTTGAATGATCATGGCCGATTCATCTCCTGCAACTGGTACAGGCGCCAAGCTAATCTGGCACTGCCCTTGAATGATCATGGCCGATTCATCTCCTGCAACTGGTACACAGTCAGGAGGTGATTACTCCCAAATTTGGCGGTTAAATAGGTAAACAAAATTGAAAATTCTCACACTGTCTAAGAGAAGCTGTCCTGAAGCACTGGCTTTCAGAAGATTTGGCCTTGCCTGCAAGCACCTCCATGCAAAACCACGTTTCCCCCTGCTGAGAAGCTGAGAAGGGACAAGCTGCATACACTTCCCTCTGCACTCTCCTTTCTCAGTAAGAAGAACAGCCGGGCTGTGCATAGAGGTGCAAGGTCCAGCATGATGCACACTGCGTAGATATAATCTCAGTTAAGCAAGCACCAGTGAAGATTGAGTTTGTACCATGTGCGCCGAGGGTTCACACAGAGAAATCATAATTTACTGTATTATCAACTCGCACTCATCAGGCGCCTATGGTTAGTTGTTAACACTTTGGTTGTCAATAGACCTTTGATGGTTTGTGCAAGAACAGATATAACACCATGCCAGCAGTGAAAACTTTTTTCACAGCGAAGACATATTCTCCGGTTCCGCATCACTGCCAGTAGCGACCAAAGACACTAGCGTTAACTCTTAATGCATATCATACTGAGACTAACAGCCTCAAATTTGTACAGTGCCATATGCAAGCTACATTATGGTACTTACAGATAAGGATATAGACCCGTGGCTTTAGTTCAACGGTGGTGCCAGAATAGCTTGGCGCCTAGAGGCGCCAAGCTATTTCAGCACTACCCTTGAACTATTTTAGTCAAACTTATTTCACACACTGGTGTATTTTTCGAATGATAAGGGTTATCATTCGAACTAAACCAGAACTAAATGACTTTCATTTGATACAGAGATGCATGGGTCAAATGAGGGAGGAAAGGAAGGGTCTTGTTTAACCCTCTCACTTGTGCAGTCAACTCATTCTAGTTGTGCCACATACAGATACACGACAAATCAAGTTAACCCTGTGGCTGTTGATAGCACTTTTTGTCGCGTTGATTACAGCAGAAAACATCACGACAAAAACTGTTACCAACAAAAAAAGGGTCAGACATTTGAGACATGTTGCATATTTGACTGGGATACTTGGCAAAAAAAAAATACGCAGCAAAAAAAAAAGTTGGCGTTCAAGACATGCTGCACTGAACCCTAACTTGATTTGCATGCATGTCTTGAGTGCTAACTTAATTTGTCGTGTATCCGTATGTTAGAGTTAAGATGTATCTGCAACAAGTGATGGGTAAAAAGACATATACACTGTAGGATCAAACATTTTCAGTTGCTCCTGTTTAACAGGAGGTGGAGGGGTGTAGTGGGGAGATGGAAGAGAAGGGGGATGGAGGAGGGAAGAGGGGAGGGGGAGGAAGGGAGGGGGTTTGCAGGGATAAAAAGAATTCCAAGGCTTCTTCAAAATTGTCGGCTACAGCATTTCTCACTGCATTTGTCTCTTTCAGTGAATTAAAAATCACTTGTGTTCTCATCCACAGGCAAATGTTCTCCACCCCAAAGCAAATGTTCTTAGTCCTCGTAAGGCGTTTCCATACAGAAAATGTACTCCTTATGCAAGAAACCACCTGCAATGTGATAGTTACTGGTAGCTGCATGCACAAGAGAGTTAATCCATCAAAAGGTGTTCTCTCCCCTCACAGTTTGTTCTGACCCCTCAGTATGTGTTCTCGTGACCAGCCAGTACATAGAGGTTGGAGGGAGTTCCGGTGTCTGTGGTAGGTCTACTCTCCAACACGATCACTCTGCAATCATATACGAATGCCATAAGTATTGATGAATCAATCAATCAGTTAATAATTCAATAAGTCAGTCTGTTCGGGTCAGACGATCAATCAATCAAATACAGAACACTCATAAATAAATAAAATACGAAAACAAGCAAGCAAGCCCAACCATTTTGGCAACTGGGTGAGATGAAAGAACTAGAGCTCCAAAATGTTTTTTCTTCAAAAACGTAAAATGATGAAGGAAGATATTTTAGATAACTTTGAAATTAAAAAAACAAACAAACAAACAAACACACACACACACAAAACAAGAGAGAGAGAAAGAGAGAGAGAGAGAGAGTCCTACATACAGCAGCACCACACATTCTGAATTCCAAGTACCTGATGCACAAACAACTGAGTTGAGCACCACATACTGGTACATTCATTATCTTTAACCCAGATCATACTGAGGCCAAAAGCTTCAAATTTGTACACTGCCATATTCAAGCTACATTATAGTACTTACAGATAAGGATATTGACCAATGGCTTTAGCTATTCTGGCAACACCCTTGAACTATTTTAGTCAAACTTATTTCACACACTGGTGTATTTTGAATGATAAGAGTTAAGTACAATTTAGAAAACTTGGAGTGACTACATTACAGTTTAAACTGCACAACAACTCTTGCTTTCTTCCATGGACAACCAAGGTGAACTGAAAACATTTAACCCTTTGCGTGTCGGTAGCCGTTTTCATCATGGTTCCTATAGGAATCATTGCAACAACAAAAAACGCTGTTGACACTCAAAGAGTTAACATTTCTTTGCCTATCTTTATGCTTGATCAGAGTGTCGCAACACAACATGACCTGACTTCTTCCTCTTTACGGTTCAATGAATCTTCCCAGGCTTCAAAAAAAATCCAGAGCACTTTATTGACTGTCAAATGTGCAAATGCAATAAAATCGCCATCCAAGAAATGCATCACAAATAGTTGTCATTTTAATCCCTTCACTGTCAGTGGACGCAGACCATGATTTGGAAATCCTAGTAAATTCAATGTGCAAGATCCCTAGCGGTAAAAGGAACTTTTCCATACATACAAAGAGGTCTTAGCATTAGCCCATGCAACTGCTCATGAGGATTTATACCTCTACCAGATTGTATGGTGTTCAATGTTTCTCGGCTGTGAATGGGTTAAGTTCATTAAATTTTTGTTTACTGTTTTCATGGCATGGCTGACATAAAAATAGTGAGCTAAAACTCAGCTTATCTTTCTGATTTTGATGCTCTTATTTCAAAAAGTAATACCAGCAAAAGTAATGTCTCTAATGATAAAGCCTCATGTCCCCCCCCCCCCCCCCCCCACCTCCGCACACACAGAAAAGAATGTTGAAATCTTGGGCTACATCTGTACCATTTCTCGCTTAGACATAAACTATAGACATTTACAAAGTGCCCCCATCCTTCCTGATTAATTCTTTTTAAACTGCATCTCCCCCCCCCCCCCCCAAACACAAGCAAGCACATATTTTTCTTTCCTGAAAGAGAACTTAGACCCCCTCAGAGACCAAAGCCATTATATGACCCACAGTAAGGCAATGTTGTGAACCAGATTGTATCTACAGCAAAAAGAAATATTGGATAGCATATTTCTTCCTTTGTTGCTATTTGATTGCATTCAGCATGCTTGGCTGAGACTCTTTTGGTCTGGATATTACAGACTGAAGTTGGCCCAGCTAAGATTTAACCCTGTGCGTGTAGGTAGCGGTTTTATTGCAATGATTTGTACAAGAATCATCGCGACAACAACCACTATGGACATGCAACGAATAAATGTTCTCGTAACCCTCTTGTGCACACAGCCACGGGTACTGTAATCAGTACAGGTGGACGCATGTACACAGGGGTTAAAAATACATGAACCCAACCAGCCATTAACCCATTCAGCCCTGACGCACTACAGCAGGAGATGGGTCGACCATGATAATTCAAGGGTAGTGCCAGATTAGCTTGGCACCTGTCGGCGCCAAGCTAATCTGGCACTACCCTTGAATTATCATGGTCGACCCATCTCCTGCAACGCCTGCAGTCATTAGATGATGCATCCAAACTTTGGGAAATACGTGCGTCGGGCTGAATGAGTTAAGCCCCAGGGACCAGTTGCAAGAGCGAGCTTAGTCCTGCGCCAGCCACTAAGCAAGGTGCGCCGCTTTTATATAGCGGAGCACCTTGCGTAGTGGCTGGCGCAGGACTAAGCTCGCTCATGCAACTGGCTCAAGGGCCACATTTCCAAAATTTGGGAGGTGTTGACTATGTACCAGTTGCAGGAAATGGACTGACCATGATAATTAAAGGGTAGTGCCAGATTAGCTTGGCGCCTTCAGGCGCCAAGCTAATCTAGCACTACCCTTGAATTACCATGGTCAATCCATCTCCTGCTGTAGGGCGTCGGGGATAGATGGGTTAAGAATCAGTGCTTGAACTTTCTCTGGCTAATTTTGCACATCTGCACCCAAGGCATCACAAGCTGCCAATGAAGGGATGCACTCCATCGCCCTCTGGCTCAGACAAAACATCGTGGAATCTCAAAACCTAAAAGGCGTAAATGAAAAACTATTTTCTTCAACCAATCTACTGGTGAGAAAAACTGAACACAACCTAACGGCAAGACACAGATCCTCATGAGAACCCGCTGATACAGGGGCCCATCAGGATCTAAGTCTGTGGCTGACACCACTTCCTATCCATGTTCCTGGGATGTCTGGGTTCTCTGGGGTCTAATTAACAAAGATTTTAGGAACACGGGCAGGGAACCCCATGCTGCATGCAGCCATTAACTCCTTCAGCCCGGCGCACGTATTTCCCAAATTTCGGAGGCGTCATCTAACGACTATGCACCTGTTGCAGGAGATGGATCGACCATGATAATTCAAGGGTAGTGTCAGATTAGCTTGGCGCCGACAGGCGCCAAGCTAATCTGGCACTACCTTTGAATTATCATGGTCGACCCATCTCCTGCTGTGGTGCGTCAGGGCTGAATGGGTTAATACATGTATGTAGTGGTAAACATTAGTTAACCCTTTGGGTCTCGGGAGCACGCCTTGTCCAGGCAAATACTGCAGAAATAATTTTGACAAAATGCGCCACCAAGAGCCAAAGGGTTAACGAGTGGCTCTTGCCCTGACTAACCCATCACATGAAACTGAATTTTTTTCACTGCAATTTAATTCTTTTCATTGGTAAAGAAGACACCGTCACCAAAAGAACACAAATGGAGTGGAGAAAGCAATCAAATTTGTTACATTTACAATAATGTTAATCTTGCAGCGAACACCAAGCAAACGCGAACGCGTCCCACCCGCTCCATAAATAAAATAAAGAAATAAATGACTTTGCGCCATTTCTGACCTTGAGCTCATTCTCCCCTGAAACAGCGTCTGCTCCTTTGTGTTTGTGTGTGTGTCTGTACATCCCAGCATATCCCTGCATATGTGTACATCTTTATGATTCTAGAATGTGTCTACCATCATGACCAAAACATACATTTTTACAAACAAGCCACTAAACATATCTACCAGGCTACCATGCTAGAAGCATCTTTTATGCGCGCAACTAAGTGCCAACCCTGCTCAACCCCGACACCCTATGAGATGTGGAGCTAACCTTGATAGTCCAAGGCTTGTGCCATTATTAGGGCAGCAAACTATTCTGGTACCATCCACGAGTTATCACGGTCGAGCTGTCTCCTGCACCGTTTTGTGTAGTCTTCAGAGGACAGAGTGATTTTCATCCTTCTGGCGTTAGCCAGGTATTAAAATATAAATAGTAACCCTGCACTTTGCATAAAATAAATTTGACCCTTTTAGTTCAAGGGTGGTGCCAGAACAGCTTGGCACCTTTGGCGCCAAGCTGTTCTGGCACCACCCTTGAACTAAAAGGGTTGAGCTCTCTCCTAATGTGTAACCTAGTCTTCACGGGACAATGCACAAATTTGAAAAAGTTCACAATCAGGCTGTAATGGGTAAATACACGCCCTCCCACCACAACATCACTTCAAAGAAAAGTGTTCGTAAAAATGTGGACAACTGCACTCAATTGGAGAAAGGCAACCGGGAGTTTGATAGTTCCTGACATAAAGTTACAAAACCTTGAAAACTGCCATTTGCATGCTCATTTCCAGGCCAGCCAAGCGTTTGATCCCTTCCCGTACGCACCAACGCCCCTCCAGATATCCTGGTTCTATTCCGAGACGTCGCTGGCTGTTAATAACTGATCGTTCTCCTGTGTCGCACCTGCCGGTCCTTCAGACAGTCACTTTCCATCTTGCAAGTGGCGCAGATTCCCAAGAGCCCCTGCGGGTGCTGGGGCTCATGAGAATCTGCGCTTCTCGCTGGCTCGATCAATCTATTTACTATCGTCTCTACGAAGTAAAATCTAGGGGCTTAGCCGCTTGACGGTTAGTCCCTAACATTGATTCACAGGCTCGTTTGGTCTTATTGTGCTTGTTGCCAACGGCCCATTGCTGCCTCTGGGACGAGCAGCAGTAAATGGCACTAGTGTCGATTAATAACAAGATGAGGATTTCATCCCAAAGTCTACCGTATTGTTTGGAGCTCAGATGCGTTTATCTTTTAGGAACATTCAGGGTTGTTCATATTTTTTAGGCTTATTATGCTGCTCCATTTCCCCTCCTCTCTAAGCCAGTCTCTGATCAACACACACGTCGGCGCACACAAATAAAGACGGAAACGCGGCGCTTCCCGCCATTAGTACGCTCTGTGGGCTGGTGTAGCGACAAGAATCCATCTCCTTCTACTCTAACCCACCCTCTAATCCACACACATTGACACACACAAATAAAGACGGACAGACGGCGATTCCCGCCATTCGTAAACTCTGTGGTCTAGCGTAGCATAGCCATTCTGAAGTAAAATAATAGCACGAGCAGCGAAATGACGTCACTTCGTTTCACGTCATGGCATCATTAGCCCCACAACGCTGTGTTCATAGTGACGACTCGATGTTATGTCATCATCGCAGTACTAACATTTGACGTATCAAAGGATCAACTTTGCAATTTTCTTGCTGATTTTCATGCCTAGAGATTAAAGGTCACAATTTGACCTAATACTACCCCAGTCGTGGAACAAACAGCAGGCTTATGCAAACATTGTTTATGAAAAATTATGTGACAATGAGAAGATAGGTTTGGTTTTTTTTCGCAAAAGAAAAATTAAACAAATGACTCCGAAAAAGTGGTGCAGAAACGGTTAGATTTTCACACCTATGGCATACAGGCCTGTCACAATTGACCTAATCATACCCGACAGCCCAGACAAACTGCAGGCTTATGTAAATACTGTATACGAAAAATCATGCGATTATTAATGAGAAGATTGTTTTTTTCGTAAAAAAAGATTCAATTGTTTTAAGATTAGCCCATATAATTCGTGAAATTAATCCCAAAAACGTGAAAAATTATTTTGTAAAAAAATATTTAATTATTACTCAAAAAGTTCTAGAGGTACAATGCTGGTTAACAAACTCATTCAGTATGTCACAAAATATCTAGTAAAAATAAGAACAATTTCGGACTCCAGTGTGGATCAACCGGTTTTTGTGAAACGGCCAATTTTTTGCCAATGAGCATCTTAATCAAAAAGTTTTAAAAAAAGGTCCCGAGATAATTCTTTTAGGGACAATATCCTAAAATTTCAAGCTTGTCCGTCCTCAAACGCGGGTTCTAGTCACTGTCACAGACACACACACACACATACACACACACGCCGTTTGGCGCCAAAAAGATGTTCTCCAGCAAGGTTTGCTTAACTTATTCTACCCCAGACACACCACAGCAAAATAAAGATCGACCATGATAGTTCAAGGGTGATGCCAGAATAGCTTGGCGCCTATGGGCGCCAAGCTATTCAGGCATCACCCTTGAGCTATCATGGTCGATCTGTGTCCTGCACTGCAACGCAGTCTTCAGAGGACGACTTCAAATTTGGGGATTTCGGTCTTGGGGTAGAATGAGTTAACTAGACGTGACATTATTTTTATCTTGTTACTTCTTTGAGAGAATTTCTGCGCTGCAGGCCAAAAACGTCATGTGCATGCTCCGGAATGCGCTCCGATCCAGTCCCATTTCAAAGTCTACCGTATTTTTAAAATACGGTAGACAAAAACATGTGTGAAAATTAAGCAAATTTTAACATCTATTTGTAATGGGCTGTGAATAGATGCGCGGAGTCTTGTCCAACAGCGAAATGATCCATCTGCAAGAGGCACAGATCCTCATCACACCCTACAGCCTGCAGGGGCTCATGACGATGTATGCCCCTTGCAGTGACCGTGTAACTGTATGGCTATAACATGAACATGTAACGTTTGGCGCCATGTACATCTTTTCTCGAAAGCGGTGGATGCCTTTGTTAAAAAATAACTTAGCTGCCTCCCCCAGCAAAAAGGCTTCACCGCGGTGCAGGGGCAACCCGACCCACTGACCTAACTTTGTAACCCATCTTCCCCTGTGTGCAATCTATGCCCTAATAGTGTTCTTGTCCTATTTTTCTATACCCTCCCCCCCCCCCTCCCCCAACCTTTTTTTTTTTTTTTTTTTTTTGGGGGGGGGGGGGAGGGGGATGATAACAAAAGAGGGGGGGGGGGGAGAAATGATGACAGGGACCGATGTTGTCTTGCTTGCTTGTTTGGTTAACTCATTCCGTCCCGACACAACCCAGCAAGATATCGATCGGCCACGATAGTTCAAGGGTGGTACCAGAATGGCTTGGCGCCTATAAGCGCCAAGCTATTCTGGCACCACCCTTGAACTGTCATGGTCGATCTGTCTCCTGTATTGTACTGCAGCCCTCAGAGGACAACTCCAAAACGTGGGCATTTCGTACCTGGGACACAATGGGTTAAAAAGCCCGCTCTTTTTTAAACTGGAGATGAGACTTGGATGAGACTTTTGCAGGAAAGAAAAATAAGAAGAAGAATGACATTTTCACGAACTGACAACCTCTGCACTGGTAGATTGATTGATTGTACATTGCTTAACATCCGGACAGCAACAAGGCTTTCTCAGGACGTGCCTGCACTGCTTGTGGAAAAAAAAAAACAACAACCAGAATATTGAATGTATGTCGCCAGCCGGTCCAATACGTTAAACAAACCTACGATATGGGGCCTAAATAAAGCTAAAGACCATTTAACAACACACATCCAATATCAAGAGCTACAGGCAGCGCAGACAGTAGGGAGAGTTTAAAATAGGAAAATACAGGTGAATGGACCAAGAGTAGACAGAAACACATGCCCCAGAATAGAGGGGAATACCCACCCTGTGGGGCTGACCAGGGTGATCCTGGGAACTAAAAAGTAGTTAACCCCACCCAAGTCCCCCAGGGCAGACCCGGGTGGGGATTTTGAACTGGAAGAAAGGAGTACATATTATGTGTACGTGTTTATTCCATTAACCCATTCAGCCCTGACGCACTGCAGCAGGAGCATAGTCATTAGATGACGCCTCCAAAATTCAGGAAATATGTGCGTGGGGTTGAACGAGTTCAGAAAGGCATACCGTATTGTTTGGAGGTCACATGTGTTTTTCTTTTAGGAACATTCCTATTTGTTCATATTTTTAAGCTTATCCTTCTGATCCATTTGCTTCCTCTCTAAGCCAAACCTCTGATCAACACACACGCCGGCACACACAAATAAAGAGGGTTTGATTGATTGTACATTGCTTAACGTCCCGACAGCAACAAGGCTTTCTCAGGACGTGCCTGCACTGCTTGTGAAAAAAAAAACTAAACAGAACATTGAATGTATGTCGCCAGCCGGTCCAATACATTAAATAAACCTAACACATGGGGCCTAAATAAAGCTAAGACCATTTAGCAACACACATCCAATATCAAGAGCTACAGGCAGTGCAGACAGTAGGGAGAGTTTTAAAAAGGCAAATACAGGTGAATGGACCTCGGGTAGACAGAAACACATGCCCCAGAATAGAGAGAAAAACTCACCCTGTGGGGCTGACCAGGGTGACCCTGGGAACTAAAAAGTACCTAACCCCACCCAAGTCCCCCAGGGCAGACCCGGGTGGGGTACAAATAAAGAGGGACACACGGCGCTTCCGGCCACTAGCACGCTCTGTGGGCTGGAGTAGCGGACAGGAATTCTGAAGAAGAATAGCACGAGCAGCAAAATGACGTCACTATAGGCTTCAAGTTATGGCATCGCTAGTGTCACGACGCCATGTACACAGTGACGAAATTGAAGTTTCACGTCATTCATTGGAAAGGCACCAGCATATTCCAGGGCTGACTGTTTTCAGTTCTACACAGCCTCTTCCAGGGCTGACTGTTTGATGGGAGTATATAGTGGATCCAAAACTTGCAAAAATGAAAGAATTATCATTCAAAAAGTAGCTGCATGATATACTAAGTATACCTGTGTGCTCTTCTGAAAGCGTGTCTATATTTGTGTGCGTTTTGAGTGTGTGCATGCGTTCCAAACATCTCCAAGAGACATAGATCCTCCGGAGGGCACATGAGGATCTATGCCTCTTGGAGATGCGCGCATGTGTGTCTGGAAGAGAGAGAGAGAGAGAGAGAGAGAGAGAGAGAGAGAGAGAGAGAGAGAGAGAGAGAGAGAGAGAGAGAGAGAGAGAGAGAGAGAGAATTGAATTGAAGCTTATTTTCTAAGGATGACGACAGTAGGCACGCAGGCCTTTTTACACGTCTGTCCTTAATAACATCTTAAATAAATATAACAGCAGAAAAGATAACATGACAAATAAATAAAAATAAAAAGAAGAGAGGATAATAATAATAATAATAATAATAATAATAATAATAATAAACAGAAATATTTCGCGCGCGCGCACACACATACACACACTTTCAGTCAGATGTAAGGCAACACAAGGGGGAGAGAGAGAGAGAGAGAGAGAGAGAGAGAGAGAGAGAATTACGTCATATTTAGAGTATTGCGTGGATGTCTGCATGGTGACGAGTTGCTTCTTTTATGTCACTGCAACTGTCTGACTTTCTCCAGAAGTTTTTTTTTTTTTTTTTTAACTGATTTATTTTTTTCAGAATTTTTTTTTTTTACTGACGAAGTACATGGGTACAAAGCTGGCTAACAAACTCATCCAATGTCTTTCTCCAAACTAACTTTATCCAAAATTTCAAGTAAATATGACAAAAATTACGGACTCTAATTTGGGTCAACTGACTGTCTATAAACAGTCTTTTACATCTTTAATGTGACATCCAGTTACAACATGCTCGGAGGCTCTCTTAGCCACCTCTTAAATAAAGTATTTCGCCATGTTTCAAGCTTGTACGTACAGCAATATATGACTGAGATTCTCGTGTCTACATACATACGCGCACGCACACGCGGCCTTTCGCGCCAACTGTACGTTCAACAACAAGGTTAGCATAAATATACATGACATAATTTTTATCTTGTTACTTCAGATGTCAGGGGTTTAGGCCTGCCCGCCTTTGGCATCATGGACATGCTATTAAATTCGCCCCACTGTCACCCATCCTATAAAGTCCCTTCTATAAATAGAAGGGACTTGAAAAGACAGTCCACCTCATAAAACACACTAACTGCCACAACTGAATCTCATAAATGGCTCCTATTTAAGAACAATCTGCTGAGCGAAGATGAGAGTAAGTCTAACTTAAGGTGTAAGTTCAATAGCCCTACATTTCTAAAGAAACATAAAATGTCACTTCCTTCTGCACCAAGAAGGGAATTTCTTTCAAAGAGTTACAAATCTCTACACTTAAAGGGGTATGATCATGCATTTATTTCTTAACCTTTTGGCTGTCTGTAGCACGTTTTGTCACGATGATTCTGGCAGGAATCATCGCGTCTAAAATAAGTTGGCAGCCAAAGGGTTAAACCCATTCAGGAAGGTGTAGAGAGTCAAAAGAAATTCCACCCTGTAAAACCTCCAGTCAGATCTAGCAACTGGCTGAGGACTACGCAAATATTGCTGCAGACTGACAGACTGTGACAGTTCAAGTGTATGGCCTGATTAGCTTGGTGCCTGGAAAGGCGCCAGGCTAATCAGGCACCACCCATGAGCTGCC
Source organism: Semisulcospira habei (assembly GCA_036245525.1). Classification (NCBI taxonomy): domain Eukaryota; kingdom Metazoa; phylum Mollusca; class Gastropoda; family Semisulcospiridae; genus Semisulcospira; species Semisulcospira habei. The sequence continues at coordinate 33,731,759 of BTPG01000004.1, forward strand.
ACACAGCCTATCCACCTCCTGCATGCTGGCGTTGCAAGCGAAACATGCCAGGTGCCGGTAACACTCGCAAGAGCTGGTGTGACACTAATGGGACTCGATCAGCCTTTGAAGTTGTGACACAAACAAGCTACAACCGCTGCGCCCTTCTTTTGTATCGAGAGTGAATAAACTGCAATAACTCTCTACACCCGATTCTGGCAATGTCAAAGGCCCCACCAGAACTGGCTACATATAGTTCAGTTCCAATACCTTTTATGAAAAGCACTGATGGAATAAATGCCGGTCATCCCTGCATGTGAGAGGGATAGATTCTCATGAGCCCCTGTAACTGCAGGGACTCATGAGAATCTATGCTTCTGGAAGATAAATTGTCTGGGTTCGAGACTCAAAAATGCATGTTAAAAAAAAAAAACAAAAAAACACCCTTGAATCATGTACTTTTTTTGTGCGAGGCCAAAAATTGTTCAAAGCTTTACAAAGAAGATTGTATTTTATTCAGAATGCAGTGGGAAAAGATTGAATCTTTGAACTGAAGATTGTATCTTTTGCCGGTTAACCCTATATGGCTGTGATCAAAGTATTACAGGCTCATAGGTGTTAGTTGTCAAGAGCGCTGGTGTGAAATGTCAATAGCTATGTCAGGAAAGGTGCTTTAACACTTTCAAATGTCATTGGCATAATGGCCAGGGTTGCACAAAGAGTAAAAAATTTCACAAAAAGATCCCAGATCACGCAATGAAGGTCAGCTGAAAGGGTGTGAACATGTATTGCGACTCATGGTAATGGGTATTAAAAACCTCAAAATAAGTCTGCAATGAGCACCATTATGTAATTCATTTCTTTATATGGGTACAATACAGTGCAACTGAGAGTTATTTTTAGAAACTCAGCACACAAACAAAACCAGAGAAACACACCAATCAGCGGGAATCTTAGATTTTACATTTTGTAAAGCGAATGAATTATTTATGGAAAATGTAGTTACACTGCTGTGCATCAATTCAACTGCTGCTAAGTCTTCATGTGAAGGTACCCTACCCCCTATTAAAAAAAGAAATCTGGGGAGTGTGAACACATCTTGTCTTTCAGAAATGTGTAATCCTGAGTGGTACTTACTTAACCCTTTTCATCCTGATACACCCATTGCTTGAAATAAATTTACTGATAGTTGTTCAAGGGTGGTGCCAGAATAGCTTGGCGCCTGAGGCACCACGCTATTCTGGCACCACCCTTGAACTCAAACAGTTGATCTATCTCCTAATCTGTCATGTAGCCTTCATAGGACAGCCAGCAAACTTTTACAAAAGCACCCTCCGGATGTAATAGGTTAAAATAACCTACTCTGGGCAGTTAACTCATTCAGCCCGACGCACGTATTTCCCAAATTTTGGAGGAGTCATCCAACAACTGTGAACCTGTTGCAGGAGATGGGTCGACCATGATAATTCAAGGGTAGTGCCAGATTGGCTTGGCTCCTGCTGTAGTGCGTCAGGGATGAATACATTGTATCTCCTTTAAATTTTTTCTTACAGTAACGCTGGACAGAATGGCGAAATTATTATTATTAAGTTTGAATGTAAAACGAAAGACTTTCCTGATCTCCTTCTCTGCGTATGCATGAGAGTTCCTTCCATTACCCTCAAAAGGCAACGGAAAAGCTCTGGTACATTTGTCTACTCACATGGATTGTGAAAAGAAGGCTAGAAACGTCTTACCTGAGGCAAGACAACATTGACAACTCCTGTGGTGGTGAGTAATCAAAGCCTGTCACGGAGCAGATGGCTTTAACCCAAATCATACTGAGGCTAAGAACTTCAAATTTGTACACTGCCACTTGCAAGCTACCTTACAGTACTTACAGATAAGGAAATAGACCAATGGCTTTAGTTCAAGGGTGGTGCCAGAACAAGCTATTCTGGCACTACCCTTGAAATATTTTAGTCAAACTTATTTCACACACTGGTGTATTCCGAATGATAAGAGTTAATCTGCATTTAGAGTTCCAGAAAGAATTACAAAATAAAATATGAATATAGAAACATATCATATGTCGGTTTGGTTTAGATTTAGTCTAGTTGCGTTTGGGCTCACTCTAGTGGGTACTTGATGCACAAAATACACTCATAATTATTTTGAGGAAAAAAGAAATCCTTTTTATCTCCTACGTGACAGCATTCACTGATTCAGTTTGTGCACCCATGGACATGACAAAACTTCTCAAATCATGAGATGTGCCAAAATCATCAATCTCTCTCGACAATTATCCTCAGCATGTTGAAGTTGGTCAATAAGGAACTGCCTCCACAAAGACCATATGTTGTAACTGTTTAACCTATTTCGCCCCGATGCCCTACAGCAGGATGTGGATTGACTATATGAGATTTAGCCATGTTGTTTGTTTGATTTGTAATTGACATATTGTTGTTAACCTTGACCTACGCTCGGCAGGCAAAGACGAATATCCTTTATTGGACAATAACATTTCTTGAACCTTAAATCTTGAATAATTCAAAGGTAGTGCCAGATGAAGGCGCCAAGCTCATCTGGCACTACCTTTGAATTATCAAGGCTGATCCATCTCCTGCAGCTGGTACAAAGTCGTTAGGCAACACCTCCCAAATTTAGGAAACGCGGACCTGGGGTTAAATGGGTTAAGCGTGTTTCTTTCTCTGCTGGGGTTTAGTTTCCCACAAGAGATATATGTTACTCACAGTCCAGCATGTCCCTGTCCCTGCGCGAGTGTTATCATGAATGTGCATGTACACACCAGTGTTTTCATGGTGTAAATTGCTCAGCTTTGCTCGTCTATATTTATATGTATACATATTATTTGTGTACTGCGTGCATGTATGTGCATCGTATTGATTGTATTTTGTGATCAGCTCACTCAGCCCCGAACACACCAGCGCAAGACATGGATCGAGCATGGTAGTTCAAAGGTGGTGCCAGAATAGCTTGGCGCCCATAGGCGCCAAGCTATTCTGGCACCACCCTTGAACTACAATGCTTGATCTGTCTCTAGAATTGTAATACAGTCCTTCAGAGGGCAACTTCAAAATGCGGGGATTTCGGTCCTGAGGCAGAATGGGTAAAAGCTGCTAGAACTCCGTTCGAAGGTTTGGCACTATCTCAAGCACTCGCTGTTATTATTACTATTACTATGAAGCACCAAAAATGAAATATCCCAGATTCATCAAACATCATAATTCTAAATGTACAAGTCACACAGTGCTTGTATCACACTGGTTGTCTCCCATTAATGATTATTCACTAAAAACAACCAGTGTGTGCATGTATAAGCGTAGCATGAAAACACCATTCAGTCAGAACAGACCTCAATAGGATGTAGGAGTGGTCATGCCACACTTATTTCTGAACTGCAATAAATGTAATAAGACAGCTAAAATGTTCATTAATTACAGTTTCATTATCATATTCAAATGAGATACAGCTTTAATAAGTTACAGATCTATCAAGATAGTTCAACAGCACTCAACAGCTACATACACTATATTGAAAAGCACACTATGCAACATAAAACTAAAATAAATATTCAAACGTACATCCAGAAAAAAAACAGACCACGCACACACATACAGATAACACAGACAGACACACATGCAGACACACACAAACAATATACATTCACTCACCTATCAGAACCAAGAAGACGGAATATCCTCGTTTTGTCACAGATTTCCTGGGTCACCTTCAAATGAAACCAACAGATTTCAAGAAGTGTTTTAACAAAATCTTCTGCTGAATCACTGATATGTTTACCCCATATCATACTGAGGCTAAAAGCTTCACATTTGTACCCTGCCATATGCAAGCTACATTATATTACTTACAGATAAGGATATAGACCAGCAGCTTAAGTTCAAGGGTGGTGCCAGAATAGCTTGGCGCCTCTAGGCGCCAAGCTATTCTGGCACTACCCTTGGACTATTTTAATCAACTAATTTGACACACTGGTATATTCCGAATGATAAGGGTTAACCCTTTAACTCCCAGAACCAAATGACTCGACTTCCATTCTACAGAAAAGTAAACAAAGATATAGGTAACAGATACTGAACATAAATACACTGTACATAAACATTATATTATATTGAGCAACATTTTGCTTGATATAGTGCCGATAATAGGCAGATGTGATTATGAGACACAAATCAAAATGTCCGAGTCATAAGTCCAAAAACAAAACTTTACCAGAGTCCTTCTGATTACCACCATTGGTACTCAAGTGGTCAATTTCGCTATATTTGCACATTAAACTTCCAAGTTTGACACTACTAACCGAAATGTACTCAGCACAAATCCACCGAGGCGCACATCTACTCAGTGCAAATGTGTTTCTCTGATTTTCCATTTATTTTTAGAAATAAAAAAACTTAGCGTGAATCTTCACAGCATGATTCCTCGCAGCATAAATTGACAAATAAAAATATCTCAATGGAATAGCGACAGCACACATTTACACTGGGTAGATTTACACCCAGGTTCATTCAAGCTGTGTAGACTTTCGCTGGATATTTTCATTTTTTTTAGATTTGCGTTAAAATATAGCAAACCTAATACGCCTTTAGCACCACTGATAGTGGCACTGTGTGTATTACACTGCTAGAAAAATTACATCAACACAAAACTCTTTAAGGTCACAATCTAGGGCCTGCATAGTCTGGAGTTCACGTCAGACTTTTCTGGAATGTTGCAAGGAGGTCACATGGCGTAAAGTTTACATGCAAGTAGGCTGAAGGGAACTTTACCATCCAACATCAAATGTATGCTTCAACATACAGAACCCAGCAAATCTGACACTGCTGAACATGTTTCATCGCGCAAATTCCCTCTCGCACGCCTCTGATGTTGGAGAAAACAGGCGGATAACCTGCCTTAGGTGCGACCACAGACATTAATAACTATGTCTATTTATGAACTTTCGATGTGTGTTTATCTCTGTCCAAATGCTGACCTGATGTGTGCCACATATTCAACTGTTGACTGACACAGTGCAGAGCAGAGATTTTGTTTGACTGTGTAGACATCAGTGCTTTCTATAATCATGGGTGTTGTTGAGTAAAGTGTACTTGTAATTAGAACACGGATAATGACGGAGAAAAAGCCAGCAGGATTGTTTATTTAGTCCTTTTCTATGGTTGTCACTATCACTTATGGTTGTCTCTATCACTTATGGTTGTCACTATCACTTATGGTTGTCTCTATCACTTATGGTTGTCACTATCACTTATGGTTGTCTCTATCACTTATGGTTGTCTCTATCACTTATGGTTGTCACTATCACTTATGGTTGTCTCTATCACTTATGGTTGTCTCTATCACTTATGGTTGTCTCTATCACTTATGGTTGTCTCTATCACTTATGGTTGTCACTATCACTTATGGTTGTCACTATCACTTGCGGACATCAGTGTCGTCAATCTCAATAGTATGGTGATTCGATTCGTGTGTTCGCTGCTGTCTATTCTCCATTTATGTGTCTGTATGGGTGTTACATGTAGTCGTAGTATGATACAATCACACCAGATGCACACACGTAGGGTTCTTGTATAAGAAACTTCATCAGCTGCAACTCATCACACCTGGCACAAGGTTGTAGACCACAATGGAGTAACAGTTCCAACAATATTTTATTGCAGCAATGCAATCTCCGCACAATGCATCAACACTGATACACTGTCTCCTCTACAATGCATCAACACTTTTGACACATTGCGTCTCTCATACAATGTACACACATATTTCCTAACACGGTCTTTTATACTATTACAGATTTCCAGAACAATCCAGCAAATTCACACAATACAACCAATCAGAAAAGAAAACGTAACCAAAATTCATTAATATTCATTAAAAAAGAACTCTCTAGAAGTTACTACAAATTTCCACTACCCTCTAAGCGCCTTTGATACAAAGTTACGAAATGTTGCCAACAACTTTGACATATATGAGGTCACTAGAAAGATCGTGACCCTGCTCGAAGCTTCCAGTCTAATGTAGGTCAAACTTTACAACATTGTAGCTAAACTACACATCACAACAAAAATTGATCGCAATTCTCCGGAGCAAAAGAAAACGAATCCTACTAAAAAGGTATGTAATTCTTATCTAAAATAACTCAAATGAATATCGTTCCTATGATTAACACACACATGCTCTCACAAGAATAACACAACCACAAATGTAACAGGAAAGAAATTTTGAGCGTATGTACACACTAAGAAGTATTTCACTACTATGAGCATAAGGAGCTTGCTAATGTGACAGTAAGCGCATATTTAGCGTGTTTGCATTGCGGACAGAGGCAAACATCAAGATTGAGTCTTTCTGGTCTGCAAGGGATTATGGGAAGGAAAGTATATCAAGCAAGTTAATGTATATTAATTTGCTTGTTATACAATATATCAGTACATGTGTCAAAGAAGGGGAAATTGTATGGAGTGGGCACATGGTTATTTAACACTGTGTAGCTGGCTGACAACTCACTTCTTTACCAGTCATTAACCCATTCAGCTCTAAGGCTGGTTTTGGGGATGCCACTTTACAATTATACGTCAGTTGCAGCAGGTGGATCGACCACGATAACTCAAGGGTAGCGCCTGATTAGCCTGGCGCCATCAAGCTACTTAGGCACTTTTACGTGTTGGGTCGCAGTATGATAATCACACCAGACGCACGCACATAAGGTTCTTTTTAAAGAAACTTCATTCAGCTGCAACCCGTCACACATGGCTTAAAGACGTAGGCTACACTGGAGTAACAGTTCCAACAATATTTTATTTCAGCGATGCGATCTCCACACAATGCATTCCCAAATGCACCAACACTGATACAATGTCTCTGCTGCAAAAATGTCAACACTGGCGACACAATGTTTCTCATACAACGTACACCACCGTTACGCTGCGTCTCTCACGATGTACACCCTATATGGGCCACGTACCTACGATAAACTGTGTGTCCCTACAACTGACAATGCATGACAATGCATATATGTGCTTCCCAGCACAAACTTTTATAGTATAAAAACTTTCCAGAATAATCCGAGAATTCACACAAGGCAACCAGTCAGAACGGAACACGTAACCGAAACTCATAAATATTAATATAAAAAGAACTTTCTAGAATGAACTATAATAGTCTACAAAAATACGACTGCTAATTTCAGCCCAAATTCCCAGTGTGTAATGACGTCACACAAGAGTATGGCAGACCGTTCACGACCTTTCATAAAACACATCGACTGGTGGCTGCCAACTTCACGTGTACAGAAAACAACTATGACCATGAATATTAGAGCGGCTTTGATACCGAGTTACAAAAAGTTGCCTACACTCTGACGTCACATGCAAGGTCACTCGACAGAGCGCGATTTCACTCAACGTTCCAATCTATTCTCCGCGAATCTACGCATGACAAAATTCGACCACTCTTCTCCGTGCGACTATGCTAGAACTTCCGGACTAATCTTAGCATATCTTAACAAAGCCAATTCCGCTCTGCGCGCGAACGATAAAGAATCTTAATGAGAAGGTAGGTGATTCGTAACCATGAAAGCTCAAATAATTATTGGATCATTTCCTACGATTAATACATGCATGCTCTTACAAAACAACACAACCACAATCGTAACCCGTCAATACCCTTGAATTAACCACAATCGTAACAGGCACTACCCTTGAATTATCATGGTCGATCCACCTCCTGCTGCAGTGTGTTGGGGTTAAATGGGTTAAAAATGTATCCAGAAGAACCTGTTTTATGCAACAACCCTTTCTGCAGGAGAAAGTAGTTTTAGTTTTAACCCTTTCAGCCACAAGGTCCCATTTCTCAAATTTTGGAGGTGTTGCCTAACGAGTATGTACCAGTTGTAGGAGATGGATTGATCATGATAATTCAAGGGTAGTATCAATCCATCTCCTGCTGCAGGGTCCCGGGGCTAAAGGGGCTAAAAATAGGCGCTCTCTCAAGACAATCATTTAAGTGTCCATACTTGTCAAGTTTTGAAAATGGGAAATCTGGAGATTTTTTGCGGCCTTTTTTTTTTCTCGTGGCGTCGCAGTGTTTTCTTTCAACTGGCAATAACTATCAGCATAAAAAGTCTGCAAACATTATATTCTGATTATTACTTTTATATGCATGTTTGTTGCATTTCACAGTGAATTCACACAGCACCATTAAATATTTCATTTTATGTCTATCTATCTATATCCCGTAGTCTTGCCGACCGTTGGGGCACCACAGATGACTTGGCAACCAGCTCCCTCCATTCCTCTCTGTTCTCTGGGATTCTTAGCGTATCGCGCAGCTTCAGTCCTGTCCACTCTGAGATATTGTCCTCCCATCTTTTCCTCTGTTTTTTCACATGGCTAATAGGTCTTCATATGACCCGATGGCTTGCCTGATTCTGCTTCCCACTTCCACGTTTGTGACGTGATCTCTGTATGAAATGCCAAGCAGCCTTCGAAAACATCTCATTTCAGTGGCTTGTATCCTCCTTTCAAGGTCTGCTGTGAGGGTCCATGACTCGCAGGCATACAAAAACAGTGAGATGACTAAGGAGCGCATCAGTCTGATCTTGGAGCAGAGTGTGATGTTTCTGTCCTTCCATATGGTCTTCAATCTTGTCAGTGCTGCTGTTGTCTGTGCAATCCTGGACAGTATTTCTGGTTTTGATCCCTTATCTGTCACAATGGCTCCTAACTATTTGAATTTATTAACGGTTTCCAGTTTTTGGCTTCCAATCATGATGTCAGTGCCAATGCCACTGGTGTTATTGGTCATCAGTTTGGTCTTCTCTGCACTGATTTCCATCCCGTACGCAATGGCTGTACTGTCCAGCTTTTCCACCAGCTGAGCTAGTTCCTTCTCTGTTCCTGCAAGGCCATCAATGTCGTCCGCAAAGCGCAAGTTCGTGATTGTTCTGCCTCCAATACTGACAGATCCTTCATGATCTTTCAGAGCGTCTGTCATAATTCTTTCCAGGAAGATGTTGAAAAGAGTAGGTGAGAGCAAGCACCCTTGTCTGACTCCGACTGTAGTCCTAAACCAGTTTCCTATTTTGCTGTTGAAGCAGACTGCGCTAGTGGCCTTGTTGTAAAGGTTTGCTACGACTTTGATCAGGTTGGCATTAATGTTGTATAGCTTCATTGTGGACCAAAGGGCTGCATGCCACACCCTGTCAAACACTTTCTTAAAATCCACAAAGACATGATAGAGATCTTGCTGGTGCTGTAGGTACCTCTCACGAACTCTTAGGTTGAAGATCTGCTCAGTTGTGCTGCGGCCTGGTCTGAAGCCTGCCTGTTCCTCAGCTATGATTTCCTCTGCCTGTGGCTTCAGCCTGTTCAGTAGGATCTTTAGCATGACTTTGCTTGGGTGGCATATAAGACTGATCGTGCGATAATTCTGGCATTGATGTAAGTTGCCTTTTTTTGGGGAGAGTTATTATAAGTGATTGGGTCCATGGTGTGGGCCAATCTCCTGACTGCCAGATCTTATTGCAGATTGTTAGTAAGGCGCTTATCATGTCTTCTCCCCCTTCTTGGACTAGCTCTGCAGGGATGTTGTCTGCTCCTGCTGCCTTCCCTTTTTTTCAGCGACTTCACTGCAGCCTCTACTTCTTCTGAGGATGGGATAGTTGCCATTGTTGGTCACGGGTGGGTTGACAAGTATGCCTGGTTCCCTTGTAGCTCGGTGGTTGTACAAATCTGAGCAGTACTCTGTCCATCTCTTCAGTAAGACAGTTCCCTTCCCTATCTTAAATGATAGAGTAGCGTCCTTGTTTTACACTGTCAGGTCTTTCACCAGCTGGTATGCTTTTTTGCTATTATTTTTGTTCAGATTTATTTCTATGTGTTTACACTGATCTTCAATCCACTTATTCTTTGCCCTTTTCATGCTTTTCTTGATATCCTGGTTAATTTCCCTGTATCGTTTAGCTCCTTCTACCTCTGATTTCTTTTTCTTTAATTCTCGACGCTTGTCACATAGAACAAAGATAAGGGCAGTGGGCAGATGTTGACATCTGCACGGGACATAGACGACCCCGCCCTCCACGAGTCCCCTGCTGACTTGCAGGTTAGGTTTTGGATAACCAAAGGCTAGGGTGCTGACATGGTACCTGATTCGGTGTATGAACTTCCTTGATGAAGTCACCACCCAGGGCGAAGGAGTCCCATGAGGGTCTCATCGGCCACGTGTCCAGGACCAAGGCGAGCCACAAGTTATGTGGAGTTTTGGTTGTGGTTAACAGCCTGCAGAGGGATGGGCTCCGCCAGGTTCTTTTGCCCAAGACACACCACATGCAATGACAACCTTACCTCAATCCATACCGGATCGGTCGTCGCCCGGAACAAGGACAGCGCCTTCTGTCTTGCGCCAGGGCAGAGGTGTTAAGTGTGTTACTGGTGCACCATCAAAACTCCGTGCCAGAAACAACATCAGCATTGGCACTTGGAACGTCAGAACATTAAGAACGCCTGGAAAGGTAGAGGAACTGACACACGAAATGAACAGATACCATTGGACCATCCTAGGACTTTGCGAAGTACGATGGAAGAACCTTGGGGAAACATCAACCCAGGAAAACCACAAACTGTACTATAGTGGCAGAGAATACAAACACGAACAGGGTGTCGGATTTCTTGTCCACAAAGACATCGTGAACACCGTCATGAGTTGTCGGCCAGTCTCCAGTAGGCTTATCACCATACGCTTGAGGGCAACCCCATTCAATATCACCATTGTACAAGTTTATGCCCCAACAACAGACTATGGCGATGAGGAAATAGAAGACTTCTATGACCAACTGCAAGAAGTTCTGGACCAGACCCCCAAGAAAGACATTCTTGTGGTACAGGGAGACTGGAATGCCAAAATAGGAAGGGATGCTGCTAGGAACTGGAAAGGCACATGCGGACGCTACTGCAATGCAGAGACCAACGACAGAGGCTTGGGGCTCCTGTAATTTGCCAACTCAAATGATCTAAAGCTGATGAACACGTTTGGCCCACACAAAGCATCCAGAAGGTGGACATGGCACAGCCCGAACGGAGAGCACCACAACCAAATTGACTACATCATGGTGAAGAGACGCTTCCAAACCAGTGTGAACATTGCCAAGACAAGAAGTTTTCCAGGCGCCGACATTGGAAGTGACCATGACTTAGTGATGATGACCTTCCGACTTCGCCTAAAGAAGGTCAACAAGCAGGGTCCCACCAGAATCAAGTTTGACCTCGAGAAGCTGAAAGACCCAGAGGTAGCGGAAGCCTTCCAGGCAAAGATAGGAGGAAAATTCGCACCACTGCTACTTCTAGGTGCAGAAGACATGGACGTGGACACACTGATCGACACATTTAACACTGTTGTAACCCAAACAGCCAGTGAGATCCTTGGCAAACACCGACAAGCAAAGAAACCTTGGGTTACAGCTGACATCTTTGTTCATTTTATGTCAAAATCCCTAAAAACAATGAGATTTTATTTGAATTAATTAACATTTCTGAATCGGATGCCGCTAACTGATGTACACACAGTAAATCTTGAACATGCAGAAAAAGAACACATCTCCAGTAACACAATACCATGGGTGGGACCGAAAAAAAAGTTGAATCTTGAAGCGAGGGTCTTGGGGCACTTTTTAAGCGGGGAAAAAAAAATTTTTTTTTTTTTTTTTGGGTTGAATCCGGAAATCCGGCTATAGCCGGAAAAGTCCCACCCATGCAATACTCTTCAAGAAAATTTCAATATTGAGACTACAAATGATTTTCCTTAAATTCATTGTACTCATATTCTTCTGAACTGATTGGAAAGGACATGCATGCAGATTTTATGTCTGCCTACTGCTACCAACCTTTGGAATACACTCTCTGTAAGACCAAACTGAGACAAAGAAAAATGCCTGTGGTAAGATGTGCTGCTGGGTAACGCACGCCGTTGCGCGTATTTTGTTGAAAAGCCTTTCGCACGTTGTACAGACTAAAATCTGATAGCAACTGTCCATGATTTTTTTTACTCGTCTCTCGCTAGATCGATCCGCAATTCTGACTCTGTCTTTTTAAGAATAGCGGACGATTTCTTTGGGCAATTAAAACCGGAAGTAACTGGAAATAACCAAAACACGTGGGTGATCTCCCTTCATTCCAAAATGGCTGAAAGAAAGCAAAACTGCCAACAAGACACGCATTCAAAGATTTCATATGATTCCAATTTTCTCAAGTCAGGGGAATTGAGAGGAAAACTCATGAAAGTGGGAGAAATCAGGAGGTCGGGACCAAGTGGAGGATGAGTTGCAAAGTCGGGAGTCTCCACCGAATTCAGGAGACTTGACAGGTATGAGTGTCTTTAACCCACTTTTTCCTGAGGCCGATTTCTTAAAAATTGCTTATTGTCCTAAGGAGGCTACATTACAGATTAGGAACTAGCTTAACCATTTTAGTTCAAGGGCGGTGCCAGAACATCTTATCGCCACAGGCGTCAAGCTGTTCTGGCACCACCCTTGAACTATTGTGGTCAAATTTATTTCAAGCAATGGGTGTATAAGGAAGAAAAGTGCTAAATGACAAGGTGATATTAGGATGGTCACTCAAGACAGGATCTAATGTACCTATATTGGTAAAGATTAAAAAAAAGAAACTCACATGTACAATAAATAGTTATTTCAGGCATGGGAATTGCCCAGGCAAAAATCATCTGGAACTAGGCCTTCAACCTCAGGCCTCCGCAAAGCTACACCTTGCTTTCCTTTCCAGGGGCCGAAAAATCAAACGACAGGGGGAGGGAAGGGGGGGGGGAGGAGGGAGTGTACGCGCTAGACACCTTGTTCGGGGTGGAGGGGTGGGGGGGTGGGGGGGGGGGGGGGGAGTAGTCATAACGCCTTCGTTTCAGGGTCCGAAAAAATATCAGCAAATACGATGCACATCTGCCCACCTAGGTTTACTGCGCGGCGCGGCGCACTCAACCACCAGAGTGGGTTGCGGACACAGCCTGCCACATCATATCCTGCCGGCGATGATAAACTGGTGCTCTGCTCGTTTTGCTACCCACAATGTTTTTTTTCACGGAGACGCCTTTTTATTTTCACGATCTCTTCTTTTTCGCTGAATCTCGTGGAATTCGCGGACAATTCCGATGCCTGTTATTTTTATCAATAAAGAAAATCTTTACCTCGTTGCCTTTGAAGCTACGTCCCTGCATACCATGCTGGTGGAAGGCAAGCACACTGTCCTGTAGCGTCACTGGAATGACAATAGTATGTCAATATAATTTATCAATACATGACATTCGTTCTGAATTATTTTGTTGTATCCTATACTTCCATCAGCATCAAGGTATTTCCAACAAAAGTAAAAGTACAAACATTTGATAGAGACACTCCGCCCCGCCCCGCCCCCCTCTTGCCCCCCAAACTGCCACCCACCCAATTCAGTTTTTTGTTCTTTTTCTAAGAATTTGAAAAACTTTATCACCATCGGTCTCAAGATTTTATGAAAAGTACACACTGTCACGCAAATTTATAAAACTTTGCCTAGCAAATTCCGCCCAGCCAAAGTTTGTTTGATGTGCGTGTGCTTGTTTTTTGTTGTTGTTGTTGTACTGAATGTGTCATTACAAGCCTTTACTTTCCATGCACACCGGATCCAGAAATGAGCGTTAACTCATTCAGCCCTGATGCACTACAGCAGGAAATAGGTCGACCATGATAATTCAAGGGCAGTGCCAGATTAGCTTGCATAGTCGTTAGATGATGCCTCCAAAATTTGGGAAATACATGCGCCAGGCTGAATGAGTCAACAGAATTGCAGTGGCTGAGTATATATAATACAGACAAGTTACTTAGTAGGCAAGGGGAACGAAATCACTACATACAAAAGGTATAAACTTGTACACTAAAGTACTTTTTATTATGTCCCTTTTGCAGAGGCCTAGATCTGCAACCCCATGACCGACGAGAAAAAGTTAGCACACATCCGGATGCAAGAGACACAGATCCAAATGATCCTGTGCAATTGTAAGGGCCCATGGGAATTTATGCCTCTTGCTGACACAACTCTGAATCCACGTTGCTAGCACTGAATGTAGAAAACTGCAGTGGGCAGCTAAGGGGTCGATGCCAAATAGTAAGCACCAAAAACAAGATTTAGCGGCCCTGTGCTCACATGGAGCAAAGTGAGTAAAGTGAGCTAAGTCAAGTATGTCAAGCAAAAAGAAACCCACTCCTCCCAAACCAAACACTAAAAAAAAAAAAAAAAAGCCCTCTTTATTTAACAAAGGGGAAATGAATAGACAACTGACAAAAAGAAAATCAAGCATGAGACAAAATAAATTTAATACGTCCAATGAGTAAAAATACTGTTTCAAATTTACAGTCAGTAAACTGCTACCCGTAAGTTTTTACCGATGAACAAGTGGAACGTTTCTTTGATATCCTCAGTGAAAAATAAAAACTGTCCATTTCTGGCATATATCGTCTACTTCAAAGCATGCTTTAACAGTTGAAATTTATGGCTGCCATCAAACACGCCCAAAAGGAATGTACCCATGCTGTGATCTCAATCAATTAACCCTTATCGTTCACAATACAACAGTGTGTGAAATATTAATAGTTCAAGGGTAGTGCCAGAATAGCTTGGTGTCTCTTGGCACTACCCTTGAACTAAAGCCATTTGGTCTATATCCTTATCTGTAAGTACTATAACGTAGCTTGCAGATGGCAATGTACAAATTTGAACTTTTAGCCTCAGTATGATATGGGTTAAACAAATTTATAAGGGTAAACAATTTATAAGAGGGTAAACAATTTTAGTCAAATCTATGGTGTAATTCTGGGTGCCAAACAACCTAGCTGTGAGATAGGCCATACCCATATATCTTATCTTCTTTTCACAACTTCCTTCTTGTTGCCTGCACGGAGTTACCACAGACAGCTGACACGCAACAATATGACACGGATCAACGACGACAGTTCAAGGGCATTGACAGAACAGTTTGGTGCCTAATGGTGCCAAGCTAGCTGTTTTGGCACCACCCTTGTTGACATGTCATATGGTCTTCAGAGCTGTACGTAATGCAGTCTTTAGAGGAGAACACGCCTGCATTTGAAAATTGGTGGATGGGGCATGTTAAACTTAAAATCTGTCTCCTGAACTGCAGTATATGCCAGCCTCAGCATTGGGTGCCCCTTACTTACTTACTTACGCCTGTCACCCCTACCCGGGTATAGGCCGTCGACGAGAGACCTCCAGCAACTCCTGTCCTGTGCTTCTCCTTCGATTCTACTCCAGGTGGTTCCCAGTCTCTTGATGTCTGCTTGGAGGTCTCGACGCCAGGATTTTCTCGGCCTACCTCTTTTCCTCTTTCCCTGGGGGTTCCATGACAATGCCTGCCTGGTGATACTGGAAGCTGGCTTTCTCAGGCTGTGACCGATCCATCCCCATCTTCTTCGCCCAATTTCGTTCTCTGCTGTTATCTGCTCTGTTCTGTCCCAGAGTCTGACGTTGCTGATCTTCTCTGGCCAGTGGATTTTCAAAATTCTTCTAAGGCAACTGTTCATGAAGGTCTGTACTCTGTTGACTGTGGTTTTTGTCAATCTCCAAGTCTCTGCTCCATATAGGAGAACTGCTTTACATTGGAGTTGAAAATCCGGACTTTGGTGTGTTGTGACAGCTCTCTGGAACTCCACACTTTTTTTAACTGGAGAAAGGCTGCTCTGGCTTTACCGATTCGTGCTCCGACATCTGCATCAGTGCCGCCTTTTTTGTCTATGATGCTCCCGAGATAGATGAAGGACTCCACCTCCTCCAACGGGGTGCCAGCAAGCAAGATTGGTTCTTCCCTGGTTGTGTTCAGCCTCATTTTCTTTGTTTTCTGTTTGTGAATGGTGAGGCCCACTTGGGACGAGATGTCAGCAAGCCTGGTGGTCTTGTCCTGCATTTGTTGATGAGTGTGGGACAGTAATGCCAAGTCGTCTGCAAAATCGAGGTCGTCAAGCTGTGTCCACAGTGTCCACTGTATTCCACTTCGTCTGTGCTCTGTGGTCATCTTCATGACCCAGTCTATGGCCAGTAGGAAGAGGAACGGAGACAGCAGACACCCCTGCCTGACACCAGTTCTGACCTGGAGCTCCCTGGTGAACTGCCCTTCATGGATCACGCGACATGTCATGCCTTCATAGCTGCTCTTGATCAGGTGGACGAGCTTTGTGGGTACACCGCAGTGTCGTAGGAGTTTCCACAGAGTCTCTCGGTCCACGCTGTCAAATGCTTTCTCATAATCCACAAAGTTGACGTACAGCGGGGAGCTCCACTCCAGAGACTGTTCCACGATGATGCGGAGAGTGGCGATCTGGTCTGTACATGATCGGTTCTTCCTGAATCCTGCTTGCTGGTCTCTCAGCTGGGGGTCAACGAAGCTCTTCATTCTCTCTAGGATGATCCTGTTGAAGACCTTTCCTGGTACTGACAGCAAGGCGATTCCTCTGTAGTTGGAACACTTGCTGAGGTCGCCTTTCTTGGGAAGCTTGATTAGGTACCCCTCCTTCCAATCAGCTGGCATCACCTCCTCTTCCCAGATCTTTCCAAACAGTGGGTACAGCATCTCCACTGTTGTCTCTAGGTCTGCTTTCAGAGACTCCGCTGGGATGCCATCTGGCCCTGCTGCTTTGCCATTCTTCAAAAATGCCACTGCTCTTCTGATCTCTTCCTGGCTGGGTCTGTCACAGCTGATGGGTAGGTCGGTCTCTGCCGGCTGGATGTCGGGGGGGGTCGGGTGGGCTAGGTCTGTTCAGTAACTCTTCAAAATACTCGGCCCATCTGTCGAGTTGGTCTGCTCTGTCTGCAATAGGCTTGCCTTCTTTGTCTTTTACTGGTCTTTCTGTATGGCCATACTTACCCGACAATCTTCTGGTAATGTCGTAGAGCCGTTTCATGTTGCCGCTGCCTGCTGCCTTTTCTGCCTCTGCTGCCAGGCTGTCTGTGTAGGCCCTCTTGTCTGCCCTGATACTCCTCTTCACCTCGCGGTTGGCTTCCGAGTATTCCTCCTGTGCCCTTACTTTGGCTGCTCTCGTGTGACTGTTGTTGACCGCTGCTTTCTTCTGCTTCCTCGCTTCTATCTTCTTCAAGGTCTGTGCCGACAGCCAGTCCTTGTGGTGGTGTTTCCTGAACCCTACAGTGTCTTTGCAGGTTGAGTTCAGCGCCTCTCTAACTGCCTTCCACTGCTGCTCTGTGGTGACCGCCTCCTCTTCATTTACTAGCTCCTGTAGCGCTTGAAACCGGTTGGACAGCACCAGTTTGAACTCTTCTCCAACTCCAGTTTCTCTCAGGAGGCCTACATTATAGCGCTGTCTTCTTGTTGTCTCTGTGCGGCTTTTCTTTAGCTTGAGCTTCATTCTTAAGGTAAGCAGATGGTGGTCTGAGGCGACATCTGCTCCCCTCCTCACTCGAATATCTTGAAGGGATCTTCTAAATTTCTTGCTAATGCAGATATGGTCTATTTGGTTCTCTGTTGTATGGTCAGGTGAGACCCAAGTTGCTTTGTGTATTCTTCTGTGTGGGAAGATGCTGCCTCCAATGACAAGTCGGTTTAGAGCACAAAAGTCTACAAACCTCTCCCCGTTCTCACTCATCTCTGAGCCTAGTCCTTGTCTCCCCATCACCTCTTCGTATCCGGTGTTGTCCTCCCCTATTTTGGCATTAAAATCGCCCATGACGATGGTGATGTCTCGCTCCGCACATTTGTCCACGGCACTCTGGAGTCGGTCGTAGAACTCTTGTTTCTCTTCCTCGTCACTGTCATTGGTGGGCGCATAACACTGGATGACGTTCAGCTTGAGCGTTTTCTTGGTTCTAAAGGCTGCTGTGATAATTCTTGGCCCAAGAGGTTCCCAGCCCATCAGCGCTCTCTGTGCCACTGGTGACAGCATGAATGCTACTCCTTCTGTATGGGGGGCATTCTCCTCTTCATGACCTGAATACAGAATCATCTCCCCACTTAACAGCCTTTTCTGGCCAGACTGCATCCATCTGGCTTCACTGATACCTAGCAGGGAAAGGTTGTACTTTTGCATTTCCGCTGCTATCTGGGCGGCCTTGCCACTCTGGTACATGGTCTTGACATTCCATGTCATTGCGTGCCCCAGTATACAGCATTATCTGATAGAACATGCACAGGTCTCTGGCTCCCACATGGATGCCTGGTTAGCAAAAGACCCTCGGGCCAACATCATCTTTAGTTGACCTCCGCACATCTGGCCTGAAGACCTACATACAATAAATTCATCACTGCAAAAACGCAATTAAAAATAACACAGTGTGACTTGATGACTCCAAGATACCCCAACACATTGAAGCTGACCTGGCCAGTCATCAGAGTACAACCCCAGCTTCAGGCATTCCCTGTGTGGTTCAGTGTGTATGTTCAATCATCACTACCACTCAATGCTTTACCTAGTGACTCCACATTGCAGTCAAAATGAAGCTCAGCCTGCTGACGCTTGCTGGACTTGAGTTTACCGGCCAGGTTGACCACCTTAACGTAACCTGAAACAAAAGAAAACATCTCTTACAACGCACTGCTTGAACTGAATCCTAGCTATCAGCCAGGAAGTATGGCATTGCCAGCGCCGCCTTAAACTATGCTATGCAAAAACAAAGAAAACATGAAACTTACGTTCATAACAGATGAGCACTGTGTCTTTTTCCAGCTGTGTGACGTTGACAACTGGCAACATGTCCCCTGAAATTGCACAAAACATACTGAATAAACAAGTTATGCAATCCTTACCGATATTTTGGCAAATGAAACACCTGTTGCATTTGTTTCACCTGGTTCTTAACCACTTCACTGCTGTGAAAAATGAATTTTTTTTCTAAAATGTATTTTTTAAAAAAATACTTACCGATGGCATTACTATATGGAATACACTCAATTGCCTTGTGTCCCCTACACAACTGGGGAGGAGACACCGGGGATCCAAGTATAGGCGCCCGGGTGTCCTCCGCTACCAACCTATCCCGCCATGCGTGTGGAGAACTCACCTCAGTTTCACGCTTAGCCAAGGAGGCAAGCGGGGCAGGTGGGAGGGCCATCCGAGTAATGCCATCGGTAAGTATTTTTTAAAAAAATACATTTTAGAAAAAAAATTCATTTGTTTTTTCAAAATACATTACCGATGGCATTACTATATGGAAGAATATCAAAGAGGAGGAGGGTGCCGACACCCAACCCCTAACGTAGAGCCCTCCGCTAGCCCGCAAGGAGCACTCCCGACGATTTCAGCTAAGAAGTGGCTAAGGCGCTGTGGCGCGCGGAGGGAGTGCTGGGCCGCAGAGAGGTCGCCCATCAAGACCAGGGAGTCACGCTGGCCAGATAGGTCGCGGAGGTAGAAGCGGGAGCAAGTGGAACAGCACACCTGCCTACCGCCCGTCCCAAAGTCATAACCGAGCAGAAAGCGGTCAAGGCCGCTCAGGGGCTACTGCTCGTACTTCATGCGCCCGGAACTGTAACCTTCTATCCCGTAAAGGGAGAGGTTGGGTAGGCCAACGAGTCACCCACCGAAGCCAAGGCGAACTGTCTGGGTCGAGCTACTCGGCCTGCCTGACGAAGGGGTAGGAAGAGGCGGGCAGGCAAGATGGTGTGGCCGTTAGCAGTGCAGGAACTGCAGTGCCAGGACTAGGTCCTGACGACGCGCCCCGTGGGTCGGTCGTCCCCTGACCGGGGGTAAGGTCAGCCACTGGAGTGCAGCCGAGAGAGGCCGGCTCATGACCTGAAGGCCGGGTCGATGAGAAGTTGCGACGAGTGAAGGCTCGGACTGCCAACCTGCGGGGCGGACCGAGAGAGCATGCGGCTCGCACCCGCGGAAGCCGTGGCGAGCGCCAGGAGGAACACATTTCCCGGGCCAGGATGGAGAACCGTGCCAAGGCAGGGGTTCGAACAGTCTGTAAATAGCCCCGTCCGGGTCCAGACGAGGTCCCACCGAGGTAAGAGAGAACCGGAGAGAGGACATCTGAATTCAAGGTCCCAAGGACCCAAAAACTCGCCAGGGCCGGATCCTAAAGGCCCCGGCTGAGGGAAGCGAGTACAATTACGGAGCGGTAACTCTTGACGGAAAAAGGAGCTTAACCTTGGTCGTCGAAGAGCCCTAAGGGGAACTCCGCCCGTAGGGATAGTGAGATCGTGGGGACGGAACTGCCCAGAGGCGCGCCCTGACTGGTAGAATCTCCCCTAGCCGTCGCACGCAACACTGGTAACAGTCCGCGGGCTGCTGCCATAGCCGTCCCGCCCCCTCCGAGAATCCAAGGCAGGGGGGCCACCAGGAAGAGAACCGTGGAGCAGGAAGAAGATACTGCAGAATCTTCGGCACCACACCGAAAGGGGGTAGGCCACAGGGAACAGTCCATCCCAAGAAGAACAGCGCGTCTGCAGCCCGGGCGAGAGGCTGAGCCCGTGGTTCTCTCAGTGCCTAGCCGGAGGCCAAAGGCCCCATAACCCAACCGGCCCAGGGTAACGGGCAGGACTCTAGGCTGTAACCGTACGCCTGGGAGGGCCGGTAGAGTGTGGCGTAGCCCTAGCCACGCCTAAGTCCACAGAAGAAGGCGGGTCGAGATCGCTCAAAGTTGGGTTCGCCTGACTCCCCGAAAAGGTGAGAGGCAGGCGACAGGTATCGAAGTGTCGTCCTTACGAGGGTAACTGTCTCCAGCCTGGTCAAGGAAGTCCCCACAAGCATGCTGCCGCGGACTTGTTTGGAGGCGGTTGCGAAGATCCACCCTGAAAGAAGACGGGACTCATAGTACCGAAGACAAGCTGCGCGACGACTACAGCGTCCGGCCAGCGCGCTCAACTGAGCGCGGTCCCGGAAATCCTGACTGAAGTGCTGCGTTCTTGCCAAAGGAGCGTGGTCAGAGCCGTCCTCTCGGGTCTGTACCTGCTACTGGTGAAGAAGCTCGCTCTCGAAGCTAATTCTCGCCGAACCATTGCCACAGGGCAGGAACCACTCGGGAAGGTCCTAAATGGAGCGCTGACCTCCTGCGTAGGGCCAAGAGAACAAGGCCCCACCTTCTTGGAAGCAGCAGCGTAGGGCTAACCAGCTAAAGTGCTGCAACCTGTTCCCGCGTCCAAACTCGAGCCGAAAGCAGTCGGCGGAACCGGGCAGAGTCCACTAGTCGTGTGGGAGCTGCCAACTGTTTTCTGTAAGAATCCGAGTCGCCGACGTCGGCGGAACCGGACAGTGTCCAAAGGAGGACTGTGGTAGCTGCCGGAGCAGGAGAACGGGCCCGTGACCGAAGTCGCGGCGCTGACTGTTCTGTCGCCTGCAAGAACCACTAACTGTCAGCGTAACTGTAGATTAACATGTGTCGACAAGTCAACGGAAGCCAGCCAGCGCGCTAGCCGGGTCTGTGTTAGCTGCCGGAGTAAGAACGGACGCGCAACCGAAAAAGTCGCAGCGTCGACTGTTCAAACGCCTGGTAGAGCCCCAAAACGGGACTGTGGGGATTACCAGCATGTTAGACTTGTACTTGAGAGGAGAGTCTGTATCTGAAGCTTGGCTCTAGTAGCAGCGGCCGGAAGGGTGCACTAGATGGGTCTGAGTTAGCTGCCGGCGCAGGAGGACGGGCTCGCGGCCTAAGCTGCGGCGTTGACTGTAGTCTCACCAGGTGAAAAACCACTAGTCGGGTCTGAGGGTCTTACCGGAGTCGGACCTATATCCGTGCTGGACTTGCCAGCTGCAACATAGCGTATCAAGGAACCAAGCGCAAGCGCCCCCGCAGGTACACAAGAAAAGTGGAACCGCAAGAAGAAGATCACGGCGTATGCTGACCCACGGCGCCCTACCCCGTCCCATGAGCGCCGGACAGAAGCCGAGACCGAGATTACCTTGCCAGAACGCAAGGAAGAGGCAAGAAAGAACGTAACAAAAAGAGTAGCCAGGCGCCGTCCCAACAAGATGGCGACGAAAACCGAAACCCGTCCGGTCAAGGGCTGCGAACGGCGCAGGAAGCACAGACGCCCGTCACAACTGGCCGGCGAAGATGGAACAGAACCGCGAGGCAAAGGTAGCAACCAGGGCCTACGCAAGTCCACCACTCGCCAAGGCGAAGCCAGAGTGCACAAGCCGAAGAAGGCGTGTCGTACCAGGGCGAAGAACGCACTGGTGAAGTCCCGGAAGCCGGCTGGCTGAAGGAGGGACTAGCGACGCTAGGCCTGCCTCTGCGCGTAGATCCCCGCGGAAGCCTGTCTCTCCATAGAGTGAAGGAGGACCGAAGAAGAGGGGGAGGAACTTCGCCAACACCCAAGCGAGAAGTCGGCGAGCTGAGCGAAGAGCTGACGTCGTCCGAAGAGGAGACCGACGTGACCGCTAACAGCGGGGTAAAGAACCAGTCGTAGAGTCTCGAAGAAGAAGGCGACAGCCAAATCCGAAGGATGACGGCTGAGAATATCCGCTTCGAAGAAGCGAGGCCGTCCATCCCTCGAGGCGCAAGGAGGGGCGAGAGGCTCCCAGAGCGCCAAAACGCCGCGCGAGAGGAAGACGCAACCCGCCCGCGAAGCCCGCAGGCGGCTCGTCATACGGGCGGAGGGACCGCGAAAGCAGCAACTGAGATCCGAACGCAGGTGCCGGAGACCGCTCCCCGAGTGGAACCGGTCTAGGGACAAGAGTCCGGGTCCCGCCGGGCCCGCTTGGGGGGGGGGGGGGGGGGGGGGGGGGGGACCCACCGTAGTCGCCCACGACCGCTCAGCAAAGCAAGGCGGGGAGGGAACAGTCCAAAGTCACGCCAAGACCGCTCAGCGAAAGCGAAGCGGGGAGGGGACAGTCTATAGTCACGCCTAGTCCGCTCAGCGAAAGGCGAAGCGGGGAGGGTATAGTCTATAGTTACGCCAAGCCCGCTCAGCGAAAGCGAAGCGGGGAGGGGACTGTCAAAGTCACGCCAAGCCCGCTCAGCGAAGAGCGAAGCGGGGAGGGGACAGGCTGTAGTCACACCAAGTCCGCTCAGCAAAAAGCGAAGCGGGGAGGGGACAGTCTATAATCACGCCAAGCCAGCTCAGCAAAATCGAAGCAGGGAGGGGACAGTCTTAAAGTCACGCCAAGCCCACTCAGCGAAGAGGGGAGGGGACAGTCTATAATCACGCCAAGCCAGCTCAGCAAAATCGAAGCAGGGAGGGGACAGTCCGTAGTCACGCCAAGCCCGCTCAGCAAAAAGCGAAGCGGGGAGGGGACAGTCTATAATCACGCCAAGCCTGCTCAGCCGAAGCGAAGCAGGGAGGGGACAGTCTTAAAGTCACGCCACGCCCGCTCAGCGAAGAGCGAAGCGGGGAGGGGACATTCTGTAGTCACTCCAAGCCCGCTCAGCAAAAAGCGAAGCGGGGAGGGGACAGTCTAAAATCACGCCAAGCCTGCTCAGCAAAAGCGAAGCAGGGAGGGGACAGTCTAAATCACGCCAGCCGCTCAGCAAAGCGAAGCGGGAGGGGACAGTCTGTAGTCACGCCAAGCCCGCTCAGCGAAAAGCGAAGCGGGGAGGGGACAGTCTGAAGTCACGCCAAGCCCGCTCAGCAGAAAGCGAAGTGGGGAGGGGACAGATGGGGCGAACGAATCCGCACCTGTGAATAAATGTCTGAGTCACACCGAGCCCGCCTGGAAAGTTCGGGGCAGGGGGGGGACAGAAGGTGTCACGCCAAGCCCGCTCAGGAAAAGCGAAGCGGGGAGGGGACAAAAGGTGCGCACGAATCCGCACCTGTGAG
This sequence comes from Semisulcospira habei, assembly GCA_036245525.1. Classification (NCBI taxonomy): domain Eukaryota; kingdom Metazoa; phylum Mollusca; class Gastropoda; family Semisulcospiridae; genus Semisulcospira; species Semisulcospira habei. Next base: position 33,755,513 of record BTPG01000004.1, read on the forward strand.
TAAAAGTCTGAGTCACACCGGGCCCCCCTGGAAAGTTCGGGGCGGGGGGGGGGGGGGGGGGGGGGGGGACAGAAAAGTGTCATGCCAAGCCCGCTCAGGAAAAGCGAAGCGGGGAGAGGACAAATGGTGCGCACGAATCCGCACCTGTGAGTAAATATCTGAGTCACACCGGGTCCGCCTGGAAAATACGGGCGGGGGGGTGGGGGGGGGGGGGGGGAGAGAAAGTTATCACGTCAAGCCCACTCAGGAAAGCGGAGCGGGAAGGGGACAATATTGTGGCCCGCGACCCCCGCTCCGAAGCATCGGAGTGTGGGGTGCGCGTGACCATGGTCACACCGGGCCCGCCTGGGGGGGTGCCGTAAACGTAGGAAACCGGGTCCGCTCGGACGAACCAGAGCGGGCGGGTAACCTCTTTAGTACAAAATAATGGAGCTTCCGTCATTTAATGTGGGGAGCACGACCCTGATACTACTCGCCTGCCCTCCTCAGAAGACTCGGAGAGGGGAGGGAGTTTCTGCGCGGCTAAGGTAAAAGAAGGGGACTTACCTGCGGGCTGGAAGGCCCAGAAGCCGTAGTGATGTGGGGCCCGAGAAGCCGACGTAGCGACGCCATCCTGCGGAGAACGTTGAGACCAGGAAGAAAGGACACGTCTGTAGGATCCCACACCTGAGACCGCCGGTCCTCACTCCCGTCAGCACACCCGTCACACATCCCGTCGGAAGAGCAGTAGAGCACGGCCGGCAGACAACGAGGGCGTCCGAGGGCCACAGAAAATGAGAAATCCTCACAAAAGGGGGCAACACTTCAACAGAAGCCGCCATAGCGTTCGTTGTACACTGTTCACAGGAAGGAACACACTCAAGCGCCGAACTCACACCGTGAGGCAAAAGCCACGTGAGTAAAGTCACAAGCTGAAACCCCAAGGCTGCAGCCAAGGACGAAGTTCACTGAAAGTCAAACCGGTCGGGACCGGTCGGCGCTAAGTCCACACACAGTAAAAACGTTGAAGTGTAGAACACCCAACGAAGTACACCGAGTCCAAGGAGAAGTCAAAAACAAGGCAAAAGCCAAGTAGTAGTAAACCACAGAAGAACCGGTCAAAAACCGTAGCAAGGCAAAAGCCCGACCGTCCACGGTCGAGCTAAGAGTGAAACTGAGGTGAGTTCTCCACATGCATGGCGGGATAGGTTGGTAGGGGAGGACACCCGGGCGCCTATACTTGGATCCCCGATGTCTCCTCCCCAGTTGTGTAGGGGACACAACTTTGGGCTGAAATCTACAGGCAATTGAGTGTATTCCATATAGTAATGCCATTGGTAATGTATTTTAAAAAAACAAAGCCACCACCACCCAACTGCATGAGGCATAGATCCTCGTGAGCCCCCGCATGTGCGGGGGCTCATGAGGATCTACGCCTCTTGGCGTCCCTATTTTGCATCCATGCTCCCTGGGTGGACCGAGTTCTTTGGTGTTGAATTAACTCCTTACACCCTGAGGACAAAATTATCAAATTTGTGTAGATATCCTCCGAGGTCTATATCACAGTGCTGGAGACAGATCGACCATGGTATTTCAAGGTTGGCTTCAGAATAGCTTGGCGCCTACAGGCGCCAAACTATTCTGACACCAACCTTGAAATGTCATGGTCGATCCACACCCTATCGTAGTCTTTCAGGGCTTTATGGGTCAACAAAGGCTTCAGACACACTATCTGCCACCCTTGGCGGTGAGAGGGGGTTAATGAACCCAATTTAACCCCAAGGCTGCATTTCCCCAATTTTTTGGGTGCCACCTAATCTCCAACGAAGACCTACTGCCCCGCTGCAAACAAGAAGACATAGCCACAACAATCATGAAAAGACGTTGGCGATGGATTGGACATGTGCTTCGGAGAGAAGGCGGCTCCATCATTAAAACAGCCCTACACTGGACACCAGATGGTAAGAGGAAGAGAGGACGGCCAAAGATCACCTGGCGACGAATGGTGGAACAAGAACTGAAAAACCACCACCACACCAGGGGAACGGTAGGCACTCGGGCCCGTGACCGAGTGAAGTGGAGAGATTTCGTTGCAGCCCTATGCGCCTTCGGCGTTACGGGCAGTAAGTAAGCAAGTAACTTCTGATGGCACCAAGCTAATCTGGCACTACCCTTGAATGACCACAGTCGATCCATCTCCTGTTGCAGTGTGCTGGGGACGGACGGGCTAACCAAGAACAATGCACTAACCTCCTGAGAAGTTGTCCTCTGTGAACCAGCTGGAAGCTGAGTTGAGGTTGATGATGTCGAACTTCACATGGAACCTGTCGGGCCTAAAGAAACACGAAAGAATAATGAAGGTCAGTCGCAGCTTGCGCTATGCTTCCGTTGCTTTTGTTTTCCCTGGTTCTTAACCCCTTCATCGCTGTGAAAAAAGCCACCACCACCCAACTGCAAGAGGCTTAGATCCTCATGAGCCCCCGCATGCGTGGGGGCTCACGAGGATCTACGCCTCTTGGCGTCCTTATTTTGCATCCGTGCTCCCTGGGTGGATCGAGTTTTTTGGTGTTGAATTAACTTGTGTTGCTTTGTTTTCCAGGATAAATATGAAAGGTTTTTATCCTTGCCTTGCACAGTGTAGTTATTATAGACGGCAAGCTCAAGTATGAAAAAAGTAAATTTGAAGCTAGAAGTCAGCAGGAAGAGATCACAAATGCGCAGTCATGACTATTGTGAAGGTGAGAAAAAAAGAGAGGGAGAGACAGAGACAAGAACGGCAAAGCCCTAAAGGCTCACATGCATGACCGATCCACATAATTAATCCCACCTGCGACCTTCACCTTTCTGACAGGTCACTGAAAGAAGCAAATTTTCAAGTGTTCTAACTTAAGTAAAGGGTTTTTGAAAACCTTCCATGACCCTTGACCTAGCATGCAGTGATTCAAATTAGCATGCATAAAAAGGTCTTATAATCAGGTTCCTTTCTGCAAAAATTTAGTTGAAAAATTTTGCAAAAATGCTGATAAAACTAAATTTAAACAAAAATACACATTTTTCACATCATTTGCCAAACTCGTGACCCTTGACCTTTCTGCTGGGTCATCCAAGTTAGCATGTACTGAAGGTCTTACCATCGGGTATCTCTGTACCAGGTTTGGGATGGAATTGGTAAACAGTAATCGAGAAGAAAACAAATGGTCAACAAAAGAATTGGTCATTTTGTGACTTATTTCCTGATCTCTTTTGACCCTTGACTTTTCCAAGGGGTCATCCAAATTAGTATGCATAGAAAGGTCTTACCATCTGGTATCTCTGTACCAAGTTGGGGTTTGGAGTTGTGCAAAGTATTTGAGAAAAAAACACCTTAAATATGGCTATTTTGGATCTATTTCCTGATCTAGTGTGACCCTTAACCTTTCGGCAAGGTCAACCAAATTAGTATGCATAGAAAGGTCTTACCATCAGGTATCTTTGTACCAAGTTTGGGTTTGGAGTTGCAAACAGTATTTGAAAAAAACACATTCTGTCAAAATATGGCTATTCTGGACCTATTTCCTGATCCTCTATGACCTTGACCATTGAGGTCACACAATTTGGTATGTTTAGGAAGGTCTTGCCACAAAGTATCCTTGGGCCAAGTTTGAAGACTGTGGCTTGAATAGTCTCCGCGAAAATGCCAAAGTTAATGTTTACCACGGATGACGGATGACGGACACCGGACGGACGGCCACTGGCCCAAAACATAGACTCACTTTTGTTTTGCACGAAAGCCAAAAATGGAGGGTGGGGAGGTAAGAGAGGATCCAGAGAGAGAAAGCAGGCGAAAAAAAGTTTGTACCCTTTCCTGACCCCAAGACAGACCAAGGGGTACTCCAGCTCCGGACTGATGAACATCTCAAACACACCAAACAATGGTGGCAGAGGGTCCATCTCAAATGTCTGCACGCAGATAAATTATACAAACACATATTAACTCTTAAACACCCAGAACTAAATGACTTCCATTCTATAGAATGGAAGTCATTTATTTCTGGGAGTTTAATTGTTAATAAACTGCTAAATGCAAAGTTTTCACAAAATGCTGACAATGGGTAAAGGTCCCGCCATACATGCCGATTTTGAGGCTGATTCTCAAGCAGTTTCGAATCGAAGTGGGCCCGGGCCGGACTACAAAAACGTGTACACTGCCACACATTCCCCGACTTTTTTTTAACCGACCGGTTTGAACTGAAGATCAAGGTCGTACCTGTTCTGCAAAATGACTGCTAGTTTTGACAGTGATGATGATGTGCTTGCATTATCAGCAGTTATGCATCATATTCAGGAAGAGGCGGGCAAAACATCGGCAACGAAGGTGGTACTGATCTTCCGCCATTTTCACACTGAAACGACGTGTTTTGCGAGACGCGCTCTGATTGGTTGAAGCTACAATCGGGGCCGATTCATGTTAGAAAAATAGAGCAGGTTCTAAACACATGATTCCCAGCCAATTGGGATCGGATCGGATATATGACGTCATCTGATCGCAATCAGATCGGAATCGGCTACAAAATCGGGGCACAATCGGCATGTGTGGCGGGGCCTTAACGGCTGCATGGATAACTTACAAACGGCTACAGCGCTGCTTGACTAACATCCGAGTCCCAGTATAATTCATATTCATCGTTTTATTTTTGTAGTTGCTAGTTTTAGAGTGGTATCTTATATAATCATGTTGATGACCAGTGCCTGGAGCTCATTCTGGGGATACTGCGCTTTACATGAAAGATATATTATTATTAGCTAAATCACTTCCGTTCCATGGAATGGAGGTCATTTAATTCTGGGAGTCAAAGGGGTACCAGTGAGATTTTGTTTACGACGAACGACTCTAAACAACGAACGAAATCACAGTTGATAATAAGTTTAGACCATAAACATCTCCATACAGAGGCACACATCCTCACAAGTCCTCAGGGCTAATGAGGATGAGATGTTTGGAGGATTGTCTATGCTTTTAGTACACTCTGGTTATCCGCTGTGATTTCACTCATATTCGTTGTTGGGAGTCATTTGTTGTAAACGAAACCTCACGAATAAATGTTAAATGCCTGCTTGAAATTGGTAACTAAAATATACTTCACCTACCTTGAGAAGCATAAACTTGTTGAGAGGCTCATACCACTGCATGAGCACGATGCCTGAAGGTACAGCCCCACACAGGTAGCGATAACCATTGTACGGATTCCTCCCCACACAACACCGCATGCAGCCCCTTGAGTCTGGAACTTTGCTGGTCGGCTGCAAACGTCTGGAACACATCAAACATGTGATACAAAGTGCTGAAAGCTATCTGTTCTGCTGCTCTGGGAGGTTTGGTCCATGCTGCCACTCTGCAACTTTTGTCGGGATGATTCCTGAGAGTCCAACAGCTGCTAGTATAATCGGTTTGATAATTTTTCATGTGTGTGTGTGTGTTGAGGGGTGTACGTTGGTTTTACTTATATTAATTATACAGACTGTGTTCTTTTTGTTTACAATTTGTATTATTTACTTGTGACTGTATAACTAATGTACATGTACGTTTTGTATGAAAGTAGCCCCCCCCCCCCCCCCCCCCACCTCCCCAGTCTGCCATAAAACAATGAGTCCTTGATCAATATAAGATTATAAGTATCTGTTGTCAGTCATCATAAACGTTACAGTCTACATTACACAGTTTGAAGCTGAACATACATGCGGTCAGAACAAGGTTAGCACAAAACATAGGTGCAGATGCAGGGGTTTATGAGGACATAAGTCTTGCGCACTTGTTCACAAACTCATGAGAATCTGCATGATTCCTAAGGACCCAAGACTTACATGCTTGTTTGGGGGTGCGGGAGAACCTGCCTCTTGATTATCTGCACTTCTTTCATTGTGGGAACACGCGGGGGTTTCTGTAACCTTACCTTGGGACAAATCTTTCTGGAATCTTGTTGAGCTGTAGAGACAACCGGCTTGTTTGTCGACTGTGCAACATCATCAAATCGTGTCTATACAGTGTTGTTGTCTTGCCTGCAAGAAAAACAGTCAACGAATGTACGTCATGGACTCCAGCACAATTTGTGTTTAGCAAACCCATTGTAGCCTAATGCACTACAGCAGGATACGAATCAATAATGCAGTTGCAGGTCATGGATTGACCATGATAATTCAAGGCTAGTGCCAGATTAGCTTGGCACCTGAAGGCGCCAAGCTAATCTGGCACTACCCTTGAATAATCATGATCCATCTGCTGCAACTGCTACATAGTCGCTAGGTGACGGCTCCACAATTTGGGAAATGCGGCCTATGCGTTAAATGGGTTAAGAGAGATCACCTGACAATTTTGCCCGTGAAGACTTTACTTGAGACGGCACCTGTCGTTTAACCCATTTAGCCCCGAGTCCCTACAGCAGGAGATGGACGGACCATGATAATTCAAGGGTAGTGCCAGATTACCTTGGTGCCTGAAGGCGCCAAAGCTAATCTGGCACTACCCTTGAATTATCATGGTCAATCCATCTCCTGCAACTGGTACATAATCGTTATGCAACACCTCCAAAATTTGAGAAATGGGATCTTGGGGCTAAAAGGGCGATTACTCAAAACAGGTTCTACTGTATGAACACATCGAGCCCTAGGGCTACAAAATGGGAGCTGTTTTCTCAAGAATATGTATGTTCACGAGACAGATCAACCACCATACTTCAATGGTGGTGTCAGCGACCACTGTACACCAAGGGTGCTGCCAGCGACCATGACAGTTCAAGGGTAGCACTATCAATAATGACAGCTCAATGGTGGAGCCAGAATAGCTTGACGCCTCAGTACGATATTCTAGCTTCACCACTGAACTATCAGGTTGATCCCTCTTATCATGTATTGTATCAGGCCTGATCGAGTCAGCAGAAGTCTCCAAAAGAAGTTTGAACAGGTACATAGTACAGTATAATAAAACAAGAAAGACAAAGCCCTTACGGCTCATGTTTATGACCGATCTACATGTGTGACCTTTGTGACAATAAGTAAAGGGATAGCTTCTGCAGCAGCAAAATCCATGTTTTCTCAAAATTTAATCAGTTTTTCACACGCCTGTCAAACCCCCGTGACCCTTTGCGATGAGTCGACAAAATTAGTATACATAGGACAGGTCTTATCATCAGCTACCTTTGTGGCAAATCTGATTTAAAAGTTTGCAAAAATGTTGATAATAACTACAATTCTATCAAAATTGGCATTTTATACACATTTGCCGACCTCTTGTGACCCTTGACTTTTTCCAAATTAGTATGCATAGATAGGTCTTAACATCAGATCTCTGTACCAGGTTTGGTTTTGAAGTTGTGAATAGTAATTGAGAAAAAAACATTCCTTGTACAAATATGGCTATTTTGGACATATTTCCTGAGCTCTTGTGACCCTTGACCTTACTGAGGGGGTGAAGTTGTGAATAGTATTTGAGAAAAAATAAATTATGCCAAAATGCAGCTATTTTTTATATTATTTCCTGATCCCCTGTCACCCTAACCTTTGTGAGAGGTCACTGAACTTGGTATGTCTAGAAAGGTCTTGCCACAAAGTATCCTTGTGCCAAGTTTGAATTTGTGAATAGTATTTGAGAAAAAAATCTTTTGTCAAAATATGTCTATTTTGGACATATTTCTTGAATTCTTGTGACCCTTGAACTTTCCGAGGTATCAACCAAATTATTATGTATAAAAAGGTCTTACCATCAGGTATCTTTGTGCCAAGTTTGGGTTTGAAGTTGTGAATAGTATTTTAGAAAAAATAAATTATGTCAAAATATAGCTATTTTTGATATTATTTCCTGATCCCCTGTGACCTTGACCTTTGTGAAAGGTCACTGTACTTGGTATGTTTTGAAAGGTCTTGCCACAAAGTATCCCTGGGCCAAGTTTGAAGACTGTAGCTTGAATAGTCTCCAAGAAAATGCCAATGTTAAAGTTTACAACGGATGACTGCGGTCGGACGCCGGACAGACCACTGGCCCAGAACATAGACTCACATTTGCTTCGCACGTGAGCCAAAAACTTTATTTATCCCTTAAAGGGCAATTACAAATAAAATACCACTCACCTGATAAAGACATCAGGACATCCTTGATCACATATAACCACAAACACCTCCTTGCATGAACCTGAAACAAATGAACACATATTGTCCAAAAAAGAGAAGATTTTTGTAGAATTGATGTCTATGCAAAAATATGCCTCATGCCATCCCAACATTTGTCTGCCAGACTGACTCTTTTGTTGTCAGAGTGCTTTTTGTCATGATGATTCCTGCAGGAACCATCTTGAAAAACAGTGCTACCGACAGCCAAAGCACATGCCAAGTTTTCCTCATATCAATATTTTTTTTACATGAAAAATGTATTTTTCTTTAAAATAAATTTTTTCGAAAAATACTTACCGATGGTATTACTCAAACTTCCCTCCCACCTTCCCCGCTTGCCGCATGTCAGCTCAAATAGAACTGGAAATAACGGCCTCTCGCGAGATTTGGAAGGGAGGTTACTCCAAGGATAGGGAGACACTCGGGGGATTAGGTAACTGCTTGCTAGAGGTACGTCCCTGGTTGTGTGGCAACACACAACAATTTTTGGAGACTGAAATTGTCAGTTAAGTATATCTTCCTCTCAGTAATACCATCGGTAAGTATTTTTCGAAAAAATTTATTTTAAAGAAAAATACATTTATTTCTTCAAAATCGTTACCGATGGTATTACTGAGAGGAAGAATTAAAAAGAGGGGGAGGGTGCCGCTCTAGGGTCAATACCCCCAGGTAACTGCTTAGCTAGACCCCTGGCCGGGGCACACTCCCGACAATTTCAGTCAAGTGTTACCTACGGCGCCGCCAGCGCCGGGAGGGAGTGTTGAGCCACGGCAACGTCAACCACCAGAGCCAGGTTGTGCCGCTGGCTGGAGAGGTCACGCAAGTAAAAACGGGCGAAAGTAGATTCGGCCCGCCAGCCCACAGCCGCCACAATGTCCTGCATGGCGCAGTTACGGTCGAAATCGACACTCGCGGAGAAAGCCCGGATCTCGTGTGCCCAAATCCGCAGCCTCGTCGCTCCCGCAGGCGAGAGGTAATTGTAAGCAGAACGGATAACTCCACGCAGCCAAGCGGAGATCGTTTGGGCGGATATATCGTGCCGGTTCGGAACCAAAGGCAAGAAAAGGCGGGAATACCCCGCCGTAAGGGCTTTGACCGGCGGAGATAGATTTTTTAACGCCCGAACCGGATCCTGCTGTCTGTTGAACCGAGCCGTAAGCCCGGAGCTGTAGGCAAGACGGAAGTATGGAGAGAGCGTGGAGCTCACTCACGCGAGAAGATGTGGCTATGGCCCGCAGGAAGCAGGTCCTCCTCGTCAAGTCTGAGAACCGGGCCAAGTGCAGCGGTTCAAAAAACGAGCAGAGTTGAGCCATGTTATCACCCACGCAAGGTCCCAACGTGGGAGTGGTGATCGGGTCACTGGTCGCCGGAGATCAAAATGAGCCATGAGGTCAGCGAGGTCCTTGCAAGATCCCAGATCGGGTGGACCCAAATGGCGGTAAGTGGCAGCCACCATAGAAAGATAACCTCGAATGGTGATGGGTGGCAAGCCCTGATCCTCGAAGAGCCACAAGAAGAACTCCGCGAATTGGGGCATAGTCAGAGTTGTGGGGGAGAGGTGTCGCGGCCCACACGATAGAAAACACACGCCATTTACCCGCATAAACTTTCCTGGTGGAAGGCCGTCGAGCTGAAGCGATAGCCGCCACTGCTGCATCCGAGAAACCTCGAGCGGTGAAGGTGCGCCGCACAATCGCCAAGCGTGTAAGAGGAGGCTCTCCTGGCAAGGTTGAAAAAGATCCTGCCAGGGTTGTTTCAGCAACATGGTAAGCGTTGGAAGCCATAGCGGGGATCCATGGCGAGACTCAGGAGATCTGTGGTCCAGGTCTTGTTCCAAGAGAACGTTGCCACCAGAAACAGGACTGCAAGGCAGCCTCTGAGCTTGAGAAGAATCCTGGGTACCAGGACAGACGGAGGGTACGCATAGGCCAAGAGACCCTCCCAGGTGATAGAGAGAGCATCCACCGCCCATGCAAGAGAATCTGGAACAGGGGAGACGAAGAGGGGAAGTTGTGCGTTCCACCTCGTCGCAAACAGGTCGATCATGGGTGTCTCCCAGTGCCGGCAAATCATCCGAAAAAAAAGGTAGGGGCGAAGAGCCCACTCGGTATGGAGACACTGGCCATGAAGAGATAAGGAACCTGCCAGCACATTCGGCCGTCCCGGAATGTGATGTGCCTGTACATAGCGAAATGCCCCGATCCCGACACCACACCAGAATATGGAACAGAAGAATGCAAAGGGAGGGAGAACGGGTCCCGCCCTGCGTCTAAAGATAGGAGACAACCATCGTGTTGTCGGAGAGAACCAAGACTGCCTGGTTGGTCACGCGTGGTTCCCAAGAGATCAGGGCAAGCCACACTGCTTTGAGCTCCAACCAATTGATGTGTCTGCCCACCAAATCCGGTGACCAAACATCCACTGTCGTGTTGAAGTCATGGAGCAGGTGAGTGCCCCAACCGGAAAGACTGGCATCCGTGCAGATCGACAGGGAAGGAAGCGGGGATGCGAGGGGAACCCCCGACGCCAACCACGCGGAATCCGTCCACCGAAGGAGATGCGGCCGAACTAAGTGCGACACCGGAACGCAAACCTCCAAATCTCCCGAAGACAGACGCCAAAGAAGGAGGAGATGAAGTTGAATTGGACGCGAGTAGAGCCGGCCAAGGGGAAGCAAGTCCGCCGCAGCACTGATGAGACCCAAAACTGTAACCACCATCTCGCCGGAGCCGCGGAAGCAAGCTACATCCAACGGGCCAAAAGAACCAACTTGTCTAACCGAGCTTGGGGTAAACGTACCAAGTTCAAGTCGGTCTGAAACTCCATTTCAAGGCGGAGAAAATGGCGAGATGGCGATAGGTCCGACTTGCCGAAGTGGGCTAGAAAACCGAGGCGATGGAGAAGGGAAAGCAGGGCGTCCCTGTCGGTGGTCAAGCAGGTCGCAACCTGATTCCGGAAAGAAGATCATCGAGGCAGTGGGAGGACGGACTGAGAGACGACCTCCGTGCGTGGGAAATCACCGCATCCATAATCCTGGTAAAAACCCAGGGATTGAGAGTGAGGCCGAAGGGCATCGCCCGGAATGATACACCACTCCGTGGAAGACGAAGCAAAGGTATCGGTGGGCCGAAGGGTGTATAGGAACATGAAGGTATGTATCGGCAAGATCCAGACCGACAGCCAAATCCATCGGTTGGACGGTGGCCCGCAGGGCGCGGGTCATTTCCATACGATAGGACGGAGCAGGCAAATTTTTTTTTTTTTTTTTTTTTTTTGAGAGCGGAAAGGTCTATCACTCCGTCCGACTTGAGGACGATGAAGAGACGACTGTAAAAAACCAGAAAATCTTGTCGCCGGACGAATTCCGTGGCAGATGTGAGAAGCAAGGAAGCCACTTCGTCCTGTAAAGCCGCCACCTTGACGGGATCGTTCGGAACCCGAATCCAAAGCGGGGAGCGGCGAAGAGGTGGAGGGTGAAGAAGCGAGAGGTGAAGATGCTCCGAAATGGTAGAAAGGAGCCATGGGTCGTCGGGAACAGTGAGACGAAAGATGGTGAGCCATGGGCCAGATGTCTGTATGCGTATCCTTCATGGCTTGCCAAGTGGAGCCAAACAGCAAAGTACCGCCAATGGGCGCCTGGCGGAGCTGAGCCTTGACTGTCGAAGAAAACCCAGAACAACCAGCAAGAACTGCATCCCGTCTAATTAAATCACAGTTGATGGCGGCAGCCATCGCATTTGCAGAAGCATGGTACGAAGCCCGATTAGCCACCACCGAAAGAGAATGTATCTCTCGCAGCGGCGCAGTAGAGTGTGGATCCCAATGGTCTTCAAGAGCGCGTACCATCGCCTTGGTAGCGAGATCGCGGAAGCTGGAGCAGACCAGCGTGTTGCGGATTATGACAGCAGTTTTATCAAAACCGCGAGGGACCCGGGCAAAAGCGAAGCGGCGTTCACCCACCTGTAAATCCGCCGCATCATCGAGCTAAGGCAAAGGGCACGCAAAAGCCTGAGAGTGACCTGCGTACCAACGGTGGGGAAGCGAATGTCTACGCCTTCAGGCCACCGAGTATCGGAAAAGAAGAGAGGCTCTTTGAAAGTGCCAATAGGCAATTGCGCCGGGAACGCCTCCGCCAGATCTCGAAAGCCAGATGGTGGCGGAAGAGATCGGAAATGCTTAGGTTGAAGGGAAACATCCACCGAAGCCGACGCCTTTTGCTTCAGAGGAGGTGTAGGGAGGCAATTCGGCCCGTCAGCCCATAAATCTGCCGCATCTTCGGCGTCTGGGGGAAGAGAGCGAAGAATGAGGTCGGGGGCCTCGTCCAAGGACCGTAGAGTCTCGACACCCGGAGTGAAAAAGTCCGAGGACGGAGAACAGCTGTGCTGAGAGTCCGCGGGTAAAGGACTCTAGACGGAGAAAGGTGTGGCAAAACCCCAAGGTCGAAAGCAGAATCCACCGGGTGAAGGCGAAGAACATCCTCTTGAACCGGCGTTGCCAAGCGCCAGGGGAAACAGGACCCTTGGAAAGAGTAACGATCGCGCGGTGGCTGGAGAGAAGATCGCCGAGGGACGGATGAGGAGTCCAGGTGCCCAGTTCGCCGAGAACTCCTACAGTCCCATGAAGACGAATAAGAAGAACGACGCCGTAAGGAAGAGGGCAGATGCTGACAGCTCTCAGGCAAAAGCGGGCGACGAGCAGAGGACGGGAACGGGACCAGGACTGTCCCCCCTCTGGAGCACGATGAAGGTGGCGTCGACAGCACTGCGAAGGACGTTCGAAGCGAAGGGGATCCACCCGTCATCGAGAGGCGTGTCACGAGTGACGGGGGGCAGGAGAAACCCAGGGATCACGGTGTCAGGGGACGGACGATGGTGTAGGATCCCGAAGGGAAACGTCTGCAATAGGAGAATAAAACCGACGGGAGGGGTGAGAAATACGCCGAGAGGACGTACCAAGTGTGGCACGAGTGCGCGGTGACTGGCTTTTAGCCAGGGCGCGAGGAGACAGTGGTTGAGACGAAGCGCCGAGCAACGAGTCGTGATGTGACGACAATTGTTGAAGTTGCGACGGAAAAGTGCAATTGGGTAGAGTCACGTCTGGCTGGAAAGGGCACGCGCCAGGGACTGCCGATGGTCCTGTCTCCTCTCCCCAAAACGATGGGCTTGACTCCGTTGGAGACCCGTCTTAGAAGGCCGAGTCTGCGGAGCTGGCTGAGTTGCGCGGTGACTGGCTTTTAACCAGGGCGCGAGGAGACAGTGATTGAGCCGAAGCGCCGAGCAACAAGTCGTGATGTGACGACAATTGTTTATTTTTTTATTTTTTTTATTTTTTTTTTTTGCGATGGAAAAGTGCAATTGAGTAAAGTCACGTCTGGCTGGAGAGGGCACGCGCCAGGGACTGCCGATGGTCGCTGTCTCCTCCCCCAAATGATGGGGTTGCCTCCGTTGGAGACCCGTCTTAGAAGGCCGGGTCTGCGGGGCTGGTTGCGAAATACGCTCATATGAGCGGAGGCGTACATTCTCACCTGGTGTAAAACCACCCGCAGCGGGAGGGAAGGTTTCCAACACCCGCGCCTGAGTGGCAAAGAGCTGCAGAGAAGAAACACCGATAGCGGCAGAGCTGGTGGTGATAGGGCAAAGAGGAGCTTCGTCGGACTGTACAGGGTGCTGACGACGGTAGAATTTCCACATTTCGGACCAGCGATCTTCTTCCCACGAAGCACAAAAATCACAAGTGTGGTCCGATGCACATCCCGAGCCAGGCAGGCAGCACGGATGTAAGTTACTAGGCCACTGGAAATATTTACAGTTGGGGCACGTTTTTTAAGAAGAAAACTGCAACAGTGAACAGAGCGGAAATGAAACGCGCGTAGCCCAGAGGCTACGTAACCGAGCAGACGACCGTTAAAACCGACAATCGAAGACGAATTCGAAACGAACGGCAAAATGCCGCAAATCCACGGAAATTGCCCAATTCGCCACAATCATCGAGGGAGGCAATGTCCGAGGCCTTACCTGGCCTTGTTAAGACAAACAAGGCCGAAGAACGGACAAAAAAGACGATGATAACAGGAGACTGAGAAAGAAGGATCTAAACAAAATGGCAGTCAAGTATGAACTGGAAATAACGGCCTCTCGCGAGATTTGGAAGGGAGGTTACTCCAAGGATAGGGAGACACTCAGGGGATTAGGTAACTGCTTGCTAGAGGTACGTCCCTGGTTGTGTGGCAACACACAACAATTTTTGGAGACTGAAATTGTCAGTTAAGTATATCTTCCTCTCAGTAATACCATCGGTAACGATTTTGAAGAAATAAAAATTGATGTCTTTGAGGTAGGAAAGAACAGCAAAGAATGAATGAAACAATTCTGTTGTACCCTTTCTATATTTCTAAGTGTGGTTTTTTTGTTGGTCATTGCCTTGCATTTCACATGCATGTCACTGTCAGGCACCAATTTAATCCGGATTTTTGTCACTGTTGTCAATTGTCTGTGACTGTTTACTTATTGTTATGTGTTGAGTCATAGTCGTAGTATGATAAACACACCAGACGCACGCACGTAAGGTTCTTGTAAAGAAACTTCACTCAGCTGCAACTCGTCACACGTGGCTTAAGGATGTAGGGAAGTACCCAACGGAGAAAGAAACACGCTTAGAAAAGACGGGTACAACACAATTTATTAATATTTCGGGTAAATACCCTTTGTCAAAATAGACAAACAAACAAACAGAGAGATTACAGGCATCAGAACTGTTCGCCCAAAAAAAATCTGAAAACGGCGATTTTGAAGAATTGTAGAGTTATTTAAAGCCATTTCCTGGCACATAAGAAGTCAAAAGTGTTATTAAACAGGGGCCAGGAAAATCTGAAAATCGCCAAAAATCGGACAGTTCTGATGCCTGGATTAGCCGCCACTTATCTTCATTGGCAGAAGGAATGTGGCAACTGAAGGTGACGTAAAATAAAAGAAAAGGAAGAACAAAAGTGCGGAAAAAGTAAAAATGACGTCAACGAAAAATCGTGAGAGAGACTCAGAAAGAACCTGAACACGAGAGACAAGAGTATGTGCAAGCATGTGCAGGAGCGAGCAAAAGAAAAGGCGTGTAGATGAGGCCAGAGAGAGAGAGAGAGAGAGAAAGAGAGAGAGAACGAACGGGGCTTACCCTTGGGCACGAAGTAGGCTGAGTGTCTAATACACAAAGCCTGCTAAACACCAACCCGAAGGCAAACTTTATATCACCTTCAAGTTGAGGACTACCTCGGGGAAAAACGGGAGGACCCCGGGAAAAAAAAACCCAGCATTTAGCACGGTACACAAGGAATAAGTCATGAAAACAAAGCAAAAAATCAAATTCAGTAAGAGAATAATTAGGTATAAGTGGAGAGTAGGTAATTGTGAAACCGTTTTCAAGGGCAACTAAAAAAATAATAAAAAAATAATAAGGGGGGGGGGGGGGGAGAGAGAGAGAGAGAGAGAGAGAGACGGGGGTGGGGGGGGGGGGGAGGGAGTTAAAGGGTAATCCCCGTTCGTTCTCTCTCTCTTTCTCTCTCTCTCTCTCTCTTTCTCTGGCCTCATCTACACGCCTTTTCTTTTGCTCGCTCCTGCACGTGCTTGCACATACTCTTGTCTCTCGTGTTCAGGTTCTTTCTGAGTCTCTCTCACGATTTTTCGTTGACGTCATTTTTACTTTTTCCGCACTTTTGTTCTTCCTTTTCTTTTATTTTACGTCACCTCCTTCAGTTGCCACATTCCTTCTGCCAATGAAGATAAGTAGCAGCTAATCTCTCTGTTTGTTTGTCTATTTTGACAAAGGGTATTTACCCGAAATATTAATAAATTGTGTTGTACCCGTCTTTTCTAAGCATGTTTCTTTCTCCGTTGGGTACTTCTTTGCATATTACACGCTTGGCAGTCACCTTTTTGGTCTGGATTGTTTAAGGACGTAGACCACACTGGAGTAACAGTTCCAACGATATTTTATTTCAGCGGTGCGATCTCCAAACAATGCATTCACAAATGCACCAACACTGATACAATGTCTCCTCTACAATGTATCCACGCTTTTGACACACTGTGGTTATCATACAATGTAAACACTATACACTGCATAACTCCATCACTGACAATGTACAATCGCGCTTCCCAGCACAATCTTTTATAGTTTCAGGTTTTCCAGAATAATCCAGCAAATTCATACAATGCAACCAATCAGAACAGAACACGTAACCAAAAATCATAAATATTGATGAAAAAGAACTTTCTAGAATAGACTACAATAGTCTACAAAATTTGACTGCTAATTTCAACCCCAATTTTGGGAAATCCCGGTGTGTAATGACGTCACACAAGAATACGCTACACAGTTCACGACCTTGCCCGAATTCTCCGGAAGTTTCACAACTTTTTGTAATACATACTGGCTGCTAACTTCACGTGCACAGACAACACGGTGATTATTCGAACGGTTTCTAGACTCTTCGGGATTCAACTCCGTGTATCAAAAGACAATCAATTCCGCTCTCTGTGCAAACGATAGTGAATCTTACTAAAAAGGTACGTGATTCGTAATCATGATAGCTCAAATAAATATCGGATCGTTTCCTACGATTAATGCATGCATACTCTCACAGCACAACACAACCACAATCATAACACTTATCTACTTAGGTACCGGTACATACTTAACCCATTTAGCCCCAGGACCCTGCAGCAGGAGATGGATTGATCATGACAATTCAAGGGTAGTGCCAGATGAGCTTGGCGCCTACAGGGGCCAAGCTCATCTGGCACTACCCTTGAATTATCATGATCAATCCACCTCCTGCAACTGGTACATAGTCGTTCTGTAACACTTCCAAAATTTGGGAAAAGCACCCGTGGGGCTACAAGGGATAAAGGTTGAAAGATGAGAGCAACTCACCAACTCCAGTGATGCTTCGTGAATTTCATTTAGGTTCAGAGTGTAGAGACCTTCATTAGCACCAATCAGGATGTACTGATCTGTTGTAAGAACAAAATGACAAAGTCGTTATGGCTCACGTGTATGACCAATCCAAAACTTTTCACAAAAATTAAAATTTTATCAAAAGCTGTCATTTTCACACATTTGTTGACCTCTTGTCACCCTTGACCTTACTGAGGGGTCCTCAAAATTAAAAAGGATAGAAAGGTCTTACCATGAGGTTTGGGTCTGAAGTTGAAAATAGTATTTATGGAAAAAAAAAAAACTTTTGTGAATTACTTTTTATACTATAGGGACCTTTTGTGACCGTTGACTTTTCTGAGGGATCATCCACATCATAATGCATAGAAAGTTCTTATCAGAAGATATGTCTGTACCAAGTTAGGTTTTGAATTTGATAACAATATTTGAGAAAACATTTATGTGAACATTTCGGCTATTTTTGACCTATTCTGGACCTATTGTGACCCTTGACCTTTCCAAGGGGTCAACCAAATTTATATGTATCAGGAATCTCCGTCCCAAGTTTGGGTTTGAAAGTGAAAACAGTATTTGAAAAAAAAAAAAAAATTGGGGGTAAAAATATGGCTAATTTTTACCTATTTCTGGACACCCTGTGACCTGTACCTTCAAATTCAAGAGAGGTCAACAAAACTGGTATTTTAGAAAGGTCTTGTCACAAAATATCACTGGGCCAAGTTTGAAGACTGTGACTTAAAATGGTCTCCGAGACAATGCCAAAGTTAAAGCTTACCAAGGATAACACATGGATGACGGATGGTCAAGTACACAGACTCACTTTTAAAATCGCATGTGAGCAACAACAACAACAAAAAATAAAAAATTATAAGGGAAAAGAAAATGGTATGTGTCTACCTCTGGAATCAGGATGGACCCAGCTGGCTGTACAATTGATATGAAGAGGGCAGCCATTGAACACTTTGGAAAAGCAGGCACCCATCTGTCGAATCAAAAGAAAGTCATGTTTTTAGCACAAATTTTAGCACACTTTTGGAGAAAAATATGTGTAATGTAGTAGGTGGCTGTGGTGGGTGAGGGTATGATGATATCAATACCCTCACCTATCTCACCCACCTACTATATTAAACACATATTTTTCTCCAAAAGTAACCCAAGTAACATTCTGGCAACTACAGTGAGACATGTTGGGACCTTGGTCCTCTGGGCATGCATGCTGTGTCTGATGGCCTGGTCCATATGGCTCAATAGAGGCATAGATCATAATGAGCCCCCGCATACGTGGGGGCTCATGAGGATCTATACCTCTTGCGCATGCTGTGTCCGATGGCCTGGTCAATATGGCTCAACGTGCCACAGGCATGTTGTGGAAAGCGACAGACCCCAACAACCCAGCTACAGTCAAACAAGACGCCAACAAAGATGGCTTCTACCAAGAATTACTGGACAAAAGTGTTGTGGACGTCAATGTATGGAAACAGTGTGCCTATGAAAACACTCATCAAGTCTACAGTGGGTGGCAGCAACAAAGGTGTGGCAGATCTACTCGTGCAAAAGTGGGCAGGACTACACAAACCTATCACTTTGAGAAGCGCTTTGAACATTACATTGGAAGCAACGACACCATTCTGCACAAGTACATGTTAACTTAAATCAATGGATCATTAATTTTGTACAGCACAATGAAATTTGATGTACACTCAAAAATGAGGAAATAAATAACTAACCTAGCAGTGAGGGAGTCCTGAAAAGTCTCAATGCTTAACCCTTTGAGCTCAGAATAATGATAATAATGATGAAATATAACTAAACATAATAAATATTTAGAAAATGTTCATACAAATCAAATATAAAATATTAAAAATATTAAAGTGAGGCAGTAAAGGGTTCCCTCATCTGTTGCATTAACCACAGGCATGCATGGTGGCCCCATCTTCATTTATAGACAACTCACTTGCTCAGTAAATCCATATGGGGGTGGGTTGGGGAGAGGGGACGGGGATGGGGACATTCATTATTCACTTAGGTGTGCCGAGTTGGCCGGGCTTGATAGGATGATATGGCTACATCGACATGCAGCGCATTCAGCCAAAAATATAAATGTAGTCACTCATGGACAGCACAAGCCAAGTTCTCATGTGCCCCTGCCACTTCTAACTTTTAAGGCTGGTTTGAAACTATGTCTTGAGCAGAGTTTGTAACTGAAAGTTGGTGAAATCAGAGACTTCTTAGCCAATGAAATTTGGTGTATGAAACGCTGAAAGGATTGGCCAATCAGATTTGTTTGTAATCCTGATGAAAAAAAATAGATAAAAATTGATTTTTCTCAGATCCTGTAGGCCACAGTATTTTCACTGTGTGACTTTTGAACGCTTGCTCCAAACTTTTACTGCTACACTTGCGCTAAACTTGGGATTGGCTGGTCTTTGCTCCCAAATCCTGTCTTTACCTATATCATTTTTTGGGGTCAGTCACCGAGATAGCGGCCAATGGCCACGCCATGTACAGAGTGCAGAGTGGTATCGGTATGTTACAATCTTCAATTAAATTTAGTGGTTACTTTTCCTCCAATTTTTGGCACAGAGCAGTTTTTCCTCTAATATTTAGGCACTGAAGTTCACAATTTTGTTTTGCCCCAATTTTGGGGCATATGGGGAAAATCAGTAATTTCAGTGGGGGAAAAATGCCCCAAAATTTATAAGTTTTACGGTATTCTGGCAGCGCCCTTGAACTAAAGTGTTTGATCTATCTCCTAATCTGTGATGTTGCCTTCATAGGACAAGAAGCAAATTAAATCAAATTCAGTCTCAGGATATTATGGGTTAAAACTCACATGAACTTTGGGTGTGGGTGGAAGACCGTTACAAGTACTGACAGGTCGAGGCACAGAAGACTGAAATGAAAACATGATAGTAGTGATAATGTTTCTTTCTTGCAAGTATGACTTCAGCACATACAAGCATTGTTCAAGCTAGCATACTAGAACATTTTGTGTGCAATAGCTCACACCTCTTGTGAAATATCTTGGCATTATTGACATTTGACATATGTAATGCCATCCACAGAGATCTGAAGAAATACAGTTCACCTCATTATGGACAAGTAAACAAGTGCAACCTTCAACCATCGTTACAAATGAAACAAGAAAGGCAAAGCCATTATGGCTCACGTGTATGACCGATTTACATATGTGTGACCTTTGTGACATGGGCTGGCTTCTGCAGCAGCAAAATTAATGTTTTCTGAAAATGTAAGCATTTTTCACACATATGTCAAGCCCCCGTGACCCTTGGCCTTTGTGATGAGTCGGTTAATTTAGTATGCATAGGAAGGTCTTATCATCGGCTATCTTTGTACCATATTTGGTTGAACAATTTGCAAAAATTTTGGAATACCTACAATTTTATCAAAAATCAGCATTATACACACATTTGCCAGCCACTTGTGACCCTTGACTTTCTGAGGGGTCATCCAAATTAGTATGCATAGATAAGTCTTACCACCATGTATCTCTGTACCAAATTTGGGTTTTACGTTGTGAATAGTATTTGATAAAAAACATCTTTTGTCAAAATATGGCTATTTTTCACCTATTTCCTAAGTTCTTGTGACCCTTGACCTTTCTGAGGGATCAACCAAATTAGTGTGCATAGAAAGGTCTTCCCATCAGGTATTTCTGTAGCAAGTCTGGGTTTAAAAGTTGTGAATAGTATTTGAGAAAAAACATCTTTTGTCAAAATATGGCTATTTCGGACCTATTTCCTGAGCCCTTGTGTCCCTTGACCTTTCTGAGGGGTCATCCAAATTAATATGCATAGATAGGTCTTACCATCAGGTATCTCTGTACTAAGTTTGGGTTTGAAGTTGTGCATAGTATTTGAGAAAAAACATCTTTTGTCAAAATATGGCTATTTTTCACCTATTTCCTGAGCTCTTGTGACCCTTGACCTTTCCGAGGGATCAATCAAATTAGTACGTATAGAAAGGTCTTACCATCAGGTATCTTTGTACCAAGTTTGGGTTTGAAGTTGAGAATAGTATTTGAGAAGAAAAAAAAAAAGTCAAAATATAGCTATTGTTGACCTATTTCCTGATCCCCTGTGTCCTTGACCTTAGTGAGAGGTCACTCAAATTGGTATGTTTAGAAAGGTCTTACCACAAAGTGTCCTTGGGCCAAGTTTGAAGAATGTGGCTTGAATAGTCTCCGAGAAAATGCCAACGTTAAAGTTTACTATGGACGACGGTGGCTGGCGGACGGACGACCACTGGCCCAAAACAGACTCACTTTTGCTTGGCACATGAGCCCAAAAACAAAAAATTCCCATAAAGCAGGGTTCCCGCTGAGGAAAAGCAAAAATCCCTGAAATTCTTGGGTGGGGTCAGGGATGGGTACCATTGGACTGTGCAAAATCAAACGACTGGGGAGGGAAGAAAAGGCACATCGACGTGACAAAGGGAACAGTAAACTTTCCCCCCTTCCTTGAAATTGCAAAACCAAGCACTGAGAGGTGTATCGTCCACTTCCCGGTCCGACCCTGATCAAGGCCACTTGTCCGTACAACTTACGTCGATGTCCTTCACTTTTCAGTGTCATGCCAATACACGATGTCGGAGCGTGACATTTTGCCTCCCTCTCAGGTAGACAAAATGGCGACTTACCGCTCTCGTGAAGGAGAGTTTACACAAGATCTCCTGACCTAATGTCTGCTAGCTTCCAGAAAACACGACCATCGCCCAGCGGATTCCAATGCCCCTTTTTTATTTTTTTCCCTTAATTTTGTTGTTGTGGAAATGTATTTTTTTCGTGGATTCGCATTTTTACTTTTTGCAAAAATCCGCGAATTCGTGGAAAAGTGGAGCCCTGATCAAGAAAACTCAGTCTTCAGGGTAATGCACAACTATTGTCTCAAACTGCCAGGATCTAAACAGAATAGAACTTTGCATGCAAGAGGCCATAGATTCTCATGAGCTACTGCAGCAGAATCTATGCCTCTTGCAGATGGAATGAGCTGACACAAAGACTTTAACCCATTTAGCCCCGATGACCTACAGCAGGAGATGGACTGACCATGATAATTCAAGGGTAGTGCCAGATAAGCTTGGTGCCAAGCTCATTTGGCACTACCCTTGAATTATCATGGTCAATCCATCTCCTGCACCTGGAACATAGTCGTTAAATGACACCTCCAAAATTTGGGAAATGGGGCCATGGGGATAAAAGGGTTAACAGAAGTATACATGGAAGCAGGTATCAATATTTTCTCTTATACCATCACCCTCTCTCTCCTTGTTTAATTTCTTAAGGGCCAATAGTACTATCTTTTGTGTATTTTCTTAAGAGCCAATATCACTATCTTTTGTGTATTTTCTTAAGAGCCAATATCACTATTTTTTGTGTATTTTCTTAAAGAGCCAATATCACTATCTTTTCAAGCAAACAAAATTTTATCTTACACTATCACCCTCTCTATCCTTGTTGATTTTCTTGCGGGGTGGGACCACGGGCGGAGGGTTGTCATCATGCTCGGGGACCCTGCCATTCTCTGATAAATGCAGCAGGTCCCCGTTGGGATGTAAGCCATGTGGACGCTGCTTGGGAGGCAACACCGGTGGCACATCCTCAGTGGTATCCTGGGTGCCCTCCCCTGAATCGCCACCACTCTGCCCAGTCTTTTCACTGTGATCTTCTTTCTCTTTATCTCCTCCCTCCAGGGTCGGAGGGCGCGAGACTGGTCGGAGAGTCAACATACGGTCTATCAGACTGTCGAGGTCTGGGCCACTGTCTTCAAGAAGGTCAGCGATGCGTGATGCCACCTCCCGGTCCAGGGGCTGTTTCGACTTGGCACGTGTAACCTCCGCCTGTGGTTGTGATCTGCCCAGCTGCATGAATAGAACAGAAAAAGTCAGTCCGATTAGCTCCTTACGTCCCGAGAACAAAATGATCAAATTGTATAGACATCCTCTGAGGTCTATATCACAGTTCTGGAAACAGATCGAGCATGATATTTCAAGGTTGGTGTCAGGATAGCTTGGCGCCTATAGGCGCCAAGCTATTCTGACACCAAGCTTGAAATATCATAGTCGATCCACATCCCGTCATAGTCTTTCAGGGCTTTATGGGTTAACAGAAATAGTCCTGATTTTTGTTTTCATTCCAATGAAATTGTGTAACTAATGCAATTATGGAACCACTCATGCTTGCTAACTAACATAAACAGTAAGGGAGCCCTAATTAGCCTTGCCCACAACAATGAAGATGATAATGAAAAGCTGCTGTGAACATTTCAAATAAGGATTTTTTTAAAAAGCCTGAAAACATTTAAATAAACCTTGAGATTTAACAAAACATCGCAGAACCAAAATTTGTTATTATTTTCAAAGTCTATAAGGAAAGTCATTTACACAGAAAAAGTGGAGTCTGGACCTCTGAAAAAGCGTCGTCACAAGTGACTTTTGTTACACCCCAGCTAGCTGAAATCAAAGTATACTCCTAGTAAACATGCTAGTAAACACAATGTAACAAATATGTTTCACTTGCTTGTAATGAATAAAACAAATTTTAACTTGAAAAAAGTCAACGAACCCTAGGTGGTGTTGGTGGTGGTTTCACTGCTAGTGTGGGTCTGAAACAACATCATCATCATCAATTTAATGCACAGTGCAAAGTGAGCACCACAATGATGCAAAGAATAAGACATACGTACACATACCATACTGATGTAAACAGTAGGACGCACTCGTCGTCTGTGTAACTGGAAACCCTCGTATACGACATACTAGCATGTGTCAGTTAGAGTTATAAGGTTTTCCAGTTACACCAACATGTAGGAGTGTCCTCTGGTCCCCATTAGTATGGTTTTCTTGGCTGTGTGACACATTACCTGTAATCCATCATACACCTGATCGCTTAGTCATCCGTTAATAAAAGCATGATTATTTCACTTCAAAATATGGTGTTGCATGAGAGTATTAGGTGAAAGCAAGTTAGAGTTCATGAATAAAGTTACTCCTGTATCCATATGCTACGTTGTACAATGTTTTCGTTTTGTAAAAAGTCTCAGGGTTTCTTCCGCTTAGCCCCATCGCCCTGCAGCAGATGTATTGACCATGATAATCCAAGGTTAGTGCCAGATTAGCTTGGCGCCTGACGGCACCAAGCTGACCTGGCACTACCCTTGAATTATCATGGTCAGTCCGTCTCCAAAAAGTGGTAATAGTTGTTAGGTCAAAGTACACCTCAAAAGGTAAAAGTACATTTCTCAAATTGCGGCAGTGGGGTCAAATAGGTTAAATTGAACAAAATTCAGCCTGTGCTATCCCTCCCTGTGTAAAACAATTGTACCACGACCTATGAAATTGTACATTGCAGGAAACAAACAAACAAACAAAAAACAACAAACAAACCTCTCTTTAATAAATACTGCACTGACAATAGTCTTTGTCAAATAAAGAGGAACTGTCTGCGTTATTCTGATAAATATCTCTGCCCTTCCACGAATTATCTCCTGGCTCTTATCCACCAAGTGTAAACAGGAAAGTTGCCATGGCAACAGAAACATGCAACGGAACCAAACCACCCTAGGCCATGACAGGAAGGCCATGACAGGAAGGTCGTATCAAATAAAAGCAAGCAAAAAGATCGCATTCATATCATAGTGACAGAGATGTGGATGCCTCTTTTACTCCCCAAGGCCGACTTAACTGGATCGACTGAAAGATCAAGTGTGCCTGGAAAGGTGTCAAACTCACCAGCACTGCTCTTGGGCACTTGTCACTGAGAGAGAGAGAGAGAGAGAGAGAGAGAGAGAGAGAGAGAGAGAGAGAGAGAGAGAGAGAGAGAGAGAGAGAGAGAGAGAGAGAGAGAGAGAGAGAGAGAGAGAGAGAGAGAGAGAGAAATGAAATGAAATGAAATGAAACTTTATTGAAATGAAATGAAACTTTATTTTCCAAGGATAAATGATTAGGCCATAGACCTGTTTTCAATCATGTCCTTGCTCACGCATACATCACACACACACACACACACACACACACACACACACACACACACACACACACACACACACACACACACATAGGGGTAAAAAGTTAATATGTGCATGAATGAAAATGAAATAATAATTCTAATCAAAAGCAAAAATGCGACACACACGCGAACGCAAGGGTTCGACGCGCAGACTGGTAATGGTATACCAATGAGCACCTGCCAGACATGACACACCACAAGTAACATGTAGCTGAAATGGTATTTTATCTACTCCTAAGATATTTCAGCAGTTGTGTCCTGAACGTTTTGACTGAAGAGGCTGCTCTAATATCTGCGGGAATCGTGTTCCAAATCTTAGCTCCTGAATAAGACAAGGATGTCTTATAAATATCTAGACGTGGCATGGGCACTACCAGATTGTTTCCTGGTGCTCGACTAGACCTGTGAGCGAAATGAAATATATTAGTGAGATAGGTTGGCGTTTCCGAGCGTGCAATTTTGTACACGAGTATCAGCTTGTTGTCCTCGCGCTGGGACCATACGGCGTTGAGGCGCGTCCCCTGGGTGGTGGATAGGGGGTCCCTCGTGAGAGGGGTGCACCGAATGAAATAAGGTGCCGTGAACCAACATGGTCTAAGGGAAGGTGACCCTGACAGAAAACCCCTGGTCCTCCTAGTAAGGGGGTTGGGCGTGGGGGTAGCTTCCCCACCCTGCAAAAAAGGAAATAGCTACAAAAACGCCGACGAAAAGACTAACAGTAATTCCTTTCCTGGAGGAGGAAGGCTCTTCTACTAGAAGACTTATGACGTCCTGTGGTGAAAGCCGGAAGTCTTCGGAAGCCACAGGACCGAGCCGCCTCTCTCTATCCAGGGATACAACCATGGGCACATGGAACGTCAAGACCATGTACCAGAGCGGCAAGGCCGCCCAGATAGCAGCGGAAATGCAAAAGTACAACCTTTCCCTGCTAGGCATCAGTGAAGCCAGATGGACGCAGTCTGGCCAGAAAAGGCTGTTAAGTGGGGAGATGATTCTGTATTCAGGTCATGAAGAGGAGAATGCCCCCCATACAGAAGGAGTAGCACTCATGCTGTCACCAGTGGCACAGAGAGCGCTGATGGGCTGGGAACCTCTTGGGCCAAGAATTATAACAGCAGCCTTTAGAACCAAGAAAAAGCTCAAGCTGAACGTCATCCAGTGTTATGCGCCCACCAATGACAGTGACGAGGAAGAGAAACAAGAGTTCTACGACCGACTCCAGAGTGCCGTGGACAAATGTGCGGAGCGAGACATCACCATCGTCATGGGCGATTTTAATGCCAAAATAGGGGAGGACAACACCGGATACGAAGAGGTGATGGGGAGACAGGGACTAGGCTCGGAGATGAGTGAGAACGGGGAGAGGTTTGTAGACTTTTGTGCTCTAAACCGACTTGTCATTGGAGGCAGCATCTTCCCACACAGAAGAATACACAAAGCAACTTGGGTCTCACCTGACCATACAACAGAGAACCAAATAGACCATATCTGCATTAGCAAGAAATTTAGAAGATCCCTTCAAGATGTTCGAGTGAGGAGGGGAGCAGATGTCGCCTCAGACCACCATCTGCTTACCTTAAGAATGAAGCTCAAGCTAAAGAAAAGCCGCACAGAGACAACAAGAAGACAGCGCTATAATGTAGGCCTCCTGAGAGAAACTGGAGTTAGAGAAGAGTTCAAACTGGTGCTGTCCAACCAGTTTCAAGCGCTACAGGAGCTAGTAAATGAAGAGGAGGCGGTCACCACAGAGCAGCAGTGGAAGGCAGTTAGAGAGGCGCTGAACTCAACCTGCAAAGACACTGTAGGGCTCAGGAAACACCACCACAAGGACTGGCTGTCGGCACAGACCTTGAAGAAGATAGAAGCGAGGAAGCAGAAGAAAGCAGCGGTCAACAACAGTCGCACGAGAGCAGCCAAAGTAAGGGCACAGGGGGAATACTCGGAAGCCAACCGCGAGGTGAAGAGGAGTATCAGGGCAGACAAGAGGGCCTACACAGACAGCCTGGCAGCAGAGGCAGAAAAGGCAGCAGGCAGCGGCAACATGAAACAGCTCTACGACATTACCAGAAGATTGTCGGGTAAGTATGGCCATACAGAAAGACCAGTAAAAGACAAAGAAGGCAAGCCTATTGCAGACAGAGCAGACCAACTCGACAGATGGGCCGAGTATTTTGAAGAGTTACTGAACAGACCTAGCCCACCCGACCCCCCCGACATCCAGCCGGCAGAGACCGACCTACCCATCAGCTGTGACAGACCCAGCCGGGAAGAGATCAGAAAAGCAGTGGCATTTTTGAAGAATGGCAAAGCAGCAGGGCCAGATGGCATCCCAGCGGAGTCTCTGAAAGCAGACCTAGAGACAACAGTTGAGATGCTGTACCCACTGTTTGGAAAGATCTGGGAAGAGGAGGTGATGCCAGCTGACTGGAAGGAGGGGTACCTAATCAAGCTTCCCAAGAAAGGCGACCTCAGCAAGTGTTCCAACTACAGAGGAATCACCTTGCTGTCAGTACCAGGAAAGGTCTTCAACAGGATCATCCTAGAGAGAATGAAGAGCTCCGTTGACCCCCAGCTGAGAGACCAGCAAGCAGGATTCAGGAAGAACCGATCATGTACAGACCAGATCGCCACTCTCCGCATCATCGTGGAACAGTCTCTGGAGTGGAGCTCCCCGCTGTACGTCAACTTTGTGGATTATGAGAAAGCATTTGACAGCGTGGACCGAGAGACTCTGTGGAAACTCCTACGACACTACGGTGTACCCACAAAGCTCGTCCGCCTGATCAAGAGTAGCTATGATGGCATGACATGTCGCGTGATCCACGAAGGGCAGTTCACCAGAGAGCTCCAGGTCAGAACTGGTGTCAGGCAGGGGTGTCTGCTGTCTCCGTTCCTCTTCCTACTGGCCATAGACTGGGTCATGAAGATGACCACAGAGCACAGACGAAGTGGAATACAGTGGACACTGTGGACACAGCTTGACGACCTCGATTTTGCAGACGACTTGGCATTACTGTCCCACACTCATCAACAAATGCAGGACAAGACCACGAGGCTTGCTGACATCTCGTCCCAAGTGGGCCTCACCATTCACAAACAGAAAACAAAGACAATGAGGCTGAACGCAACCAGGGAAGAACCAGTCTTGCTTGCTGGCACCCCGTTGGAGGAGGTGGAGTCCTTCACCTATCTCGGGAGCATCATAGACAAAAAAGGCGGCACTGATGCAGATGTCAGAGCACGAATCGGTAAAGCCAGAGCAGCCTTTCTCCAGTTGAAAAAAGTGTGGAGTTCCAGAGAGCTGTCACAACACACCAAAGTCCGGATTTTCAACTCCAATGTAAAAGCAGTTCTCCTATATGGAGCAGAGACATGGAGATTGACAAAAACCACAGTCAACAGAGTACAGACCTTCATGAACAGTTGCCTTAGAAGAATTTTGAAAATCCACTGGCCAGAGAAGATCAGCAACGTCAGACTCTGGGAGAGAACAGAGCAGATAACAGCAGAGAATGAAATTGGGCGAAGAAGATGGGGATGGATCGGTCACAGTCTGAGAAAGCCAGCTTCCAGTATCACTAGGCAGGCATTGTCATGGAACCCCCAGGGAAAGAGGAAAAGAGGTAGGCCGAGAAACTCCTGGCGTCGAGACCTCCAAGCAGACATCAAGAGACTGGGAACCACCTGGAGTAGAATCGAAGGAGAAGCACAGGACAGGAGTTGCTGGAGGTCTCTCGTCGACGGCCTATACCCGGGTAGGGGTGACAGGCGTAAGTAAGTAAGTAAGTAAGTAATCAGCTTGTTGTAACTAAATTGCTGCTCAAGTGGCAGGATATCTAGCAGCTTGAATTTGTCGTCAGTACTTATGACTTCTGTAGATCTATCAACAATTAGTTTTATGGCCCTTCTGTGGAGCGAGTTCAGCCTTTTTAAGTTTGCGTCACTACTGCCGTCCCAAACAGTGGAGACGTAATCTAAATGTGGCTGTATATGGGCACAATAGAAGAGCTTCCTTGTTGGTTCATCAGTGAAATATCTCAATTTTGATAAAAGGAATAAATTTTTAGATACTGTTTTACATACTTTAGTTATGTGACTTTGCCAGCACAACTTGTCGTCTATGATGATACCAAGCATGCGCTGTTCTCTGACTTGTTCAACAGGCTGGCCATTAAACAAGAGCATAAGGCGAGATGGATTCAGCTGATGTTCTACCTGGTTGTAATTAACATACACTTAGTTTTATCAGGGTTCGGTATCATGGAATTGTTTTTACACCATTCAGATACATCGTTCAAGCTTTTCTGTAGTGACTGAGTCATACAGGTTACATTTGATGATGAAATGTCAAGTGTTCCATCGTCAGCAAAGAGGCTGCAAGTGACACTGGGGTCAGATATATGTAAAGGAAGATCATTGATAAAAATAGAAAACAATAATGGGCCAAGAATTGACCCTTGTGGTACCCCATGCTGTATCACCCCTTCTACTGAGTTTGTTCCATTTACAGACACATATTGTGTACGCCCGTGCAGATATAATGTAAAAAACGCAAGGGTGCTAACACTTGACTGATAAACAGCAAGTTTTTGAATCAGTTTATCATGATTAACTAGGTTAAACGCTTTTGACAGGTCCAAAAATACAGCTCCATTCATGTGTCCGCTATTTATGGCGGCCAGCCATGTGTCAACTAAGTGTATTAGTGCTGTATGACATGTGTTTCCGACGAAAGCCAGACTGTAATGGATGAAAGAGCTTATGTGTTTTCAGAAACTGATGTAAGTGCGTATGAATATGCTTTTCAAGCGGTTTGGATACAGTTGACAACAGGGAAATAGGTCTGAACATGTTAGGATCTGTGAGATTTTTTGTTTTAGGCAGGGGGATTACCTTAGCTTTCTTTAAACTAGACGGAAATTTCCCTTGCTGAATACAAAGATTATATATGTATGTTAGTGACTCAGTGATATATGGTATGGCCATCTTTAAGACAACGCTACTAATACCATCATGGCCAGATGAAATGTTTTTCCCCACGTCATGAACTGTTAAGAGCAGAACAGTGAATGAGGTGTCAGGACTGAGCCTTTCTGCGCAGAACGTCTTTAACTTGTTCGACACAACAGGTGAATGATCGGGGGACGTATTCTTAAGTAATTTACTGGCAGTGGAGAGAAAATGCTGATTGAATACATCAGGTGATATTTGTGTACATTGTGCGGTATTTTTAGACCTCGAAAAAGCATTGAGCGCACGCCACACAGACACAATATCTTTTTTGCCGTCCATAAGACGATGAAAATGCGATCTCTGAGCTTTTCTTACTAAATGTTTTACGTAATTTCTGTTTCCGAAAAGCTGCAAGAGAGAGAGAGAGAGAGAGAGAGAGAGAGAGAGAGAGAGAGAGAGAGAGAGAGAGAGAGCAAGATTCTTTATTTTACAACCGTGAAAGTCTTGGCTGGCACAAACATTTTTCGAACTTGCTGTTACTAATCTAATCTACAAATAATGCACAAAGTGTGAAAATATAATATTGAAAATAAAACAAATTAAAAAAATTTTTTTTTAAACTTTAAAATTAAAAAAATTAAAACACACACACACACACCATACAGAGAGAGAGAGAGAGAGAGAGAGAGAGAGAGGGGTGGGTTTCTGATGAGCCCAAAAGCCACCTGATTAACCCTTTGGCTAGTGGTAGTGCTTCTTGTTGTGATGATTCCTGGTTGGTGGTGCTTCTTGTTGCAACGATTCCTGCAGCCATTTTCAGGACAAAAAGTGCCACCAACAGCCAAACGGGTTAAACTTAAAGCCATCAGTTTAAAGATACTATCCCATGGATTTCCATAATGTTCACAGATCTTAATAATATATTTAGTTGTACAAAGGGATCCCCACTCTGAGATTCACCAGTTGGATGTGAAAAGAAACACAGTATGCGTGTCTGTGCCGAGTACAGTTGGCTGGTGACTGCCAGAGAGAATACACCTACAACTTACAAAATAAGTTCTACAAACACAAACCACACACTACTTACTCCAACTAGACTCATGTTGAATAACACTCCAGTACATGTACCGTACATACAGTGTGAAAAACATGTTTGCAACTAAGATTTTGTTTCTCTCACACTTGAACTAAATTATCAGGCACTCAGTAGTAACCATACCTTAGTACCCATTAAAGTTCTTCATTCACAGTGAACTTTAGTGTCAACAATGCACATGCACAAACTAGAAATGACCTTGTAAACGATACGATTATAAATGAAGAACAAACATTTTACAACTGTTTCCCCGAGTTCAGATTATATGCTCGAGTACAGGTACATTTTCCACATCTGTCAATCGCGCAAATGTATGCTTCTCTACAGGATAAAAGTATTACACTGTTGGCTGATGGTAGGGGTTTTCAGTGCTGCCTGAATTACCTCAACAAAAAACGCTACCGACAGCCAAAAGGTTAAGAGCTAATAAATGCTGCAAGAATGAAAAGAACTGCCACTACAGAAAATATCAGTTACATACACATGTTTCATAAGGAAGATGCATACATGTATTAGTATTATGTCAAGCACTAAACCTTTTACAAGTAAAGAATAACTACTGTAGTCAAAAGTGCACAAACTGTTCTTCTGCTGAAATCAAGCCACCTCAACATGTAGAAAACAATGAAGCTAGCTTGTGGCGTTAACCTATTGATTGTTTGAACACCTAAAGCTACACCCACATGCAAGAAGCACAGAGGCGTAGGCTCATGATGATACTCCTACATCCCTCTTACGGGCCGCTTTCATGTCCTTGTGCCCTAGACGATATACTCCAGCAGTCAATCTGCTGTGGTTTTAGCCCTTATCATTCGGAATCCACCAGTGTGTGAAATAGGTTGGACTAAAATAGTTCAAGGGTGGTGCCAGAATAGCTTGGCGCCTCTAGGTCTATATCCTTATCTTAAGTACTATAGTACAGCTTGCCTCTGGCAGTGTACGCATTTGAAGCTTTTAGCCTCAGTATGATATGGGTAAAGAAGTATCACTTCTAGCCACTGTTGTGAAGAGGTTAACTCATTTGCGGCCAGCCGCATCCGGATGCACGGCTTAAGCTGTGCATCTGGATGCGGCTGGCCGCAAATGAGTTAAACAAACAATGAAAAGCCCACAAATTCAATAGAACATGTATACAAACTGAGCAGGCACATCCAAACTGCAATGTTTCCAACACAAAGCAGTACAGCTGCTCTATGCTCGTCATACATGAAAAGGCTCAAACGAATTTACAGAACAGCAAAACATTAAACTACAGACTAGACAGGGTTGTACTGGTAAAAAGAAATTTGTCTAATTTATGTTCCATTCAAATCACAAATGTCACCCCTTTCATCCTGAGACACTGCTGCTTGAAATTAATTGACTATGATAGTTCAAGGTTGATGCCAGAATAGCTTGGCGCCTGAGGCGCCAAGCTAGTCTGGCACCACCCTTGAACTAAAATGGTTTATCTAGCTCCTAATCTGTATTGCAGCCTTGAGAGGACAAGAAGCAAATTTTTTTAAAAATCAGCCTCAGGATGTAATGGGTTAACCATTCTTTCCAAAGTCCATGAACCTCAGATGCTACAAATATTATCACTTATGCTAAACTTTGCCAAGAGGATAGACTGGAATGGCTAGCGCTTGTAACAGGTACATGTGCAGATCTAGTTCAATATGTGCTGCCTCTAAAAGGAAAGGTTCCATATATAGGATATAGTATGTATGTCACTATATGGGAAGACATCATGCGTGACTATATCTTTAGGGCTATGGTCTCTAGACAGGTCAAGAATAAAAGAAACAGTGTAGTAAAACTGTTGCCGCAAGGTTGTGAGAGGAAAACAGAAAATAGAGGTGGAAAACCCTTTAAATTAGAAACATGAAACACGTTTCATGTTTCTAATTTAAAGGGTTTTCACTCTATTTTCTGTTTTCCTTTCAAAAGTAACAGTGAAAAGAAGAAAACAAACTAAAACAAAAAAAGTAAACTGGCTAGCGACTTTCTGCAAGAAAAATACAAAACAAACAAAGCATTCCACAGTGGAATAAAATACGAACAAAACTGACTCAAGACAAACTGCATCCAGATCTGTGGTTTAAGCAAGCCGCGGCCAAAGCAAGCCACGTATTTAGATGCAGTTCGTCTTGAATGAGTTAACCCCTATGCACATGCTGGTCTCTGTACTGTCTATAGTACTGGTGGCTGCACGCACAAAAGGGTTAATTAAAATTTTAAAAAAGAAACAAAAACGATGAGTTACACACTGTGCACACCCGCCGCTCGTGAACAACAGACTAGTCAAACTTTCAAACCAGAAAAAGAGGAAACACAGGGAAAATCAAAAAGACAGATGCTTACTCTTTGGTCTCCCCTTCATCTTCTAACAAGCCTAATCTATTTCTGTGTCCCCTGTAAGGAAAAGCAAACAGAGGATGGTTGATGGTTGACAGAGGGCCACTGAAAGAGGCGGGCAGTCAAGAGATCAAACCCACCGACATCCTCAAGCTTTGGCGCAGAGATGTAAATGTCGCTTGTCCCTTTCAGCAGGAGGCGTAGATTCTCATGAGCCCCTGCGACTGCAGGGGCTCATGAGAATCTATGCCTCTTGCAGACAGAGATTTACTCAGGGAGCCGATCTAGGCAAGTGAAACAGGGTAAGAAGATTGGGTAACTGCTAAGCCCTGCTTCAAAACTCCTGCCAAATCACCTAGCTTGCAGCTCAAAGTCAAAGGAAAGAACAGTATAGATTCTGTACCAACACCGTATAGTGTTTAACCCAATCTCCTCTTTTGTAATGTAGCCTTCATAGGACAATAGGGAGCTTTATGAAAATCAGCCTCAGGATGTAATAATGGGCTCATTACAGCTGTACAGACTTCAGGAAATGAACAAACATGTACAGGAACTTGACTTGTTTAGGAAAGCCTTTTCTTCAATGTTACCACTCACTATGTAACCACAAATTTGCACCAGGAAGAAAATAAGTGAATATATTAGCAAACATACAGAAGATATAAATGACTTTATCAAAATAGCAAACTCGCAAAAATCAACTAGTAAAAGGCAACAAACAAAAAAAAATTACAAATAAACAAAATGACAATGAAAGCATGAGTGGAAAAAAAAAATCTGCAAACCTACATGTAGTTCTTGAAATAATTGATGGTTTTGCTTGTAATGACTATGAAATGGCAAGCCAATAAAGCTATGAAATTATGAAGAAATTAAAATGGTGTACTTCAATTACATATTAGTGGAAAAAGCATGGGCTCGTTTACATCTGGCCACAATCTGGTACTGAACTTAGTACACACATTCTGCTCTGCTCCGAGAGCACACCTCACGTTTTCATTATAGATTTGAATCTGTGCTGAGCTTCCTCGAGGAATGCCATAAGGTGGCGGTCTAACAGTCAGCATGCATTTTTAAAAAAAACCCTTTTCCTGTTGGTTGTGCTTTTAGTCCCGATAATTCCCACAGGAATCCTCGCGACTAAAAGCTCAACCAACAGCCAAAGGGTTAAACAGATGGATGTGAAAACGACGCAACCGCAGAAACAGGCCACAACAGTCAATTCTCTTGCAAAGTGAACGAAAGAGAAATGCATTTGCTTTATAGATTCATCAGAAGATCTTTTTTTATTTGCTTATTTTCGTCCCTTCAATGCATTTCACGTGAGAATCATGGGAACGAGGGGAGATCAGCTACTCAACTCGCACAGGCCGCAATAGGATCTTGGCCCTAAAACTGTGCTGAATTCAAATTTTATTAGGATCTCAAATTAGCTGATGTAAACACTTTGAAGAGTATCGCACACAAATTTCTCCTCCAGTGTAAACGTGCCCCATGACTTTCGTTTTAAATGTCAGATTTAAAAAAATAACTTTTCCATAGCATGTGATGTGAGTTGTTGAAG
This sequence comes from Semisulcospira habei, assembly GCA_036245525.1. Taxonomy (NCBI): domain Eukaryota; kingdom Metazoa; phylum Mollusca; class Gastropoda; family Semisulcospiridae; genus Semisulcospira; species Semisulcospira habei. The sequence continues at coordinate 33,790,550 of BTPG01000004.1, forward strand.
TGCATAGTCAAAATTACTGCCTAACGGCATTCTCCCCATATGGCAAATGTATGAGGAACGCACCTTCAATGATAGTGTGGTAAAATACCAATGAGTTAGTGTGACCTATCAATCCCCTTGTAATTGTACATGCAGCCACCATTACTGTGCACAATACTGGCACAGTACCGGTGGCTGAAAGTACAACAGGTTTAACCCATTTAACCCCCCAAGGCCCCATTTTCCAAATTTTGGAGGCATCACCTCTAGACTATGTCCCAGTTGCAGGAGATGGACTGACCAGGCCATGATAATTCAAGGGCAGTGCTAGATGAGCTTGGCGCCTTCAGGCGCCAAGCTCATCTGGCACTACCCTTGAATTACCGTGCTCAATCCATCTCCTGCTGTAGGGTGTTGGCGCTAAATGGGTTAGCAAATGAATTTGTATTGCCAAATTACAGGAATTGGCTGCACCCCTTCCCCCACCCCACACCACCTCTGCCTGTAGATTCGCTCCCTTTCCTGTTAGCTACAACCAAGTGTGCAGTCTAGTAGAATGTGACACATGGTGCAGGTCTGTCTTTCAGCCACTAGTGTATGTAGTCACCACTACTGTTTAAAGTTCCAGTGAGCGCACGCACGAGGGGTAACCCATTGCATGTCGGTAGTGGTTTTTGTCAGGATGATTCCTTAACTCATTCTACCCCAGACACACCACAGCAGGATAAGGATCCACCATGATAGTTCAAGGGTGATGCCAGAATAGCTTGGCGCTACTTGAACTATCATGGTCGATCTGTGTCCTGCACTGCAATGCAGTCTTGATAGGACAGGGGCAAAATTTAAGGATTTTGGTGTTGGGGTAGAATGAGCTAAGGAATCATTGCGACAAAAACCACTACTTGACTACCGACACGCAAGGGGTTAACACTGGTCACTCTCTCATATTTCTATAGATGTCTTCCATGCAACTGGGTGTTGAGGAAAAATATACAAAACATTGACACTGGTTTTGGTGCACTTCCATTTGGTAAAAACATCAATTTCCCATGAACCTGACCAGCTTCAAAAACATACCCAGCACACAAAAGGTCATCAGGCTGTCAGCAAGAATGTGGCCTATTCCCAGCCGAACGTGGTCAACCTGATGACCTTTTGCAGTATCTAAATAGAAACTTGAGAAACCTGACGTGACCTGCTTAATAAAAAATTATACATAAAGAATTATACGATTATTATGGAGGGGACTTGTCACAGAACCCACAATGGCTTCAGAAGAATAATCTATGTCCACTGGCAGGAAGGGGTCAAAATGAAACCTGTAATAAAATTACCAATGGTCCCCAAGATGGTACTCTATGCCTTGTCAGTAGTGTTGACCGTGGGCTGGAGGTTTGACGCCACAGGGGAGGGGTAAAGGGATCAAACTGTTAGTAGGTAGTGGCAGCGCGCCCTAATTACTGCCATCAAGCAGAAGAAAGAGCAGTTTTGCCTTGATTTTAATGAATGGAAGTCATTTAGCTCTGGGAGTTTAAGAGTGAAAAAGACACAATATTTCCACACATTTTCACCCTATGCATAATTTACTAATACACACAAACTCACTTATCATAAAACTTATGATATCTGTGCTGCACAAGTATCTTAGCTGCTGTACAGAAGTGCAAATGAGTTAGTCTATAAAACAAAGGACACGACTTTGGTGTATGTCCATCGAAGTGTGTTCTTCAACTGGTTTGAATTCATATTCTATGCCTTCTAAAACATGGTACACATACACTTTATTTCGAAAGCTTCCATGATATTTGGACCCTCTTTCTCAATGTAACTACAACAGGCAAGGACAATTGCATTTAATGAGTACAAGTTTTGTATTAGCAATAGCACTGTGAAGCTCAATGTTAAAAGCAAGTACATGTAAAGCATCATGTAATTATGTGGGTCACTTTCTATTGTGACCAGAGTTTCCCAGAGATTTTGTCAAACCATCTTGCAAACAGGTAACTTTCCGTTGTTGTTAATGTTACCCACACTATGTCGTCATGGCTGGATAAATGAACTTAGCCTGCTTTTTGCTTACCTCTGAAACTAGTAATGGGAATCCCTGATGACAACAAATGACATGCCACGACATGACGGTGAACAATAATGATTACAATATATATGACGTATACATGTGTGTACGATACATGAAGCTAGCATGTGCTGATCTACATATTGCGTACCTTTGCGATAATTCTTCATCTACACACTCTAGCAAACTCCTGCAGGAACAGAGAGAGAACAAGACAGCATTGTAAGATTACATAATGCCACAAAAAAATCTTCACCCAAATAATCCAGCAAAGATTGTACTGTTATTATTATCAGGTACTGCGAGTACAATATAAGCTGTCAAGATGTACCTAGCAGAAGCAAGTCAGAATTTACTATTTCCTGCTTTCAAACCCCTTCTGCGTGCAGGTGCTGGTACTCTAAACAGTACTGTCAAGTGCACGCACAACAGGGTTAACCCATTCAGCCCTGACACACTACAGAAGGAGATGGGTCGACCATGATAATTCAAGGGTAGTGCCCAGATTAGCTTGGCCAAGCTAATCTGGCACTACCCTTGAATTATCATGGTCGACCCATCTCCTGCAACAGGCACATAGTCATTAGATGACGCCTCCAAAATTGGGGAAATACGTGCGTCGGGCTGAATGAGTTAACAAATAAACTTTACCCCTTCACTGCTGAGAAAAACTGGACACATCCCAACTGCAAGAGGCACAGATCCTCATGAGCCCCCGCAGTTGTGGGGGCTCATGAGGATCTATGCCTGTTGCCGACACCACTTTGCATCGATGTTCCTGGGACTGCGGGGTCTCGTTGTCTCTGAAACCACAATGGCTTCAGAAGAATAATCTATGTCCAGTGGCAGGAAGGGGTCAAAATGAAACCTGTACTGAATTAACCAATGGTCCCCAAGATGGTACTCTATGCCTTGTCAGTAGTGTTGACCGTGGGCTGGAGGTTTGACGCCACAGGGGAGGGGTAAAGGGATCAAACTGTTAGTAGGTAGTGGCAGCGCGCCCTAATTACTGCCATCAAGCAGAAGAAAGAGCAATTTTGCCTTGATTTTAATGAAGATTTGTACGTAATCTGTTGAAAAAAATTAATATATCACTGAAGCTAAAGTACAGTTTAATATTTCCTCTTTACAAATGAGCATATTTTGGTCCGTGTGAGTGTTTTCTACAGTGAGCAATGTCGCCGAACATATTGGTCACTTTTTTGTTGTTGTTATGCTCAGAATGATGAGCTTTACAACACTGTAATACTTTTAAAACACTACATTTATGCTCAAATTTTGGCTGCCGCTACCTACTGTTAGCAATCTGTCCAGCAATAAGTGATTCACCTTGGTATGTATACTTACTCTATCCTTAGCCTGCACCTATGGTACTGTAGCCTCTGTTTGCTCTGTGACATAACTGAGCCTTGAAATAATTACTGCTACACCTGAAGCATTTCACTGCCTGAAGCATTTCCCACATCGTAGAGATTCTCTTCATGACAGACAGATCTAACCTTGAGAACATAAAGTTCGTGTATATCTTGTTGCGTGAGTGTGTATGTTAGGGAATATATATGTGTTGTAGGATGCATGTTAGTTTGTCATTTGTATGGCGCCTAGAGCTTGTCTATCGAAAGTATACGTGCCTTAAAAATATACATTATTATTATTATTATTTGAATCTGTACTACACACCATTTTCTGTATGTGTTAAAATCTCAGTTAGACTATTATTTTCAATTTCACAATGAGGAATACTTTGAGCTACCTAACCAATCACCCCATCAAACAGCTCACAGCTGCAGCCACTGCTTCCGACTCTCAGCTAAAAGAGCTTAAGCATATTGTTGTTGTACTATTACAAATAACTTCCTACCTGAAAGCTTTCAAAGCAATCAGTATACTTCCTGAATATATAGCGTAATACATTTTTAATAAAAAAGCTTTCAAAGCAAACAAGATATTTCCTAAAATAAGCATGCAAACGCTTGTGTACAGTAATTAAACCGAGAAAAAGAAACACACACTCTTTCAAAACAGCAAGAAAATTTAAACAAAATTCACTTGAAAAGCACCATTTTCAAAACTGTAAGTTGGGTGTGGTCAATAACTGTAGTCATTACAATGACATACTCTGCACACGAACAACAGAAACAAAATCAACACGCTGAACCCTTTGGCTGTTCCTAGTGCTTTTGGTCAAAGTGCTTCAGGCAGGTATCACCATCAATATCAAATATCAACAGCCAAAGGGTTAAAGAGAGAAAGTACTAATGAAGAAAAGAAAGAATCCCTCAAAGACATTTTAAACCCAAACGTTACAGCATGCATCCGTTTTCCTGCATTTAAATCATGTCACTTATTAAAATCCAAGAGAGTTCACATCTTCCAAATCTCTTCAAGTTCATGGGCTATCGTGGCTCAATGGTAGTGCCAGATTATATATGTCTAAGCACTTCAAGGGAAACTGATCGATCATGGATTATGGAATACACTGATTTGCTTGGCGCCTCTAGGGGTACATGTAGTGCTGAATGAGTTAGAGGTCAAAGAAACATTGTCACCACTTCTTTTCTCTAGCATAGCCTAGCAACTACCCTTAGAATACAATACAGCTTAAGTTTGCTATCCTGTGCTACATACATAGGGAAGAGAAGAAGTCTTACAGAGCACACACATTACATCAGAAATTGCACAAATCTAAATTTACCTCCTTCTACCCTGTGTCAGTTGCAGAAGATATCTGACCATTGAAGTTCCAGGGTAGTGCCAGATTAGCTTGGTGCCAAGGCACCAAGGTATTCTGGCACTACCCTGGAATGTGAATGGTGCCTTGGCACCCAGCTGGAACTTGCACTGGCAAAAATCTTCTGCAACTGATACAGCTGTATGACATCTTGTTAGGAAATTTGACGATAAGGCTGAACAAGATACACACGTTTATTGTAAGTGTGTGTAAGCAGGAAAGGCTCGTGAGACAAAGCCCCAGTTTGTTATACCTGGCGGTATGATACTGTTCCATGCTGCAGACACATAAAATGGCAGCATTTCAATTTTAATTGCTTCATCCCTGCCACCTCAAATATCATGTCTATTTCATGTTCCTATTCCTCATGGAACTGAAGTATCAGCAAAAAATTTCTAGTTCGTCATCACAGAATTAGCACACTATTATGGTACTAACTCGTTCTAGGTGTGTATGTAAACCAAATTTGAATTTTAAAAAACCACATTTATTAGTCAAAAAAACTTCAAAAATGTACAGAAATTAAAAGAAAACAAACATCAATTTCAGTCATGTTAGATGAAACTTTGAGTTAACATTTCTAACTGCTCAAAAAAAGAGGTATCAGTAATCATACAAATAAAAGTAATAATGCAAACAGGTAACTACGCAAAACTGCAAGAAACAAAAATTACACCTTTAGCAAAATATCTAAAAACTGTATGCACTGAAAGCATTTAATTTACACAAACTTAAAGAGAAGCTGCCATGCCAGCGTAGGAACATTTTAGTCTGCAAAAATAGAACTAGAACTATGCATGTCCTAATTTGTAATCATCTTGCTTATAATCATTGTCATCATCAACATTTGGCTGTCAGGGGCGGTTTTTGTTGCGATGAATCCTGTAGGAATCATAGTGACAAAAAGCGCTACCATTAGCCAAAGGGTTAACAAACATACACTTGTTGTGTGTTAGAGCAACAGGCCTGTTTACATAGTCTGTGATGAACTAGCAACTCTAATTCAACTGTTATAGCTCATTGTTGTGTGTTAGAGCAACAGGCCTGTTTACATAGTCTGTGATGAACTAGCAACTCTAATTCAACTGTTATAGCTCATTGTTGTGTGTTAGAGCAACAGGCCTGTTTACATAGTCTGTGATGAACTAGCAACTCTAATTCAACTGTTATAGCTCATTGTTGTGTGTTAGAGCAACAGGCCTGTTTACATAGTCTGTGATGAACTAGCAACTCTAATTCAACTGTTATAGCTCATTGTTGTGTGTTAGAGCAACAGGCCTGTTTACATAGTCTGTGATGAACTATCAACTCTAATTCAACTGTTATAGCTCAGCGATTCTATCCGGTGGTAACACACCTCTTTTATAGTTTTAAAAGTTACACAGTCTGTAAGAGTTTCTTGTTCCTGCCAAAATTTGCTTTTTAAAAAAAACAACAACCCTGCATTTGAAAAATCTGCATAATTTGGCCTGAAAAACATGCTACAATATGCAGATCCTTTCCAAACAATTTGGAATACCACAGCAAACGATGGCTTCAAATAACTCAACTTTTATAGCTATGCAGTGCACGTTATCGCGAAGTCAGCGCATTCCAATGTCCTATTTTATGTCCTATGACAATCATGCTCTAAACCTCACAGTAACTTATGTGAAACATAAGCTCCGTGGTGCATGCTGCCACAGGTAGTGTTAACAGTGCACGCTACTGCATGAACAAGGAGGTCAACTCATTCAGCTCCAACACGTCACAGCAAGACACGGATCGAGCGTGATAGTCAAAGGGTTGTGCCAAAATAGCTTGGCACCCATAGGTGCCAAGCTATTCTGGCACAACCCTTGAAATGTCATGCTCGACCTGTTTCCAGAAGTGTAAGACAGTCTTCCGGGGGCAGCTTCTGGTCCTGGAGCAGAATGTGTTAATCCTTGGCTGTCTGTAGCATGTTTGCTCTTGGTGGTTCCTGAAGGAATCACCTCGACCAAACACTCTATCAGTAACAGATCACGCGAGTGTACCCATCTAATCAGGTCAAACACATTAACCTGCCACTGTACATAGACATAGGAGGTGATTAAGACACTAGCACACAGAAATTTAACAGGACTCACTTTTTGGACAGATCATCATCCACCCAGGGTTTGGCCGTGTCATATCGTTCATCCTGTAAACAAAGCCAGCAGACACCCAGGGTTAGCTGTGCACCTCATTAACCCCTTCACTGCCAGTGGACGAGGATGTCATGTCTGAAACCACTGAACACTGACCGACGTTCAAATGAAAAACACAAATGAAATGGGACCAGACGCGGGCACAAAGAACACAGAGCTAACAAAGAGACACAAATCCTCAAGAGCCCCCGCAACTGCGGGGGCTCTTGAGGATTTATGTCTCTTGCAGACGGGTTGCCCTGGCAGTGAATGGGGTTAACCCCTTCACTGCCAAGAAAAGCGAACACAATCCCTACACACATCATAGATCTTCATGAACACCCACAGCTGCCCCCACAGTCGTGGCAGCTCAGGAGGACCTATGCCTCTTGATGACATCACCGCGTGCCCATGTTCCTCGAACGACTGGTGCTCATCAGCATTGAATTAAAATACATTTTATTTTTAACGCATTCAGCCTGGCGCAAGTATTTCCAAAATTTTGAAGGCGTCATCTGACGACTATGCACCTGTTGCAAGAGATGGATCAACCATGATAATTCAAGGGTAGTGCCAGATTAGCTTGGCGCCGACAGGCGCCAAGCTAAGCTGGCACTACCCTTGAATATTATCATGGTTGACCCATCTCCTGCTGTAGTGCGTCAGGGCTGAATGGGTTAAGTAACAAATCTGCTAGCCAGGCAAACAGACAAGCAGCATGTCTGTTGAAAGGTCCTGGTAAATCCCTGGAGGAGTCCCTGTACCCCATAACCTCCCCGTTAGGGCCATCCATTATCACTCTGGTGCCAACGACATTAAACCCGGAACTAACCACACCAATCACAATCTACAACAACTGGTAGTGACAGGGTTAACCACCTTCTGCACGCAGCCACCAGTACTTATTAACCCACTTGTTCACAGAACTGGTGGCTGCGTGCACAAAGATTTTAACACACTCACAAAACATACGAAAAAAATGTTCAGTACATAATATGCAAATTGCAGAAAATGAAACTTGATCCACTGGCTTGTGGCCAGTTCACCCTTTGGCTGTCCTTATCGTTTCTTGTTGAGGTGATTCATGCATCTCAACAAAAAGAGCTACAGTCATGAAGTAACTACAATAATCTGTCATTCACAACACGCTCTGTGACATTCACAAACCAACAACACAGCCAAAAAGACATCAATAGTAGAATTCAAAATAAATATTTTGAGCTATGGGAACTAAACTACATACATCCCTATCTATCACGAAAAATAAAATTTACAAAACTGTACATGTCTGTCATCAGAAAGTGGCACAGTCTGAAAAAAAGTGTTTAAAAAAAACATTTACCTCAGAGGCACCCAAGTTGACATTCACTGGAAAAGAAAGACAACATTCTGTGAGTTTGCGGTGAAAGCGTACACATAAAACAATAAAAATAACATACTGCCTCCAATACAAAATCACAATCCACACCAACACAAGTTCTGTCATTTTCATGATAAAAGAAATCATTCCTACACCACACATTATTATTTTACTCATGCATGTTTCATGCAGCAAAATAATGTTTTAAAACATTCTGGTTAAAATTTGTTAGACTGTCTTCTGAAGACTACGTAATGGTTCAGGAGCATTTAAGGGTAGGACCAGAACATCTTTGCGCCTGCAGGCGCCAAGCTATTCTGGTCCTATTAACTCATTACATCCCGAAGCTAAAAGTTTTCAAATTTGTGTACTGTGCCATGAGGGTTACATTACAAATTAGGAGACAGATCAACCCATTTTAGTTCACGGGCAGTGCCAGAATAACTTGGCACCCAGAGGCGCAGAGCCATTCTGGCACAACCCTTGAACCATCAATAGTCAAATTTACTTCATGCACTAGTGTATGAGGATGGAAAGGCTGAACTATCATGGTCAATCCACATGCTGCACAATTGGAGGAGAGTGAAGTTACTGACTGCTGTGGAATACTGTGATGGTAGATCTATGCAATGCATTTATCATGGTACGACTGTCTTCTTTGACAGTTTTCTGGCACTACCCTTGCGCTATCATGGTCGATCCACATCCTGTGTTGTCACCGCCGGGACTGAATGAACTGCCTGCACAACATGGCAAAATAAAACACAGACTCATACATGTACTTATGCGCTGAAAGCACTTACCTTTCAACTCAATACTGTTAGCAGCTTGGTTCGGGCGAGCATTCTTATCAGATGGTATTCTTCTTGGCACATCTTGCAACAACTGAAAAGTATCACCATAAACCCATTAAATGTAGCTCCAGACTCCATTAGTACGCTCTGTGGGCTGGAGTAGCGACAGGAATTCTGAAGAAGAATAGCGCGAGCAGCAAAATGTCACTATAAGCTTGACATCATGGCATTGCTAGTCTTACGACACTGTGTACACAGTGAGGAAAATTGATGTTTCACGTCTCATCCAAAAGGCATGCAGCCTCTTCCAGGGCTGACTGTACTGTTCCACACAGCCTCCTCCACGGCTGACTGTTTGATGGGAGTATATAGTAGATCCAAAACTTGCAAAAATGAATTGATTATTATTCAAAAAGTTGAAGAGGTATAAAGCTGGCTAACAAACTCATCCAATGTCTTTCTCCAAACTAGCTATCTCAAAAATTTCAAGTAAATATGACAAAAATTACGGACTCTAATCTGGGTCAACCGACTTTCTATAAACGGTCTTTTACATCTTTAACTCTTACCAGTTCGCTCTATTTGAGACCAGTGAACAAAATGACTTTTACCCTCACACATGACCAAGAACAAATGCTGCTGAAAGCTCTTCTAGTGGTCAAAAGTTGGCTTATTATACAGCATATTAAAGTGCATTGAGTCAGCTTTCAGTCAGGATAAGCAAAAAGTCTGTACTTAACGTAGTTTAGAAGTTGTTGTTTATTTAGCGACGAAGAAAAAATGGTGTCCGGTTTCCAAAAACAGTTTTCACGAAAGTCACTAAGAAGAATTTTTTTTTGTTTCTTGCCCCTTTGTTTAAAATGTGAATCCAGTGTGTGGACAAATCATTTCTACACATTTTTGTGAAGTTTCAAGAAAATGTGTTTGAATTTCTAAGAGTTACACAACATAATCTACACCGGTCAAGGGCAGGAAAAAATGGGCGTGTCAACACCTGGCATGACTGAGACAACAAACATGTGCTTCTCTGAAAATCTCTGACTTGCTGAAAATATCACTGAGGCAATACACAGCAAGTAATAAAACTTGTTTATGTACTTCATAAAGTTTCACGATTCTGAACCAGACAATAGGTAAACAAAGACTCACATGGATAGCACATGGTCAAACCAAAATAGAAAGTGTCACAATGACCTGCGATGGTTTTCTTTCATTTTTTCCACATCGCTGGTGCTAGAATCATTTTCAGTGGCCTGGTTGCTGGAAGATTCCCCTTCAGTGAGATACACTTCACTTTCGGACTCAGATGAACTCATTTTGACGGAATATTCGCAGAGAGAAATCGCAAGCAGTGAAAATAACGCAGTAGGGAAAGCAAGATGGCACACATAGTGACTCAATCGATAACAAAGGTCACGAACAAACTCAAAATTAATATTTTTTTCATTCTATCATATGAAAGTGACTTTCTAATGTCAATACGTTATGACAATAATACTGAGAGTAAAAATTAATTGGTTTTAATTCAGTAAACACGATGGAATTTTCCATGGGCGTGGCTTCGTATGTATACATACGATGGCCAAGGGAGCGAACTGGTAAGAGTTAATGAGACATCCAGTTACAACACGCTCGGAGGCTTTCTTAGCCACCCCTTAAATAAAGTATTTTGTCAAGTTTCAAGCTTGTACGTACAGCAATATATGAGATTCTCGTGTCTTTATACATATGCACACACACACACTCACAGTTAAGGCCTTTCGTGCCAAATGTACGTTCAGCAGCGAGCTTAGCGTAACTAGACATGACGTCATCTTTATCTTGTTACTTCAGTTGTCAGACGTTTAGGCCTGCCCGCCTTTGACATCATGGACATGCTATTAAATCCACCCCACCGTGACCGATCCTAAAAAGTCCCTTCTATAAATAAAAGGGACTTAAAAACTGTGGCTGGACTAGTCTGTGAGTAATGCCAATACTAAAGTTTACCAAGGACCTGGACAACAGCAGACACCAGACAGAAGATGATAATTCAAGGGTAGTGCCAGATTAGCTTGGCGCCTGTCAGTGCCAAGCTTATCTGGCACTACCCTTGAATTATCATGGTACATCCACTCACTTTGCTATCACAAGTCAGCAAAAATAATAGCACTTGAGGAAACAAAATGACTGTCAAAATATGGCAGTTTTAGACCTTTTGATTGACTCTCTGTGATCTTGACCTTTGAGCGAGGCCTGTTTAGAAAAGGTCTTGTTCCAAAGCATCCTTAGGCCAAGTTTGAAGTCTGTGGCCTGAACAGTCTCCGAGAAAATGCCATTACAAATTTACCAAATTTAATAATGTACAATATACTTACTTTTGCCATCACACATGAGCCCAAAATGCATATTTATTAAAAATACGAAGTGAATGTTGACAAAGTCATCAAATTCCCTTTCTTAATCTCTTTCCCTCTTGATGCATTAATCTGAAACTGGGCACTCTTCAACACCCCCCCCCCCCCCCAAAAAAAAAAAAAAAAACTCTTGCTTTTTCATTAGTGAGCCAACACATGACAGTGCGGCCACCTTCAGCCCAAGAGCATTTTGTATACTGGGCATAGTGTTTGTGCATCTAAAGTGTAAGCCTGTGTGTTGATGTGTGCTCTCTCCAATAATGTCAATCTCTGCATCAATGTTGTCTAAATGTAAACATCTATGTTGCATACATGTGCATTGTATACATCCATGTTGTATACATGTGTGTTGTCTACACCTGTCTCTGTGTGTGCATGTGACAACTCACCCCTTCATCATCCGTCTCGATAGGGGAGTAAGCGTTCGAAGGGTTCTGTGATTTCTCCAACAATTCTTTGGTCAATCGCCGTCCAAGATCCCCTTGCAGAAATGGGTGCTGCTGACAAAAAAATCAAAAATAAAAAAAATCTAATGCTTAGAGCAAAACATTTAAAATGACAAAAGCAGATAACAAACACACAGGCAACATTCAAGAAAGCTGTACAGTATGAACTACCAGCCAAAGTGCCAAAGTCTAGCTCAAACCAAAGAAAACAAGAAAGGTAAAGCCATTATGGCTCACGTGTATGACCGATTTACATGTGTGACCTTTGTGACAAGAGCTGGCTTCTGCAGCAGCAAAATCCATGTTTTCTGAAAATGTAAGCATTTTTCACACATCCGTCCACCCCCCGTGACCCTTGACCTTTGTGATGAGTTGACTAAATTAGTATGCATAGGAAGGTCTTATCATCAGCTATCTTTGTACGAAATTTAGTTGAAAAATTTGCAAAAATTAGGGAATACCTACAATTTTATAAAAAATCAGCATTTTACACACATTTGCCAGCCTCTTGTGACCCTTGACCTTTCCAAGGAATCATCCAAATTAGTATGCATAGATAGGTCTTACCATCAGGTATCTCTGTACTAAATTTGGGTTTTAAGTTGTGACTAGTATTTGAGAAAAAACATCTTTTGTCAAAATATGACTATTTTAAACCTATTTCCTGAGCTCTTGTGACCCTTGACCTTTTTGAGGAATCAACCAAATTAGTGTGCATAGAAAGGTCTTTCCATCAGGTATCTCTCTAGCAAGTTAGGGTCTAAAGTTGCAAATAGTATTTGAGAAAAAACATCTTTTGTCAAAATATGGCTATTTCGGACCTATTTCCTGAGCCCTTGTGACCCTTAACCTTTCTGAGGGGTCATTCAAATTAGTATGCATAGATAGGTCTTACCATCAGGTATCTTTGTACCAAGTTTGGGTTTCAAGTTGAGAATAGTATTTGAGAAAAAAACATCTTTTGTAAAAATATAGCTATTTTTGACCTATTTCCTGATCCCCTTTGTGAGAGGTCACTCAAATTGGTATGTTTAGAAAGGTCTTACCACAAAGTATTTTTGGGCCAAGTTTAAAGAATGTGGCTTGAATAGTCTCTGAGAAAATGCCAAAGTTAAAGTTTACCACGGATTTTTGGGCCAAGTTTAAAGAATGTGGCTTGAATAGTCTCTGAGAAAATGCCAAAGTTAAAGTTTACCACGGACGACAGTGGACGGACGACCACTGGCCCAAAATATAGACTCACTTTTGCTTCGCACGTGAGCCAAAAAAGTTGAAGTGCTAACACAGAGCATGCTTAACAGAAAATGTTACTCCTAACTGTCTGCCAAATAGAATCATTCACCTAAATAGCACACACGCACACATACACACACTGTCACACACACACACAAATGACAGTCTCACCTCCAGCAGTTTATCAGCAGATGGACGTTTCTTAGGATTTTTTGTGAGTGCAACCTTCACAAAATGCTGAAAGACAGTGGACCTGCAACAAAAAAATTAAAACTAAAAGATATAAAAGTAAAAAAATTATATTAGTGAGCACTATTAAATGGAAGTAAGGTTAAATTCCCATAAAAATTTAATAGAAAATCACTTTCCAAACAATAAAAGGTATTAACCACCATTATGAAGCCTTTCAACATCTTGACTGCAGGAAACATGATTTTAAAGAGCTGTCCCTTCACTCAAAGTGCGCAGAACACTGGTCTTACTGATCCACAAGGCATAGTGGTCTATATGTCTTGTGATAAGCTGTATTTCCATGCAGTGACACAATGGAAATGTGGTAGACAGTGTGACCAAAAAAAAGTAGCCGAGCTGAAGGCGGAAACAAATTCTGCGTGTTTCCATATAACAGCACGATTTATTTAACCCATAAAGCCCTGAAAGACTACGACAGGATGTGGATCGACCATTATATTTCAAGGTTGGTGTCAGAATAGCTTGGCGCCTGTAGGCGCCAAGCTATTCTGACACCAACCTTGAAATATCATGGTCAATCTGTCTCCAGACCTGTGATATAGACCTCTGAGGATATCTACACAAATTTGAAAATGTCCTCAGGGTGTAAGGAGTTAGTTAACTTGCTTCAAAATGTTACAAAATTTGTCACGAACCGCTAGCCATACTCCCTTCACTGCAGATTCACGGTGGTATTGCCATTTATCGCTCAATGTGGCGATGACATTTTTTGTCGCATTGCTGTCACCTGCCACTTTGCTTTATGACGCTGTCGCATCATGTATATTGAAATGCTCATTTTTTATTTCTATGTTCTCAATTGTTGTCACTGTCACCTATAGTTTCTCCCTCCCATCAGCCACAACTGTAAATCTGTCTGTCCATGAGCTGTTGGCATTGCTTATCAGTGACCACATTTAGAATATGCAAACACTGTATGGTACCCAGGTTTAAAGAGACAATCAGCTGCACTCGAAAGGGTACAGAGACGAGCAACAAAGCTGGTCAAAGAATGTAGAAATATGACTTATTCAGGCAGACTCAGATACTTTGGATTACACTCTCTACGCGGACGTAGAATACGTGGAGACTTAATCCAAGTTTTTAAAATTTATAATGGCATCGATGACCTAAAGTGGAACGACTTTTTTGCAACACCATTCTGTGACAGAACCCGAAATTCTGAAGGGAAAATCTTTGTACAGCACTGTAACACTAACCTACGGAAGTTCTGTTTTACTAACAGAGTTGCCATTGTTTGGAATGACTTACCAGTTTCATTAAAAAAAGCATCTAATATAAATTCTTTTAAAAACCAGCTGGACGAATTACCAAAATTTAAAGAGATTTTTTATTCCTATGATGAATGATTTTATAGGAAAATTGCATGCATAGCAGACCCATAAAGGAACTAAAGAAAGAAAGGACATTTATAAAGGCCTCACGGCCTATTTTGTCCTCACAATACTACTACTAGTGGAGAATACCTGGGGTTGTGGCTCTAAATCTGCAAGGAGCATACAGTCTCATAATGTTCATGCAGCTGCAGGCGATCATAAGAACCTCTCTCCTGCTGGCTCCAGTTACTTTTAAAGTCTATGAATGTTGCAATCGGCACAGCTTGTCAATGGTGAATGCTTGGTGTTGTGGCGCAAAATCCGCAAGCAGCATAGATCCTCATAATGTTCCTGCGGTTGAAGGGGCTCATAAGAATCTCTCACTTGCTGGCTCGAGTTACCTCTACAGTCTATGAACGCCTGGTACCAAAAGCACTGGTTTGTCTCATCACTCTCTGAGCTACAAACAAGAGCCACCGCACCTTTGTCGCCTTGGAGATAGGGAGGGTTGGGTTCATATAGAGGTCAGTTTACCATGTAAAATTGTCTGTTTGGCCTACTGTGTACTGCACCCTTTAACCCTTTCGCCGCCATAGGTGTTAAAATGTTGCATTTTCCAGCGCCGCAGCTGTTTTGCCAGACCGCTGTGGCGCAACACCTCTTATCTTTAAAAGGCTATAACTCTTGAACCACTGAACCGAATTGCTTCATTTTTAAGAAAAATGGAGATGAGAAAACAAATTTGTACTCTGACACCTTTTTGTCTTTCATGTGACTCACTCAAAGTTTTATATCTGGCCTGATGCAAGAAGAATAGACAAAATCTGTGTTCTCAACACACACAACAGACAGTTTACACACATGGCAGTCACTAACAAAGTAACATACACATGATAACATGTCAAGAAATATATTGAGAAAATGTTCAACTCACAACTGAAGCATAGTTGGTTGTTCAGAGCTCTACAGATAATCCATAACACACCAACTCGCAAGCATAGTCCATGAAGAATACACAACACTCTTCTACACGAAATCTGCTCGCGAGAGTGCTCGTACTCGGATCGTTATCAGAGCTATCTTGTAAATTTCCAAAAAGCTCTTTGTCAACTTCGTTGCCACATCGATGCTCCTCGTTTGAATCAACATCAGTTTGTGATCGTATGAGGTTCAAACAACGCAAAACTTCTTCCGTAGATAGTCTCTTGTGCCGCTCACTTCGTCCTTTCAAAGTTTCAGCTATCACGAAAAAGCACCTCTCCAAAAAAGTCAGAAAAACTCGCAATTTCTTCGCTCAAAACACTCAAAAGCACTCAAAGTTAGCGCTGGAATATAAGAGGGGATTCCCCTGTCCCATGATGCACTATTATTGACCAAAACTACCTCATACATTAGAGTCACGATCAAGTGCAGTGAACTCGCTGTGTTACTCGCCAAAAGGCGAGATTGGCGGCGAGCCATGTACTCGCCAATCGGCGAGATTGGCGGCGAAAGGGTTAACATGCTCTAGAACAAAAAGGGACATAATTATTCTGTATTCAGAGTTCAGTTTCACTTACCATTTACTTTTGTCCTTCAGTTGTGGTGGTTTAAACCCACTCTTTGACATCAGGAACAATGCCCTAAAATAAAATAACACAACATCAGGAAACAAAGTACAAACACATTTCACTCTAAAGCATTTGAGATTTAGACAAAGCTGTCTTCTGCACATTAGTTTCTTAAAACATCATGTAACAAACAACGCTGGAGGAAATACCTTTGGAAGTGCAACTAAGCACACCCGCATATCAACATCATTCTGATTTCAGGCCCTAGGGTGACTAAACCCCCTTGTGCATACAGTCACCGGTACTGTAACAAGTACCTATGATGCCTACACAAAGGGGGCTGCGTAAAGGTACTTGGCCAGAGGCTTGGTTAGCACAACACCTGAAGAAAGTCAGTGGCAACAGAATGATCTTCTGTATGCCCACAACAGAGGAAACAACTGGAAGTAAATAATCCTCACTAGTCATGGGGAAATAGCTTAGTGGATAAGGCTAGTCGCAAGGTACCGGGTTCGAATACCCTGGTGGGCAGGAATGGGATGTGGATTCTTCCTCAATCCCACAGAGGCAAATTTACATACAGACTCGGTTTACAGTGCTCGTCTCACCTTTGTGTGTACAGCACACATAATCATCAAGTGTGTGTTAAAAATCCCATCTTCACTTTTCTAAAAGAGCAAGCCCATTAGGGGTGGTAGAATGGAAACAGAAATACATTGTATGCACCGAAGTTAATAGCAGGGTAGAGATTTGCACATAAAGTAGCGCTTAGTGGCAGCAGGCTCTCATAGCTCCTGTTTCCAATCTTGTGGCGCCTTGAGCATCTTCAGATAGGTGGATATGTGCACCTCAGAGATGTCTTACTTACTTAGTCATTAACTCATTCAACTCCGATACGCCACGGCAAGACATGGATCCAGCGTGACAGTTCAAGGGTTGTGCCAGAACAGTTTGGCGCCCTTAGGCGCCAAGCTATTCTGGCACAACCCTTGAACTATCACGCTTGATCTGTTTCCAGAAGTGTAATACAGGAGGCAACTTCAAAATTTGCGGATTTTGGTCTTGGTGTGGAATGAGTTATTGTACTCAATACATACTCACTTTTTATTGATGTACTCTATATAAGCTACAGAACAAGAGGTACTGATCATGGCAAGTTCAAGAGAGGGACCAGATAAGCTTGGTACATTGTCAGACACCATGCTAATCAAGCCTTACCCTTGAACTACATTGGTCAATCTATCTCCTACAACTAGCCAGAAACTTTGCCGTAACACTGAAAATGTTCATCATATTCATTACTGTCTTAACTTTTTGATGACGGAACGCACATGTGTGTGCCAGGCATAGCTCCGTTCCCAACGGGTCGCACACATACGTGCGCTGGCCTCGCTTACCGCTGCCGATGAGGCACACACATGTAATGGAATTCCAGTTTAACTATCAATACTGGCAGTACGGTCTAAGGGAAGCAACCTACTATAATATTTCAAGCACTCATTTCTGTACTGGTAGAGTGACTTTTCTTGTTTGCATGGGCTGAAACAAGCAAAATAGATGCAAAGCGACACCACAAGCGTGAAAAAAATGGCGCGTGTGAGTGGCGATGTATTCCCATGCCGAAGTCAGTGCACCTGTTTAGATAGTGGTGTAAAAACTTTTGTCTATTCGTGAAGAAACTTTCTGTTGTGCCTTTAATGTCTCTGGAATGCCAGGCAAGTGGTAATTTTCACACTGCAGATAACCAATACACAAACAGCATGTGTTTTCGTAACCCAGTGCAGATCTGACCGTTTTTGTTTTTGGCTTCTTACCCCATCCTGTTTATACACTTCTAAAATCTTAAATCAAAATATTTTTTTTCAGCTTAGCGTCTGTGTTTGCTTTTTCCATTGATACCAAATATGTTGGGATTTGGTAAGATTTGTACTACAAACAGTGCCAATGAAATGTGTCAACATTACTACGGTAGCAGGGAAGCCAGTCAAAGTAAGGTGTACGTTCAGGGGGGGAAACCTAGCTGTCAGACTACAGTGGCAAAGAGTTCACCTATTCAGTTCCAGCTGATGCAGACTGTGTTTCTGCAATCTTTGTTAATTCAACACCAACAAACCCTCGCTGTACCAGTTCCTGGAGTCAAAGTGGTGTCAGCAAGAGGCACAGATCCTCATGCCCCCCCCCCCCACCTCCCGCCGCAAATTCAGGGGCTCATGAGGGTCTATACCTCTTGCAGTTGGGTGGTGTTCAAATTTTCTCAGGTTAACACTGCAAACGTTTATCATGTTCATTCCTTTACCTCATGGGATGGAGGTCAAACATGGGTGGCTGAAGCTCGGCAAACTCGATAGCAGTGATGCCCACAGCCCAAATGTCACACTGCTGGTTGTAGCCACCTTTCCTCTCCACTGCAGCCACCTCCGGGGCCATCCTGTGTGCAGGAAAGCAAACAAAGCGGTGTTTAACCCTCTTAACCCCAGGGCTGCATTTCCAAACTTTGGGAGGCGTTGTCCAACGACTGTATACCAGTTGTAGGAGAAGGGTTGATCATGATAATTCAAGGGTAGTGCCTGATGAGCTTGGCACCTTCAGGCGCCAAGCTCATCTGGCACTACCCTTGAATTATCATGATCAATCCATCGCCTGCTGGTGGGTCCCCGGGGCTAAATGGGTTAACCCACTCAACCCTAACAAGCACAACACAACAAGAGACTGATGGACTGTGATACTCAGATGTTTCAAGGGTGGTGCTAGAGTAGCCCAGTGCCTTACAGGAAACAGGCTATGCTGGCACCACCTTTGAACCAAGATCTACCTCATCTCCAACAGCCTTTAAACCCCTCACTGCCAAGAACTATCTCATCTCCAACAGCCTTTAAACCCCTCACTGCCAAGATACTGAGAAGATGCTCCAAATGCAAGAAGCATAAGCCCCCTGTTTTGATGCTAGGTTCCTTAGGCAGCTGAGACTGTTAACTCTTTCGAGACGTGCCACATCCGGATTCGCGGCTTTACGCCGCGAATCGGGTGCGGCACGTCTCGAAAGAGTTAACACAGATTTCAGAAACACAATCTGCACTGGCAGTGAAGGTGTTAGGACTGCTACAAACGTTGTGCTGAAAGTCAGTCACAAGGTTGAATGAATTGAAGAGGGCTAAGGAAATCAATGTCACTGTAAAGAACACACTTCTCATGCTCATTTATTCATTCATTCATGAAACTTTAAGATTTCAATTTCAACCTTCTATTGAGAAGAACTTGAAGGAGAGGAAAACAGTCCTGCACAAACTCACCAGTATGGGGTTCCAATGAAAGACTTCCTTTTGCACATTGTGGCGGTAATCTGAGCTGACACCCCAAAGTCAGCTGGAAAATTCCAGAAAGGATTAAGTCAAATTTGTATAATGGCTGGGAGTATTCAAAACCAGATCCATACAAATTGTACTAGTTTAATAACATGTGACGGATAGTTCAAATCTGAAACAAGATGAGGATTTCATCACAAACTTAACCATATTGTTTTGAACTCGCATGCGCTTTCCGAGTACATTTTCTGACTTAGGAACATTCACACTCAGATCAGTCCGCATGGGTGCACGTCCAGCCGAAACACTTACGTAAATACTGTTTATAAAAATAATTTGGGCATTAATGAAAAATCTGTGTGTTAAAAAAAAAAGATTCCAATTTTTTGGACAGTTTAAAAAATAACCCCCCAAAACGTGGTTCCAAAAATTGCAAACGCATAATACTTTCCATTCAAAAAAAGTTGAAAAGGTAGGAAGCTGGTTAACTCATTCTACCCCAACACCGAAATCCTCAAATTTTGCCGTTGTCTTCTGAAGACTGCACTCTAGTGCAGGACACAGATCGACCATGATAGTTCAAGGGTGATGCCAGAATAGCTTGGCGCCCATAGGCGCCAAGCTATTCTGGCATCACCCCTGAACTATCATGGTCGATCCTTATCTTGCTGTGGTGTGTGTGGGGTAGAATGAGTTAATGAACTAATTCAATGCATTCCTTCAACCTATACCTATAGCTAGGCAAAATATGAAACAAGTACTGTAACACCAAAAATTATGGACTGATAATGATTATGCGAGGCAACCTTTTTTCATAAAACAGGCATTTTCTCCTAAATGCATAATCCAAAATCAATACTCTTGGAGACATGCTTGAGACATACATCTTGTAGAGATAAAATAATAAAAATAATTAGTACTTGTATAGCCCCCAACCTCAGATTAGAGCTCTAGGCGCTTAACAAAAACTAATAGTACAAAAATAACTAATTACAAAAACGCAATTTACAAAAAGTACTAAAACAAAATACAACGCACTCTGTAAACAAGCTATAAAGTCACCATTCAAAAGTGCTACGCTTATTGACTCGTACTCGCATTCACGCATGCGCGCGCGCGCACGCACACACACTACTTCTAACAGTAACATAGATAGAGATGACTTTAACATGACAGGAGTGTAACAAAGTCATTTGTAGCAGACAGAAAAAATATGGGTCTTTAGGGCTCGCTTGAATGCCTCTCTCGAATCAATGTATCTCAGTTCGCGTGGGAGGTCATTCCAAACAACTGGGCTCTGGTACCTGAACGACCTCTCACCGAACGACTTTGTTTTGACAAGAGGGATACGAGTAGACGTCGCAGCAGAGCGCAAACTCTGTCTTGAGGGCGTATACAGTTGGAGAAGAGAGGCAAGGTAGTGTGGGCAGGAACAGGTAATACAACTGTGAGTCATGCATGAAATTTTGTACTGAATCCTACCTGTTACAGGTAACAAGTGATGAGCAGACAGACAGGGTGTGATGTGATCTGATCTAGGGACTGTAAGAATCAACCTAGCAGCTGAGTTTGAATTTTCTGGAGTTTGCCAATCAGACACTGGGAACAGCCAGCCAAATGAGCATTGCAATAGTCTAATTTAGACAAAACAAAAGCGCAGACAAGTACTTTAGTTGCTTCAGGTGTCAGATAGTGGCGGACTGAAGCAATATGTCGCAGTTCAGTATGGGCGGATCTGCAAACGTTGTTCACATGAAGGCGCGCGGTACAGAGATACCTGCTGCTTTAACATACATTAAAAAATAAAGACTATTTTGATTTATCTCATTCTACCCCAACACCGAAATCCTTAAATGTTGCCGTTGTCCTCTGAAGACTGCATCGCAGTGCAGGACACAGATCGACCATGATAGTTCAAGGGTGATGCCAGAATAGCTTGGCGCCCATAGGCGCCAAGCTATTCTGGCATCACCCTTGAACTATCATGTTCGATCTTTATCTTGCTGTGGTGGCTCTGGGGTAGAATGAGTTATTTATATCAGTGTCAAACTTTTACTGATCACAACAATGATTTTTTTTTTTCAAAAATGAACTAATTATCACTGAAAAAGCTGAAGAGGTACAATGCTGAATAATGAACTCATAGTCATACAATGTCTTCCTTTAATCTAGCTATATATGCAAAATATCTAGTAAGAATTAGAAAAACTATTGACTCAAATGCGGATCAACTAGTTTTCGTGGAATGTAGATTAATGAATTATCACTGAAAAAGTTGAAGAGGTACAAATGCTGGCTAATGAACTCATACAATGTCTTCCTTTAATTTAGCTACGCAAAATATCTGGTAAGAATTAGAAAAATTATAAACTCAAATGTTTATCAACTTGTTTTCATGGAATGGCCATTTTCTCATCAATTGAATTTAAATTGTAAAAGTTTTTTTTTTTTAAACTGCCTTTGGAGAATATTTTCGTAGGCAAAATATCATAGAGTTGCAAGCTTCTCCGTGCACAAACGCCGCTACTAGTCACTGTGACACGCACACAGCGCTTGGCGCCAAAAGTAGTTCTCCAGCAAGGTTTGCACAGCTAAACATGACACATAATTTGTATCTTGTGACATTATTGTCAGAGTTTGACATCTGCCCACCAGTGACATCAGTTACATGCTATGGAATGCGCTCCACCATTTCAAAGTCTACTGTACAAACATGCATATAGAGTAATGTAATCACTGCTGATTGTATGTTCATGAAATGCAGATGCCACATGCATGTAGAAAAAATGATATGGAACCTTTAACTGCAGTGGTATAGCAAAGAATACCGACTTTTTCATCTTGTGTGTGCTGGCCGCCTCGGAAAAATTCTCATATGGAAAACATCCTAAAGTTTCAAGCTTGTCCATCCACAAACACTGGCCCTAGTCATTGTCTCTCCCACACACACATAATTATGGCACTTGGCACCAAAAGTATGTTCTACAGCACAGTTAGCATGGCTAGACCATCTTAGATGTGATACAATTTTTATCTTGTAACTTCACTGATAGAATTTTAGGCCTGTCTATGTCATTTGCATGCTACAGAACATGCTCCCCTGAGCCCCATTTCAAAGTTGTTCTTATTTTAAAGTCCCTTAAAGGGACTTTTTAGGATGGGTCATGGTGGAGCACATTCAATAGCATGCCCAAGATGTCATACATGATACATGGGCTGGCCTCAACTTCTGACAACTGAAGTAAGAAGATAAACATTATGTCATGTCTAGTTATGCCAACCTCACTGCAGAAAATACTTTTGGTGCAAGGCGCTTATGTGTATATGCAAACACGAGAATCTCCGACATCTGTGCGAAAACTTGAAAATTAAGGAAATGTTTCATTCAAAGGGTGCCTAAGAGAGCCCCCGAGCATATTGAAAATGGTGGTTAAATAAGTAGGTTGGTCCACATTAGAGTCTGTTTTGTCATATTTTAGATATAGATTGGAGAAAGACATTGGATGAGTTTGTTAGCCAGCTTTGTATCTTTTCAACTTTTTCAGTAAAATTAATTCTTTGCCAAAAAATAAAAATAACAAGAAAGGCAAAGCTCACGTATATGACCTATTCACCTTTGTGACAGTAAGTAAAGGGCTGGTTTCTGCAGCAGCAAACTACATGTTTTCTCAAAATGTAAGCTTTTTTCTGCACGTGTCAATCCCCCATGAGCCTTGACCTTTGCGATGAGTCGACTAAATTAGTATGCATAAGAAGGTCTTATCATCAGCTACCTTTGTGCCACATTTGATTGAAAAATGCGCAAAAATGTTGATAATACCTAAAATTTTATTTTTTTTAAATTGGCATTTTACACACATTTGGCAGCCTCGTGACCCTTGATCCTTCCGAGGGGTCATCCAAATTAGTATGCAAAAATAGGTCTTACCATCAGGTATCTCTGTACCAAATTTGGGTTTGAAGTTGTGAATAGTATTTGAGAAAAAAACATCTTTTGTCAAAATATGGCTATTTTTGACCTGGTTCCTGAGCTCTTGTAACCCTTGACCTTTCCGAGGGATCAACCAACTTAGTATGCATAGAAAGGTTTTACCATCAGGAATCTTTGTACCAAGTTTGTACACACATTTGGCAGCCTCGTGACGCTTGATCCTTCCGAGGGGTCATCCAAATTAGTATGCAAAAATAGGTCTTACCATCAGGTATCTCTGTACCAACTTTGGGTTTGAAGTTGTGATTAGTATTTGAGAAAAAATAAATTATGTCACAATATATAGCTATTTTTTTCTCATTTCCTGATCCCCTGTGACCTTGACCTTTGTGAGGTCACTCAAATTGGTATGTTTAGAAAGGTCTTGTCACAAAGTATCCTTGGCCCAAGTTTGAAGACTGTGGCTTGAATAGTTTCTGAGAAAATGACAATGTTAAAGTTAACTATGGACGACGGCGGACAGATGACCACTGGCCCAAAACATACTCACTTTTGCTTCCCACGTGAGCCAAAAAGTAAAAAACCCTCTGCTTTTGGAGAAAATTAGAAAGTGACGGTGATGTTAAAGCAGTAGCTTTGTCACCAAGCAGACACTGATGCAATACTATGAGATATAACGTAATTTCTCTCTATCTCTCTCACACACACGTTTACACTCACACACATCGACAGACAGCTCACCGAGGCATTGGCAAATCAGCAGAAGTTATGTTTTTTACACCAGTCAGGTAAAAGACAACAGGTAGGAACTCTTGACAGTGAGGACAGCTCTCATACAGAAAGGACTTCACGGTTTATGGTTCATTGCATTTTGTTATCCGTAGGAACAATAACAAGATGAGGATTTCATCCCAAAGTCTACTGTATTGTTTGGAGCTCACGTGCATTTTTCTTTTAGGAACATTCAAAGTTGTTCATATTTTTACGCTTATCCTTCTGATCCATTTCCCTTCTCTCTAAGCCAACCTCTGATCAACACACACACCGGCGCACAAAAATAAAGACGGACACATGGCGCTTCCCGCCATTAGTACGCTCTGTGGGATGGAGTAGCGACAGGAATTCTGAAGAAGAAGAATAGCACGAGCAGCAAAATGACGTCACTATAAGCTTCACGTCATGGCATCGCTGGTCTCACGATGCCATGTACACTGGGACAAATCTGATATTTCACATAATTCATCCAAAAGGCACGCTCTTCCAGAGCTGACTGTTTTATTCCACACAGCCTCTTCCAGCGCTGACTGTTTGATGGGAGTAAATAGTGGCTCCAAAATAGTGGCTTGCAAAAATGAATTAATTATTATTGAAAAAAATGAAGAGGTACAACGCTGGATTACAAACTCATTCAGTATCTCCCTTTCATCCCCCACCCCACCCCATCCCCTCTCCTCCCCCCCCCCCTCCCCTGATCCGCAGGGCAATGGTACACACAAACAGCAGAATGGCACACACAAGCACAGACACACGGCACTTCCTACCGGTTATGGGCTGGCATAGCCACAGCCATTTTGAAGAATAAGGTGGAATGGCCCACGCCCACAAAGCCTCTTCTGTATGAGCTTGCATGTACCTTTTCCACAATACGTTCGCAAATATCATACAAAAATAAATGAAGGAGACCATCATGCCAGCTCATACACATGTAAAACACTGAAGTGCTGGTGATTTGCGTCAATTAGGAACATTGTATAAAACACTGACGCATTTGGTGCTTTTACGTCACCATCACTGTCTGATTCTTCTGATGAAATCAAGGAGTCTTACTTTTGACATTTTTTCCCCACTGAACTTATATTTTCGAAAATGTTGAAGAGGTACAAGAACTCATCCAATGTCTTTCTACAAATTAGCAATATCAGACCTGTTTACCCCCAATTTGTTTGTCCAGTAGACATGGTCAACAAAACCAGAAGATTTGGGTAACAGACCAGAAGATCACTACATCAAACTGACTGGTTTAGTGCTTCACAAGGAATATTTTAGCACACCTTTTTTCATGTGTTAAAATACATGTATACTGAAGTTAAAATACTGTATCTAAAGTGTCAAAAGTCACAGAAGTACACAAAGAGTTTAACTTATTTAGTTACTTTTTCAGACTGCGACAATAGGCACTCTTCAGCTTGATGAGAGACTCTTCAGATAAATTCATGACTGAATCCACCACATCACAAGGACTGGTCTTGAGGACCAGAAGTGACTCAAGTGTTGAGTCTGCAAGACTTGATCTCTGGCTTGTACGGTTCTTTCTGACTGTTGAGAAAACTCTCTCGCAATGTGCGCTGCTGTGGGGTATTGTAGATGTTATATGGGCAAAGTCGGGCTATGACAGTAGCGGGCGCCGCCTAATATTTACGAGACCCTATCAAAGCGTTCAGCTTACGTATGAGTGATTGCAGTGAAGACATACTTCTCAGCCCTGAAAGTCTAAAATTTTGCCCACCAGCCTTTGGCTAGTGACTTCCAAGTTTTACTAGCCAAACTGAAAATGTTACTAGCCAAAACTGAAAATTTTACTACTGAAAATAGCCCAACTCAACAATATAATGTACCACAAGTGTTTGACACCCAATGTTAGAGAGTGTTTTCTGCCGAGAGGCATTGAGAACAAATATTTGAACAGACAATCATAACCAAGTTAATGTTTATGTCCTGACTTCAGGCTTTTGATAGTATCAAGTGGAGAAATAACTGACATAGTCCCCAATGTGAACTGTGGTGGGATTTTTATTTATTTATGTTTTGTAAGGTGAACTGTGGTGGGATTTTTATTTATTTATGTTTTTTAAGTAGAGCTGGGCTTCTGTTTTCACAACAGGTTAAAGGGTCTGTAGTATAAATTTTAGAGGGTACACAGACCCCCATCCTAGCATTGTAGAGGGTCCGCAGATTTATTTAAGAAAAACTGCATTATCTGTATGTTCCTTAAAATAAATTAACTCATTTCGCTCTCTCCTCTTTAAATGTGTGATACGGATTCTTTAACTGGTGAGCTATTGCGCAAAAGCCTGTCTCCCTTGCTCTCTCACACACAGAAAAAACATAATAATATATCTTAAATCTATTTATTTATTTGTATGATCGTTTGATAATGTATTGTAACAGAGAATACTTTTCTGCTGAACGCGGCAGATTGACAACTAAAGTGTGACTTGTCTAAACTCTGTGTGTGTGTGTGTTTGTGTGAACTGATGTACTTAAAAGTTTGTTTCAACCCGTTTAACCACTCAGAAAGACGTGTTTCTCTGCCAATTTTTGCCTAACAACTGTGTACCAGAAGATGGATCGACCACGATTAAAAAAACTGACAAACTTATTTCTGATCAAAATTTCTGGACTTGCTTTTTGAGTTTGCCTCAGTGCACATTGCGCATGCCATTCGAGTGCTTTCGTGCTTTAGCCATGGAAATACACGCAGCACAGCCATGAACTGGCTCTGAAAACTGCGTCGTAGCGCGGCGGCGCCACAACGGCCCAGGTGGGTAGCATTTTTGGTACTGTCGCTTGTCGATGGAGATGGCAGTGTCGAAGTGCAACTTTCTTCTTAGCGATTATCAAGATCAGACGGTGCCGGATTGAAGAATCCGAAGCATTCCAGCTTCCTTAGCTTTTTCTCCGCCATGTACAACTTCGTTCAAGGTCATGGTATACATTTAAATTGGGAAGTTCAGGCAGTAAGAGGCCCGGTGTTTTTAAAAATAATTTTTGCCTTGTTGAAAATTTGCAGTTGGGCTGAATGTTGGAATTTGCTGGAAATTTGTGGTTAGCTGAGAGGAGACATGTTTGGTGCTTTGATTCATACCATCCTGAGCTTATCCAGTGAACAAATTGTGGGCCTATGTTGAGTTGCCTTTGACGTAGTGATTTGAGGGGCACGCTGATTTCAGCTGTGCTTGGGTGTGGCGTTGGTAAGGAACCAGTTTCATAGCCAAGAAATGAGACTGTCAATGTGCTGTTTTTTTTTTGGTATTTTGTGCATGGCAAATGTGCAGCTGGTGGGCGGTAGTGTTTTTTAGGGAATTGAAAAATTAGGAGATGACTGGGACTGACTAAGGCTAAGAGACTGGACAGTACGGAAACAGCACTGTGGTCTGTGGCCTGTCAGGTGCACCACATGCCATATGTGACATAGACCGGAAACTGGTTTAGTGTAACCAGATCATTGAGTTTGGATGTTTGCAGTTGGAAAAGTAAGAAAATCATGAAAAATTTGAAATTTTGCCAAAAAAATCGCTGTGCATGCAGTTTTATAGGCGTTTTGGCATGTTTTGCGTGGCAACACACTGTTTACCTGCACTGTGAGCTAGGTTTAGTGTGTTTGCTCATTTATTTTTTGTCTTACAGGTAGTCATGAGTCTTTCCTTCGACCATGAGCTGTGACCTTTGACCTTGACCTTGAAAGGGGTTGGGTTTGGGGTGTTCAGTTTGATAAATGCGTTAAAAAAAATTCACTCTTTCAGTTATTGAAGTTGTGTGGGGTGGGTGTAGGGTGGGGTGGGTAGGGGTTTGGGTTGGAGGTGTGGGGGGGGGGGGAGGGGGGGGGGTTGGGGGCTTAAGGTCAAAGGTTAAGATAAAAACTACAATGAAACAGTGTTAGTATGTGCATTTCATCAGACAGCTGACCTCAGAGTGAAATAAGCGGCCAAAATAATGTGACCTGCAGAAGTGTTATTTTGCATGGTACTGCTACACTGGTTGCATCTGAGGTGTCATTCGGCTGTAATTGTCATGAGGGATGTCTCTGGTGTCTATTCTAAGCCAAACACAAGCACTTGTACACTGAGTAAAGCTCATTTGAGTGCATTGTTATGGGACCAGCAGTTGCGGGCACCAGTACAGGGTTTTACAGGAGTGTTCACAAGTTTGGCACACACATGCCTACTGCATCTGCAAGATGAGCTGAGGTGTTTTGAGACTCTGACAAGTGTGTTTTATATAAAAATGAACTGTACATAACCATTTTTCTATGCTACCTCCTAAATCAGCACTCCAGACACTTGTTAGCGTATGCGGCGTGTCCCGCGTAGCATAGTTTTGGTTGTTTTGTGTAGTCTTTTTCCTGTGGGATAGCTCAATAGACTTAATGTTTAAATTGCAGAGCTGTTTCATGACCCCTTTTGCCTAGGCAAAGATTGCCAGCAGCATACAGGGCATGGCAGCTGGTTACAGGCCTCTTCCAGCTTGTTGTCACCAGACAACAGGGTCAATGAGGATGCCTGGGTGTTGTCTTTTGGGCTGCCCTAAGATACACAAGGAAATGGCCTTGGGTCTGAAAGCTCATTTTTCATCAGTGTCAGTGTCATGGTAACGTTTTTAAGTTGTCCAGCCCACCAGAAGTCAGTTTGGATGTATTGCATGCATGTGTAAACTTGGAAAAACAGAACAAGTAGGGGGGTAGGCAATGGAAAAATTGATTGATTGTACATTGCTTAACGTCCCGACAGCAACAAGGCTTTCTCAGGACGTGCCTGCACTGCTTGTGAAAAAATAAATAAACAGAACATTGAATGTATGTCGCCAGCCGGTCCGATACGTTAAATAAACCTAACACAT
The DNA here is from genome assembly GCA_036245525.1 of Semisulcospira habei. Taxonomy (NCBI): domain Eukaryota; kingdom Metazoa; phylum Mollusca; class Gastropoda; family Semisulcospiridae; genus Semisulcospira; species Semisulcospira habei. Next base: position 33,819,677 of record BTPG01000004.1, read on the forward strand.
GGGGCCTAAATAAAGCTAAGACCATTTAGCAACACACATCCAATATCAAGAGCTACAGGCAGTGCAGACAGTAGGGAGAGTTTTAAAAAGGCAAATACAGGTGAATGGACAAAGGGTAGACAGAAACACATGCCCCAGAATAGAGAGAAAAACCCACCCTGTGGGGCTGACCAGGGTGACCCTGGGAACTAAAAAATACCTAACCCCACCCAAGTCCCCCAGGGCAGACCCGGGTGGGGGTAGGCAATGGAAAAATATGAAAAAAAACAAACAAAAAAAAAAAAACACTTTCATGTGCCTGTGTCTCAAATGCAACATTTCTGAAGATCAGATATATTACTTGATGTACATGCCAATTTTGGAGGCATTCTGACCATATCTAGGCTGTTTTTCATGGCATCAGATATGCATGATCCAACACATCAACAGCATTGTGAACGCCACATCAAGGCACTTCACATAATGGGCCATAACATAAAGATGCAGCAACTTTCAAGGGTGTCACTTTGGGTTTGACTTAGCTATTGTCTAAGGGTTGCACTGATGGCAGATTGAATGGTGTTCAGGTGGGACAAGTTTCTCTGACAGGTCACGGTATACATTTAAATTAGGAAGTTCAGGCAGTAAGAGGCCCGGTGTTTTTAAAAATAATTTTTGCCTTGTTTGAAAATTTGCAGTTGGGCTGAATGTTGGAATTTGCTGTAAATTTGTGGTTAGCTGAGAGGAGACATGTTTGGTGCTTTGATTCATACCATCCTGAACTTATCCAGTGAACAAATTGTGGGCCTATGTTGAGTTGCCTTTGACATAGTGATTTGAGGGGCACGCTGATTTCAGCTGTGCTTGGGTGGGGTGTGGGGTTGGTAAGGAACCAGTTTCATAGCCAAGAAATGAGACTGTCAATGTGCTGGGTTTTTTTTTTTGTATTTTGTGCATGGCAAATGTGCAGCTGGTGGGCAGTAGTATTTTTTAGGGAATTGAAAAATTAGGAGATGACTGGGTCTGACTAAGGCTAAGAGACTGGACAGTACGGAAACAGCACTGTGGTCCGTGGCCTCCAGATCGAAAGTCAGTGAAACGCACGATGCCGTATCCCATAATAGTATGTATGGTGACGTCACAGCAAGTAACGCGTTCAACATGTAGCGCGCACTTTGTAATAACATGCTGTCACTACACATAAACTAACAGTGTGCCCGCCCTGTTACACTCGCACGGACCCCGGCGTCGGGTCGATTCTGAACGCAGCCACGACTGAGCGAAACCAATTCATCACTAAAAATAAAACGACTGTCGCCAACCACTGTTCGAGTGATGTGTTCGGCTACTGCCGCGAAGTGATGTTAGAGGTGGCTCGCGGTGCGGTCAGGTCACGCGCCGGCGTAGCTGATGTTCGGCTGGCGGTTCACCGTTGGATTGAAAAACGCACGAGCGCACTCGCATTTGGCGAGTGGGTATTTTTTTTTACTCGCCCCCCCCAAAAAAATTCACTATTTTCAGGGCTGAACTTCTGAGGAAAATTTCGGAAGAATGAAAACGGCAGAAGCGGGAAATCGAAGCTTTGAGCGGAAGAACGGGAAATGGCTAATGAAATCGGGAGAATCTCCCGCTCAAATCAGAAGGTAAACAGGTCTGCAATATCCAAAATTTCAAGTGCACATAATCAACATTGCGGACTCTAATCTGGGTCAACCGACTTTCTATAAACGGTCTTTTATGTCTTCAATGAGACATCCAATAACAATATGATCAGAGGCTCTCGTAGGCACCCACTTAATAAAGTAGTTTGCCAAGTTTCAAGTTTGTGCGGACAGTAATATCAGAGATTCTCATGTTTACATACATACGCACACACACACATATACATGCGCACAGACGGCGCTTTGTGCCAAATCAACGTTCAACAGCAAGGGTAGAGTGGCTAGATGTGACGTCATTTTTTTCTTGTTAATGTTACTTCTTTGCCAGACTATGTCAATTGATACAGTAGACAAAAAGGACAGCGATGCAAAAAATTACAAATTGAACTTACCAAGTTTCACATCTCCATCGTCTGTCAGGAGAATGTTGGCACCCTGCAATTATTGGGGGAAAAAACACAATTTCATGAGTTTGAATAATAGAGAATTTTACATCTTGGATAAATTTCCTCTACTCAAAGGTAGCTATCAAGATGGAAACAAGAAAGGCAAAGCTCTTATAACTCAGGTGTATGACCAATCCACACAAGTGTGACCTTTGTGACCTTGACCTTTCCAACAGGTCACTGAACACTTAACCCATATCAAACTGAGGCTAAAAGCTTCAAATTTGTACACTGCCATATGCAAACTACATTATAGTACTTACAAATAAGGATATAGACCAATGGCTTTAGTTCAAGGGTGGTGCCAGAATAGCTTGGCGCCGAGAGGTGCCAAGCTATTCTGCCACTACCCTTAACTATTTTAGTCACACTTATTTCACACACAGGTGTATTCCGAATGATAAGGGTTAAGTGTCTAAACATAAGTAAGGGTTGGCTTTTGTAGCAGCAAAAACCGAGTTTTCTCAAAATGCATTTTTTCACAATTTTGTCAACCCTCTGTGATCCTTGACCTCTGTGAAGGGTCGACTAAACTAGTATGCATAGAAAGGTGTTATCAGTTACCTTTATGCCAAATTTATTGAAAAAATTGCAATAACTTTGATAAAAACTACAATTCTGTCAAAAACTGACATTTTTCACGCACTTGCCAACCTCCTGTGACCCTTGGCCTTTCCGAGGGGTCATCCAAATTAGTATGCATACCAGGGTATCTTTATACAATGTTTGGGTTTAAAGTTGAAAATAGTATTTGAGAAATTGTCAAAATATGGCTATTTTTCATTTTAGTTCAAAGTCTGAGGCTTGAATAGTCTCCGAGAAAATGCCAACGTTAAAGTTTACCACAGACAACAGACGCCGGATGGCCTTTTACATAGACTTACGTTTGCCATCACATTTGACTCTTGTGAGACAAAAATATTTCTTAACAAGATGAGGATTTCATCCCAAAGTCTACCGTATTGTTTGGAGCTCACATGCTTTTTTCTTTTAGGAGCAATCAGAGTTCATGTTCATATTTTTAAGCTAATCCTTCTGATCCATTTCTCTCCTCTCAAACCCAACATCTCTGATCAAATCATACTCATGCACACAAATAAAGACAGACACATGGCGCTTCCCGCCATTAGTACGGTCTGTGGGCTGGAGTAGCGACAGGAATTCTGAAGAAGAAGAATAGCAAGAGCAGCAAAATGATGTCACTATAAGCAATCCAGACCAAAAAGGTGACTGCCAAGCGTGTGAAATGCAAAGAAGTACCCAACGGAGAAAGAAACACGCTTAGAAAAAAACGGTACAACACAATTTATTAATATTTCGGGTAAATACCCTTTGTCAAAATAGACAAACAAACAGAGACATTATTTGCTACTTATCTTCAGATGCAGAAGGAATGTGGCAACTGAAGGTGACGTAAAAAGAAAAAGAAAAGAAAAGGAAAGGAAGAACAAAAGTAAAAATGACGTCAAAGAAAAAAATCGTAAGAGAAAGACTCCGAGAGAAACTAAACACGAGAGACAAGAGTGTGTGTAAACGCGCGCAGGAGCGAGCAAAAGTAAATGCGCGTGTGTGAGGCCGGGGAGAGAGAGAGAGAAGAGAGACAGCGAGAGAGAGAGAGAGAGAGAGGGGGGGGGGGGGAGAGAAAGAGAGAGAGAGAGAGAGAGAGAACGAACGGGGAGTACCCTTGGGCACGAAGTAGGCTGAGTGTCTAATACACAAAGCCAGCTAAACACCAACCCGAAGGCAAACTTTATATCACCATCGAGTTGAGGACTACCTCGGGGAAAAACGGGAGGACCCCGGGAAAAAAACCCCAGCATTTAGCATGGTACACAACAAGGAATATCGATGAAACAAAGCAAATAATCAAATTCAGTAAGAGAATAATGGTATAAGAGGAGAGTAGGTAGTTGTGAAACCATCTTCAAGGGTAACTCAAAAAAAAAAACAAAAAAAAAAACGGGTGTGGGGGGAGAGAAAGACAAAAGGGGCGGGGGAAGGGGAGGGGGAAAGGGAAGAGAGAGAGAGAAAGGGGGAAGAGAGAGAGAGAGAGAGAGAGAGAGAGAGAGAGAGAGAGAGGAGAGAGAGAGAGAGAGAGAGAGAGAGAGAGAGAAAACAAAAAGGGAGGGGGGGGGGGAAGGCAAACAAACAGAGCCACCAGCCCCACCCAACAGGCACCCTCCAGCCCACGGACGAACGCACAGGCATGCGAACAAGACGACCACATACATCCCCAAGGGAATGCACATGATCGCCCCCCACACCCGCGCAAAAATCCAAGGACCGGCGACCAGGCACCCGACAGGGAAGGGCAAGGGATCCAACTTAACGTATGGCCAGCGCTGAAAAAGTCCCCATGGGAGGCACAAAGTACATAGCAATCAGCGCCAGCCGCAACTATCTGGTTAGTGAGTAGTCAGACAGAAGCGACTCGGTAAGGTAAATGACAGTTAGCAGAAGACACAGGTAAGGTCCAAAAAGTTAATCTTTCATATTCATCCCGAGTGGCGCCACAGTGCCCAGTTTATTAATCAAAAATTTTTCTCGGTCTTTCCTGGCCCAGACATTACTGGCTTGCATAAGCCAGAGGCCTTTAACACGAATGTCCGAGACGGAGTGATCGGCCTGGTTGAAATGTCGCCCGACCGGTCTATTGTAATGGTACTTGACCGAGGAAGATGTTCTTTAAAACGGTCGTTGATGGTTCTTTCCGTCTCTCCAACATAGAGTTGGCCGCATTTCACACAGGAGATGACATAAATCACGTTGGTAGTTTGACATGTGAAGTTATCTGTCTATGTTGAATTTGTAGCGTGGACCATTCACCACTGTAGAAGGGCAAATAAAAGGACATGTCTTGCAATTTGGAACATTGCATGGTGTGGAGCCGGAGGGTCTGGTGGTAGAACGAGGCTTAAGAGTAGAGCGAACAAGCATGTCTCGTAAATTAATATCCCTCTTGAAAGCCACCAACGGAGGTTCAGAAAAGATAGCAGCGGACTTTTTACTGGATGACAAAAGACCCCAGTTAGAAAGAAGTATTTTACGAACCGGATTGGTGTGCGGATGGTAAACCATGGTTACCTTTCCTTTTCTTTTCTTTTTCTTTTTACGTCACCTTCAGTTGCCACATTCCTTCTGCATCTGAAGATAAGTAGCAAATAATGTCTCTGTTTGTTTGTCTATTTTGACAAAGGGTATTTACCCGAAATATTAATAAATTGTGTTGTACCGTTTTTTCTAAGCGTGTTTCTTTCTCCGTTGGGTACTTCTTTGCATTTCACACGCTTGGCAGTCCCTTTTTTGGTCTGGATTGCTTATTTCTCATTGACTGCATCTCCATGTTTGTCTCGTTTTTCTTGTACTAGTATGCCTTCGTCAACTTTTTTCACTGGCTTGCATTCACGTTTGGTTTCACGTTTTGCTTTTTTACCACCGATCCTTTTCTTTTTGTCATTTTCTTATGCTAAAACTATTTTTTCTAAAACTAAATGCTCCAGTCATCTTGCTTTTCTCAAAAAATGTATTCGCCTTCGCATAATTTCTGTTGGTTTTCAGCTTAAACATTCTCCTTCCGATCTGAATAATTCTTCTCTTTTGCAGGCGACTAACACAATTCTTGAGAAAACTAGCTTTAAGTTAATGACGTGTCACATTCAGTCATTAAATCACAAAATCTCAGATCTTGATTCGACTCTTGTTATCTTGAAGAGACAGCTGATTCAGCTGTGTGATCTTCATACTGCCTTCTTAATCAAATCCGTTGTGCATGATTTTAATACTCTTGTGCATGCTCATGTCACTAAAACTAAAGATCATAAGCTATCCAAATTCAACACTAATCACAACAAAAACTCTGCTTCAGCGGCCCCTCTTCCTACCCAATGTGATACCCAGCGTCTGGTTGTGCCTACTGTCCATCCGCTTACCACGCTTGGTGCTGACTGTGGTTCTGGTGTTGGTGCCGTGCTCCCCACATCGGCTTCATTTTCTGGACTGGACGGTTGTGCCCCAGCGCTGACGGTGACCCATGGAGCTGCCCTTGATGCCACATCTTTGACCTCCTCCGGGCCGGAGCCTGTTGAGGGAGACACATCTTCCAGTGACGATAACTCTACCCAGGATGGTTGCGCTGCTCACGCACCTGTTTTGGTCGTTGGAGCTGCCCGTCCTCCGCCATTGTCCAAAGTTGAGGATGGTGTTGCCGTTAGCGTGCCTACGTCGGATGTTGCCGCCGCCCCATCTCTTCCTTCATCCGGAAAGGTGACCTCCGATGCTTACGGAGAGATTGGTGTTGCCGCTTGCGCATTCACATTGGACGTTAGCGGCACCCCTCCTTCGACTTCCGTTTTACATGACGTTGAGGCCACTTGCACTCCGTTGCTTACTACGATACAAGACCCCTCTAGTACTTTGTCTGACGCTGTAACCACTACGCACCTCCACTGCGCCTTAGTCGGTGCTACTACACCTCACAGGAATCTAGTACAGTGCATTCCTGAAGATTTAACTCTGACAAACGATGAAAGAGCTGTCCTCTCCAGAGGTTTAAAGTTTGTTCCGAGACAGCCTACTATAAACAAATACGAACTCATCAGAGATCTCCAGATTTTCTATAGGTCTCTTCGATGGATGGCTGTCCTGGGCCATCGACCACGAACTCAGAAGGTTGGTGACATCTTCGTTGATCGTTTTGCCACGCCTGTCCGCAGAGAACCACCTCATAGTAAACTTCCTGAACTTGAATGCTACATTAAGAAAACCATGTCTGACATTGGAAAACTCAAGTTCAATTCCATTCCTCGCTCCAATCTCACAAAAGCTGAACTGGACGCTCTCACAAATCTTCGTAACAGAAGCGACATCGTCATCAAACCAGCCGATAAAGGTGGCGCCGTCGTTGTATGGGACAGAGATCTGTACATCAAAGAGGCCTACAGACAGTTAGAGAACCCGGAACACTACCAACACCTTGACGAAAGCTCCCTCCAAGCTGATCAAAAGCGCATCTCCAAGACAGTCAAAGAGATGATTCTTCAAGGAGAGCTTCCTTCAACAGCTAATCTCCTCATCAAAAAGCGGCCTAAGCAACCTAACTTTTACCTTCTCCCCAAAATTCACAAACTCAACAATCCCGGCCGCCCCATAGTGTCAGCTTGCAGCTGTCACACAGAACACATCTCCGAATACCTGGACATCATCTTCCAACCCTTTGTCCAGTCTCTACCTACCTACATTAAAGACACCAACCATGCTCTAGAGATCATAGACCAAGTCAACCAGAAACAACTTTTCAAACCTGAACTGTTGTTTACACTTGATGTCACTTCACTATATACTGTCATACCGCACAATGACGGCCTCAATGCACTTTCGTACTTCCTCAACCAAAGAAGTCATAAACAACCTCCTACTCATACTCTTATACGTCTGGCTGAATTGGTTCTCTCTCTTAACAGTTTCTCCTTTGATGGCGTCACCTTCGCTCAGTGCAGTGGCGTAGCGATGGGCACTAAAATGGGACCCAGCTATGCCTGCCTCTTCATGGGTTTCCTTGAGAACCAAATACTTCAGACATACACCGGGCCTGTCCCTGAGATGTATAAACGCTACATCGATGATGGTATCGGAGCTACACACATGACCCACGCTGCACTTTTAGACTTCATTCACTTCGTGCAGGATTTCCACCCATCCATCAAGTTCACATACAATATATCAGCTACTTCAGTCGACTTTCTGGACATGAGCATCAGTATTGACTGCGGAATGTTGAAAACTTCAATACATTACAAGCCTACCGATTCACATTCATACCTCGACTACCGCTCTTCGCACAACCCCAAATGTAAGAATAGCATCCCATTTTCTCAGTTTCTTCGGCTTAAAAGAATCTGTTCCGAAAAATCAGATTTTGATGTTCAATCCAAAGAAATGGCTGGATTTTTCATCGACAGACATTACCCACATACTGTTGTTCAAGGTTCTCTCCAAACAGTACAAAAACTTAGTCGCGCGAGTATACTGCAGACTAAGCCTACCGCTGAGAGTGACAGGCCCATCGTAACCATGGTTTACCATCCGCACACCAATCCGGTTCGTAAAATACTTCTTTCTAACTGGGGTCTTTTGTCATCCAGTAAAGAGTCCGCTGCTATCTTTTCTGAACCTCCGTTGGTGGCTTTCAAGAGGGATATTAATTTACGAGACATGCTTGTTCGCTCTACTCTTAAGCCTCGTTCTACCACCAGACCCTCCGGCTCCACACCGTGCAATGTTCCAAATTGCAAGACATGTCCTTTTATTTGCCCTTCTACAGTGGTGAATGGTCCACGCTACAAATTCAACATAGACAGATACTTCACATGTCAAACTACCAACGTGATTTATGTCATCTCCTGTGTGAAATGCGGCCAACTCTATGTTGGAGAGACGGAAAGAACCATCAACGACCGTTTTAAAGAACATCTTCAGTCGGTCAAGTACCATTACAATAGACCGGTCGGGCGACATTTCAACCAGGCCGATCACTCCGTCTCGGACATTCGTGTTAAAGGCCTCTGGCTTATGCAAGCCAGTAATGTCTGGGCCAGGAAAGACCGAGAAAAATTTTTGATTAATAAACTGGGCACTGTGGCGCCACTCGGGATGAATATGAAAGATTAACTTTTTGGACCTTACCTGTGTCTTCTGCTAACTGTCATTTACCTTACTGAGTCGCTTCTGTCTGACTACTCACTAACCAGATAGGTTGCGGCTGGCGCTGATTGATATGTACTTTGTGCCTCCCATGGGGACTTTTTCAGCGCTGGCCATACGTTAAGTTGGATCCCTTGCCCTTCCCTGTCGGGCGCCTGGTCGCCGGTCCTTGGATTTATGCGCGGGTGTGGGGGGCGATCATGTGCATTCCCTTGGGGATGTATGTGGTCGTCTTGTTCGCATGCCTGTGCGTTCGTCCGTGGGCTGGAGGGTGCCTGTTGGGTGGGGCTGGTGGCTCTGTTTGTTTGCCTTCCCCCCCCCCCTCCCTTTTTGTTTTCTCTCTCTCTCTCTCTCTCTCTCTCTCTCTCTCTCTCTCTCTCTCCCCCCCCTTTCTCTCTCTCTCTTCCCTTTCCTCCTCCCTTCCCCCGCCCCTTTTGTCTTTCTCTCCCCCCACACCCGTGTTTTTTTTTTTTTTTTTTTTTTTTTTGAGTTACCCTTGAAGATGGTTTCACAACTACCTACTCTCCTCTTATACCATTATTCTCTTACTGAATTTGATTATTTGCTTTGTTTCATCGATATTCCTTGTTGTGTACCATGCTAAATGCTGGGGTTTTTTTCCCGGGGTCCTCCCGTTTTTCCCCGAGGTAGTCCTCAACTCGATGGTGATATAAAGTTTGCCTTCGGGTTGGTGTTTAGCTGGCTTTGTGTATTAGACACTCAGCCTACTTCGTGCCCAAGGGTACTCCCCGTTCGTTCTCTCTCTCTCTCTCTCTCTCTCTCTTTCTCTCTCCCCCCCCCCCCTCTCTCTCTCTCTCTCTCGCTGTCTCTCTTCTCTCTCTCTCTCTCTCTCCCCGGCCTCACACACGCGCATTTACTTTTGCTCGCTCCTGCGCGCGCTTACACACACTCTTGTCTCTCGTGTTTAGTTTCTCTCGGAGTCTTTCTCTTACGATTTTTTTCTTTGACGTCATTTTTACTTTTGTTCTTCCTTTCCTTTTCTTTTCTTTTTCTTTTTACGTCACCTTCAGTTGCCACATTCCTTCTGCATCTGAAGATAAGTAGCAAATAATGTCTCTGTTTGTTTGTCTATTTTGACAAAGGGTATTTACCCGAAATATTAATAAATTGTGTTGTACCGTTTTTTCTAAGCGTGTTTCTTTCTCCGTTGGGTACTTCTTTGGATGTCACTATAAGCTTCACGTCATGGCATTGCTAGTCCCATGAGTGTACACAGTGACAAATGTGATGTCAATTCAGAAACATTGTATAACACTGACACCTGGTGCTTTGTGAAATTTAGGAACATTGTGTAACACTGACACCTGGTGCTTTGTGAAATTTAGGAACATTATGTAACACTGACACCTGGTGCTTTGCAACAATTTAGGAACATTGTGTAACACTGACACCTGGTGCTTTGTGACAATTTAGGAACATTGTGTAACACTGACATCTGGTGCTTTGTAACAATTTAGGAACATTGTGTAACACTGACACCTGGTGCTTTGCGAAATTTAGAACATTGTATAACACTGACATCTGGTGCTTTGCGACAATTTAGGAACATTGTGTAACACTGACATGTTTGGCACCTTTACATCACTGTCACTGTCTGGTACTTCTGTAGAAGTCAAGAATTCTTACTTTTTTTTTTTTTTTTTTCTTCAATGAATTACTTTTTATGAAAAAGTTGACAAGGTACAAAGCTGGCTAACAAACTCATCCAATGTCTATCTCCAAGCTAGCTATATCCATAATTCTGAGTGAATAGAACGAATATTACGGACTCAAATGCGGGTCGACCGACCATATATAAACGGCAATTATTTTCTTTAATGCGTCTACCATTTAAAATATGCTCGCAGGCTCTCTGAAATACATCTCAATCAATGCATTTTCTAAAGTTTCAGGCATGTACGTACACAAACACTGGAGATACTCTTGTCTACATACATACATGCACACACGGCGTTTCCCGCCAAATGTACGTTCAACAGCGTGGTTCGGCGTAGATAGGCATGACATAATTTTTATCATGTTACTTCACTGTCAGAGTCTGATGTGTGCTCACCTATGTTCGTCATTTGCATGCTACGGAATGTGCTCCGACCAGCCCCATCTCAAAGTATACCGTATTTTCAATACGGTAGACAAAAACACTGAGCCCTAAAGTTGAAATATTGGAATATTCCTCTACTTTCTTACCTGTTCAGGTACAATAGTTTAGGATAGTGCAAGAATAGTCTCGTGCCTCTAGGCACCATCTTCAAGTTATCCTGGCACTGCCCTTAAACTATACAAGAATGGCAAAGCCCTTATGGCGCATGTGTATGCCCGATTCAAAACTCTGATAAAAACTAAATTATGTAAAAAAATTGGCATTTTTAAACACATTAATTTTGTTGACCTCTTGTGACCTATGACCTTCCAACGGATCATCCAAATTAGCATCGGGTATCTCTTTATCAAGTTTAGGTTTGAAGTTGAAAATAGTATTTGAGAAGAACCAATTCTTGTGAAAATCTCTCTATTGTTTTACCTATTTCCAGACCTCTTGTGACCCTTGACCTCAGGGAGGGGTCAGCCAAATTAGTATGCATAGAAAGTTCTAGCCATCAGGTATCTCTGTACCAAGTTTTGGTTTAAAGTTGAAAATAGTATTTGAGAAAAAACTAATTTGTGAAAATATATTGCTATTTTTATTTATTTTTGGATCCCCTGTGACCCTTGAACTTTCTGAGGGGTCAGTCAAATTAGTATGTATAGAAAGGTCTTATTAGGTATCTCTGTACCCAAATTTGGGTTTGAAGTTGACAATAGTATTTGAGAAAAAACATCTTTTGTCAAAATACGTTTACTTTTGACATATTTCTGGATCCCCCTGTGACCTTGACCTTGAACAAAGTCACTGAAATTGGTATGTTTATATAGGTCTTGCCACAAAGTACCCATGGGCCAAATTTGAAGATTGTAGCTTGAATAACTTCCGAGAAAATGCCAGCGTTAAAGTTTTACCGCAGACGGCGTCTGACAGACAACCACTGGCCCATCACATAGACTCTTTGCCATCGCATGTGAGCCAAGAATGGTCCGCCCATTTCATGTTATAGTGTTTAAAGGGTTAAATGGCAAAATATAGGGACCATCATCCTCTGAGAACACACAAAAACACACACACACTTTTCGCATTAAACGTATCCCAGGTTACCTTGATATCTCTATGCATCTTGCATCGCCGATGAAGGTACTGCAGTCCCTTTAGGGTTTCTCTGCACACAAAGGCAATCTGGGCCTCCGCCAAGGGTCCAGTTACTGTGGGAGAAAACATCTTCTTAGTTAAAAAGTGGGTTCTTGTTCATGAAAACAAAGCGGGAAAATGTTACATTTAAAATGGCTGTTGTTAATTTAGCTTTAGGACACTTCAACTTGACAAGACCTTACGGCCTGGAGCCTCAAAGTCTAAAATCACAGTGCAGCAAACACATATATATATAATAATAATAATAACCCCTATCCCCCCGCCCCCCCTCCCATGGCTAATTTTGACAATCAAAATAACCCATTACATCCTGAGGCTGATTTTTTACAAAGTTGCTTATTGTCCTATTAAGGCTACATTACAGATTAGATTACATTAGGAGATAGATCAAGCATTTTAGTTCAAGGGTGGTGCCAGAATAGCTTAGTGCCTCAGACACCGAGCTATTCTGGCACCACCTTTGAACTATCATAGTCAAATTTATTTCAAGCAATAGGTGTGTCAAGAAGAAAAGGGATAAATAACTATAATACCATGGTAAATATCTTGCATAGATCCACCACCACAGTATTCCATGGCAATCCATAACTTTTCCCTCCTGCAACAAAACGCATCAAAAGATGGCTTTCATTAAGTGGCTTGGGATTATTCAATGAACTGACCTAATATGTACCACAGTAATGAGTGACTGATATGATACATGATTCTACATCTTAATTTGAAATTGAATGTTTTCTCCATGACAACAGCCAAAAGATCAGGACAAAAGACAAGGATTTTTTTCTGAGTAGTGAGTCAGCCTCACTGCTGAAGTATCTGAGGGTCACACATGAAAAAGAGTATAGAACACACAAATTAGAAGCATGATGAAGACAATATTCACAAATTTACACAGCCAAACAACTATTATTTTAACTTCAGAACAGCTTAGTATCATATTCGGTGATGTATTAAGTAAGTATTCTAAAAATAAAATGATACTTTCTCTGCAGCAGATCGCCATGTCTCAGCATCCCATACACAGAGCTGTTTGTTTTTGCACTGTTGTGTAAAGATTGCAGAAGAAGAGTGAAAACTGCTCTTTTGTTTTCATGATTCAATTTCAAAACAAAAAAAATTCACAACATGGGCATATGATCAGAATAAAGAGGTCTTACCTTACTCATCCGAAAAATGTTGCTTGTAAAAAAGTAAAAGTTCAAACCTAAGAAAGGCAGGTTAAATAGTGTGAAGAACACAATTTCTCACCTCAAGTAGCTCTCATAGTAGGCAACAATGTTTGGATGCTTGCAATCCTTCATCATAAGGATTTCTTGCTGAATGATAGCAAAGTCATCACCTGAAAGTCAAAAGGTGAAAAGCACACTGCTAAATGTCACATGACCCCTTCCAGAAAGTCTTGGAGTTTGAAAATGGTCACAGTTGCAATGAATAAGAAAAATACTGAATTATTCTTTTACAGCATTACATAAAAGTGATCATTTCAGTGACCACAGATGATGGTCCAGCTACACAGTCAGAAACATTTTTTTTTTTGGCTTACATAAATGAAAGAAAAAAATTGATCATCACACTGACCTGGTTCCAGCTTGATGACTTTGAAAGCAGCAAGTTCTCCTGTATTAAGATCTCTTGCCTGAAAACAACATTATTTATTATAAACTACAATAAAGGCATTGTTTTAAACACCAATTCCACTGTCAAAGTGTCATACCAGCAATTCAAGAAACTGGCAAGTACCTATCAACACTTAACTCCTCAATGTGGCCATTCAACGCAAAGACAAACTCACAATTATTCATGTTTAATACATTCATACAGGTAGCTTTTACAAATGACTTTGACAGTATTGACAAACAAGTTTCCTTACATCCCAATCACTGAAGACTTTGACTAGTGTAAAACGTACCTTGTAAAATTTGTATTGTTTCTCTCTTGGAGCTTGCGTGCAATACTTTCTGTGTGTGTGTGTACATATGTGTGTGTGTGAGAGTGTGTTTGTTTGTGTGTAAGAGATAGATAGAAACACAGAGAGAGAGAGAGAGAGAGAGAGAGAGAGAGAGAGAGAGAGAGAGGATCTAGATTCGTAACACTAACTGCACAAAAACTTTACACTTATAGTACTACTTATATTTTTTTCAACACCGTAAGATAACCATGGTTATGAAACGGACAGAGAAATTAAAATTCTAAATCTTTACTAAAAGAAAGCTAAGAGATGTCAGTTCATTTATGTCAATTCTTTGACTTCGACTACTGAAAGTGCCAGACACTCTAGTCCTTGATCATATGATGTCATTCTTAAGAGCTTTTGTGCCCACCTTGTACACATCTCCATAGGTTCCGCTACCCACCCTCTGGATCAACTCAAAGTCATCCAGAGGATTTCGGCGTTGGATGTCCGCCTGCATGGCTCTAGATCTAGGCGGAAGACGGCATCATATTGGGAAATGTAATATTTTCCGTCAATCCATGATGTTTTCCAAGTCTGGCTGTTTCGGTCAAAAAGCTTTAAACTTCCGTACATGCGCATTCGAGAGAAGGGAGGCAACCACGCTTGTTCAGGCGATGCACACCGCCGCCGCACACATGTGTTATCTCGCTGGCACGTAAGTGTATACCTTTGTAATAAAAATAAAACCCTCAAAATAAAATTAAAAAATATATATTCTGTTCTTGCACTACATGATCTTAAAGTGAACCACTGGTGCTTTCGTTTGTTAAATTATGTGAAAAAAGAATCTAACAATATTCCGATTTAAAAAAAAAAAAATGAGTACAGTTCAGTTAATCCGGGTGAGTCTATATCAGTAATCTTTGAAAGTCAAATTTTGCTGCAGCAATTTTTAGTACGTGTCTTCTATGTAATCTGTGTGCTAATCTTAACCCTTGTTTGAGTTGACATCACAGTTCAGCATTAAGGAAGTATTTAAACAATGCATGCACTAGTCGTACCACTTAAAATTAAAACAAAACAATTCGCTCACCAATAGCCTAATTACCAGTGGTCAGTGTACGTAACAGGGCCGGATCACTTAGCTCCAGGGTGGGGGGGGGGGGGCAACTTCTTGTTTTGGGACCTTGCACCTCATGCAAAACGCCTCCACCACGCTAGATCTTCTTTCCACAAGGGCCGAAAAATCAAACAGTGAGGGGGGGGGGGGGGGGGGGAAGGAGGAAGACGGCGAACCTTCATTCCAGGCGCCGAAAAATCAGAGGGAGGGAGCGGGGTACACAGCCGACATTGGAAAGGGGGGGGGGGGGTTATGCGACAGCTTCCGGGGGCGACAAAACTTAAATCTACGTAGGGGTCAGGGGGAAATGGTACTAGTCCTAGTTCTTCCTTCCAAGGGCTAGACCTTAGCCGTTCCTACACTATATCAAATGACGGGTTGCTAGAGGGGAGGAGGGGGGGGGGGCTATCCACTCAGCCGTTCGCCAAAATATAACCAACAGTGAGGGGGGGGGGGCAAACACCCCCAAAAAGGGACTTTGTTATAGCATTTTAACAAATTTGGGGTGGGGGGGGGCATGGAACCCCCCCCCCCGGCCCCCCCCCCTGGATCCGGGCCTGCGTAACTGATATGATTGTGCGAGTCACTGTGAGTGTGCGTGTTTGTGTTTGCCGTGCGGTATTGACACCATAGGCGCACGACGAGTGTATGTGCGGTATTGACACCGGCCCATAGGCGCACGACGAGTGTATGTGCGGTATTGACACCATAGGCGCAGGACGAGTGTATGTGCGGTATTGACACCATAGGCGCAGGACGAGTGTATGTGCGGTATTGACACCTTGGGCGCACGACGCGTGTATGTGCGGTATTGACACCATAGGTGCACGACGAGTGTATGTGCGGTATTGACTTGATACTGAACGGATTTCAACGGCGGAGCCGTCAACGGGCGCTCGGCCACACACCGCAACTAACGGATTCCGAACGGCGGAGTCGGGCGCTCGGCCACATGCCGCAAGGCCATCGGGCCGACATCGGCCGTCGTTGCCGCGGGGCAACGGCGGCCGCCGACGTCAGCCCGATGGCCTTTTGCGCATCGGGTGGCCATTAGCACAGTACTGTACTGCCGAATAGGTGTGCCGACTCAGGTAGTGCTGACTCAGTCTCAGTCGGTTTGCTGGCATGAACACGCACTCGTCAGACCGTCGATTCGTTTATATACATAGGCCTACATAATAATGGGTAGACCATCGAAAGCCGATGATGTCATTGTGCATGACTTCTATTTGTGGGTGCGGGTGTGGCTGGCCAAGCCAATCCTGGAGCCACACCTGCGAGGGCAATGGGGGCACAGGAACGTAGCTGTGGGGAGATTCGACGCTCTCTTTCTGCGAGCTCTTGCACTGGTGATCCGTTCGCGCCGTTCAAAGAGCGTGCAGGCTTTCCTGGTGGCGGCACGCCAGCCAGATCTGTCTTGTGCTTGTGCTTCATGTTCTTTTACAGGCCGGGAAGACGCAGTACTTGAGGCTGTCTATTATGCAGTCTTTGAAGCGTTTCTTTAGTCGTCCTTGCTTCCTGTGGCCTTTTGAGAGTGCGCCATACAGGAGTTGGCGTGGCATGCGAGAATCATCCATGCGTGTGACATGACCTGTCCAGCGAAGTTGTGTCTTTAAGATCAAGGCTTCAACACTCACTAGGCTAGCATTGTCCAGGACTTCCAGGTTTGTCACCTTGTCTTGCCATTTGATGCCCATGAGTGTGCGTAGGGACTGTGGAAACGTTCAAGCTGCTTGAGGTGCTTTCTGTACAGCGTCCATGACTCACAGCCGTAGAGGAGACTGGGGAGGACCCTACTGCCTTGTAGACTTTGATCTTGGTGGAGAGTTTGACGTTGTTGCTGTTCAACACACCAGTGCGCAGACGACCCAGGGCTTGGTGGCTTTGCTGATGCGAGCTGCGATTTCCTTGTCGATAGTACCGTCAGAAGAGATGATGCTCCCCAGGTATCTGAACTGGTCGACAGTCTTCAGCTCTGTGTCTTCAATATACACTTTGGGTGGGCGTGCTATTGTGCCTGGGGCTGGATGGTGCAGGACCTCGGTCTTGTTGAGACTGATGGTGAGGCCAAACAGTCGAGAGACTTCCGAGGACCTCTTGACGATAGTCTGGAGGTCAGACTCTGTGTGCGCCATCAGCGCACAGTCATCGGCAAACAGCGCCTCAAGGATCAGTCTCTCGGTGGTCTTAGTCCTGTCGTTCAGTCGACGGAGATCGAAGAGAGAGCCATCTAGTCTGTACTTCAGGTACACTCCCTTCTCAAGGTCGCGTACTGCATGGGTCAGGACACACGTGAAGAACAGGTTGAACATCACGGGGGCAAGAACACAACCTTGTTTCACACCATTGGAAATGTCTCGCCGTTTGACTGGACAACTCCTACCATTCCACCATGGCAGAGGCGGATGATGTTGGTGAACTTCCTGGGGCAGCCAAGCTTTGCGAGGATGACCTAAAGCGCTTCTGTGTTTACGTTGTCGAATGCTCAGTTTGGTCAGGTCTATGAAGATAGCGTGGAGGTCCAGGCTTTGGGTCTTTCGGCATCACTGACAAGATCCAAAATTGCTGCATTCATGACTGCATACATACAATGACAGGGGCAAAGCAAGCAGAGAGAGAGAGAGAGAGAGAGAGAGAGAGAGAGAGAGAGGTGGGGGCGGGATGGGGGGGGGGGAGGCGGGGCGAGAAAAATAGATTGTTTGCAAAGGTATTCGGGCCCACGACGGCCGCAGTGGGCCCGCGCACGACTGTGCGCGGACCCACTGCGGCTGTCATGGGCCCATGACGTTTTGCTACCGGGGTTGTTGTCCTTTTTGGTGTTTCATTTTACAAGTCTACTGACTCAGACAGTCAAGAGGGCTGGTCATACTGGCGGGGGGGGGGTGGAGGGGTGGATCTGGGGGGGGGGGGGGTGGCTTCCAGGAGTTCTGCCCCCCGCCACCCTTGTCTCCACCCCCCCCCTCACCCCCCCCCCCCCCTTGTAAATTTTTCGGCCCCTGGAATCAAGGTCTAGCGACGGGGAGGCCTCTTGTATGAGGTTGAAGGGCCCAAACAAAATGTTGGCTCCGCCCCCCCCCCCCCCCTCGAGGTAGCTGATTCGCCCCTGTCAATGCTAGTTGGGGAGGCGACCAACACCTTTACCGTCAGTTGACAATAATAATCTGCTCAATCATCACATTGCGAAAGCTCCATAGCCGTTCATCGCGAGGAAATCAGGTGTGACTGGAAGCGAGCAAAGAGGTATAGTTCCTCATGGGCCCCGTATCTGCAGGGGCTCATGAGGATCTATGCTTCTTGCAGCTGCCATGCGGCGTTCGTTGTGCTACTACAGAAAAGCAGAGAGAGAGAGAGAGAGAGAGAGAGAGAGAGAGAGAGAGAGAGACAGAGAGAGAGAGTCTTGACAATGCTGTATTCGGAATAACTAGTAACGAAAATAATGATGAGTTCTGAATGCTGAGTTCAGCAAATCACGAATCTTTTGAGGGCGATGAGCTCATGAAGGCCTCGCGCTGGGACCATATGGCGTTGAGGCGCGTCCCGTGGGTGGTGGATAGGGGGTCCCTCGCGAGAGGGGTGCACCGAATGAAATAAGGTGCCGTGAACCAACATGGTCTAAGGGAAGGTGAGCCCGACAGAAAACCCCTGGTCCTCCTAGTAAGGGGGTTGGGCGTGGGGGTAGCTTCCCCACCCATGCAAATAAGGAAATAGCTACAAAAACGCCGACGAAAAGACAAACAGCAATTCCTTTCCTGGAGGAGTAAGGTTCTTCTACCAGAAGATTTATGACGTCCTGCGGTGAAAGCCGGAAGTCTTCGGAAGCCGCAGGACCGAGCCGCCTCTCTCTATCCAGGGACACAACCATGGGCACATGGAATGTCAAGACCATGTACCAGAGCGGCAAGGCCACCCAGATAGCAGCGGAAATGCAAAAGTACAACCTTTCCCTGCTAGGTATCAGTGAAGCCAGATGGACGCAGTCTGGCCAGAAAAGGCTGTTAAGTGGGGAGATGATTCTGTATTCAGGTCATGAAGAGAAGAATGCCCCCCCCAATACAGAAGGAGTAGCATTCATGCTGTCACCAGTGGCACAGAGAGCGCTGATGGGCTGGGAACCTCTTGGGCCAAGAATTATCACAGCAGCCTTTAGAACCAAGAAAAAGATCAAGCTGAACGTCAACCAGTGTTATGCGCCCACTAATGACAGTGACGAGGATGAGAAACAAGAGTTCTACGACCGACTCCAGAGTACTGTGAACAAATGTGAGACATTACCATCGTCATGGGCGATTTTAATGCCAAAATAGGGGAAGACAACACCGGATACGAAGAGCTGATGGGGAGACAGGGACTAGGGGAGATGAGTGAGAACGGGGAGAGGTTTGTAGACTTTTGTGCTCTAAACAGACTTGTCATTGGAGGCAGCATCTTCCCACACAGAAGAATACACAAAGCAAATTGGGTCTCACCTGACCATACTACAGAGAACCAAATAGACCATATCTGCATTAGCAAGAAATTTAGAAGATCCCTTCAAGATGTTCGAGTGAGGAGGGGAGCAGATGTCGCCTCAGACCACCATCTGCGTACCTTAAGAATATAGCTCAAATTAAAGAAAAGCCGCACAGAGACAATAAGAATACAGCGCTATAATGTAGGCCTCCTGAGAGAGACTGGAGTGAGGGAAGAGTTCAAACTGGTGCTGTCCAACCGGTTTCAAGCGCTACAGGAGCTAGTAAATGAAGAGGAGGTGGTCACCACAGAGCAGCAGTGGAAAGCAGTTAGAGAGGCGCTGAACTCAACCTGCAAAGACACTGTAGGGTTCAGGAAACACCATCACAAGGACTGGCTGTCGGCACAGATCTTGAAGAAGATAGAAGTGAGGAAGCAGAAGAAAGCAGTTGTCAACAACAGTCGCACGAGAGCAGCCAAAGTAAGGGCACAGGAGGAATACTCGGAAGCCAAACGCGAGCTGAAGAGGAGTATCAGGGCAGACAAGAGGGCCTACACAGACAGCCTGGCAGCAGAGGCAGAAAAGGCAGCAGGCAGCGGCAACATGAAACAGCTCTACGACATTACCAGAAGATTGTCGGGCAAGTATGGCCATACAGAAAGACCAGTAAAAGACAAAGAAGGCAAGCCTATTGCAGACAGAGCCGACCAACTCGACAGATGGGCCGAGTATTTTGAAGAGTTACTGAATAGACCCAGCCCAACCGACCCCCCAGACATCCAGCCAGCAGAGACCGACCTGTGACAGACCCAGCCGGGAAGAGATCAGAAGAGCAGTGACATTTTTGAAGAACGGCAAAGCAGCAGGGCCAGATGGCATCCCAGCGGAGTCTCTGAAAGCAGACCTAGAGACAACAGTAGAGCTGCTGTACCCACTGTTTGGAAAGATCTGGGAAGAGGAGGTGATGCCGGCTGACTGGAAGGAGGAGTACCTAATCAAGCTTCCCAAGAAAGGCGACCTCAGCAAGTGTTCCAACTACAGGAATCACGTTGCTGTCAGTACCAGGAAAGGTCTTCAACAGGATCATCCTGGAGAGAATGGAGAGCTCCATCGATCCCCAGCTGAGAGACCAGCAAGCAGGATTCAGGAAAAACCGATCATGTACAGACCAGATCGCCACTCTCCGCATCATCGTGGAACAGTCTCTGGAGTGGAGCTCCCCGCTGTACGTTAACTTTGTGGATTACGAGAAAGCATTTGACAGCGTGGACCGAGAGACTCTGTGGAAACTCCTACGACACTACGGTGTACCCACAAAGCTCGTCCGCCTGATCAAGAGCAGCTACGATGGCATGACATGTCGCGTGATCCAGGAAGGGCAGTTCACCAGGGAGCTCCAAGTCAGAACCGGTGTCAGGCAGGGGTGTTTGCTGTCTCCGTTCCTCTTCCTACTGGCCATAGACTGGGCCATGAAGAGGACCACAGAGCACAGACGAAGTGGAATACAGTGGACACTGTGGACACAGCTTGACGACCTCGATTTTGCAGACGACTTGGCGTTACTGTCCCACACTCATCAACAAATGCAGGACAAGACCACGAAGCTTGCTGACATCTCGTCCCAGGTGGGCCTCACCATCCACAAACAGAAAACAAAGACAATGAGGCTGAACGCAACCAGGGAAGAACCAGTCTTGCTTGCAGGCACCCCGTTGGAGGAGGTGGAGTCCTTCACCTATCTCGGAAGCATCATAGACAAAAAAGGCGGCACTGATGCAGATGTCAGAGCACGAATCGGTAAAGCCAGAGCAGCCTTTCTCCAGTTGAAAAAAGTGTGGAGTTCCAGAGAGCTGTCACAACACACCAAAGTCCGGATTTTCAACTCCAACGTAAAAGCAGTTCTACTATATGGAGCATAGACTTGGAGATTGACAAAAACCACAGTCAACAGAGTACAGATCTTCATTAACAGTTGCCTCAGAAAAATTTTGAAAATCCACTGGCCAGAGAAGATCAGCAACATCAGACTCTAGATATCTATACCTCTTGCAGTTGGGCGGTGTTCGACTTTTATCGGCAGAGAAGAGGCTATTTTAGTCAGCGTCTAGTTTTGAAGTACTTTACACTACTACATGTATTTTCTGGCGGCTGATCGGTCTGCTAGGTGTATTATTTACCGATGCGTCTAGCGTGCGTCCCTGTCGGAATAGGAGTGAGCCGGCTTAGTCCGGCGCAAGTTGCTAAACAAGGTCAGTGCTCCACTGTAGGCACGGCCTTGCTAAGTGGCTTGCGGAGGACACCACGCTCACTCATGCAACTGACCTCTGTGCCACAAGGACACTGGTCTGTATGGGAGAGACTTGATTCTCTCCCGTTTGCATGATGCCGTGGCGCGGCACACATCTTCATTCAGTAGTGATGCTCCGTTGATTGCGAGGACTGACCTGCCGGCCGCGTGCCGCGCCAATGATCATGAGAGATCTTATGCGAGCTGTTCTGTGAATTTGGACCTTACCGCTCTAGAGCCATAAGGTTTACAATCACAGACCAGCAAGCAAATTATCACCACAGAGATCGTTCCACTAATTATTAGAATGGGCTTCTGGCCGTCATGCAGATGACGTACAGTGTACCGCAATGGCGCATCAGTCTCTCTCTATCTGACTGAACACAAGCTATGCACACATCTGTTTTCAGTTTACAGTTACAGATTAACCCATTCAGCCCTGACGCGCTGCGGGAGATGGGTGGACCATGATAATTCAAATGTACTGCCAGATTAGCTTGGCGCCTGTCGGCGCCAAGCTAATCTGGCACTACCCTTGAATTATCATGGTCGATCCATCTCCTGCAATTGGTGCAGTCATTAGATGACGCCTCCAAAATTTGGGAAATACGGCCGTCGGGCTGAATGAGGTAATCCGTGCACTGCCGAGAAAAAACTTAACACCACCCAACTGCAAGAGGTGCAGAACCTCATGAGAAAAACTTAACACCACCCAACTGCAAGAGGTGCAGACCCTCATGAGAAAAACTTAACACCACCCAACTGCAAGAGGCGCAGATCCTCATGAGAAAAAGTTAACACCACCCAACTGCAAGAGGTGCAGATCCTCATGAGAAAAACTTAACACCACCCAACTTCAAGAGGTGCAGATCCTCATGAGAAAAACTTAACATCACCCAACTGCAAGAGGTGCAGATCCTCATGAGAAAAACTTAACACCATCCAACTGCAAGAGGTGCAGATCCTCATGAGAAAAACTTAACACCACTGACCCAACTGCAAGAGGTGCAGATCCTCATGAGAAAAACTTAACATCACCCAACTGCAAGAGGTGCAGATCCTCATGAGAAAAACTTAACACCACCCAACTGCAAGAGGTGCAGACCCTCATGAGAAAAACTTAACACCACCCAACTGCAAGAGGCACAGATCTTCATGAGAAAAACTTAACACCACCCAACTGCAAGAGGTGCAGATCCTCATGAGAAAAACTTAACACCACCCAACTGCAAGAGGTGCAGATCCTCATGAGAAAAACTTAACATCACCCAACTGCAAGAGGTGCAGATCCTCATGAGAAAAACTTAACACCACCCAACTGCAAGAGGTGCAGATCCTCATGAGAAAAACTTAACACCACTGACCCAACAGCAAGAGGTGCAGATCCTCATGAGAAAAACTTAACATCACCCAACTGCAAGAGGTGCAGATCCTCATGAGAAAAACTTAACATCACCCAACTGCAAGAGGTGCAGATCCTCATGAGAAAAACTTAACATCACCCAACTGCAAGACGTGCAGATCTTCATGAGAAAAACTTAACATCACCCAACTGCAAGAGGTGCAGATCCTCATGAGAAAAACTTAACACCAACCAACTGCAAGGGGCATATACGATATCCTCATGAGGAAAATTGAACACCACCCAATTGCAAGACTGAGGTGCAGATCCTCATGAGAAAAACTTAACATCACCCAACTGCAAGAGGTGCAGATCCTCATGAGAAAAACTTAACACCAACCAACTGCAAGAGGCATATACGATATCCTCATGAGGAAAATTGAACACCATACAACTGCAAGGGGCATATACGATATCCTCATGAGGAAAATTGAACACCACCCAATTGCAAGACTGAGGTGCAGATCCTCATGAGAAAAACTCAACACCACCTAACTCAAGGGGCATATACGATATCCTCATGAGAAAAATTGAACACCACCCAACTGCAAGCATGAGAAAAACTTAACACCACTCTACTGCAAGAGGTGCAGATCCTCATGAGAAAAGTTAACACCACCCAACTGCAAGGGGCATATACGATATCCTCATGAGAAAAACTTAACACCACCCAACTGCAAGGGGCATATGCGATATCCTCATGAGAAAAAGCTTAACACCACCCAACTGCAAGAGGCACAGATCCTACTGAGCCCCCGCAGTTGCTGGGTCTCATCAAGATCTACGACTCTTGCTCTAGTCAGTGTGTAGCTGGGAAGCCTGAAATATTTTATGATTAAAAAAATAAGACTAACACAATCAATGTCCATTGGCAGTGAAAGGGTTAACACATTTAACCCCACGACAACATTTCCCAAATTCTGGAGATGTTACTTAAGGACTGTGTACCCGCCTGTTGCAGGAGATGGATCGACCATGATAATTCAAGGGTAGTGCCAGATGAGCTTGGCGCCTGAAGGCGCCAAGCTCATCCGGCACTACCCTTGAATTATCATGGTCAATCCAGGTCCTGCTGTAGGGCGCTGGAGCTAAAAGGGTTAACATCCTCAGGACTTGCATCAAGTCCTGAGCAGAGATGTCAATAAAAGAAGTCCATCCCGCTCCCCACTGTACCAGCACTGACCTGTATTCTAATTAGAAAATTAGAATACAGGTCAGTGGTACCAGTGATTCCATGAGTATCGATGCTTCACTGGCGATTAAAACGGCTGTGCCGCGCGGGCCAACGGCGGCCGACAGTCGGCCCGATGGCCTTTTTGCGCATTGGGTATATATTAAAGGAATTGTCATAGAAATAAATCAATTTGCTACCTCACAGGTGTAGGTCGTGGCAACCATATTTTGTTCGATGTTACATGCGAGACGACTGAATCAGCTTGCTTCGAGTGTGGTGATGTGTTATTATAACCATGAACGGGCCTCCATAACACGAATGATGCAGCTATGTCGTCAACAGTTATTTATCAGGTACTACTGTGCATGTGGGCAATTCTGTAC
Source organism: Semisulcospira habei (assembly GCA_036245525.1). NCBI lineage: Eukaryota > Metazoa > Mollusca > Gastropoda > Semisulcospiridae > Semisulcospira > Semisulcospira habei. The sequence continues at coordinate 33,844,434 of BTPG01000004.1, forward strand.
TGCGCTCAGCTGCAATGCTGTGCCCGAATTTACGTCCAATGTGGCCCGGGTCTGAGTGTAGGGTTCCATAGGCTATCCCGAAATGTAGGGCACGTCCGCGGGACGCGATAAAGAACCTTTGACGTAAATTACTTCGTGGACGTCATCCGTAAGAATTACTTCGTTGACGTCATCCGTAAATTACTTCGTTTATAATAAACGACTAGCATTCGGATATAACAACAAGAAATACCAAAATACTAGGTCCTCTCTTTTGGCGATTTGATATATCAAATCCTTACTGTATTTACTTTTTATAGTTTTGGCCAACTATATCGCTCTTTCCTGACTGAATTTCCTCACTGAGACGCACGCTTTCGGACCACGTTGACCGGCAACACTCTATTGTGTAATGCATAATCATGGAGAACAGAGTTTTGCAGATCGACACCCGCCCCGGGTTTGCGTCAACTGTCGGGTTTTCTTCACGTTGTACGGACAAAAGAAAACGTTTGGCGGGACAGTAAGTCGGCCATCATCTAAGTGGGTTATGTATCCTGGGTCAGTCCCGGTTAAAACTGGTGGCGACCTGTGACCTTGAGAATCTTACGCCAATGCCCCTTTTAAGCAACGCTGGTACAATACAGAGCTATAGCAAGAGGCATATGTCCTCATGAGCCCAGCACCTGCAGGGGCTCATGTGAGGATCTGTATCTCTTGCAGCGGTTGGGTCGTACCCAATGCACAAAAGGCCATTGGGCCGACGTGAGTCGCCGTTGGCCCGCGCACGCCCGTGCGCGGGTCAACGGCGACTCACGTCGGCCCATTGGCCTTTTGCTCATTGGGTACTTACTCAATTTTCTGTCATCGTCAACTATTCCGCCAAAGGTTTTCTTTTGTCCGTGCAACGTGAAGACTAAAGCGATTAAGCAACAACTAACAACACAACTAGCAGAATAACAACAGCAACAGTAACAACATTAACAATTAGACACAAACGACCTGTGAAGTTTATTCCCGGAACCTGAAGTTGTTTATTCCCGGAACCTGAACAAGTGGTACAGAGGAACATCATTCTCCGTCAGCGCCAAAGACTCCTCCTTCGTGGAACAGGTTTCTATTGAATCCACATCCACCGCACACGTTATTTCAGTTGGCGAAGTGAGCATGATCGTGGGCACGGCGGCCGATCCCTCCTCTTTCGTCTGCTTCGGGTCAGGCGGTATCTCGGCAATTTCTTTGGCGAGCGTGGCAGATGCGGGAGATATTTTTTGGGTCTGAGCGCCTGTGGTGTCCTTCCCGTCAGAAGTCATCTCAGAGAGTCTCTTGGGGTGTGGCAGCGCGGCCGAGACGGGAGAGAGGAGCTTCTGAGTCACGGCGACGGAGCGGACGCGGATGCGCATGGAGGGAGGCAGGTCGGCATAGATGGAGCGGCCCGAGCGCTCGTCGGACATATTGGACTCTGCCAAGCGCTCGCGGTCCATCTGCTCCTGGATGTAGCCGTCCGTCATGGTGCCGGAGATGAAGGTAAACACGCAGCGCCATGCCGCCTCCGCCTGCACCGAGAACCTCTCCCGCAACTGTTCCGCCCACACGTAGGACATGGCGTCCGACACGATCTGGGACACCGAAGAAAGAGGCCAAGTTAACACGCAAAAGTAACAGGCCAACAGGACTATAACGCGAAAACTTGTCTAACGCCAAATGTCTATACCGCCTTGAGATGGCTTTAGTGGCCTGCTCGACGTTAAACCCCAATAACTAACTAACTCACGCCAAAATGAAGCGACAAATGACCTTCACGCCGGATGGACTCAGGGCCACCTTGGCGTACGCCTGGCCGTCCATCTGGCGTCAGAGTCATCAGTTTGACTGCACCAGTCCTGTACACGCCAAGTCAGTTGTGCACTAACTACCCCTCAAATATCATAATCACTATGTCTACCGCAGTGAATAAGTTACATATAATTATGTCGCTTATACACTGCGGTAGACATAGTGATTGTAATACACTGAAGAACTATCACGAAGAACGAAACAACTCACACCGAAATACGAAACCCTGAAGTCTGGCAAGCCGACATGAGCCCGTCCAAGCGAAAAGAACAAGTCCTTCACTTCGTCGTCCAAGTTATCAATGTTGTCAACTACTGCATGGGCCGCCTGAGGACACACAGACATGGCGGTTAGACAGTATGCAAAAGACACAAAGGCCGACGTTGACCACAGTGCGACCGACGTTGATCCGAGAACTTCTTGCTTAGTATTGTCAGTGGTTTCGTTTGCAACGTACGACTGCCACAACGAACGAGAGCTAAGTCACTGCGGAAAGCAAGCCCGCGCCACTAACACGAACTCCACTTATCCCATATCATACTGAGGCTAAAAGCTTCAAATTTTTACACTGCCATATGCAAGCTACATTATAGTACTTACAGATAAGGATATAGACCAAAGGCTTTAGTTCAAGGGTGGTGCTAGAATAGCTTGGCGCCTAGAGGCGCCAAGCTATTCTGGCACTACCCTTGAACTATTTTAGTCACACTTATTTCACAAACTGGTGTATTCCGAATGATGAGGTTTATTTTTCAAAACGTTTACAGACCTCTTGTTACTGACTTGAACCTTTTGAGGGGTCGTCCAACTTAGTATGCATAGAAAGATCTTACCATCTGGCGTCCCTGTACCAAGTTTAGGTTTGAAGTTTGAAGTATGTAGTATTTGAGAAAAACAAGAACGAGAGAGGGAAAGAAAAGAAGAAGAAGAAACGCATTGTCATCCTGCCTGAGTGAAGACAAACGCATGGGCCCGGAACATCTTGTCCTGTAGGAGGTCGTTGCCGGACTTTTGGCAGAAGCTGAAGCTGTTCTTGTAAGTGGGCCTCAGCTCGAAGATTCTCATCATCACGGCGATGCCCATCTGGGCCATGTCCGCCGACAGCTTCTCCCAGGTCCGCATGACGATCAGCCTCTGCTGCGAAGTCACTATCTGGGTCTTCGTCTTTGTTTGGGCTGTCCTGCTGCGGTACTTTGCCATTGCCGTCCCCATCTGCGAGAAAGGTTTGACCCGCATTGTTAGAAGGCCGTAAACAACATCCAAACTGCAAGAGGCATAGATCCCCATGAGCCCCCGCAGTTGCGGGGGCTCGCGAGGATCTATGCCTCTTGTATGACTTTGCCTCTATACCTTTGTCTATATGCCTGTGCCTCTATGCCTATGCATCTATGCCTATACGCCTATGAGCACATCCCAAAGAAGACAGAAACACACTTAGAAAAAAAAAAAAAAAAAAACCAATTACAACACAATTGATTAATATTCATTATTTAACGCCACGGACGCATTTCTCAAATTCTGGAGGCGTAACGACTATGTACCATCTGCAGGAGGTGGATCGACCATGATAATTCTGGACTAAAGAACGTGGTTCTCGAGAGCATCGCAAACGCAATACACACGACGTGCGACTTACGTTCAGGATGTCCAGGAAGGAAGCACGAGATGATGACGATAAAAAGACGACAAAGAAGCAGTCTTTATCGTCTACAAGTCATACAATTGATAATTTCATCTGTAAGTGAACCTAAATTAGGCATTGGAATTGTCTATGTTTTATGAAGTCTCCATTTTGCCTCGTCGAACTTACAAATGTGACGCGGATTAGTGACGCAGGATGTAGATATATACTTATCAAAGTTTGTGTACGTAAAACATTGAACTACACATACAATTACAAAGTAGTTGCATGCTGGAAAATCCATGCTATTGGTGGATGTTATGATTATGAAGCCCACAGCGGAAAGTTTTGACTTTGATCACGAAACGCGATAACGCGGGTTGCCGGTTTCACATGTTCTGAAACAACCGTCAAACACGTCAGTAAAGAAATTAATAAGTTGAACGAGTGTGAGACATTTCAGTTACGGAATGAGTAAATCTTGTTACGTTGACGTTCGTTCTGGATTTTTTGTGCGATTTCGTCGTGTCACAGTGTATGAGGAAATGCACAGTTTTGGCCATTGTGTTACGCCGATAGGCGGCGTTTTTTGTTGTTGTTGATAATAATAATAAGTTTCTCCAGGTGACTGCCAACCGTACGATAGTTTGAGGTGTATACTTAGGCGTAGTATTACAACAACGCACTTTAATCTACTCACAAACCAGATAGGTGAGGCTCTCTCTCTCTCTTGGCTTGACTTCGCGAACGAAGATTTTATAGGAGTTGCCCACGACGTCTGCAGGCTTGTTCGTGGCTGCGGAGGCCAATCCGAGACAGGCAGGTTCGACCGCAGTGGCTGCAGGGGAAGGTATGGCCAGGGTTCTGACAACGCACTTTAATCTACTCACAAACCAGATAGGTGAGGCTAGCGCTGGCAGAATTGTATAACAAACCAAGGGGAATTACTCAGCGCTGGACAGACGAACAGTTAGATCCCCTGCCCCCGCCTATCAGGCACCCATTCGCCAGCCCACAGAGAAATACGCAGGTATAGAACAAGACGATCATCTACATCCCTAAAAGGATGCACCAGGTCTCTTATATAACCCATGTCTTTCTCCGGAACTTAGGAAGTAGGCAGGAAAAACATACATACACAAAAATGAAGGTGCATTACTATAGCGATCTAACTGTTCGTCTGTCCAGAAAGATTCTGGTGAGCGGTTTCCTACAGAGATGGCAAGACTTGCTGATTGAGGCTTATAGCCCACATAAGGACTTTCCTGACGGCCGCCACGACTGGCGTGATGACGTCAGCCAAGTCGTGTGTCAGTGCCCTGCTTCAGATCACAGCGGCAGACGAAAAATCGCCGCGTGTTTCGAAACGGGTAAAAAAGGCCGAATTAAAAGCATCAGGCAACGTATCCTCACTGAAGCCCGCAAGACAGATCAGTCTTCGGATCATGATTTTTGTGTGTCGTTAGGCGGCATTGTTGAAAGCAGACATAATCTTTAGTGCCCGCCAAGAGGCACGCAAGTTACCCGCCTGCACTAACGAGTTTCATTTCCCCTTGTGTTTGTATGCCAGCCTTGCCTGCCAGATCGCAGCTCAGTTTCACTTCCTTATTCACCCGTTTCTTCTCCTCATTCTGCCGTATCCTGATAAAAGACCCATTTCTTTTTGTTGATAACGTTTTTCACTAGTCAAGTCTTTTGTTCAGTATAGGCCACGGTTTGTTGTTTGCAAACACAGTTATCTGTACGAACGCGAAGTTAACAGTAAAATAATATTTAAAAAAAAAACCACATTTATGCAATACTCACAAAACATTAAAAGGAACATATGTTCCGAAGGAGAAGCGTCCACTTATCTCAACTCGCCCAAGCAACTCCGCCCCGTTTCAGACACAGGCTCAGCCGGGCGGATTGTGATAGAACTACGGAGTGTCAAGTTATCTGTTTCGTGGGGATAAATGAGTCTACACAGAAAGAAATATAAGTTGATGCAGCATCAACAAGCTCAGACAGACTGTTACAACTGTTATAAAACACGACCCATTCTGTACAATCAAAACATCCTTGTAAGGCCGGCAGCAGTACTACTCAGTTGGCCAGTTTTTCACAGTCTTAACTACACGTTGCGCACGCTGAAACGCAGGCTTGTACACGGGATCAACTTAAACCGTACTGTGATCAGCTGTTCCAAGGGGAGGCAACAAGTAGCATTTATAGGCTGAAGGTACAGACCCATAACAACGATCCAAAGTTTTATTTAGGATTGGCCTCTACTGTCACAAAAGATGCTTCAAATCCAGCTGAGCAGGCAATCAGATCAGAACAACTAGGATGCAAGCATGCTCATCAGATACACACGCCAACGACTGCTATTTTTACGTCGCCACGCCACCTACTGCGCGGCCGGTGCCTACCACAGTGTTGCAGACGCGGCATCCGATTGCGAAAGAGAGGCCGCAGGGGTGGAATCAGCAGAAGACACGACTCACCACCACACACACAACCACACACTTCTTTCCCCTTTCCTATACCCTTCCGCCTCCCCTCGCCTCCTAGTCTTCTCTCCATCCCTTCCTTCTTCTCCCATTTCTTCTCCTCTCTTCCTCATCTACCGCTCCACGCTCTCCTCTTCCCCCACCCTCCTCCCCCCCCTCCCTCCCCCTTCGCCTGCTTTCTCCTCCTCGTCCCCTCCCCCCCCCCCTTTCTCCTCTCCTTCACCCTCCCTCTCCCTCATCTTTTCCTACTCTCCTTCCTCCCCCTTTCCCCTCCCCTTCCCCCTCTCGCATCCTCTTTCAAGCCCGGTTCTCCTTCCCCGTCTTTTCCTCCTCCCCCCTTCCCCCTCCATCCTCCCTTCCCCCTCCCCACCCTCCTCCTCCTTCGTCCTCTTCTTCGTCCGTTTCTTCTCCTTCCTCTTCTGCCTCATCCAACCTAAAACTGTGTCTGTTCAATGCACAGTCTGTCTGCAAAGATGGCAAAGCCGACGTGATTTCAGATTTCATTCTAGACAATGATCTAGATGTTGTCGTGATCACCGAAACGTGGCTCCACTCAGCTGGCGATGAACCCATCATCGCCAGCGTCACTCCGAGTGGCTACCGCCTGGCCTCCTTCCCGCATGCTTCCAGAGGGGGCGGCATTGCCATCATCTACAGGGACTGTCTTTCCGCTCACCTCTCCTTCTCTCAGTCCCTCCCTTTTGCTCATCCCTCCTTTGAATCCGTCGAGGCCGTAGCAACACTCCCTGGCCAGTCCCTCATCTTCTCATGTATCTATCGCCCCCCTCCAAGCTCTCAAAACAAATTCACAAACTCCATGTTCCTCACCGAGTTCGACCTCCTCCTCGACTACTACACCACACGACCCGGAAAACACATCCTTCTTGGCGACTTCAACTTCCATTTCGACAAACCCGACCACCCTGACACAAAACGCCCTCGCACATCACTTTCAAACCACAATCTTACGCAACACATCACCAAACCCACCCACCGACTCGGCCACACCCTCGACTGGATCATCATCCGCACCTCCGATCAACTCTTTCTCGACTCTGACACCACCTCTGTACTTCCCTCTGATCACTTTGCTATTCTCGTCTCCCTCAACCTACCTCCCCCCAAAAAAAACCAAGCTCCTTGTCTCTCGTCGCAAACTAAAATCCGGGCTGTCAACCGAAAGACCTTCTTCGACGAAGCTGTCGACCTTCTCCTGGACCCCGCTTTCTCTCCCGATCTTGCATCCCATTTCGACTCCTCCCTTCGAAAACTTCTACACCCATGCCCCTGTCACCACCTGCTCCATACCCAACCGACCCCCCTCCCCCTGGCTCATTGATGACATAGCTGAGGCCAAGCGCGAGCGCCGACAAGCGGAACGCTGCTGGCGCTCATCCGACCTCACCGTTCACAGACAGATCTTCCAAACCACCAGATCCAAAGTCTGCAGAATGATCTCCGACTCCAAACGTAAACATCTTCAAAACAAAATCCTGGAATCCACTTCTTCCAAAACCCTCTACGCCACCATGAACACACTCCTAGGCACTTCTAACGACTCTCCTCTCCCCAACACACACAGCAAAGAAGAACTCGCGTCCGCTTTTCCACCTATTTTTCCGACAAAATCTAAACTCTGCGCAACACACTCGACACTCTGCCTTCTCCGCCTTGCCCTCCCGACCCCCCCCCCCTTTTCCGGCACCCCCCTCTCGTCCTTCCGCCCCGTCTCTCAGGATGAAGTCCTCAAGACCATAAAGTCCATGCATTTCAAAACCTGCGAACTAGATCCCCTCCCAGCTTCTCTCTACCGGGACGGCCTTCCAAAACTTCTGCCCTTCATTACCGACATCATCAACACATCACTAGAGAACGGCTCCGTCCCCGATATCTTGAAGTCCGCCATCGTCCGTCCTCTCCTAAAAAAACACAACCTCGACCCAAACGAACTCAAAAACTATCGCCCATTCTCCAATCTCTCTTTCCTGTCCAAGCTTCTTGAGAAGGTTGTTCTCAACCAGCTCAACCTCCACCTCGCCGACAACAACCTCCTCAGTCCCTTCCAGTCCGCCTATCGCAAACATCACAGCACTGAAACAGCCCTTCTACATATCCTAAATGACCTGCTTCTCTCCACCGACTCGGGCAACTTCTCCCTTCTGACGCTACTCGACCTCTCTGCCGCCTTCGACACTATAGACCACTCTATCCTCCTCCACCGCCTTCACCACTCCTTTGGAATCACTGACTCTGCTCACTCCTGGTTTCTCTCCTACCTCTCCGACAGACAGCAGCCCGTCACCATCGATGGCGTCTCCTCCAATCCAGTCACGCTCTCCTGCGGAGTTCCACAAGGGTCCGTCCTGGGCCCGGTCCTTTTCACGCTCTACACCTCTCCCCTGTCCAACATGATCCCGTCTCACCACATAAACCACCACCTCTTCGCTGACGACTCACAACTACTAGACAAAGACAAACTCGACAACACTCAGACACTACTGACTCGCACGGCTGACTGCTTTGAAGACGTGAAAAACTGGATGACAGCAAACAAGCTTAAACTGAACGACGACAAAACGGAAGCCATGCTGGTAGGCACTCGCCGGAAACTTTCCCAGCTCCCTTCCTCTCTCCACCTTCAACTCGACAGCACCCCCATCTCCCTCTCTGACTCGGCCAAAAACTCGGCGTTATCCTCGATTCCTCTAAGTCTTTCCATGACCAGCTTTGTCTCTGCCACGGCACAGACATGCTATTTCCACCTCCTCCGCATCAGTCAGATCGGAAAATACCTCACTACCGAAGCTGCCACCAAACTTGCTGTCTCTCTCATCCTATCTCGCATCGACTACTGCAACTCTCTCCTTTCCGGCCTCCCTCACTCCACCACTTTCACCCTCCAGCGTGTCCAGAACAATGCCTCGTCCTCAGAAAGAAAAAAATCCGACCACATCACTCCCTGCTCAAACTCCTTCACTGGCTTCCCATCCCCCAACGCATCCAATACAAGATTCTGTCTCTCTGCTACAAATCCTTGAACAACTGCGCTCCTGCCTATCTCTCCAACTTACTTCACCCCTACACTCCTTCCCGCTCCGCCTCCGACCCTCTCCGCCTCCACATCCCCCGCACCAAACTCAGAACTTTCGGCCCCCGCTCCTTCTCTGTATACGGTCCATCCGCCTGGAACACTCTCCCACTCTCTCTCCGTGAGAAACACTCTCTCTCCTCCTTCCAGTCCGCCCTCAAAACTCACCTCTTTCAACAGTTCTAGCACTATATCACCACACTCTCCACCCCAAGCAGACTGTCGTAATGTATTTCACTTTTTGTGGTACGCGAGCCGTTGTCTAAGCGTGCGCATGCGTGCGTGAGTTGTGAGTGCGCGCTTAGATTATAATTATTATAAGATAAGCGCATTATAAATACCGTAATTATTATTATTATCTATGGTCGATTCAGACCGGTAGATTTTTATAAAATCACCCTCAGACTATGCCTATGGAACAGAGATTTTATGAACAACAGACACTGATGAGGGTTTCTTGTGTGGCACTATGGTTGTTCGGCAGCTCGTTATGGTCAACAAACCCCTTCACTGGTGTGACACAATCAGCACCACCCACCAGCAAAAGGCCGGCGTAGACTCTCAAGAGACCCCTGCCACTGTCGGGCGGCATATCAGTCCCAGTGCGGAAAAGTCATTGGGCTGACGGTAGCGGCAGCCGGCCCCTATGCATCCAATGTCAGCACAGTAACCTTTTCCCGTACCTGGATGTTGGTCTGTGCCTCTTTGCTGGTTTTATTTTGTGCGCATGCTTTTCATGTCGAGGGATTTGTTGGCAGTCAGTATGTTATCAATCAATCAAACTTTATTGTTCCAAATACATGTGGCCACGTACAGGAAAATCTGTCTCTCTACCTCAAGCGCAACTCACAATCGCCCACACTCACACAACAGTTTACAAACAACAAATGGACAATGGCTCGGGACGGGTGAAGCCCGTCGCCAAGGCGTCTCATGGCCGGCGCCAACGGTCCCAACCCGACCTGAACCTCCCAGAAGCAAAGCAGACTAAAGACAGCCCTATCATAGGATCTCTTAAACACGTAATATTATGTTTTTAAACCTTTTGCTTGGCCGAGACTAGTAACACAAATGAGAAATATGCATACACAAAACAAAAAAAGACGAATTATACTTTCACAGTTGCTATCTGGGGGCCCGTTGCCATAAGAACATCCGGCCGGTTGTGGTCAGTATCACTGAAGGGGTCTGCTTCAGTATACAGTATTTAGGCCAAAATTAAGGCCATTATCTACCTTTAGTCAATGACCACTTTCCTATTAACCATTTTAGCCCCAAGGTCCCATTTTTCAAATTTTGGAGGTGTTGCCTAACGACTGTGTACCAGTTGTAGGAGATGGATTGATCATGATAATTCAAGGGCAGTGCCAGATGAGCTTGGCGCCTTCAGGCGCCAAGCTCATCTGGCACTGCCCTTGAATTATCATGATCAACTGATCCATCTCCTGCTGCAGGGTCCCGGGGCTAAAATGGTTACTAAAACGAGAGTCCTACAATGCATTTACAAACTACTTCTTGAAGCTGTATGAGCACGATTGTTAATTGTTGTGGTTCTGTACACCAGTGCGGTATAATAAAAATGCATAATTTGAAGGCTGTATATATCCTCTTGTGTCAAGCTTGAAACCATATATTGCAACTTTAATATTGTACCCAATGATTCTGCTTGTGTGTTTTTGACTTTCTTTTTAGCCTCTTGTGACCAATTCAGTTTTGGTATGCCTCGATCGCCCTGTTGTCAGGTTGTAAATGGGGGACTTGGGTGGGGTTAACTACTTTTTAGTTCCCAGGGTCACCCTGGTCAGCCCCACAGGGTGGGTTTTCCTCTCTTTTCTGGGGCTTGTTTCTGTCTACCCTTTGTCCATTCACCTGTATTTTCCTTTTTAAACTCTCCCTACTGTCTGCGCTGCCTGTAGCTCTTGATATTGGATGTGTGTTGCTAAATGGTCTTAGGTTTATTTAGCTTATTAGGCCGGCTGGCGACATACATTCAATATTCTGTTGTTGTTGTTTTCTTTCACAAGCAGTGCAGGCACATCCTGAGAAAGTCTTGTTGCTGTTGGGACGTTAAGCAATGTACAACCAACCAACCAATCCATTTTTGTCCCATGTCCGATCAGCGATCAACTCTTAATTTCCTGAAATTAATTAACTTGACCATGTTAGGATTTTAACTCAGCAAGGGTCATGTATACTATCCTGTGCAAGCTTATAACCTTTGGTTATCTGAGATCATATGGCATGGTATACTCTCAGGGTATATGGAACTTATACATTTAATGCTTTAACCCATTTAGCCCCAAATCACTGCAGCAGGAGTTGGATTTACCATGATAATTCAAAGGTAGTGCCAGATTAGCTTGGTGCCTTCAGGTGCCAAGCTAATCTGGCACTACCCTTGAATTATCAGGGTCAATTCATCCCCTGCAACTGGTACATATAGTCGTTAGGCAACACCTCCAAAATTTGAGAAATGGGATATTGGGGCTAAAAGGGTTAATGGTGCATGGGCTCCTGAGAAAATACCAATTTAAGTATTGTCATGAAAATTAAAGTACCATTACGCATAAATCTGAAGACACGTTTCTGCACCATTTGTGCTTGTTATGTCTTGTCAACACACCTCATGAACTTTAACAGCAGTTTGGACAGACGGCAACAGCACATGCGTAATCACACTTATTTATTCTGTGCAGCTGTTAGCGTTTCAAACTATAGTTTTTAGCTGTTTCTCGTACTGATAACACTGTATGTATAGAAAGGAGTGGAGTCATTGGTCAGGTTACTCGACTGATATACAGACGACGTGTGCTGAACTGGATTGTCCTGTGTCCAAATGAACCACAACGCGGCCTGTAGTGTTGGGTTTCGTAACCATTTGTTACAGAAGTGTATCTTTGAACAGTTAAGGCGGTAGCGGGCCTTTCAGTTGAGTAATGTATTGGCCGCATGAGCTCCTGAGCATCATTCTCTTCACAAATGGTCACGTACTGAAAAAAAAATTGTATATCCCATTTAACCCCAAGGCCGCATTTTCGACATTTTGGAGATGTCGCCTCACGTCTGTATCTACCGGATGGCGACCAGGATAAATCGTGGCGGGTCAGTAGTGCCAGATTTTTGGCGCCAAGCCGGCCTAATCTGGCACTACGGCCCTTTGTCATCGTCCTGCTGCAGGGTGTCGGGGCATGTGGGCTACTGAGGATCTGTGGCAGAACTGAATTCATGAAAATATCAGAGGATCCTGTGAGACATTATAATGTCTATAATCTTTGGTACCCTGCGGCGCTGTTTCTGCCACACAGCAAAATCAGAAAACGGTGAGTAGCCATACAACCAGTTGGCAGAACTATATAACCCATATCATACTGAGGCTAAAAGTTACAGGCGCCAAGCTATTCTGGCAACTTATTTCACATACTGGTGTATTCCGAATGATAAGGGATAAGACTTGCGGAGACAGCGACATCAACACGCTTGCGACACACCACATCATTATGACGCACGCTATCGACCTATCCCGATCTACGTCATCACTTTGTGCGTTGCCGCCCCTGGAGGGCAAGCTGGCGGGTGATGCAATTTCCTAGCAAGGTTGAAAGTGTGTCACGTAAGCCTATTTATTCGCATTTTTCTCACCATGACGAACGATTGCTGTGTCAAGCATTGTTCGAAACGAAGTACTAGGGATCTTGGGATCTCTTACCATAGAATTCCGACAGTTATATTCAATAAGGGCTCCAAAATACGCGAGTTGACAGCCAAGAGGAGAAGGCTTTGGATCGCCCAAATCAATCGAAAGAAGATCACGGACAAAACAGTGAAACCATGGACCCGTGTGTGTTCACGCCACTTTGTGAAAGGTAAGCATTTTCAAAAATTGTTCAATGGTTCACATGCATTTTGTTATTGGTCTTCCTAGGCCATTGCGAAGTTGCAGCTGCCCACTTTCAGTGACAACCTGGCAGTAGTGAAATCTGCCATTTTTGAGCAGATTGGAGTGTTGGAGGGCATTTAGATGACTTTTGTTCTGTTCTCACATTTCATAGAATGTGAGATTAGGCTTCTTGGTGCAAAGACTGGGACTATATTTATTTGTTTTTTCCAACTTCATGTGTACTTGAAGAAAAAAAACATAAACACAAAACACCTGTGGAGGGATACTGTATGATACCCTTCTTCCAGAATCACAGGAAAGACTGGAGTGCTTGTTTTGTTTATCATGCAAATCAATATTGTAGTGTAGTTATTACATTTTCACTTGATTTTGATAACAGGAAAACCTGCTGAGTCCTACCAGTTATTACATTTTCACTTGATCTTGATGACAGGAAAACCTGCTGAGTTCTACCAAGATGATGCGCCCAACTGGATCCCAACTTTGCACCTTGGCTACAAAACTAAATGTGCATCTACTGATGTGGACCGGTTTGAAAGGAAACAGAAGAGAGAGCAACGGAAACAAGGAAATGCCCACAGCGGTATGCACTGAGTATTTACTTTATAAAACATTTCATAGTTTATCTTCAAGAATAAAGAATATTCTGTTTTTGAAACAATTCTGCCTTTCGGAAATGCAATTTTCAACTTTTGTAAATCTGGCATTGTCATGTATGATGTCACCACCTTCGTGTTTAGATATTTGATGTGGTCCAGGAAATTATGCTTTTTGAAGGTAATGCATTTGTCAGTAAGTGCACAGGAATGCAGTTTTCCAGGGAAGCATGCTCCCCAGATCCAGTGTCAATTTGTTTTCCCACCACAACCTGTTCCCACTCCTTAATCATTATGAATCTTAATTCATCAGTATTAAACAACAGTTAAATAAACTGTCTTCGGTTTTCATTTTGGGTAATTTGAAAAAGGCCACATCTTATCTTAGTAATAGATGGGAGGAACGCCAATTGCCAAAAATAAGCATTTACTCGGTTAAAACAATAATTTTAAAAAGCGAAACATTTCAAAACCGTATGATCACCTAAAAATAGAATGTACTTGAAGTAAAGAAAATGCCATGTGCATGTTATGGTTCTTATTTGTGCAGTTCATGCTGAGGAAGGTGTGGACACCACAGACAGAGACGCATCTGTGGGTGATGTTGGAGGGGACGCTGATTTTGAACTGGGTGAAGAGGCTGATGATTTGAAACGAACTGCGGAGCAGGAAGTTCAGACTGACTTTACCATCTCCTACCTGGAAGCCATGGAGTCTGAGCTACAGATAATAAGAACAGAAAACCTCACTCTTCGCATGAAACTGAATGCCAGCACCATGTCAGATGACTTTTTTTTAAAAGAAGATGGGTCTAGAGATGACGAGAAGGTTAAATATTACACAGGCCTACCATCTTTTTTGACTCTTGCTGCTTTGGTGTCATTCCTCATGCCTCACATTACTAGTGGGCCCAGATCAATCACAAGCAAATTTCAAGAAGTGTTAATTGTCCTCACTCGTCTGAGGTTGAATCTGCCTGTACAGGTCGTTGCTGATTTGTTTCGCATTTCTGACACATCAGTGTCACGCATATTTCTCAAGGTGCTGGATGTCATGTATACCAGGTTGGGGCCACTTATCTTGTGGCCGGACAGAGAAAGTCTGAGAAGAACCATGCCACTCGATTTCAAACAGGATTTTGGCAACAAAGTTACTGTGATCATAGACTGTTTTGAGATTTTCATTGAGACTCCTTCAAATCTGCTTGCCAGGGCACAAACATGGTCCAGCTACAAGCATCACAACACCATAAAGTACCTCATTGGCATAACGCCACAAGGAGTTGTGTCATTCATTTCTGAAGGTTGGGGCGGGAGAGCCAGTGACAAATGGGTAACTGAGAATAGCACATTTTTGGACAATCTCCTGCCAGGTGACCTTGTTTTGGCTGATCGTGGGTTTAATATCCATGATAGTGTTGGACTGATGTGTGCTGAAGTTAAGATACCAGCTTTTACCAAAGGTAAAAAGCAACTATCTGCTTTTGATGTAGAATCAACACGCAAAATAGCACATGTCAGGATTCATGTTGAAAGGGTGATTGGTAACATTATTCAAAAATATGCCAT